>OZ022517.1:11119055-11778199 GCA_963989415.1 Cerceris ruficornis | reverse complement strand
TTGAAAAGTAATTTCCCATACCTTGATGACGTTAACGGAGAAATAGGAAACCTTTTGCCTGTGTGCGATGTTCGATGTGACTTAATCGTATATATTTTATCTGTTTTGTATCTTCGTAATTGTGTTACAAATTGTTCATTCCATGCGTCGTTTATGATCGTTCAAATGACTTGAACGTTTTTTAATTACAATTTCCTGTACCTAGGCAGGTGCCTCGTTACAGTTTTGGCTGAACTTACTGTACAATGAAATCAATAAGTGTTAAGTGAATAGTCTTTAGTAGAGTAGAATTTAGTGAATAGTCTTTTTGTGAAGTCTAGGAGGATTATACACAATTAAAATGTTATAGTTTCGCGTGTGAATTATTGCATCATAATGTATCAGCTGGGCAGTGGGGGTATCCCTACCACTCGCCATTAATCTAGCAGACTGTACAGAAATCGTCTTTCAGTGTCGAAAAGTTTCCTGTTGCTTTATTAGCACTGAAACTACCAAGGATTCAAAATGACTGGTTTTTTATTTTTGTCGAAAAATTCTTCAAGATAAGGAAGCCAGACAGTAGATATTTCACATCTATCTTTCAAAACATAAATTACTTAATCGATCATCTTTTTCACCTATTGATTCCTCCTTCGCCAAAGTATTTATTCAGTATATTTAATTATAATGGATGTAGCACCGGTAGTTCTTATATTAATGAATTATATGAAAAGTTTGGTAAATCTTAACACGTTGAATGCAACTGATATTTCGCTAGTTTCTTCACTTCTACTGAAGTGAAACTTTTTCTGTTAAAATCACATCTTTACAAAGCATAAACTGTAAAGACAAAAAGAGATATATAGACAGCAGGATTTCACCTTTTTGAGGTCAGCGCGTAAATATTCACTGAATTAACAAATTTGTGAATATTACAATTTAAAAGTCATATTTTCATTGAATTCAATAGCGCCGGTCACCGGTGACCCCCATGGCGTTCAACGTGTCAAAATAAACGAATGTTTAATCCACATGGGGAGAAGTCACGATGCGAATAATTCACAATTTCAACAAGTAATTTACTTATACTGGTATTTCAACAGTAACAGTTACAAAGTTATTTCCATATATTTATTAAAAATTAGAAACAGATGGTCATGAGTAGGAGAGACGTAATAAATACATGCGTTACAAGTAAAATCTTACAGTTGTTATTTATTAGAGAAACAAATAGGTCGAAGAAAAAAGAGAAATTTCTAAAATATTACTTAACATTAAAGTTTGAAGTGTTCGAAACTCAGGTTAAAATTGTCAAAGCAACAATTGTGGCTTCAGAGTGATTAAAAACTGCATACAGATATTTAGTAACATTTAATATTAATGATATTTCTCAGTTATTCCTATCATAAAATATAACAACGTATACCTTTTACAAGTAAAATTATGAACGTCGATCAAAATTACTTGCGCACTATCCGATTTAATGGAAACAACACACAAATTCGCAATAATGCATTGATATCTCATACTTTGCTACGATTTGACTTTTTGCCATGAAAGTGCCCTTACTAACATCTCTATTTCCATTGAAAAATTACAAATTTTTAATAATTCTATCAAGGAAATACACATTAATGCAATCAAACGATGAAATAATACTCTAAAAGGTCAATGCAATTACAGCCTACTATTAAGTGATGAAAAAATACTTCATCGATTGTTCTCAATCATTGCTAATTATTGCATTACCTTCGTCGAATGGAATCTTTCCAATCGTCCATGGTATCATCTCTATTTTTGTAATACTGTTAGTTAAGTTACAGTTCTATGTACAACATGGAAGACTATGTTTGCAGAATCCTTCAAATCCTTTAGATTCCTATACCTATGTGATTACAATCGAAATCCTGTTGAGTAACCCATTCACTGCCAACTACGAGATATACGGCATAAAGTTAAGTTCTCGTCTTAAAACATGGAATAACACTCCTGGTGTAAATGGTAGAATGAAGAAATTTCTATCTGTTCGAAACCAGTAAGTTGAAAATTTTTGTGGGATACAACATAAAGTAGCTTTGTATCTACGGAAATATGGGATATAGGCTCGTAAAATATAGGAGTTGCTGGGTAAATTTTTATTTTAGTAATTTAATCCCTTGCGGTAAAATGACGAATCTAACTCGTCACTGGTTTTCATGTCATACCGTACAATGACGAGCTACACTCGTCAGGTGACTGAAGTTATTGTTGAATATGATAATAATTAAATTACTTAACAATATTGTGTAGATAGCGATATGTATGAATTATAAAATGAAACATTGTTTTTATGAATAAAAATTAAGTGGTTATTTCATGCATAATTTGTCATCGTTAAATCGTAGCGGAAGGAGTTAATATTCAACTATGACACGCAGTCACAATAGGAATTATAAGGCAAGAGGTCAAAGGATCTGAAATTCTCATCACCGTCGAAAGATTTGACTTCTTTCTTTCTGCAATTTTTCGGCTTTAACTACTGTTGTGATTTCACCTAGGATCCACTGTTTTATGTTTATGTAATTTATAAATATTGAATTTAGGTTCACATAATATAGCAACCACTTGGTACATTTGTAAATTATTAATTTAATATTTAACTATGACATGCAGCCGCAATAGAAATTATAAGGCATGGGGTGAAAGAGTTTGAAATTTTCATCACCGCCGAAAGATTTGTCTTCCTACTTTCTGTATTTTTCGGCTTTAACTACTGTTGCGATTTCACCTAGGATCCACTGTTTTATGTTTATGTAATTTTTAAATATTGAATTTAGGTTCGTAAAATGTAGGAGCCACTTGGTAAATTTTTATTTTAGTAATTTAATATGGAACTATGACATGTAGCCGCAATAGAAATTATAAGGCAAGGGGTTAAAGGGTTTGAAATTCTCATCATCGCTGAAAGATTTGACTTCTTTTTTTCTGTAATTTTTCGGCATTAACTACTATTTCGATTTCACCTAGGATCTCCTGTTTTACGTTTATAAATTTATAAATATAGACTGAGGGTTCATAAAATATAGGAACCACTTGATAAATTTGTATATTATTAATTTTATATTCAACTATGACACGCAGTCACAATAGGAATTATAAGGCAAGGGGTCAAAGGATTTGAAATTCTCAGCACCGCCGAAAGATTTGTCTTCTTTCTTTCTGCAATTTTTCGGCTTTAACTATTATTGTGATTTCAGCTAGGATCTACTGTTTTATGTTTATGTAATTTGTAATCTATAATTTATGAAAAATTTCCCAGGGGTGACAAAGGAGATAATTTGTCTTAATTTGCCATTTAATTAACCGTAGCCTCGGTGTTTTGTAACTTCGCTAAAATTGTAATCCACCAGGAGTGTCGACTAAGAAATATCGACTGCAATTTTAAATCTTGGCAAGAATAATTTAATAAACAGTTTCAGAAAAAAGACGTGCTTTATATCATTAAAAATACCAAGATTACATTTGCAACTAATTAACGTGTAGCTCTAAGAAGTTTCACTATTTTCTGCAAACTTTTGGCAATCGGAGCAAAAGTTACTTAATTCTCTTGGCAGGGAATGGATTAAAAAGGTTCTCGATAAAAGTTCATTTTATCGATACTTCTATGCACACGTATAATGCAGCTAATGTTTTTGCGCGTGTTCGAAAGTTATTTATTAAAGAAACTCTAAATTGATTAAAGAAACAAGTAAAAATGTTGGAAGAACTTTTATAAATGAATCTTTCGACTTCGATATTCAATTGATAAAGTCATCGACACAAATGAACGATGGTTATTGAATCGTTAATTCGTTCGATGAACAAACTTCTATTCTAATTATTAATTAACGATCTAGAAACGAGTTGCTATACTAAGTTCAAATCTATGGGCGCATTTACATGTTTCTTTCTGCGCATTAAACATGTAAATTCGCACTCTGTACACACACCAGCTCACATTTTTCACATGATCGAGCATCGTTCGTTAATGGAACGAGTGAAATGGAGAAATTTCTCTAAATGAATTTTCCAAATTGTTTTCGGATATGTAAACCTACGCATTTTTAAAAAAAATACGTTGTATACATGGCAGCTAAAATTGTTCACATATTCGAGCGTTATTGGTTAATGGAACGAGGGCGATTTATGAAAAAATTTCTAGGCAGATTTTTTAACTTTTTTTTCAACGTGTAACAATACAAATTTTTATCAAAAGCACACTGTTTGCTGGTCAGCTGAAATTTCTTACATATTTGAGCATTTTTGGCTCATAGAAGGAGTGCAATCGTTGAGAAACTACACAATTCTTTAAATTTGCTTTCAAGATAAACAAATACACATTTTTACAAAAACCGGCCGTATTCTTAAGAGCTTATGTTGTTTACATACTCGAACACTGTTCGTTAATGAGACGAATGACATCTTTGAGAAATTCCTCCACATGAATCTTTCAACTTATTGTCAACGTGTAAAGCATAGGTTCGCAACCTTTTTGGCTAGCCGCCCCCTTTTCAGAAAAAAACACATCGACTCCCCCTTTTGAAATCAAAAATAAAACCCAAAGTTTTTTAACTTTTTTGGGCCATAGCCCACTTTTCCAAACAGTGATTCAGTGGCGCCTGTCTCAGGCGAAGTATACTATATTATATGAGCCGTTTTCTTTGAAAGTGGTGTAAGTCCATTTTTGACAAAAAGTTAATTAATAATATCAATCAATGCAATCTGCTATGAGCTTTTTATCTATAAACAGTTCCCAAAAAGAGATCCTTCGAATTTTTCATCATTTTGTCAATATAAACTTACGTAGTTAATTAAATCACAAATATAATTACTTTGAAAGTGATGTAAATCTACTTTCCGCAAAGACATAACATTTAGTTCAAAAATTATACTACATAATTACTCCACTACACTTTTAACTAATACTTTAAACACGATCACATTATAAACTAAAATGAATTTAATATTTAAAAAACATAAAATGAGCGTATTACATATACCAATGTTTTTCAAACCATTCAAATACAAACCCTTAAATAACTCCATATGATATGAAATGGACTTATACCACTTTCAAAGAAAACAGCTGATATTTTGAAAAACAAGGACAGATCTACGTTTAGTATGCAATGCATCAGTACTCCGAGGGTTGAAAGACATTTAGAACTATTTTTTGAAGTATGCGTTCGATGATTTTTAGTATTAATCAATCGCTTCAGCTCGTTCTTCTGAGCATTGTCCAAGGGGGCGGCGGTTGATCCTCAACGCCCCCTGAATTTGGCTTGGGCCAAAAAAAACGTTTTTTTTTTGTAGTTGCGCCCCCGTTGGGAAACTATGCTCTAAATGAATCTTTTAATTTATTGCGCAGATGTAGATTTACTTACTGTAGAGACGACACCTCACATTTTTATCTTTCATTCGTTAACCCTTTCGTTACGAGCGCCGAATATAGTCGGCATCCACGCGAGGAACTGTGTGTACGAGCGCCGACTATATTCGACATCGAATTATAGCGTACCGTATTTATTACAAAGTACATTTTGAACACATGTAATATATTGGGTTGACTTCTGACAATGTTATCATATTTTGCTTCTGAAAATTGAAAGTTGTCACCTTTGGCAGGATTTAGAAACAAATTGTGCTTCGTTTTGTTTGCAATTATTAGTTTAGCCTGAATTTTAATATGGAGTGCAGAAACGAACATTTTCGACATATTTTACTTTGTCATTACTTTTTTATACAAACCACATCGAAAGCTGAATTGTATCAAAAATAAGTTACGCTGTCGGTTTGATGGGATTACAAAGGTATTGTGTACTTCGAGCTGCTTCCGAGGAACCAAACGATTAATTCAAATGTTTAGCCTAAAATCGCACCTGGCTCAGATTTTTGCTGATAAAGACCAGAATTTCTATGAGAGCGGAATCATAAATTGGTCTAAAAGATGGCAAAAGGTCGTCGAACAAAATGGAAAATGTATAATTGATTAAAGTTCATTCTTTGTTAAAAAAATTGAGTTTAATTTCATGTTACAAAACCGAAATTACTTTCTTGCCAACCCAATATTTTAGCCATCGAGACGAGCTTCTCTGTTTTTGTATTCGACAGAGGAATATTTGTACAATAAGAAAGTGTTGTAATAAGAATTTTTTTTTTAAATGCGCACACGTTTTTTGGCGCACTGTCGCGTTCAGTGCTCCCCGGTGGAGCAGATTCCCGTAACGAAAGGGTTAAATGAGACGACTGAAGCTCTCGAAGATATTCTTTAAACGAATTTTTTCAAGTTCGACGTACCATTGACAAATTGTTAATGCAAACGGACAATGGTTATCGACGATCTTCTATCCTAATGATTAATTGACGGTCTAGAGAGTAATCGTTAGACTAAATCCAGATCTAAGTGCGCGCCCATTCGTCTTAGCGCCAAAATGGTATTAACCGCTTTA
This sequence comes from Cerceris ruficornis, assembly GCA_963989415.1. Lineage (NCBI taxonomy): Eukaryota > Metazoa > Arthropoda > Insecta > Hymenoptera > Crabronidae > Cerceris > Cerceris ruficornis. Next base: position 11,771,753 of record OZ022517.1, on the reverse strand, counting down.
ACCCAGCGCTTCTTGATGACGTACCGCTTTAATCTGCTTTTACAGATCGGGTTCTCCAAAGCTGCTTCCAGCCAGCGGTGCTCTAACAATTGGCCCGCAGTTGGTCTCCGCCTGGAGCAAAGTAATTTTTCAAACTTTACGATCGTCGTCGGTCTGAAAAGTTCGGAGGACAATAGTGATTTTAACCCTTTGACTACTACTGACGCATATATACGCTCGAAGAAGCAATTCTGAGATAGCATATCGACGCATATATGCACAGTTAGAATCGAAATATTGAAATATGATGGCGTAAATAGTAATTTATATTTTTTGTAGCTTAACCTTCTGGACTTCTGGCAAAAAGAGAGCTTTCCATCGCTGAACAAATTATTATCTTCCAATATGCAAAAGTCTCCGTCCGCAAGGGGGTAATAAAATTCTGATAGTTTAACCCATTCGCTGCCAAGCCTAAATTATATGAAGTTATTCACATTGCCATTTATATTTCAAGTGGTATTGTTTATCGAAGTTATGTTATTTCTTGGTAAAAGCACATAGATTATCATACATAATAATTTACATGCATAAAATCAAAGACGAGTATAATCGTCGATGGCGATGGGAGGGAAACAGGACTCGACATCGTTTTTCGTATTTGCGAATGTTTAAGTAGAAAAATAAATCGGGAATCGTGCAAATGGATGAAATAAAATTCCCTTCATTATCTTGATGCTATTCCGCCTACGCCAAAAAGACAAATCCAACTCGCAAATGTAGAGTTTGTGCAACGAAAAACATTCGCAAGTAGACTCGATATTACTGTCCGATCTGTCCTGATAAACCTCCATTATGTATTGGACTTTGTTACAAATCCTATCATGAAAATAATTAATTATATGTGATTATGTTACTATAACATTTTGTTATGAATACACGATGAAGTTGATTTTTGGTTCATTTAAATTTGAAAAAGATCAATTTCTAAATAATAATTGAAGTATAATTTTTATAATAAATTTTATTTGCAGTATTTCTTTCAAGTTTTTTACAGTTGAATATTTATGTTTGTGGCCAGAAAAGATTTGCTAATTCAAGAGCCTGTATGTTATAACATATTGAAAGAAGGACGAGTATACTCGTCTTGGCAGCGAATGGGTTAAATAAGCAAAGTGATCTGCTGTTTTAGTTGTAATTAATGAAATATTAACATGTTGAATGTCATGGGAGACAGGGGTTGCTATATTCGATGAAGTTTTTGATAGTTTTTAAATGATAATATTCACGAATTTGCTAAGATATTCGATATTAAAATGCCAATGTAAAATAAGCAATGTATTACTGAATATATAGTTGTCTTTACCTTTAATGCTTCCACTTTGTAAAGATGTGATTTTAGCAGAAAAAGTTCGAATAGATGAATAACGCTTGCCATGGAAATATTTTGTTCAAAATGTTAAGACATGTTATATTAGAAAATTGAACCATTTTAAAATTATCTTCTCAGCTCAATGAAACCTGAAAAAGCTTGTTATATTTTCAAGGGACGACGAAACGAATGCGAATCTCTTTACTAGTGCAAAATGATCAATCAATAGATCTTGGTATTTTCGCATTTTAGGGGAAAAGCTTTTCGAATGCCTCCAATTTAAAATAGAGAAAGAGTGTCCAAATAACACCTCTGAAATATGTTTGGAGGTGTTGTAAAACTGTTAAGATAAAATGCCAAATCCTCTAATTAGTAGTGCATATTTACACAGAATATTTTTATGTCTAGAGTTTCTAGAGTTCGAAATAAGAATATAGAGAATATAGAGTTCTAAATAAAAAATAATTGCATTCAAAATTTTATCTTAAGACAGTCCCTATTATCAAATATATTCAGTGCAAACATTGATATTTAATTGTTTTCTGTATCAATAATCCTACGTAAATGAATTTTCATAATTATTTGCAACAAAACGGTTGATGGAAAGTCTGGAAATAAAGTAAAACTCGCAAGTCTCTTGACTTGACATTCTTTTGTATTAAATATATAGTATAAATAGAACAATAAAACAGATATATGTATATAGACATTGATATTGATTCTCGTCGAATTTCGATTAAGAAAATACGCCGTTGAACGTCATCCTTCCACGCGCGTATAATAACTGCGTAACTTAAATTATCGTATAAATAATATTTAATGTGCACTGCGCGTTTACATGTACATCAATATATTAACAATCTTTGCTATATCGCAGTCGAATTTTCAAAAATATGGTGTCATCTGGTATGCATCGTTTTTTATTGTCAACGGAAAAATAGCATACACGCACTCGTGTATACCATTTTCGTTCGTTTTGTTGCATTTTACGAGTGCAATATAACTCGATCCATGTTTTCCATCCATTGTTTCATGTATTTTGGACAACAAAAATACTGTGTCTTTCAAAAAACCAAACATTTGCTTTTGGAATCTCTGCATTGTGCAATATTGTACTTCATGTATATGAACATCGGTGGTTATATCGAGCTTGAAGAATTTAAAGTGCTCAAAAACTGTTTTCACAGTTTGTTTCAAAAATGGAGTGTTATTGAGATTCAAATACTGAAGTATTAAACAACTGGTTGGCGAAGATATGAAGAAGATCAATAATTGAACTGTTTGCGTAAAAATGGCATGGATCAATTTTTCAGAATAATTAATTGTAATTTAATAACTTTGTGAGCTTTGGTGTGTTCTTGCGATTATAAGAAATGCCATATTTTAATGAATCCATTGAAGTATCGTAAAGCTAATTAGCACTATGAAGAACTTCCAGCTAAAGCTCCTTACGGTCAAAGTTGCGAATAATTTGCTAGAATCTAAACTTCGCCACTTCGAGAAGACCAAGCGGATATTCGCGACTCCACCATTGGCATCGTACGTTTATACAAAATAATTTCACTTACTTCATTATATCAAAGATATAGAACTGTACTAATTAAAATGAGACACCTCGCACATTCAGCTGCACGCAAGAACACAGTGAAACTGCAACAATTTGCAAATATTACGGGGACCGGAAAGTAATGTCGTTTTTTTACATTAAATTTAAACGAATAAATTTGCAACAAGTTTTTATTTTTAATGAACGATGTAGTCACCCTCGTTATCAACAACCTTTTGTCATCAAGTGTGCAAATTTTCAATGCCGGATCTACAAATATCAATTTTGATCAATCGATTGAATCAATCAAAAATTGGTATTCGAGGAAAATATCTGAAGAAACGACATTACTTTCCGGTTCCACTAATACTTCTATACCACTCTGATTCTAATCGCCTAAAAGTACAATGAAAAGAAAGATAGTACACTTAATTCTGTTTTTACAAGGCAGATAAGTTCCCGAAGAATACGGGTGAAAAAAATTCGTGTAAAAAAATATACTGCATTTATGGAAAAATAGAAGATTGGTTGCGGTCATAAGAAATCAGGAAAAATAATACAATGAACCATGAGTTTTCATGTGAGAATCTTAAAAATATTGTTTCATAAAGATTGCACATGCATCATACAAAGTAAATTATCATTTGAAAAGGAAACAAACATATCACTAATTCATGAAAACAAAAATTAGGTTAGGTTACACATAAAAAGATTTTATTCGTTGTCCCTTTCTGACAATAAACGCATACGTTTGCGTAAGATTGCAATATTACTGCTATCACTAGAAATGTCTTGGTTATCGTCTTCATGCTCCATTGGTGAAATTATTTCTGTAATCTCTTCAACAAAATGAAGACCAGCCTCCTGTGGTCCCGATGTTTCAGTGAATTTAAGAACGCATTCAGTAATTAATCGCTATGTTTGTGTTTTGCCTAGGCCACAGTAAAGCAAAATTTTGTTCTTAGAATTTGGGTCGATCGTGTTAAATCAAAATAAACCGTGTAAAAAGAGAAATAAATTTTCTAATTTTCTCATTTTTTTAATTCGTGTTAAATCAAAAATCGTGTAAAAACAGAATTGAGTGTACTCCTATACAACATTTTTAAATAGATTTGTAATTCTATGACTATAAACAGGATCACAGACTAAACAATCCCTCAAAAAGGCAACAAAAAACGAACATCCCCACCCTTTCGAAACGACGCACACCAGCCCGACCAACTGAATCAATTCCATCAACCCCGCAACCTGCATTGCCCTGAGATATCCATTCGTACATTCCGCGAGCATCGCGGTTGCATAAAATGGCAGGCAAAAGTCCAAAATATGGTCCTCGCGCCGCAAGGATATCAACTCCTTCCTCCCCTCAACGATGTATCGAACTCGGCGCGGCCGAACTAGCTCCGGTCGTCGTCGACTTCTGTTGCTTCGACTGAAAGTACTCCGCCAAAGAGTTCATAGTCTTCCTGGCAACGGACTCCTGGCCGCACCAATCGACGCTCACAGATTTTCTGCCGACTTCCGACGACCTCGTCGAGACATCCTCCCATTCACCTAACAAGTGAAGCAGCAGATCCTTCGTGCTGGTCGGTTCGTCCAAGTTCAAGCTCTTGTGAAGATTACGCAAGCTCGAAATACGAGGAACGTCTCTACTGGTCTCTCCGAACATGTGCTTCACACGAGGACGTCTCCAGGGTGGTGTCAGGTCCATTTCCGCAGCTTCTTCTCTGGCAGATACTCGACTCGTACTCGTAGAAGTGGATTTCTCTTCAGAGAACTCCGAAGACGTGCTTTCATCCTGAGTCGTCTTCTCGTTCTCGTTCCTCGTCGATTTCCCGTCCACGTTCACCTTGGTCTTCTTCAACGACGCGAACACATTGCCAGAATTAGTTTCTCCCGTGTACTTCTCGAAGCTACGGCTACTGTGGAACGTCGTTCCGTTTAGTTTCCTATGTCGAGTTATACTGGACAGTTTCTCCGCAATTTCATTGGTCTCCGTGCTATCCGACGTGACCAGCCCGTTGCTTCTGGTGTTGACGGTACTCCTGGCTGTCTTGGTCTTATCCTTTTCAATTTTACTCGAACCATCATCCGAGCAGCGTTCCTCCTCGTTCGAATTGACGCACGTACCCATCGCTATAGAGCGCAGATGTTCCGACAGTTTGATGATCTCTTCAGCCAGAACAATCTGGCTGGCAGCATCGGGCCGTGGATTCTCAATGGAGATACCTTCGGAGGCTCTCCTCTCGATGCTAGGCACCGACAGGAAGAAACCTTGATTCTCCTGAGGCGAGCTATCCGTCATCTCTGACAAAGCGCTGCAAATACTGTCGCAAGGAGATGGACTATGGCCTCTCAACGAAACGAATTCATCGCGATCGCGAATCGAGCCCTGTCCCGGCAATGTACACTGTGGGATATCGATCATGTATGGACTGTCCGGATGCTCTCGCCAGCGTTCGACGAACAGCCTCAAATTGTCCTTGGTCACGTCCAGCTCCCCTCGGCCATTTTCCTGCGGCTGAGAGACCAGCGTTGAGAGACTCTTCGACTTTGCCGTCGAGGAGGTTAGAGTCGTTTGGTCGATCAGCGGAGTTGGTTTGATGGGTTGCTTCCGAGCCAGCCAACGATGCTCTCGGCACTGGACGGCTGACATTCGTTTTCTGAAAGATTCGACAGCCCCTTTTTGGTGAACGATGTTTTTTGTTTTGGCTCTTTCACATTCTTTCTCTCTCTCTCTCTCTATCGTTCTAACGGGTATGCATGTATTTATGTATGTACGTAGGCACTTGTATGTATGCGGATGTTTATGTTTACATGTTTCGAGCGATGGAAGCGAGCAATGGTGAGAATGGCGAGATGGAACACGTGCGGGATGTGCCGATGCACAGTGCAAAAGACTTTTCCACGGGGCTCGAACGAATCTGCGCGCCTCGTGATATCGCGAGTGTTGGAAGTTATTATTTTGGATGGTCGTCCGACGTTCCGTTGAATCCGAAGGGCATTCGAGGCAGCAGGACGTTGAACGCGGGGAGACTGTTCGTTCGTTTAGAGCTTGGCGAGAGCTATTCGCTTGGACGTTGCGAGGAATCACTTTGACGATTTAACGAAACTTTTCTGCACACGTTTGAAAACTTGTCGTGAGACGGTGGAGCGAATGAGATCATCCAGCCAGGGCGACGACGCAGGTGCTGTCGTGGATGCGATATCTTTGGGTCACTGACGCTTCGGCCGAGAGAATGACGAAAATGAACAAAACATGCTGGGCATAGAGAACAGGCACAGAGGGAGAGAGAGAAAGTTGGATCGTAGCCGTTGAATATTGTGGAGTTAACGATTCATATAACTGCCCAGATAATCGTGGAAAAATGGAAAGAATCCGTTTTTGAAACTGAGACCTTGGTGGTACTATTTACTTAGTTTTCTGCGACGCAAAATTTCGAAGGAATGTACTTTAGTTTGGATGGATTGAGAATTCTAATTAACTCGTTTGATTTAGCTAAACTGGGGTAAAACCGTTTAGTTAATTTTCTGTGATGCAAAATTTAGAAGGAATGTACCTTTCATTTATATTGTTAAATAAACGTAATTAACTCGATGATTCGTTTAAACTGAGGTAAAATCGTTTAGTTAATTTTCTGTGATGCACAATTTAGAAGGAATGTACCTTTCGTTTAGATTGTTAAAGAATCGTAATTAACTCGATGATTTGTTTAAACTGAGGTAAAATCGTTTAGTTAATTTTCTGTGATTTAGTCCATCTGTGGTGGAATTGTAATTAACTCGTTTGATTTAGTTAAACTGAGATAAAATCGTTTAGTTAATTTTCTGTGATGCAGAATTTAGAAGGAATGTACCTTTCATTTATATTGTTAAATAATCGTAATTAACTCGATGATTTGTTTAAACTGAGGTAAAATCGTTCAGTTAATTTTCTGTGATGCAAAATTTAAAAGGAATGTACCCTTCATTTAGATAGTTAAAGAATCGTAATTAACTCGTTTAATTTGTTTAAACTGTGGTGATATTGTAATTAACTCATTTGATTTAGTAAAACTGTGGTAAAATCGTTTAGTTCATTTTCTGTCATGCAAAGTTTAAAAAAAATGTACTTTAATATAGATAGATTGAGAACTCTAATTAACTCGTTTGATTTAGCTAAACTGTGGTAGAATTGTTGAGTTACTTTCTGTGATGCAAAATTTAAAAAGAATTTACTTTAGATAGATTGAGAATTCAAATTAACTCGTATGATTTAGTCGATCTGTGGCGGAATTGTAATTGACTCGTTTGATTTGTTTAAATTGTGGCGGAATTGTAATTAATTCGTTTGATCTAGTTTAACTGTGGTAGAATTCTAATTAACTCATTCGATTTGGTGGATGTTGGCCAAATGGCATTCTGGTTGATCGTATTGGAAATGAAGCTGTTAATTTGAAGTAATAGTTTATACTTGTCGCTGAGAAACAAAAGAAATATAGATTAAAACTTCGTTAAGATCAAAATTTTCATATTGATTCATCTCCAAGATTTTCAACATTATCAAAAAATCACTTGAACAACACCGATAAAATGATTCAATCTACTCACATATTAATCATTTACAGTTCAAATAATTTGTTCAATTTGTTCGTCAGCCAGCAAAAATTAATGTAATAATGTGCTCTATTATTGAACAGTTATTTTAGTTTCTATTACTTCATTTTATATAGATTTTCGACTACTTTATTATTCTTTACTTTGTACAGAAAATAATTATTAAATCTAAAACTTAAATTCACTTTAGCAAAAAATTATTAAAATTATAACAGAAAATGATGTCTTTCAACATTAAACAGCAAAAGTTCGCAGCTCCAACGGACTTCCAATCAAACGATCCACTTTAGTTTGAGTAAAAGTAGATAGAAAATGCCAAAGACATGGCTGCCTTTCGCCAAAATTATTCCGACTTTTGGCAAATAACAGAATGCATAACCGGGCAGTCGTTTCCGCATATTTGAATCCATATTGTTGAGCATGACACGGATTATACGTTGGTGGCAGGAACGTTTGCTATGCCAGCCTACTTGACGTAATCCGAATAACTCGGACGGCGGATTATTTAGTCTTCGAGATGAAATAACCTGATCGATTCGAAGGCCAAACTGCCCTGACAAATTATTCGAATATTCGCTAACTGTTCCATTGAATCCTCTTGGCAACCGTTCCGGAATTACAACTGGCTGTTCGTTTCAGAGTTTTGTTATCTGGGCTGTTATATCGTTAATCTTAACACTTCAGCGACAAACGAGGTTGATGTATCGCAGTTATGGTTTTGAGATCATCTTCTATTTTCGGAATTTTACGAATGAAAAAAGGCTAAATTTAGAATGTCCATTGATTTAACGCACTGAAGGGGAATCGATGTAACGTGATGGTTTGCAGCAGTTTGCTTGTGAATAAGAGAAATTAAAACTTCTTGGGTCTTTTAATGGCAATGAGCTTTCTGATTGTTCGGTATTTGCACTTGAAAGGCAAAGTTTTTGTTTATTTGCCAAATTTTCTTGGTCAGATTGCCATAAAAATTCATTAACACTAGATCTACGGAGGATTTCAAATTGACGGATTTCTACTTTTTTTAGAAACGATTTCTAAATTTATAGAGACATGATACAGTAGATATTTCACATGTATCTTATAATATACAAATTACTTAACCGATCATCTTCATTGCCTGTTGATCCCTCTTTTTTCAAAGTACTTATTTAATATATTTATGTATAACCGACTCAACGCCCGTAAATCTAGTGTCAATGGTCTAGTGTTTTTAAATTTCATGAACGGAATATTGTTTTAGGTCGCCGATTGGTTGAACAAATTAAAAACGATTTGACGTACTTCAAATCTTAAAAGAATTTGCTTTCAATAGAAAACGTAATTCCATCTTTCAGTACAACTTACAATTTTAACTTGTTAGTTAAAACTCTCCGGTATAATTATCAAATTTCTACGATATTGCTATCAAAATTCGATATCAATATTCTGAAAGTCCTAATTGTCTAGAACCTCTTTTACACCGTGTACATAGACTTCTGTCTTCAGTGCGTTAAAGGACCAATCGTATATTCTCTGTGCTCACATAAAACATCAAATATTTGTTATCGACAAGCACAACGAAAATACCTCTTAGCTCGATATCGTGCATAAAAGTCAACGCTGAAGGCTTCAATTCGAATCAACGGAAAAATCAATTCCTGTCGAGCGCAAGGTGCGCCACAATCGCTAACGTACACTCAGAGAAATAGAATATGATATCGTGAGTACCAGTAGACTAGAAGATTTTCTCTCTTCGCTTAAATTCCTCGATATACTCGATAAAACAAAACATGATATCCTAGACAATAACATATCAAGATTTCCTCCACGTACTTCAGTTACACAGTACTCTCAATGAGATAAAAGATGACACCTTAGGCGATAACACATGAGAAGCTTTCTTTTACTTGTTCGACTTATTGCTATGTACGCGATGTATCTTGCGCGTTGTTGCAAAGAATAAACAAGTTAAAGAATGCAGATCTAATTTCTCAGAATGAAAATAGGACAGTCCTTGCTCAAGAATATGCTCGGTCTCATTCTGTTTCGATGCGTCACCTTGGCGACCTCTGCCCCTCGATAAACGTTCAGAAGTTTGTGGAATTAATCACAGATTAATAAATATATATATATATATATAAACGAATTCCTCAAAGGTAATTCTAACATTGTAACCTCGACCTTCAATTTATTCGATGTATACAAACCTCGAAAACCTCTGCGAACAAAGGTTGAGGTAACTCAGAATGAAGTCCGTTGAGCCGCAAGTAAACCGAGTGCACGCACACTCGGCAAATTTTCAAACTCATTTTTCTCGAAAACAAAGCCTTGTATCAAAAAATTTTATTCTATATTTTCGACTCAGTTTTTCATTTAGAATCATCCCCTGCTCGGTTGTACCAGCAGTTACGGGACACCCTGTATATAAATCCTATACTCAGCCAATAGCAACCGAAAGAAATAATTACGTGTGAAAATTAATTTGATTGGACGGCAACTTACCATCACTGCATAGTACTAATAAGAGACTAACTAACCGTGCCATACGTAGTCAAATGACCGGTTTAGTAAAAAGAAAATATGTACTTTTTGTATTATTAACCCTTTGACGGACACTTTTTCGAATATTGAAAAATAATCATTTATTTGGCGAACAAAAACCACCTTTTTATCAAAAGGTCAGTGCGTTAATGTCTAGAAGGTATAAATTACTATTTGCGTAATAATATGTATTTCAACGGCTATGTTTCAATTTTTCGACTCTAACCGTGTATACATGCACCGATAAACTATAATCAATTTTTTTCTCCGAACGCATATATGCGTCCGTCGTCCACAAAGGGTTAACTGTAATCGTACCGTACGCGGTCAAATTACCAGCCAAGTGGAATGAAAATATGTAATATTTTGTATTATTATGTAACGGTTGTTTTCTGCAGTTCTTACGCCGTTATATTGACAACTTACAGAATTTACAGAAAGTCAGACAAGCGAACGAAATAACAATGAATGTACGATTTTAAGGTAGTTGTCGTGCGATGGGCATAGTGTCAGAAAATTCTAAATTTTAGAATACTCATTGAGGACATTATAATACAATTATCCTTAAAATTTTAAATCGATTCACCTCCTCTAATTCGAGATAAACTTAATTAAAGTTCGGGTCATTAGCATGGAGAGTATATGCGCTATGTAGTGGTTCTACCACTTTATTAATTCTAATAAAAAAACTAACAGTCAGAAACTTTCAAAAAACTAACAATTCATAAATGTTTTTGTTCTGAATTAGACAAAAAAAAACAAATATATTGACCTTCCCGTTATTGAGTTATAATAATGCAAAAATTAAAAATTGTGGAAAAAAGCACACGCGGGCAAATCGAACAGAAACAACTTGGCAACGCTGTACTGTACATACATTGAGTCTGTATACACTGAAGCGCTGTATCCAGTGAACAAGCCCAGTATGTCCAACTGTGTGGCATAAGCGACGTTGCCAAATTGCGAGACGTGAGAATGTTTCATAGTGTTTGTGTATACATATATATGAGATTTGTATGTGTATGTTGTCACGGGTACAGTATTGAAACAAAAGTGATCGTTCATATCGCTACTCGCTCCTATACTCTTACCACGCACATGATCCAAAAACTATTGACGATATTGTACCACGACAACGTCCTGAAAGTAAATTCTGAAAGGGGTCATTCGATCCCGCTTGGTGCGTTTACTGTTAAAGTGCCACGTTCAATTTCCCACAATGTAGAGGCACCATTCTGTCGTGCAACTTAATACATATCGTGCACGTAATTGAGCTTACCGATGGCAGCCTTCTCCTCGTCTATTAATACCTGAAGTGTCAAATTCAATTTCCCATAATGTACCTAAGCCATTCTGCCGTGCACCATAAGACGCATCGTGCATGTAACCGAGCTTAGCAAAGGCAGGCTCCTTGCAGTTTGCTAATACCTAAGGTGTCAAATTCAATTTCCCGTGATGTACACAAGGCACTTGGGCCTGCACCATAAGACATATCGTGCGTGTAACTGAAGTTAATGGGGAAATCTTTCTCCTCGTGTGCTAATGTTTCAGTCGTCATATTCAATTTTCTTAACACTGCACGATTGATTTTAACACTAGAACTACCAAACGGTCAAAGTGACCGGTACACAATTTTTTTCCAAAAATTCTCCAAGTTTATAGAAACCTCACCCTGGTGGAAATATATCTACAACGAACTACAATTCTCTACAATATATTGCTACAACATTGAACAATTTTCTACAACTTAACCCTATCTTCACTGTGTTTAATTTCAACAAATTTCTACAACCTAGTACGCGAATTGGGACAGTATTTTAGAATTTCGCGAATAGTTGTAAAAAGTTGTAGAATGTTGTAGTATTCTACAAGATACTACACCAAACTACGCGCTAGACTCTTGAAGGCTATTTTCTAAATTTTTCGATATGACATGGAAAGTTATAGAATATTGTAGTATTCTATAAGATACTACACAAACAACGCGCTGGGCTAGCTCTTGAAAGATATTTCCAAAAATTTGTACATAAGACATAAAAACTTGTAGAATGTTGTAGAATTTTGTAGTATTTTATAAGATACTACAACAAACTACGCGCTAGACTTTTGAAGGCTATTTTCTAAATTTTTAGATAGGACATTAAAAGTTATAGAATTTTGTAGTATTCTATAAAATACTACAACAAACTACGCGAGCCGTGTTTTAATAGAGATCATTCTTTCAAGTTCCATTTGTCTTAGAGTAGCAAGTTGTAATTTGTTGTAAAAATTTGTAGTGCTCTACAACTTATTACAATTTATTACATAAGAGAATCGAGTAAGTTTTAGTGAGACGTTGAATGTCGTAGAATATTGTAGTTACGAGCTACAATTTTCTACAATTTTCTACAACCACGCAAAATGTTGTAGAAAATTGTAATTTGTTGTCGAGTCGCATAAAAAGTTGTAGATATATTTCCACCAGGGCATAGAATAAATATTCTACGTCCATGTCAAAGAACAGAAATCACCGAATCGATCATCTTTTCCGTCTCTCGATTCCTCTTTTTTCAAAGTACTTATTTAATATGATGGACTGTAATAGATTTAACGTCGGTAGTTCTAGTGTTAAGTGACTCTTCGACGATGTTTATTCGTCTCGTGATCAATAGTATTAATAACAAACGATACGTACTCTTTGTCTTTGACTAGAAGACATCGAATGAAGTCTTTCGCGTCTTCGGATATGTCGGCGAAAGCATCGTGATCGAAGTCGTACTTGGCGATGGTGACGTTGGCCATTGTTTCGATGTCCGTGTCACCCATGAACGGTGACAGACCGGATAATCTGTGAAATGATACGAACGAAATAGCGGAATGAAATTAACCCTTTGCCCTACAGCAACGAGTGACGCTCGTGATGCGGTTGATGGAGCAGCGAATTTTGAAACTTCTCAAAAATGATTAAATTGAAAATATCAGTGGAACACGACACGATAATATTACTTCAATGTTATTAATATTGTGTTAAATTCTAAAATATATCAGGAATCATTGATATATTTTTATTTTAGTAATTTAATTTTCAATCATTGCGGAGGCAGTCACAAAATAAATCGTAGGGCAAGGGGTTAATAAATCACCGTACTTTTTGACATTCGGGCTGCGGTGGGTAAAGTATTAACTCCTTGCTCTACGATTTCTATTTTGACTCTGTGCGCAATAACTCAGAATTAATTCCAGAAATCAAAGATGTTCTTCTGTTTTCTAATATTTCGTGTAATTAAATGCAATATTAATATCATAGAAATAATTATTGATATTTGATATTTTATAAACTTGATATTTTACTGATATTTTCGATATAATAGTTTTTGGAAAACTTCAAAATTTCCTAGTCCTATCACTGCTTCACGGGGGTCGCACGTTATTGTAGGTTAAGGGGTTAATATCTCATGAGCACTATCTATTCTGCATACAGTCTCTCATTATTCCAAGTCTAATCCAAAAAAATATTTTAAGAAAAGAGATTTTCGAATGCCTCCAATTTAAAATAGAGGAAGAGTGTCCAAATAACACCGCTGAAATACGTTTGGAGGTGGAACCTTCTTATCTGCGGGGTTGAAAAACTGTCAAGATATAATGCAAAATCCTCTAATTAGTGTAAATAAGGGGTTAAAGGTCCGGACTTGGAACTAGTCGGTCTGACTTCAAATTCTTCGTCACCTGAGAGGAATTTGTCTTTTGTTATTTAACCCTTATCGGACGCTAGCTATGTAAACATAATTCTTACTAAGTTGTAGTTGTTTTCAGTAATAATTTGAGAAATTCTCAGTATTGTAAGAAAAACGTTTCGGTTAGAAATTATTTATTTTTTGAACGAGTATTACAAATGTATGCGGTTCAAATAATTCATCATCATCACGGTCGATATCAATCTAATCATCATCTGAATTATCAACATTTTCTCCGTTCTACAGCATTTTCTTTTTCACTTGATTATTGTATAGGTATAACAACTTTTCTTTTCTTAGAACGTAATAAGAAGTCACTGCTACTCTCATTACTAGAATTAAAAACATTTTCAGAATTGTCTTCAAAGAATTCACTGCCACTATCACTATCTAACTTCATAACATTTTCTTTGTTCATGTTTTGGGGCCAGAATATCAGAATTTGATTAAAAAAGGCACTGTTATATCATTGAACATGTTAATCACTCCGTTGGTAATGTTCAATTGATAAGAAAATTTTACAAACGTTCCACAGATAGAGAGTTTAGATTTGATTCGTCTGGTCACCTCACACGCGCCATACGACCGCTGCGACAAAGTATTATCGTCATGTGAGAGGTGACATACGACCGTTAAGGGTTAATATGTCATAAATTCGGTGGTTCGAAATCTGTGTAGCATTTGCCATCCGCAAAATGTTAATGTTGCAATTGTTTGTGAGATAATCGGCAGATTAGAAATTGTCAACCAATTACAGTAGAATGTGAAAAACGAAGAATCAAAAAGGAACTCACAATACGTAGCAGATGACGCCTATGCTCCACATATCGGTACCGAAGCCAATCTGATCGAAATTTACGACTTCCGGTGCAACGAACTCCGGTGTGCCGAATAGAACTTGAAGCTTCTTGTTCGGATCGTATTGTCTGGCAAGACCGAAGTCTATGATTTTGATCCTGTTACCTTCTTTCGTCAGACACAGTATATTCTCTGGCTGTAAATAGAAAAAATCATGAATTCATTCGACTTCGAGGCTTAAAGTAATTTAGTTTCTCATCAGAATAGTAAATGAAACTTGCGGTGCCGCAGTTTTGATGCCAAGTCTTGTATTATGTCAATTTCACTAGTATTTTCATTCTTTGGAATTTTGAAATTATGCAGTCGACTTTATTGTAATACGATGTTGTATAAATAAGTGCAAGTATTCCGGCTGTTTTTCTACGAGACGATATTGTTATAACAAAATTTTCATATTTCGCGAAACTTCCGGAATCATGGCGGCCGACATTCAACTTTCTTTACACATGATTCTCTTCCGAACGGTGTAAAGTCAATTCAAATCGTTATTTTTGTTTGAAAAAATTCTGAGAGGCTGCTGAAATGTTTATAAATATGTGGTAAAAATTTCAAGATTGTGTGTTTCAATGATTCGTGAAAAAAAATTCCCAAAGAAAGCGAAGAAAAATACCTGGCAAATGGGATGACCCCCTTAATAAATTTAGATGGTTTCCAAATAGTAAAAGTTTATCAAAATTTCATTTATATTTGTATCGAAACAACACAGGACGAAGTAGTCGTTTTGTAAGAGGGTTGATTGTATCATTCTTCCAGAGCGAAATTATATTTTGTTAATCATTGATTCTTTTCCTTATATTTTTAAGAATTGTAAGTAAATAATCTTAGCGTGGAATACTAATGAAATATCATACTTTTGAATGGAAAATTCATAAAATACAATAAAGAATCTTGTTACAATACTTGCTGGCACGCAAGTCGTAAATTAATTAGAATTTTAATATTATATTTTGAACTTTAGAAATCCAAGGGTATTATAGTTGATGACAAAGAATTCAGTAGTCAAAAGTCAAGTCATAAATTAACTAAAATTTTAATATTACATCTTGAACTTTAAAAATCCAAGGGTATTACAGTTGATGACAAAAAATTCAGTAGTCAGAAGCCAAGTCATAAATTAACTAAAATTTTAATATTACGTCTTGAACTTTAGAAATCCAAGGGTATTACAGTTGATGACAAAAAATTCAGTAGTCAAAAGTCAAGTCATAAATTAATTAAAATTTTAATATTATATCTTGAACTTTAGAAATCCAAGGGTATTACAGTTGACGACAAAGAATTCAGTAGACTCACCTTCAAGTCAAGATGCAGGATGTTTTGCCTGTGAATGAATTCTATTCCCTCGCAAATCTGTCGCATAAAAACGGCGCAACTGCGCTCGGTCAACACAAAGTCGTCGTCTATCACTCTTTCGAACAGTTCGCCACCTTCGATCCTTGAAATTCGAAAATACATTAGTTGCACTCTGTACCGCCGTTCTTTTGTTTGTCGACGCTTTAGCAACAACTTAGAAGTTTAAATATAAAACTGTATCGTATTAAATAATTGTGAAAGCTGTGAACGTAATGTATGGTATACTCTTTGATGAATTTTGGAGTGGTAGATTGCAAAACTCAAAGTAGAAAATATCTAATTATTTTGTCCGCGAATAACAATTTGAAATTACTAGACGATGGATTTATTTAACGAGTGACATCCGCAGCGCGTAAATAGAATAGAAAATTTTGGAGTTTTTCGAAAAGTGTTATATTGAAGATATCAGTGGGACATTACGTGATATAATTATTCCCATACTATTCTGTCTATCTATTGTTTCCATCTACCTGCAAGAAGATATTACATTTATTTTGGCAGGGGCTATAACCACATTCATACTGAAGAAAATGACACCTCGTTTTTTTGTTTCAATTTGCTACAACCGCCGGAACTATGCCAGCCATCACGGCATGTTCTTTGAAGATTGCCATCTTCAATGATGGTGCGATTACCCCCTTGCCTTATAATTACGAATGACACTCGTGACGTGATAAATGAAATAGGAAATTTTGAAGTTTTTCAGAAAATAGAAATTGAAGATATTGTTGGAATACGACACGATCGAATTATTTCCACTTGATTGGTGTTACGTGAAATTATACGATAAATCAGAAATCACTGATCAATTTTTATTCTTCAATTTAATTCTGAATTGTTGCCCATGCAGTGGCAAAAGAAATCGTAGCTTCCCAGTAACTAAAAATTGAAGAAATTGTTAGAATACGACACGATCAAATTATTTCCACTCGATTGATATTACGTGAAATTATACGCTAAATCAGAAATTATTGATGAATTTTTATTTCTTCAATTTAATTCGGGGTTCTTGCAAATGCAGTAGCAAAAGAAATCGTAATTTTCCAGGAACTAGAATTTGAAAATGTTGTAATCTGAAACGATCAAATTATTTCCACTCGATTGATATTACGTAAAATTATACAATAAATCAGAAATCACTGATCAATTTTTACTTCTTCAATTTAATTCTGAATTGTTGCCCATGCGGTCGCAAAAGAAATCGTAATTTCCCAGAAACTAGAAATTGAAGAAATTGTTAGAATACGAAACGATCAAATTATTTCCACTTGATTGATATTACGTGAAATTATACGATAAATCAGAAAACACTGATCAATTTTTACTTCTTCAATTTAATCCTGAATTGTTGCGCATGAAGTCGCAAAAGAAACCGTAGGACAAGGGGTTCATGGTGTCGAATATACATATTAATAATAATAACTACATGAAACACTGTACATGAACTTTCCAATTGTCGCAAATATGTTACTACGTTTATAACAATTAAAAGCTTACAGTTCCAAAATAACGTATATCTGTTTGCCAGTGTCAATGGCATCGTAGAGCTGAATAAGTCGAGGATGTTGAAGCCTTCTCATAATCTCCACTTCCCGCTCGACGGCTCGTCTGTCCTCTTTCTTCGCGGTGTTCACCACCTTCGCTGCTAACAATAAGCCGCATGATTTGTCCTTGCATCGATAAACAGTCCCGAATTTTCCGCTGTAAGTAAAAATTCACGAGATAAATCTAGAGTGAATATTAAAGTCTTACAATAAATCGAGTTTGATGAATATACTGTGACAGTAATACGCTGTTGAAGTTTTATTATTGCGTAACAAAGTACAATAAAACACAAATATGAAACATAATACGTTTCTGTAAAGTGTTTTACTTGAAACGATAACCCGCAATAACTGTCAAAATTTGTTTGCATTTGTTATGAATCACCCGTGCTGCTACTTTTTACATCGCGTCGTTGTAGAAGTTGGCGAACGTGCATGATTGTGTGCAACTCAGAAGTCTAAAGTTATTGTGATTCCTCCGAATTACTATAAAATCACATTTTTATTAGCAGCTTTAAATCAACAATAATAATTATTCTTCAGCAATTTTGGATCTTACATCGCAAAATAGTGTTGCAGAAAAATCTATCCCTTCATTTGAACGAACATTTTATATGTTCGTTCATTTTATATGTTATTTATAACTTCCAGAATTTTATAAACCTTCATCGATTAGCATTTGTCATTGATCAGTTAAAATAATATTTTTATCAGTACTTCTATATCAAGTACGTTTTCCCATTTTATTTTCCGATCTTTCAAACACACTATCTCTTGAAAATCTCTCTTCCCATTCAAACGAAAATCTTACAGAAAATTAACAACGAATTTCTCATTTTCAGCGCACTTTTCATAACCCTTATAATTTTAAAGACCCAAATCATTTAACATTTCTCAAATATTTCATTTGTCAATCGTCCAAACCCACCATCTCAAGAAAATCTTTTTTCCCATTCGAAAAAAAACTTACAGAGAACTGACAACGAGTTTCTCATTTCCCTCGCATTTTTCATAACCCTTATAATTTTAAAGACCCAAATCATTTAACATTTCTCAAATATTTCATTTGTCAATCGTCCAAACCCACCATCTTAAGAAAATATCACTTCCCATTTGAAAAAAAAACTTACAGAAAACTGACAACGAATTTCTCATTTCCCTCGCATTTTTCATAACCCTTATAATTTTAAAGACCCAAATCATTTAACATTTCTCAAATATTTCATTTGTCAATCGTCCAAACCCACCATCTTAAGAAAATATCACTTCCCATTTGAAAAAAAAACTTACAGAAAACTGACAACGAATTTCTCATTTCCCTCGCATTTTTCATAACCCTTATAATTTTAAAGACCCAAATCATTTAATATATCTCAAAAATCGGACTTTCCATGTATAATGTAAAGTATATTATAATTATACATGTTACGGTTATCCAATTTCCCACCGTCATTTACCAATTTTTTGGCCAACGGCGCGAATTAAATCCTACATTTACATTGACAAGAATAAACTACTGTTCTCCTATTGCAATAAATACACACGATTTATGTTATTTCCATGGACACACACACACAATTGCGTTATTTGTACAGTATATCGACGGTGTTCGTCTACACATACGAATTGCGCATACCGATCTGAGTTATTTTTAAGCAGAGCTCGAACTCGTTGAGGCCAAACTTTTTGACGAATGCTAGAACGAAACTCGTGGCGATCTATTGAAAGAAGCCGATTCGTAAAAAAGACAATATTCTGTCTTATTATCGTAATATATTATATACGTTCCGAAATTCAGAAGATAATAATGTCAGAAATATTTATCTGCTTTGTTGAATGCGATATTAACTTCCTCATAACGTCATGTTTTTGGTAGCGGTTTCTTGGCGCTATTTGCATCGAACTTTCTTTGCCGAACTGAACATTAACTTCTTTATTAAGTAAACAAAATTTGTAAAATTGTAATAAGATGCGAACGTCACGCTTTCAGAAGTGGATTTTTCGATCTACTTGTCTACCTTTCTGAGCTGAAATTAATTTTCTTCATGATTTAGTATTCTGTCAATTTTGTTTCTTTAATTGTGCCAATTCTTCTTTTGTTTCTCCTTCTTAAATCCTTCTTTAATTACCACTTTTTTATTATTAATTTGATTAACAGAATTTAATTTATTCAAATTCTCTGTCCGGACAAGTATCTGTACAAGAGAACCACGAAGGATCGTTGATAAAAATTCGATCAATTACGTTTCTTTAATTTCTCCACTGAAAATTATTTTACCAATTTTTTATTATTAAATTCATTAAGAGAAAATATCTTATTAAAATTCTCCATCTAGAGAAATATCTACACCAAAAAAACAACGGAGATATATCGTTCAGGGTTGTGTTGCAGATATTCCGAATATTTTAAGTCCCGATAACGTGACATACCTTATTTGTCTATATTTGTTTCAGAAATGGTACTTTTGCTAGACCAGTGATGGGCAAACTACCGCCCACCGCTGATTTTAAAATAATAGTATAGAAATTTTCAATTTCAGTTTTTTAAAAAAATTCATTGCAATATTCCAAAGAAATTGGAACTTTCTATTTTTTAAATACAGTCACATCTTCATTCATCAGTAGCATCAGTATTAACCCTTTGCAGTCCTATGTCGGTTTATACTCGACATAGCTTTTCACTTCATTTTAAATTCATTTTTCTAACGAATTAATATCGACATTTCAAATTCATAATAATTTTGTAACATCACATAAATATCCATCAATACCTATAGTTATTGCTACCATTAAAAAAATTGAATAACCAACGACAGAAAATGTTGTGCAATTATTTTCACTTAGCTGGCTGCAAACTTGCCAAAATAATTCGGACCGCAAAGGGTTAAAGAATTTTTTAAATGATCTTTTTTTTTGAGTCGTTATTGACTTTTATTAGGGTGGTAGAAAATTAATGTCGGTTTTCAAACTTTATCTTTAAATACACATGTTGAGAATGAGAATAACTTTTTTTAATCGAAATAAGTTCCATTACAATTTACACATTTTTCCCAACGAGAAACAAGTTTTTTAATAATTTTTTTTTTCTAAAATGATATAAGACAACAAACCGATTAAAATGAACGGCTATCTTAGAATTAAGCGCCAAAGTTTGAAAACTCGAAAACCGACATTAATTTCTTACCAACCTAATATTATAAATTATTAATTCCAGCTTTACAGCCAAGAAATAGACTTGGTTTACAAAAGTAGTTATTTAGATAATTATAAATTATATTGACCCGACAACATTTTTTCTCCTTTTTTTAGGCCAGCTTCTAAAAAAGTTTGTTTATCAGTGACCTGGACGAGGATAACCATAGACATTTCGAACGGCACGAACCACCTTTCGCGAAGGAGCGAAGAGGAAGGAATTTTCATCCTCTGACGAACTTGCCGCTTTGCATTTCAAACCAATCAACGGATTATATCAGGTACTTCCTCTCTTCTGGGAATTCCCTCGTTTAAATGAAATATCGTGGATCCTTTGCGTCGAAATTCAAAGCGAAATTATACGTTAACGACTTAATGTAGAGCCATCGAAGGATGTAATATATTTTCAGCTGATACTTTTCGAATTTTTTACGTGACGTGGAATATTTCATTTTTGGAGGGAAATATCAAACAGAGATATTTATCGAATTCTGCGTGAATATGCATTAATTTTCATTGGTTTTATGGTGAAGTCATTGGTGAATTTATTGATTATAAATAGAGTTTATTGAGATACTCTTTTTATATTTTAACTTAGCCCTTTCTGGTTCTAATTATTTTGAAGATTTTTCTTAATTTCGTGATATTTTATATTCTTAATTCATTGAAAACAATGATTATAAACGACGAAAATATTTGGGGGAAGATTCAACATTTTTGTCTTTCAAAGTTGAAAGCAAGTCTGCATTAATTCAACTACAATAACTAACTAATTGGACATATGACTTTAAAAGATTAAACAATATTCTATACCGTTCTTAAGTGATCACGGTTATAATTTTTCAGATTTCTCTGTGATTCCTTGAAAAAAGAAAGCAAGAAAATGTTTTTAAATTATCACAATATTATAACGCATACAGATACCCGAGACTTTTTCAAAATTTTTAATAATATCGCCGTAATACGAGAAGCAAGAAGATGAAAATAGTATTCAATTTCACGAACTACAGTTGATGGCCATTGTCATTTCTGGAAGTACTTGTAACTCAAAGTTGAACACTCCAGGGTTAATTGTCTCTTTGATATCCCGTTACGAGCTACGCATGACATAGATTTCTGTTGCAACTATTAATTCTCCATCCAATTAATTTTGACTTCGAAATTCCACATTAACGTTATAACTTTATCTAAAGTACCCTTCAGTATCTTGAACTGTTTCAGCCATTAAGTACAAATTAACGACCGCCATAAAGAATTTTGACTCTAAACCTGCCAAGCCGGTCAAAATGACCGGTTCCAAATTTTTTCGAAAAATTACCTAAATTAATAAGGGAGCCATGAAGTAAATTTCTATCTTATAAAACCTAAATTATTTAACACTTACCGGCGTTAAATCTATCATATTTCAATATATTAAATAAGTACTTTGGGCAAGGAGGAATCAAGTGAGTTTTAAGATTCAAGATTCGATTCAAGAGAATCAAGATTCGGCGATTTATGTTTCTTGAGATGGACGTAGAATATTTATTCTATGACCCTTCTATAAACTCGGAGAATTTTTGGTAAAAATTGTGTACCAGTCATTTTGACTGTTTTAGTAGTTCTAGCGTTAATTATTCATCTTTTTCATTCCTTCATTTCTCTATTTCCAAAGTACTTATTCAGTATATCTAAATTTTAATAGATATAACGTCGATACTTTTAGCGTTAATAAATTGCAATAATTTCCCCTAATAAAATTACTAACAAATAATTTATAAAGTAATTTTCACTACAACGCTTAACGGAACAAAATTGAATTTGAAATATTCAAAATATCCAAAACGAAATAAAATATCATTCGTCTTTGTTTACACATAAAAGGTCTAAATCTGCATTGTGCAAAATTTCCATCAAAACCGTGCAACTTTCGCATGCAACGCACAATTAAAAATTGACTCGTAAGTGCTTTACGCCGCGTAAATATTTGTGTAAGCGGCAGCAACATTCGTTCGTCGTGTTATTACATTTTAATTTACATTTCATGCAACTCCATTATTTTTAATTGCCCGCGGTTGGTTATTGTTTAAATTAAAAAAAATTTGCTCTGCTGTTGCAAAACAAGGGAAAATTTCCCGCGTCGGAAATATTTTCCAGCCAGCGAAGAATTGCATTTTCGGTTGAAATTTGCAATTTCAGCTTAACAGAACAGCAGAGATCGGTTAAATCTGAATGACCACGTGACGAGGAAGATTTTGTCTTCGCTTCTGCATTCGCTAACGTGTTAAATAAATTCACGAATGCATTTGTCTTCGTTGTTGATAAACGCACAAATCCTGGCTGAAGTTAATGACGTCGGTAATGCTGGCTGTTTGTAATAAATTAAAAAAAAAAGAAAAAAGAAGAAACTATTGGCAACGAGCGGCACATTGTGAATCGGTTTCTCCTCGAGAACTCGTATTACGCAGAATATTAATGCGATAAATGCTGCGTCCGCAATAACAGCAGCGAGCGTAGCATGAATTCCTGCACTTTAACTCGGATTCGTCAGAATTTTGATCGGCCGTTGTGCCAAGAGACGCGTAAAACACGAAACACCTTCCAACATCGTGAAATACTTCTTTTCATTATGAATTTAATGCTTGGAATTAACGATGAAAATACTGTGAAGTGATTTGTTGCATCTCTTACTTTAATATATTTTGTTTTACAATAACATTGAGATTTTTTTGAATGTTTATGTTCGGAGTTATTTATAACTTATAGTGTAACGATTGATATAATAGTCTTTTTTGTATTATAGTGGAAATATAAATTTATCGGTACTTAATAGAAGGTGGAAAGAACACCTGATATCATATGTTGAGGCTGATAATAGAAAATTAAAAATTTTATTACATAGAATTGTTAGTTTTCTCTCACTAGACACTAAAAATGTTTGAATTTTCCCCCCTCAACTTTTCCCCTCTCCTAATTTAACACTAGATCTACGGAAGCCGCCAAATTGACGGATTCCTACTTTTCTAGAAAGGGTTTCCTTTATAGAGACGCGGTACAGCAGATATTTCACGTGTATCTTATAATATACAAATTACTTAACTGATTGTCTTCTTTGCCTCTGATCTCACTCTTTTCAAAGTACTTCCTTAATATATTTAACACTAGAACTACCAACCGGTCAAAATGACCGGTACACAATTTTTTTCCAAAAATTCTCCAAGTTTATAGAAAACTCATAGAATAAATATTCCACGTCCATGTCAAAGAACATAAATCACCGAACCGATCATCTTTTCCGCCTCTCGATTCCTCTTTTTTCAAAGTAATTATTTAATATTTTGTAATATGATAGATTTAACGCCGGTAGTTCTAGTGTTAAGTATAACAGATTCAACGCCCGAATCTAGGGTCAATATCGAATGTATCATAACCTCAATGGTTCAAACATCATTGTCAGTTAAAACAGTGGCTCCCAGCTGAAATGACGATAGCAGTTAAAGCCGAAATGTACAACAGAAAAAAAGGGAAATCTTTGTCTTTGTTATTTTAGGATCGTTTTTTGTAATCCGCGCTCTTTTCCATATTGTCGAACTTCCTGCTAATGGCTGAAGCCATCACGAGGCCACACGACTCAGTTCCTCAACATACTTCAGTTCTATCTAATAAATATTATCATTGCATAAAATATATGTGAGTTTACTAAATATATAAAAGTGTTACATGAAGTTTCTCAAAATTTGTGATGGACGGTTTTAAATTCAATAAAATTTCACCTGACTTTTAAATTTTAATATTTACGAGTTTTTTAATACGTACAATATTTAAACATTGATGTTAAAAATGCTAAATCCTGCTACGTCTAAACGTATTAGTACCTGAGAATATTTTAAGTTGTTTGCATATGTAACTGTTTGTATTGCAAGTCGAAATTACTTCGATATCGAACTGCAAAAATGTAAACACGTTGAATGCTATCGAGGTCACCGGTGACCAGCGCTGTTGCATTCAATACCATTTCATATGACCTTTACGAATTTCCTAGTACATGTGATATTTAAATGTTGGTATTAAACAGGTAAAATTAGTATGTAACTATTTGTACCTTTGAAGCTTCTAATCTACAAAGATGTGACTTTAATAAAAAGGGTTTCACTTCAGTAGAAATGATGAAACTTACAAAATGCCTGTGTCATTTATATATTAACACTAGAACTACCAAACCAGTCAAAATGACTGGTACACAATTTTTTCAGAAAATTCCCCAAGATTATAGGAGAGTCATAGAATAGAAATTCTACGTCCATCTCATAAAACAGAAATTACCGAATCGATCATCATTTCCACCTCTGAATTCCCCTTTTTTCAAAGTATTTATTTAATATATTTAAATATATCAGATTAAACGCCGGTAGTTCTAGTGTTAAATAATCGCAATTTAACTAGTTACTATTAGCACGGACTGTCAATCTCATTTTATTCTTTTTTCTCATTTCAAATGCAAAACTTCATTAACCAGTTAACTGCGTTCGACGTGTATACACGTCGATACAGAGCTCTGCTGAGTGAAGCTTTTTAACAGTAAATTGTAAATTTCTTATCTAATAAAAATACAAACTTTCCACCTTTTGTTTTCCTTTTACCGTAAAATGTATAATAAGAGCATTTACCTCGCGTTCAGCGTGTATTCACACCGCTGCTTCATTTTAATTCCGCATGCTATGAGAGATATTAAAATAAATTCCGCAGTTAACTGGTTAAAAAACGAAATGTGAATAACGCGTTAAGCATTTACTACTAAAATATATTTTCCTCGTTTATGTCAAACACGTGTACAGTCAACCGAATGAATTATGAATGGACAAATTGTGTAAACGCATTTTCATGGGATTTTTTCGCCTGAATTCCACATGTCGATGGTAACAAAATGTAGTGCATCGTATCCAAGAACTATTAGTCGACCAGACTGCACATATATTACCTGTTACGTAACAAGGCGGAACATATATAGGAATGGAATTTAAAGATGACATTTTAAGCGCTTCCAACTAAAGAGAAGGCTTCCGTCAATTAGCTCAGTAATGCGTACATGCATCACGTGTTGCGCGAGGA
The DNA here is from genome assembly GCA_963989415.1 of Cerceris ruficornis. NCBI lineage: Eukaryota > Metazoa > Arthropoda > Insecta > Hymenoptera > Crabronidae > Cerceris > Cerceris ruficornis. The sequence goes on along the minus strand of OZ022517.1, from coordinate 11,745,995 downwards.
GATGGCACACGTATAGTCATGGAATTTAAATCTGTCATCTCAGATACTCCTGTATGCAGCTAAGAATACTTTGCCATTTACTTCTACTTCTAATTGCATGCATCACGTTCCATAAAGAATAGTGTTTGCCGATAAAAAGATGGAATTAATTCTTTACCTTGTGATATCGAATTACACTTGTGGCGCGAAATATGATCCAAGGGAATTTCAAATTCCGAAAGTAATCAAGTTGAAACGTAAGGTGCAACACGAACGTGTTAAGCTATTATTATGTCATCGGATGTATTTTAAAATGTACAGTGTTATTTTAACAAAATAGATGCGTATTGGCAATTTTGCATTTTTTAGTAATTTAATTAGTAATTATCACAAATGCAGTTATAAGAAAAATGTTAAGACACGGGCTATCAATATCGCAAAGGAAGTTTTTATTTGTTTTACGAAGTTTTACATCTCTAAACAAAATTGTACTTGATATAACAAACTTCGGACTAATGTTTAACTAAAACTAACTAGCCGAAAACACTAACTGACTAAATAATAGATCTACTAACAAATTGGTGTCCTCCCAAGCAAGAAAATTTTTCTTCTTATTTGGTAAAATAACTGGTATCTTTTCAAACAGGAGAAATGTCCTCGTTGAGTAAATTTTAAAGCTTTGCATAAAAAGGTTCTTCAAGACCATCCACGTTACGCGTTAACCCCTTGCCTTACGATTGCTATTGTGACAGCGTGCGTAATACCTCAGAATTAATTCCAGAAATAAAAATTTCTCTCTGATCTTTTACATTTGGCACAACTGACTGCAATATTAATGTTATAGAAATAATTTTACCGTCTCGTGATCGACTGATATTTTCAATTTAATAGTTAATGGAAAACTTCAAAATTCCGTATTCCATTTATCGCCTCACGTGTGTTACACGTTATTGTAAGCTAAGGGGTTAAATTACTGAAACTAAAATTAATTAACTGGCCACTGCCACATGGTGTGTAACCAAAAGTAGAACCAACGGCGGAACAGTTCAATGTCATTCAAATTCTACTGAATTCCTTAACTCGTCTATTTTTAAAAAATTCCATCTTTTTTCCATCTTCTTCATCAGGAGCATAAATCGATATTGCGAGGCAAAAGATTATCCCTTTCAGTGCTAGACGATTCGTTTTATTTACAAATACTATTCGTAACAAAGAATGGACTTTTCCATTCTTCCTAATGTTAGATAAATATTATGACGACGATTTTCAACAAATATTGAAATATACATTTGTCATTAATTTCTTCTCGCATCATATCGTAATGGATTCCTTTTTGAGTTTTATGCTTCATCTTCTTAAACCCTACAAAATGCACCAACTTGGTTTAGTATTCTTCGGTTAGTGGCAATTTTTCCGGCTGACACTAAAAGGGTCAATTCTCAATTCTCAAATCTCAATTCAGAATTCTCAATTCACAGTTCTCAGTTGTCAGTTATCAGTCACTCAATTCTCAATTCTCAGTTTTCAATAACTAAATACCAATAACCAATTCTCAATTCTCAGTTACGAAATACCAATTAGCAATTCTCAATTCTCAATTTTCAATTCTCAGTTATCAGTTCTCAGTTCTGTTCTCAGTTCTCAGTTCCCAGTTATCAGTTCTCAGTTCTCAGTTCTCAGTTCTGAGTGTCAATTATCAGTTACCAAATACCAATTATGAATTCTCAATTCTCAGATACGAAATATCATTTAGCAATTCTCAGTTCTCTACTTCCAATTCTCAATTCTCCATTTTCAGTTACGAAATATCAATTACCAATTCTCAATTCTCTACTTCCAATTCTCAATTCTCCATTTTCAGTTACGAAATATCAATTACCAATTCTCAATTCTCTATTTTCAATTTTTAATTCTCAATTCTCAGTTTTCAATTACCAAATACCAAATACCAATTCTCAATTCTCAAATCTCAATTCTCAGTTTACAGTTATCAATTACAAATTACCAATTCTCTATTTTCAATTTTCAATTCTCAATTCTCAATTCTCAATTCTCAGTTTTCAATTACCAAATACCAATTACCAATTCTCAATTCTCAAATCTCACTTCTCAGTTTACAGTTATCAATTACCAATTACCAATTCTCTATTTTCAATTTTCAATTCTCAATTCTCAATTCTCAGTTTTCAATTACCAAATACCAATTACCAATTCTCAAATCTCAATTCTCAGTTTACAGTTGCCAATTACCAATTACCAATTACCAATTACCAATTCTCAGTTTTCAATTACCAAATACCAATTCGCATTTCTCAATTCTCAAATCTCAAATCTCAATCCTCAGTTTACAGTTATCAATTACCAATTACCAATTCTCTATTTTCAATTTTCAATTCTCAATTCTCAGTTTTCAATTACCAATTCTCAAATCTCAAATCTCAATTCTCAGTTTACAGTTACCAATTACCAATTACCCGTTACCAATTCTCAATTCTTTATTTTCAATTCTGAATTCACAATACTCAATTACGATTTTTCAATTTCACCGACTGTACTCGGTCCAAACCCAACAATCTAGCGCGTCCGTCGATCCTTAGCCTTGGTTCACAGCGACGAATAAAAACTTCAACGCGCAAAAGCGAGGCAAAGCTGCCAAGCTGCCAAGCTGCCACTCGCGAGGACCGATTTGCCAGAAGCTTGCGGTGGTGTAACCGGTAACGCGTCTGTCACCAGGCCAAGTTAGTGAGTCAGTGAGTTAGTAGAGCAAAGCATGGACAACGGCAGGGTCGAGGCGTTAACGAGTTATCAAAATGGAACATCTGCCAGAAAATCGTGTAGCGCCAGGCTGACGTTACGCTTGGATCTAATAATTCCATCGAACGACAGTATTTCCATTCAATCTTTTCCCGCCTATATTTCGCGATTCTTCGATTCAAACGGCGCTGAGTATTCCGTGACGCGGAGGAACTTAATTGCGGCTATGACTTGGCCAATTTTCCAAATCATTGATTCTCCTTGATCTATCGCATCGATGACGTAATGCAAGCTGAAAGAGGTGACTCGGTGGGCAAATACGCGGAAAGTATTTGCACTTTACGCCGAGGAGGGAGTTTCATTCAAGCGAAATCCGGTGGCTCGATGAGAAATTGGAGAACGGCCAGGGGCGGGGAATTCAAACGAGTTTGAAAGTGCATGTCGATTATGGGTTGTTTAAAATAAATATTCTCGTTGCGTTACATTGTTATTGTTGCACCGGCAGACGATGCCGAAAGAAAACGGAATATTTCGCAAATGTATAAACAATCGATGGTAGACTATGACCGAACGCGATACGACATTCAACAATGGTGTTGCAATAGACGCTGTAAAGTCGATGGTTCGAAATAGAATTGATGCTCGATTTTGTAAGACGTTGCACGAGCGAAAAATTTGTTTATTTATAATTCGTGCGTGTTTGGACATTGGCTTGTTGGAACGAATTTACATTTTTTCCGATGTTCAAAATTTAAGTGATGCAATGGGACTTTTATTGATGCGCGGGGACATTATTTTCCACGAGACCTTTGTGCTTCTTCTTTCCATACGGCTTTATCATTTTTCTTTTAAATATATATTTCGAGGTTTTTCTATAGTTTTATATTCATTTTTGTATTCGGTATATTTGTAGATATATATACAAATATATTGATGCTATTTTTGACTTGGCTAAAAATGTATGATAATTTTATGCGAATGATAAACTATAATCGCTCCTAACGTTATTGGAGACACGCTGGCACCACCTGTACTCGCTGTTACGAATAGAAAATGTCAATCATGAAAGAACAGATTACTTATATTCGAAATTTTCTATCCTATTTCAGTAAGCATAGAAATTTTTCTATAATTTCACTATAATCATTATTGTTATACAAAAATAATTTCATGGGAGCCACTGTAGCCTAAACTATCACTATCAATAGACAGTTCTACAGGCAGCCATTATGGTTCCCATTGGTATCAAAGAACAACTTTGAAAATGACCACTATAATTGAGTTCAATAAAACCGGTTTCGCAGACAATCACTATAGCAACTATCCAAACACCAAAACACTTCAATGAAATACGATATGGCAGGTATTTGCTCTGAAAGACCATTTTGCAAACGGTAATTACAATGGCCATTCATTTGCACAAAACGAATTTCTAAGGCGACGATCGCAATGATCATTCGAATGCAAAGACAATTTTTCGTTATAAGATGCATCTGTCCGCAGAGACAGCCTTGTAGAAAATCACTATAATGGTCTTTCGTACACAAAGCTAACCTCAAAAGAAGACACTGAGGTGATCATCGTCGCAGAAGAATTAAATAAATCGCACTTCCGGTACTATCTGAAGAATTATCAGATGTTACTTTTTATCAACCTATCCTACAATTCCTATTCATTGTTAATACTAATATTGACATTAATTTTTTTGCAATATTATATATTCAGAATTCTGACGATGAATCTTTACGATCGTGGAATTATTTTGTGTAAATATTTACAGTCTAGACTGTTGTATATTTTTTCATTAAAACATTAATAATATTGATCCAACATCGGACTTTAAACCTTTGAGGTTCAAGTAATATTTTCAGTCTATCGTCGTTCAATTGAAATTAACTTCGCACTATTACCTACAATTAGATATTTATTTTTCTTTGGCGATGACAGCATCTATAGATATTGTAGAATATTTCGATCAGATGCACTAAACAATTGCCAAATTTCAAAGTCAAATTAATTTAAGTAAAAATGAATTATGGCAGAAATTAAGTGCAACATGACTGCACATTACACCTTAGGCGTTACTACATTCATTTTCAAATCTCCGTTTATATTTACAAGTATAGATCACATTAAAACTATCAGTATTATTTATCCAACAAACAATTGTTCCCAATCATACCAGTTATTCAAAAATATATTAAATGATAATAAGAAGAGTAGAAATTAAGTAAGAGTAAGTGAAGTAAGAAATCCCAAATGCTATGGTGGGCAAAGGAGTTAAAGATTCGCACTTGCAATCAATTCAATTTTTTCTAAATTAATTTTTAATATGTCATAGCATCGATGGTTCAGGGCCCACCTACAGTGGTAAGTCCTAGCTGAAATAATTATAACCGTTAAAATGAAAAAAATACAAAAAAATTATTTTCAATCATTGACTATAATTCCAATGAGTAATAATATGACTATTTAGGTAGCTTCTAAATTTCCAGAGCTATATTAAATTTTAAAATACCTTCCAACATTAACAAGGACTTGAACTAACTGTAAGTCCACTAATCAAGAGATCAAGCCTTTCTCTAATAAATCAATCATAAAAATTACAATCTTTGTAAAAATTCATAAAAAAAAAACAACAAAGAATCCAAATAAAAATATAGATTCCTAACAGCAGATCAAATCGGAAGATCCCATCTCGCCAACGACATTAGATGAAACCGTCACGGCGTGTCAAGAGCGTCGGGACGCTCGAACGGCGTCCGAGCGACGTCCGGTAGCTCGACTTACGCGCGTCAGTCACCGTGAAAAAGGCATTATTTATAGACGTGCAAGAGACCTTGATTAGCCAGCGATGCGACCGATGCTGCCGGTGCAACTGCAACACCGTCTGCATTCCGTCGTTATCAAGCCGGCACTCGGCCCGATGAAAAGTGAATGCTCCTCTCACAATCAGCGAGGCTACCGCGACTACGCGATTCCGGCGCACGTGACGCACCTTCATTTGCGTTCGATGGAAGTCGGCCAATTTGAAGAGGTAATTGCCGTGCAATCGAACTCGTGTCCTCGCGGAAACGCGGCTTTCGATGGTAATGCACTATTTGGCGCGACAAGGGACTCTGAATGAATCTCGTTGTGTGCAGGTAGGTAGGTATGCACATAGGCATTTACGTGGAAGTTGAATTGGGTAGTCCGAGTTGAAGAGGCTGTGGGAATCGTTGACGAGGAAACGAAGCTGGGAAATGATGGGAATGTTTTTCGGCTTAGCTTTCTGTTGGTGACTGATGGAGTCTTTTATCGGGGGCTGGTACTTTTAGGTATGTGTGAGACAAAATATGAAATGAGGAAATTCGAACTTGAATTGGATAGGCCGAGTTGAAAAGGCTGTGGAAATCGTTAATGAGGAAACGAAGCTGAGAAATGATGGGAATGTTGTTGGGTTTAAGTTTCTTTTGGTGACTGATGGAGTCTTTAGAGTGGGCTTGGACTTTTAGATAAGTGCGAGGGAAAATTTGAGATGAGGGGAATCGAAGTTGAATTAAATAGTCCGAGTTGAAGAGGCTGTGGGAATCGTTAATGAGGAAACGAAGCTGGGAAATGATGGGAATGTTGTTGGGTTTAGGTTTTTCTTGGTGACTGATGGGATCTTTCGAGTGGGCTTGGACTTTTAGGTAGGTGCGAGGGAAAATTTGAGATGAGGAAATTCGAACTTGAATTGGATAGTCCGAGTTGAAGAGGCTGTGGGAATCGTTAATGAGGAAACGAAGCTGGGAAATGATGGGAATGTTGTTGGGTTTAGGTTTCTGTTGATGACTGATGGGGTCTTTTAGAGTGGGCTTGGACTTTTAGATACGTGCGAGGGAAAATTTGAGATGAGGAGAATCGAAGTTGAATTAAATAGTCCGAGTTGAAGAGGCTGTGGGAATCGTTGATGAGGAAACGAAGCTGGGAAATGATGGGAATGTTTTTCGGCTTAGCTTTCTGTTGGTGACTGATGGAGTCTTTTATCGGGGGCTTGTACTTTTAGGTAGGTGTGAGACAAAATATGAAATGAGGAAATTCGAACTTGAATTGGATAGTCCGAGTTGAAGAGGCTGTGGGAATTGTTAGTGAGGAATCGAAGCTGGGAAATGATGGGAATGTTGTGGGGTTTAAGTTTCTTTTGGTGACTGATGGAGTGTTTTATCGTGTGCTTGTACTTTTAGGTAGGTGCGAGGGAAAATTTGAGATGAGGAGAATCGAAGTTGAATTAAATAGTCCGAGTTGAAGAGCCTGTGGGAATCGTTAATGAGGAGCAAAGCTGGGAAATGATGGGAATGTTGTGTGGGTTTAGGTGTCTTTTGGTGACTGATGGAGTTTTTTATCGGGGCTTGTACTTTTAGGTAGGTATGAGGCAAAATATGAAATGAGGAAACTCGAACTTGAATTGGATAGTCCGAATTGAAGAGGCTGTGGGAATCGTTAATGAGGAAACGAAGCTGAGAAATGATAGGAATGTTGTTGGGTTTAGGTTTCTGTTGATGACTGATGGAGTCTTTTATAGTGGGCTTGGACTTTTAGGTAGGTGTGAGGGAAGATTCGAACTTGAATCAGGTGTTTCAGGTGTTGATGATCTGTGCATGTTTCTTTCTGCTTTTTTGTTTTCTTTTTTAATTTCTATCAATGATACTACTAATTATTTGCGGAAAATTTTACAATTTTAAGTGAATTTTAATCTGTCGAGGCTATGATATATCTACTAAGGAAAATTTGTCGAAGCTGAATGCGAGAGACTTCCAGGCAGCCCCATTATTATATCGGATGCGCTATTATTGCGGCTATCATATCTTTATCAATCTTCCTTTGTTCTTTCAGTTGTCATCGACGATTCATATGACGATATGTCATATTCAGACAGACGATGCTAAGATGCATGCACATTTTGCAATAAGGAAAATTCCCTGCCAATGAGAGTGGGGGGGATTCAATTCAAGCCCAATATTTGAAGGTCGAAGACTATCCCACTCACTCTCACAATTAGAGCTACACATTCCTCAATATGAATATTAATTCATAGTGAATGACTTCTTTTTAACTCACTTTTTTCCTCGTCTGTATTCAAGCCGTTGCTCTTAAGTTCGAGAACTATCGAAATTCGCAGTACTTTAACACATTGAATGCCATGGGGGTCATCGGTAACCGGCGCTATTGAATTCAATGAAATTTCATATGACCTTCAAATCGCAATATTTACGATTTTTCTAATACATTCAATATTTAACTATTGGCGTTTAAAATGTAAATTCCTGCTGACTATATATCTATTACTGCCTTTAAGGGTTCTGCTTTGTAAAGATGCGATTTTAGTAGAAAAAGTTCCATTTCAGCGAAAATTATGAAACTACCGAAATACCGGTGGCGTTTAACGTGTTAAAATACTTTGCGAGCGAATAACTTCAAAATATCTCTTCTCGATTGATATTTATGTGTCAGATATGACAAAAAAAAAGTTTTTTTTCCTCAATTATTCTTACGATTACAGAAAATGTTTGAATATTATTGCAATCACTTTCTGCCGTCGAATGCAATTTATAGAGACAAACAATAAGTAAGTCAACTTAACAATAGGTATTAATATCTTCGAGCATCTTCCGTATATAATATTTTCCTCCGACAAACAAAATAAGATAGAAATTAATTTATTTCTCTCTGAAACCCTAAAACTTTAAGGCTTAAGCAGAAAAAACAACAGTCGAAGACTGTTACACAACAAAATATGAGCCATTCACTTGTCAAATCGATTAACTCCATAAAACCTAAAGTGGAGAAACGTGATGAAATAGTATACACTCCTTTTCAAAATTCCCTCCAAAAATAAATGCAAATAAGTATTGTAGAATATATATTCGCATGTAGCTTTTCTTTAACGAAGTATAAAATGAATAAAGTGAAATAACTTTGGACTTAATTAGATTGACTTCTGAATTAAATTATTTATTTTTCCATGGAAAAAAACTCCATCATTTAAAGGTGTTAATCGTTATTATTACGAAAATTTATTTTAAACATAAAAAGTTAGGATTCAATCAAGTGCTTTGAGACTTAAGTTTCAAAATTTTCAAAAGTGGAGTTAATCCCTTCCCTTACAATGACGAGTGACACTCGTGATGAGGTAGATGGGATTGGAAATTTTTAAGTTTTTCAAAACCTATAAAATTGAATATATTAATGAGATACAACGCGATAATATTATTCCCGTAGTATTAATAATACGTTAAATTATACGATAAAACGAGAATCACTGATCAATTTTTGGGTTAGCAATTAAATTCTGAATTATTGTGGAACTTTGTGCTGTGAACGGCTCGTATAAAACAATGGAAATCACCAATTATTTCTTTTAAGCGACGAATCACGCAAGAAAGTAGATAATCACTCAAGTAATTTATATATTATAAGACACAAATTAATCCTCTACAAATTCGAGCATATTTTATAAAAAACCGGAGGAAGCTGTCAATTTAATTGCCTCAGCAGTTCTAGTTTGAATGCTGAAAAACAAAGAATAATCTTCAGCCGATCCGATCCATTATCAATAATATTTTTGCTTTTCCCCGTTCCTCTTAATTGTACCACTGTGCAACGATAATTATCAACGGAGGAATTCCGCAAAACGGCACAGTTATTCCACAAAAAAGCGCAACACGTTGGAAAACACGACGGAGCGAATTCCTTCGAAAACGTCTACGCGCAACACACCTGTTCCAATATTTGCATTCGCAGGTAGAGGCAGCCGACGTTAAAAGATATTCCGCCGAAATGCCACTCCATTTAATTATACGACCTTATTACGACGAATGCCACTTTCAATCAAGGGTAACCATTGAGAATCGATGGTTCGTTAATAGTTTGTCATTGACATTCGAAGTTTACCTTTGGCAGCGGTCCATTCGTCGATGCTTTTGTTCGTGTTGACTTGGACTCGCTGCTGCGTCTCTCTTTGCTATTTTAATTGGAAATAAAAGGCTGCTTTTTAGAGCACCGGCACGAATCTTTAGCTCGTGTTGTCGAAGCCTCGAGAGACGCTCTTTTCTCGCGGTTATCGACGATGGCGGTGTTTATGAGAGTGGTTTAAGTGAAAAATTTGAAGACCGATGTTATTGCTCATTTATTTCGTTAAAGGTCCCAATTTTTTCCCATTTTTCCCAAGTAGTTTTACCTGGTAGATTCAATTTGAAGAATTGAACTTATCTTTTAGATTGTATTGCATTATTGTACGCTATAAATGATAGATAGGAAATAAGGGAAAAGTTCAATCTTTCGATTTGAATCTACCAGGTGGAATTACTTTGTAGAAATTTTTACTTTGTAAAAATTAAAGCTTTCAACAAAGTTGATAATTGTCTCGTTGCACTGAACTCATTGTCAGTGCGTCTTCTAAGGGAAAATTATTATTTATTTCATTAAAGGCTCCAATTTTTTCACAGTTTTCCCAAGTAGTTTTACCTGGTAGATTCAATTTGAAAAATTGAACTTATCGTTTAGATTGTACGTCATAAATGATAGATAGGAAATAAGGGAAAAGTTCAATCTTTCGATTTGAATCTACCAGGTGGAATTACTTTGTAGAAATTTTTACTTTGTAAAAATTAAAGCTTTCAACAAAGTTGATGATTGCCTCGTTGCACTGAACTCATTGTCAGTGCGTATTCTAAGGGAAAATTATTATTTATTTCGTTAAAGGCTCCAATTTTTTCACATTTGTCCCAAGTAGTTTTACTTGGTAGATTCAATTTAAAGAATAAAATTTCTCGTGTAAATTGTATTGCATTATTGTACGCTATAAATGATAGATAGGAAGTAAGCGAAAAGTTCAATCTTTCAATTTCAATCTACCAGGTGAAATTACTTTGTAGAAATGCGAAAAAGTGAAGCTTTCAACAAAGTTGATAACTGTCTCGTTGCACAGAATTCATTGTCAGTGAGTATTCGGGGGAAAAAGTTGTAAATATGTGAAAACAAGGAATAAATTACTAAGACCATTGTCACGATTACCGGCACATATGTTGAATAAATAATCGTCTTGTAGACTTACTTTAATTTTAGCATAAAGTATTTGTCTAACAGAATTTTTTGAGAAAGCCGGAAAGCGGAACTTGTTAAAAGCAGAGAGAACAACTCTAACTTCATGTACATATCCAAATGATCACACATTGATAAATGTCATAAGCCAAGTTGCTATTTCTATCTGACATTTTTCGCTTTCAGTCTCTATTTACTTATCTGACATTTCGACTTTGACTGCTATGGTCATTTTTCAGACAAAACTCTACATCTAAGATCTTAAAGAATCTACGGATTTAGATCTCATTTCAAGGTCCGCATCATGCTAGATATTTTAGTTCAGAATACCAAAGGTTATGGAAATTCGAACACGGTCCATTGTTTCGGAATATCGGTATATTACTTTGTAACTAACATAGCTCTATAAATCTCTGTCTCTATTGTTTCTCTTTATCCTTTTTATTTTCCTATTCGCCTGTCCACCTGTCTGTCTATTCTTCTGTCCCCCCACCTCTTCTCTCTATGTCTTCTTGGCTCTTTCTATCTCTGTCTCTACGTCGCTTCGTGTCTCTCAATCTCTGTCCATCTGTCTCTTTCCGCTATATTTCCCCGCCTCTCTATCTCTTTCTCAGTTTCTCTATCTCTTCTCGTCATATCTCGCTGTCCCTCTATCTTTTTCTCTTTCTCTATCTCACTCTCTCCATCTTTCTTCCCCTATCTTCCAACCCTCTCTCTTTTTCTCTATTTATTTGCTTGTTTGTTTGCTTGTCCCTTTTCACTACATTTCCCCCTCTCTCTATCTTTTTCTCAGTTTCTCTATCTCTTCTCGTCATATCTCGATGTCCCTCTATCTCTTTTTCTCTTTCTCTATCTCACTCTATCCACTTTTCTTCCCCTATCTTCGAACCCTCTCTCTTTCTCTCTGTTTATTTGCTTGCATGTTTGTCTTGTCTCTTTTCGCTATATTTCCCCGCCTCTCTATCTTTTTCTCAGTTTCTCTATCTCTTCTCGTCATATCTCGATGTCCCTCTATCTTTTTCTCTTTCTCTATCTCACTCTATCCATCTTTCTTCCCCTATCTTCCAACCCTCTCTCTGTCCCTCTGTTTATCTGCTTGTTTGTTTGTCTGTGTTGCTCTATATTCCTCTCTAGCACCTCTATCTCTCTCTTCTCTCTAAATCCCTCTACATCTCTGTTCTCCGCCAGTGGCGCGAAAACGTGCGCCAACATTCAAAACGCAACACGCACAACCATTGCGCAATCGTTGCACGCGCACTGTGTCAAAATTCAAATCCGCCGCGACTAACCGCATTATTCGCAATAATTCTGCTCTGTTGCGCACAAACGCTCCTCGGCTACTTACATTACGCGAATGTCAGCCGTTTGAAAACACCATTGCGAATCTCTCGCGGAATCGGTGTAATCATCGACGGACACTTGCCAATCAACGGCTGCTTGTAATTAACGGAGACTAACGAATCGTCGAACGTCCTTGGCTCGAAATGTACGTACGTGTGGGTTTGTTAACAAAGGAAAATTACGCGGGGAATGATACGTGTATAAAGATCGAGGGAAATCGGTGACGAAGTTTACCGGACGATCACTCACCGTCCGATTTCTGACTCGATGCTGTAACAATCCTTGAATTCCACTCCTCGGCGTACCAACACATCTCTGTAGGGGAAACTCGGCTCGATCTCTGAAATGGATGCATGGAGATGTTAATATTAAAATTTCCAAGGTGGTCAAAATGACCGGTTTCGAATTTTTTCGTGAATTCCCCAAATTGGTGGGGAAGACGTGCAATAATTATTTTACTTCTATATCATAAAACGTAAATTGCTTAACTGATCATTTTTCTCACCTATTGGTTCTTCTTTTTCCAAATTATTCTACTCTCTTTTAACACTAGAACCACCAAGGCGGTCAAAATGACCGGTTTCGAATTTTTTCGAAATTTTCCGAAGTTGATAGTGGAGCAATGCAATAAATATTTGACTTCTACTTCATAAAACGTAAATTGGTTAATTGATCAACCTTCTCATCTATTGGTTCTTCTTTTTCCAAATTATTCTACTCTCTTTTAACACTAGAACTACCAAGGCGGTCAAAGTGACCGGTTCCGAATCTTTTTCGAAAAATTTCCGAAATTGATAGCAAAACAATGTAATAAATATTTGACTTCTACTTCATAAAACCTGAATTGCATAAGTATTCATCTTTTTCACCACCTGATTTCTATTTTTCCAAATTATTCTACTCTCTTCTAACACTAAAACTACCAAGACTGTCGAAATGACCGATTTCGAATTTTTTCGATAAATTCCCCAAGTTGATAGCAGCACCATGCAATAAACATTTGACTTCTACTTCGTAAAACCTAAATTTCTTAATTGTTCATCTTTTTCAGCACTTGATTTCTCTTTTCCAAAGTACTTATTGTGTATAAATATAACAGATATAACGCCGGTAATTCTAGTGTTAATATCACATCTTTGTAGAATAGAAGCTTTAACGATACAAATAGTCACAAACTCAGCAGAATTTTGCTTTTTTAACGCCAATATTGAAATATTAAATGTATTATAAAGTTCGTGAATAGTACAATTAAAAAGTTATAACAAATTTCATTGAATTCGATGGCGCTGGATAACAGTGACCCCCGTGGCATTAAACGGGTTAAATTAACACTGGATCTACAGATGATTAATCCAATATATGGGGTTGGTCAAAAGTTGCAAGCTGTTCTAAGTCTAATAACTTTTTCATTCTTTATCTTATTGCAACAGTAATCTAGATGTTAGCATATGGGGAATATATTGATGTTACTAGCGAAAAAATTTACTGAAAACCTTCAGACCACACTGAAAAGAAATTATTGTAAATTTGAATCACTTCATGACTTTTCACCCAAGCTACATTTAAAAATTTTAAATAAATACGTAAAAAGAAAGAAAAAGAAGAAGGCTACAAAGGTGACCGATTTATCGCTTGCAGTCTACAGGGTAGACTTGGAAAATTGAAAAAGAAACGGTGGTAGAACTTTCAGGAATATTTCCAAAAAATTCGGAACAAGTCAGTTCGACCATCTTGGTAGATCTCGTGATAATAGTATTGAACAATTTTTTAGTGCTTCTTATATAAGAATACTGGCATGAAATCAGTCAGGTAGTATTGAATATTTAACAACTTTCATTTTTAGCATTACAATTCTCTGACGGTGCATGTTTACTGATAAAACTTTCGCTCTGACATAAACGGAAAAAGAGACACAATTCTTTCGTTTAATGGATTGAAAATGAATTGATAAAAGTTCATCTAAGTTTTAATATTCTATCAAATTGTATTTAATAATTATTTGATTTCATTTTAAACAAACTGAATCGATCGACGAAATTTAATACAATTTAGATCATATTAACTCTCTATGATCCATTCTTTGTTATATTGAGTTGCGTTCTTCTGCTCTTTTTATCAAAACCCCGTAACTTCAAAGCAACGGTACAGTTCGGCCATATTTATTAAACAAATATGACTTATACATTTTTATGGTACTTTTTACATTTTTTTATTTTTTTATATTTTTTTTTACATTTATCAGTGTATTATTGCACAATTTACTTGAAAACCGAGAAGTATTTGATTTCGTTCAATCATAGTCAATCAATAGAACATTACATCGATCAATGACAAAGTTAATTCCTACTTTTGCGTCGCATTTTCTCAAAACCATCTCAGATCTTCCAATAGATCGTAAAAAGAATCGTGTCACGTATTATTACACCCCCGTATCGTTTAATAGGAAAATCAAACGCGTCGTTTATCGTCTATTTTTCGCCGATCCCCTCTAACAAGGGAACAACGCCAACTCAAGAATTCTGACATTCAGGAAGCTCCTCGTAGATATATTAAGTTGTCTCGGTGTAAATTTAGCAATTTTTGTCTTTTAACCGGGAAGATACTTTAACGGCGAAACCGAAACGGCTCAAAGTACGCGATATCTGGAGCGCAAAAACTGACGCAATTTTAAATGAATCGCGAACAAGAAAGACTCCGCCGTCGAGCATAAAAGAAACGTGAAATAACACATCGCGGCTTGTTAATGCGACGATTACAAAAGAATCGCGATAGACGAGGAACGACGTCGTCGGAGTTGAGTTTGAAATAAAAAAAAATTCAACTCCGCTACCAAAACTAACGGTTCACCCTTGAAAGTATTTCTAGATGAAAAAATAATAACAATATCATTATCAAAATTAAACTTGGCACGACCCTTGCGAATTACACGCCTAAAAAAAGAATGCGCTTTGGGACACTCCGGCGATCCATGACTTTTCAAATGAAAACCCCGCTCGCGTTGATGCTCTTCGTTCTGCAATCGCGTCACTTCGCGCCGGTCGCGACCTCGTTTCACCCTTTTCCACGTCGTATAAACGAGAAACTACGAACTCTGACCAAAATCATCGAATAAAAACAATCGCACGTTACTCGATCATCTTTCACCAACCGAGACAAAGTTATTCATTTCCAAAGTTCGAATTCAACAAAAATAGCAAACCACGGTTCTCCAACCGTTCCTTCCGCCCGAACAATCCACCCGATATACTTCACTTAAAGCTCCTCCAGAAAAAGCACAAATTATTATATCAAATTCATAATACCTTCATAAACCACCCTTCCGTTCGTAACACAATTGCAATACGAATGAAAGAAAAAATCAACAAAATCATAAATAAACCAACACCACAAATTCCCATTCACTCATTCGTAAATCATTCCACCTTTCTCTATTCTTTCTCGACGCTCGGATCATTCGCACCGTCAACACGATCGACGAAATTCCGCAGCCACTTTCCACGTTTCGTCCGGTCAGAGTTTTCCAAGAGAAATATTTGTTTCCTTACCGCCCACGGGGTCAGTCTCGTCGACGCGTATCATCTTGTCTGTGGTGTCTTCAACCGTCCTCCTTCCGGTCGAGAGAATCGAGAGCAATCGAGGTGACCGTTGACGGTTGCGACCGGCGAGTCGTTCCCGGTTTAGCACGCGCTCACAAAATCACGACACGATCCGCACAGTGGTCCGGGAATGGCTCCGGTATACCGTAATGGCAATTATTGACTATCGTCGTTGCGCGTTCGGTGGGCACGGGTGGCCGAGAGTCCCGGAGGCCGGCGGCGGTGGCTCTTCTTCTCGGCTCGTACGAATTTAGATTTTCGGCGGACGCCGCGGATTCTGGCGGCGGGTCACGTGGCCGGGTGGCGTTCCTCCGGATACCCTCCGCCGGCTCCGCCCGAGCAGGCCAGACGCCACCTTCGGCGGAGTCGACTCTGCCGACTTTGTCGTTCCACGATTCTCTCCTGTCCGCTTCGGTTTCGTAGCCTCGGTTTGCGACGATAGGGCCTATGCGTTTTGGAAATGTTAATGATACTTTTAAATGGGATGGTGTTTTTGGACTCTTTATTTATGGTTCTTGGGTTTCTGTAATTTAGTTTGTAATTGGTGTAGTTACTTTTCAGGGGCCTTATAATGGTAAAGAGGTTTTGAAGTAGTGAGGCTACGATGGTCTCGCTTTGCGACGATAGGGACTATGCGTTTTGGAAATGTTAATGATACTTTTAAACGGGATGGTGTTTTTGGACTCTTTATTTATGGTTCTTGGGTTTCTGTAATTTAGTTTGTAATTGGTGTAGTTACTTTTCAGGGGCCTTATAATGGTAAAGAGGTTTTGAAGTAGTGAGGCTACGATGGTCTCGCTTTGCGACGATAGGGACTATGCGTTTTGGAAATGTTAATGATACTTTTAAACGGGATGGTGTTTTTGGACTCTTTATTTATGGTTCTTGGGTTTCTGTAATTTAGTTTGTAATTGGTGTGGTTACTTTTCAGAGG
The DNA here is from genome assembly GCA_963989415.1 of Cerceris ruficornis. NCBI lineage: Eukaryota > Metazoa > Arthropoda > Insecta > Hymenoptera > Crabronidae > Cerceris > Cerceris ruficornis. The sequence goes on along the minus strand of OZ022517.1, from coordinate 11,729,330 downwards.
CCTTATAATGGTAAAGAGGTCTTGAAGTAGTGAGGCTACGATGGTCTCGCTTTGCGACGATAGGGCCTATGCGTTTTGGAAATGTTAATGATACTTTTAAACGGGATGGTGTTTTTGGACTCTTTATTTATGGTTCTTGGGTTTCTGTAATTTAGTTTGTAATTGGTGTGGTTACTTTTCAGAGGCCTTATAATGGTAAAGAGGTCTTGAAGTAGTGAGGCTACGATGGTCTCGCTTTGCGACGATAGGGTCTATGCCTTTTGGAAATGTTGATGATACTTTTACTTGGAATGTTACTTTTGGACTTTTTATGTTTGATTTTTGGGCTTCTGTAATTTAGTTTGTCATTGGTATGGTTATTTTTTGTGGGACTTACAATGGTAAGAGGATTCTGAAGTAGTGAGGCTACGTTGTCATCGCTTTGCGATGATAAGGTCTATGCGTTTTGAAAATGTTGATGTTACTTTTGTTTCGGATGTTTTTGGACTCTTTATTTTTGATTTTTGGGTTTCTGTAATTTAGTTTCTTATTGGTATGGTTATTTTTCGTGGGACTTACAACGATAAGAGTTGTCATCGCTTTGCGACGATAAGGTCTATGCGTTTTGAAAATGTTGATGTTACTTTTACTTGGAATGTTACTTTTGGACTCTTTATTTTTGGTTTTTGGGTTTCTGTAATTTAGTTTGTTATTGGTATGGTTATTTTTTGTGGTACTTACAATGGTAAGAGTTGTCATCGCTTTGCGACGATAAGGTCTATGCGTTTTGAAAATGTTGATGTTACTTTTGTTTCGGATGTTTTTGGACTCTTTATTTTTGGTTTTTGAGTTTCTGAAATTTAGTTTGTTATTGGTATGGTTATTTTTTGTGGGACTTACAATGGTAAGAGTTGTCATCGCTTTGCGACGATAAGGTCTATGCGTTTTGAAAATGTTGATGTTACTTTTGTTTCGGATGTTTTTGGACTCTTTATTTTTAGTTTTTGAGTTTCTGTAATTTAGTTTGTTATTGATATGGTTATTTTCTATGGGACTTACAATTAGAATGGTAAGAGGATTTTGAAGCAGTGAGGCTACGATGGCCTCGCATTGCGACGATAGGATCTATGCGTTTTGAAAATGTTTATATTACTTTTGCTTGGGATATTGTTTTTGGACTCTTTATTTTTCGTTCTTCGGCTTCTGTAATTTGGTTTGCAATTGGTACGGTTATTTTTCATGGGACTTACAATGGTAAGAGTACACTGAGGTAATGGGGCTATGATAGTCTCGCTTTACGACAATGGGGTCCATGCGTTTTGTAAATGTTGATGTTACTTTTGCTTGGAACGTTGTTTTTGGACTCTTCATTTATGGTTTTTGGGTTTCTGTAATTTGGTCTGTAATTGGTATGGTTTTTTTTTATGGGACTTACAATGGTAAGAGGGTTTTGAGGTAGCGGAGCTATGATGGTCTCGCTTTCCAACGATAGGGTCCATCCGTATTGGAAATGATGTCGATGATACTTTTGCTTCGAATGTTATTTTGAACTCCCCTTTTTGATTTTTGAGTTTCTGTAATTTCACCTTTAGTTGGTATGGTCATTTTTCATGGCACATATAATGGTGCTGAAGTAGTTACAGGGTTCTCAATTAGTAAGACTATGATGTATATGTTTAAGGAATCATTTTCTAGAGGTTGGAAGCTACCTAAACCAATAAGTCCTAGGCGAAATGACTATAACAGTTGGACCCAAAAAATACAAAAGGAACAAACTGTTATCGTTATATCGCGTAGGACCTACAATAGGGTTCTAAATGATACATAATATCTCCAAAGAAACTTTCTCTAAAGCCTACGGTTGGCTTTGCATTTTGACTTTACCTACCATGGTTATTCCGTCTAGGGCCCACATTGTTAAGTGAGTCCCCGCGGAATTGACGAAGCTCTGACATATTTCACAATATTGTAGGAAAATGTACCAAAGGTGATGGAGATTTAGACTCAGGTTCTTTAATTAGGGCTCCGATCCTTTAACTCCATACCCACAAAGGTCCCCTTTCGGGCTTTTAAGTTCTAAAGGCACTTTTAAAAGATGCAGCTTTAAATGTCACTTAGAACACCAGTCCTGAACTTTTGAAAAAATGTTATCATTATATGTTACTTAATTTTCTACGTTTGTCTTGCAAAATTGATTGAAACGATGAAATTTCTGGCCTCCTTCATTTCCTTTCTTCCAGCGTATCTACTTGATATTTTTAAATATCTTGAATAAATCGTTGATAGATCTAGCGATAATCAAATTAAGATCTCTTCATTAAGCCCTTGCCCTGCAATAACTATTGATACTCGAGACGCGGTAGCTGGAATAGGAAAAGAAGTTTCCAAAATCTATCAAATTGAAAACATCAGTGGAACACAGCACGATAAAATTATTTCCCCGATATTAATATTATGTCAAATTACCCGATATATCAAGAATCACTGATCAATTTTTTGATCAGCTATTTAATTCGGATTTATTGCAAATACAGTCAGAAAAGAAATCTTAGGGCAAGGGGTTAGTGTTTGAACAATTCTATTGTAGATTTCTTCATTTAATGTAAACATTTAATGCAATTGCACAGAATTGTGGAATATAGTTTGTACATTAAGCCATTACATAAATTCACGGATTCGACTTGGAACATAAATGCGGGAGAAACGCGTTTGCTCTAATTACGATCATGGTCTTCAGCGGCCTCGATTCTACCGAAGACGCATTCCAGTCTGGTTCGATTTAGTACGGATATACGTATGTATCATAAGTTTATTGTTGGCTCATGAAACTTCATTCTGGTATCTTCGTATGAAATTTTACGAAATACGCAATTATGGATAAATACATATTACAATTGTGCCAAGATTCTACTAATAGCGTTTATTTTTAATTTTAATTCTGCTCCTTCACCGTATATCGAATAGCTTTTGGCAACGATATAACCAGTTACTCCTACGTTAACATTCCTTCTCTTTCTTCTATAAATTCATTCATTTATTCGAATGTTTCGATGTTAATTTCCTGATATTCATGAATACGAATGTAGTACAGTGGGTAATCGATTAACGAACAAATCGGATAGTGAACACTTTTATCAACGATTTATGTGTCCGTACAACGAGCACCTCATAATATGAATACAAAAAGAAGCAACCCTGTGATTTTGACAATTTTAAATAATAGCTTTTACTTCATTTATGCTCTCTGAATTTTTATAAGTACCTTTCTGAATGTTTTATGTGACAAATAATTGATTACTGAAATCGCTCGTAAAAGAGTTGCGACAGACAACAGCTCATAGAAAAAATACAAAAAGAAGCGACGCTATGTACAATTGTTATTACTTGTAAATAATCGTGGTAAAAAAGACTCCATAATGAATTAATCAGATTCATATAAAAATCTGTGGTAAATCTATGATCAGAATGTATTTTTAAAATGGATTATGTTCGCTAACCGATCAGCCGGTGTATCTTCATATATTTTCGAATTTGCATACTGAAGACCATTTCCCGTTTCTTGTTTTTCCAATAATTTATTTAGAGTAAAAACATCTTTGAAAATGTTGAAAAAAAGTAACACTTTCACAGTATAATTTTACTGATTGTCTGTAAAATTCATTATAGAAAAAAGAACTTCTTAACAGTATTGAATTAAAGTTTTAATTGCCCCCAATTACTGCCTATCGCTTGTATCCCATAACAACCAGTGAAAGTGTAATATTGTTATTAATTGTTATATTGTATTGCAAATATTATTTACACGTGCAAATTACACTGTAAAACTATTTTGAAATGTAATTTCGACGTGAATTTCTACAGTTTACTCATGATGCAGTGTTACGCGTTTGTATACGCGCATGTGTTCAAACTGGTTCAAACAGAACGCGTGACCCAACTGTCAATAGATAACATAACCTAAAACTGTTATTACCAATGTATCGATAAAATTTCATTGTAAATGAAGAGTTAATAATAGCAACCAGAATGTCGGGTAGTATGAGACAATTGGAAGAACGTCAGCTTCCAGCTGAAGTAACAAAAATGCAATGGTCGCCAAAAATGGATCTTTTGGCGATCGCAAATGTGAAAGGTTAGAATTGTCAAACCGGTATTGAAACATTTTTCTCGATTATATTCATTTTGTTTGATTCCTTGATAGATTTCATATATTAAGTAATAATTATTTGTAATTAATATTATTGACGATGATATCATCATATTAATTTAACAATATACGAAAAAAGTGTTATAAGACTATCATATCGATGTAAACAAATGGAGTACATCATTTGGATTGTAAACAGCGAAGAGCATTATTTTATCGGAGACCTATTTTAGGAGAAGTCGCTCTTCATAGACTATCGTGGCAAAGGGTATGGTTGCTAAGTCCCAAAGATGAATCCGATACTTTGGTAAACTTAGCGTGGAGACCGGATGGAAAGCTTCTTGCAGTTTGTTACGAAATTTCCAAGATGCTGTGTCTTGTGGACATCGAAAATAAAAACATTATTCATAAGACTACGTTGGCTCTGCATAAAACGATCGTTTGTATGACTTGGTTGCCGTTGACTAATTTGGACAATGACAGCTTGTTAAATAACACTAAATCAAATATATCGCCGACCGGAGAATATCTTCCGCCTTTACTTAGCTTGAACAGAAGTTTTGGCCAAGAACCTGAGCGTAAAGAATTTTTATCTCAAACTCTAGATATATTGTTCGTAAGTGTAAAATGTCTATATGCTAAAATGAAAAATCAACGAGATTTAACGGCGTATTTAAAACGATAATACACTTTACAGCTTGGACTTGATAATGGGGATGTAGCGATGTACGTATTTGGAATGTTTTACTGTGGAGTAATTTTGATAGGTCACGGCAAGATATTAGAAATCAGCGGTGGATCCGGTGGACCAATATGGATTACATGGAAGGATAATAGCGGTATCAAAGTAAACAAATTGTCGTGTCCATTGTTTGAACGAAGCACCGCATTTTTAAAGGTTCTTTATATCGCATACCTCGTATTGTTTCATTTAAAGTAAAAATTAAGCCGATGCTAACTACATATTTAATTTGGAGGTAGCACAAGCTCAAGCAAATATAGAGTATTTAATGGATTACCTGTCACGCACGTTAATGGCAATTTCTGAAGCCTGGGAAACGATTCTCTTAGAAATGGATGAAAAACTTGCTCGATATGCGGAAACAAACCCACCTGGTGGAGTTGCAGCGGACTTTTTAGAATTACTAATGATTGGTATACCCACGCAAAACCTTGAAAACTTTTTATTGCGAGATCTCACAGAAAAAGGATTGAAAAAATTAGGACACAGTATAGAAATGTGTTACAGCAATATACAAGTATAAGACACAGATACATAATGTCTTAAAATGTTTAAAAAATCGTATGTTAAGTTAGAATATTACTATTTCTAGAAATTGGTCTTGAAAAATCTGACCAATGTTGGAATGGCATTGGTATACCAATTAGCGGAAATGAGAGGAATGGTGAGATTAGGCGGACCATACGAATTATTGGGTCTTACGGATGAAAACCTCATTACTAATGCTCTTCATGCGGCGGAAGCTTTTCTAGCTAAATCTTCCGAGATACAACAAGTAATAGATCACAGTATGCGTGATTACAAAGCGTTCTTTCGGTATGTTATAAAAGTAACAAATATCGTATTACTTTTACCGAGTAAAATTTGCTTCACATTTAAGGTGGTTGTACGTAGTAATACTAAGATTAACGGATGAAAGAATACCATCCGAAGTGAGTCGTGTGAGTCAACAGGAATTAACGTTCATAGCAGAATTCTTGCGCGGATTCGATAAGACTGAGCCAGGTGCCGACGGCAGAAAAGGCGTGAATCTCGAAAAATTAGGTCAATATTTACGCCGAGAAAACTTACAAACCTGTTTAACCCCTGAAGGAAGCGAATGGGCAGCGATGCTGGATGAAAATCACTGTCTTCATAACCATCCTCTTATTGTGAAACAAGACCTCAATTTCTCATTGCTACAGTCTCATGCAAGATTAATCACCGCAATACATAATGTCTTCGGAGAAGCTTATCAAGGATTGGTGGATCATTTTACAGTGTCGTTTATTAGTTTGTCTCCTTCTGTAGCATTTACGTCATCGCAAATTGCAGTGAGCGACGGTAGTTTGCTAGTTGCTACGTGCGACGCGGATCACAAATTTCTGCGGTTCTTTAAAGTTGAATCTCTATGTACAGACTCTTCGTTGCTCAGTTTTAAATTGGGTGTAGTAGACATCGAACATAGGCAAGGTTCGTAGGATATACTTTAAACATGTAACGTAACATCGAACTCCGAACTAATTGCAGAATAATATTCGACAGGACCTTTCTCAAAGAGTTGCCCGGAGGGTACGGTCGCCGATATACAGTTTTACTCTCAACAGTATCTTAGCTTACTGTTGTTCAATAAACAAAGCCACGTGTCATTCCTTGTACAGTTACCGTTAAATTATTTCCGAATCTTTGAGAATCAGGATCAAAGTACGGTTACTTTGGCTGATCTCGTGGACAGTACTTGGCCGAGGCCACTTCAAGGTATCTGTGCTAAACAGTTAGCGGTCAGTGGTCCGCGAAAAGTGGCGGCTGTTTTGAGCGAAAGCAAGAGAAAGATCAGATTATTGGAAACGGAAGTCGAACCTGAGGACGAAGAGGATGACGAGGATGAGGAAGACGGAGTTGACGACAGTATGCTGGACGCTACGCATGGATTAGCTGCTAATAATTCCCAATGAATGAACTGTATATAGACACAAAAATTATTTTTGAAGTACGATCAAATGATAGATCCGATAGCGGCTGGCGGAATCCATAATGAGATAAAATAACAAATAAACCGAAACATGACGTAATTTCATCGTATTTATTACAATAATGTTTAGAGCGTTTAAATATATGTACAATATATTATGAATTTTATAATGAAAAATTGTAAATATAGTTAATTTTCCACATTGTAAAAATGGAAATTTAATGATTAATATCATAATTCTACGTGTTTCGTGATACCCCTTACAAGTATCATATTATCTATTGCATAAAAAATATTATACAATATTATATTACAGGATTATTTGTTAGTTTTGCATTTGTTTAAAAACTCTCGGGAAATCGATATCGAGAGTAGCATTATCGAGTCCACCCTCTTCGCGTATAGGCGAAGGTGCAGTCGGATGTGGATTAACGTTAGACGTGTACCTTGCCGGTGAATTTTCTCTAGATTCTTCGAGATCTATAGAAACAATTTATTTATAAAAATAGAATTGATTTTACTTACGATTTACGTAATAATTTCAAATCTTACCGAAAAATTTACGAGCTTTCCTCCTTTTCATTGTAATGACGAAGAGAACTATAGCTACGGCGACTACCACTACCATAGCGGCAGCCATTCCCCGCAACAAATTTGTCTATTTCGGAAAAAGAAACATTTCGAATATAAAGAAAATATAAAAACAATTTTTATATTCACCGAGACATAACAATGTCTCGGTGAACGTTATACAATAAATATGTTAACCCTTTGAAGACGGCAGACGCATGTATGCGGTCTGAGAAAAAATCTTATTGTAGTTTATCGCTGCATCTATACACGGTTAGAGTTCAAAAATTGGGATATGATTACGCAAATAGTAATTTATAACTTCTATACATTAACAATCTGACTTTCTGGAAAAAAGTTAGTTTTTTATCGCCAAATAAATGATTACTTCTCAATATTCAAAGTCTCCGTCCGCAAAGAGTTAACACATTTTACACGCCGGTACCGCGAAAATGCGGGATTTCAAATATACGATTGTAGATTTGGTCAGTTAATATCTGTCGTATTTTTCTGTTTTGTGAAAAACGGTAAAGTGGACGAGAAAGGCAGTATTATTTCATTTGAATCGTGCATTACTTAATGCATTTAAATTTGATATAGACTCAAATGGCAACGTTTTCAAATATAACAAATTTGGCGGCAGATATTTAGCCGGCGTGCGCTCTGTCAAAATATTGACAATGTCGTATTATTAAAAGAAAGTCACAGTTTTGTTTCTTTAAAGTTTTATATGAACAAACAAGCAGCAAAACTAGTGTTTCTAATGAATGCTTGACCATACCTCAAAGTCATTTTCCCATACGTCTTCCCAGTCCTTTTTAACTATTAACTCAACCACGTGAACGTTAATTGCAGAAGTATCAACTATGCCTTTAGAGACACATTTATAAAATCCAGATTCTGCCGTTGAAACACCCTGTTTAAACAAAATGAAACATTTAAGAAGCAATGAACAAAATGAAATATTGCAAAAGATCATCTAGATAAATTAATTACCCTGATATAAAGTTTGCCAGTCAGTACTTCATAATTGTATTTATCCGGGTTCATAGAATTTCCAGGACCGATAACACGCGTGTCATCAGTGAGTTGCCAAAACATAAAACGATGTTGGTCGTCGCTGCTTAAACATGGAAGTTCAGCCAAATGGCCAGCTGAAACCTCTGTCACTGTAACTATTTCCCCAACGACGCCAGTTTTTGATAAAAAGAGAGACAAGCAGGAACATATAAAGAAGTAGATTTTCATCTGCAAAAATATGAAGAATTTTTAAACTATGACCGCGTAAGTTAATTATGATTCGTTTAAAGAGACAGACAGGTGTATGAAACAAAAAATTCTACTAGTAACATTGATTGAAACTAAAGTATTAAATCAAACAAGTTTATTTATCTCGAACAAAACTTTTATTCCAATTAATCTCATTATTTTAAATAAAGAAACTAAAAACTAAGTTACTCACTAAAAAGGAAAAATTATTTTTTCTACCTGTTGTACACTAAATCGTTCCATTTTCATACACAATTTATCCACTTATTATATTTAAATTGGTATTTTAACTGGACAAATTTAAGAAACTAATGACTTTTTCAAATTTCCACTCGCAGAAGAAAGATGTTTGATTAAGCAATGTTAAAAACACAATAGAATTGTACAAATACTATTTAACTGTATCCTAAGGTTCATCTTCCTATGAGATGCATCAGCAGACTGCTTGGCATTGTTAGCGCATCTTGCTTCATTACACAACAATTACATTCTAATTACATTGATCACCTTTAATGTCAGAACTTCAGTACTGTAAAACCGGTTTTGTACTTGACAGATGGTTCGTACAACAATTATTCCATGTACAATATAAAGCAAAAGACACTTGTCAATGAACCGTGTTGCATAACTATGAAGGTAACTCTATACAGCCTCTCACTATTTCTGCTTTATTATGTTTGCATTTAAAGGCAACAGTGAACAGCAGAATCTAAGTTAACAAAACGATGACAGTCTAATGAACTAATGAGAAATGTTTCGATAATGAAGCTAACTTACAGTTACTTATTTATATCTCTGCCCTATTCAACCTTGTGCAATACAGAGTATTTATAGTAAAGCACACTGGCATCTTGTGACTACCACATCATCTGATAGCATACTATATGATCATTGCTTTCGATTACTCAAAAAACATTGACACCTTTGATAAGACTAAAAAAAGACAGTCTCTATGTACATCATGTAAAGCAGGTATAAGTACTGTTTACACTGTGCATTGATGCTTGGAGATTTAAACATCCAATTAAGCAGAAATATTTTGGTACTGTGAGAATAATATATTACTACAGTTATATATTGCTATAATGATGTATTATATTATAGTAATACAGTACCGTATTATACTATAGTAATATATTATTACAGTACTATATAATTTACTATTTAAATTATGTTTGAACATACTATTCAAATAAAAATGTGTTATTAAAATTTACAAAATTAAACTGTACCATTCAGTATCTAATATCTAAGTACATTACAGCAATTACATAATTTCTTTATATCGCGACACATTAAATGACACGTATACTTTGCGTAATGTTTTACAGATAATGTAAATTCTTCTGCAAACATTTCTTTTAATATATTATTATTGAAAATGTTAAGGTCATTTGGAAATTTTAATAGAAATAAATTTTACTAAATTTTTTAATGAAAATATAAATTACTTTGTAATTGTATTCATATAGCACAATAATTATTACATACATTTATTTATCGTCAAATCAACAGAACTCCATTTGTTGTCAATATCTATAATGTTGTATGAGACTTATGAAAGCGTCAACCGCCAACGATGGAAGAAGAAGCCAAAATGGTGCCAGGACAATTTTTGCCGGCAAGAACCAAGTAGGTACTTCTAACTTCACGCATATCAGAATTTGCGCGCCCAATTTCATAAACACAGCAGTCATGTACCATGCCTGAAAAGAATCTAATTTCATTCTTTGAAATTTCGTTGATCTCAAATTTAATTAGAAAAGGGAGAGATCGTCTATCCACTTGATATATTAAGATATAAATAGAGAAATTCATTCAATTCGGTAATAAATTGGAGAAATTCATTAAATAAGTTTATTTTTAATAAAATCAATCACAGACAGCTAAATAAAGGAAAATTTTGGTTTTGCTTCTCCGTGATGAAACTTACTTCTCGCCGTAAGTTGCCGACCCGGCCGTTTTTACAATGAGAGATCTTATTAAAGATAATATAAATAAGAAGAAAATTGTCGTACAACCACATTGGAATGAACACAATAAACCAATTCCATTGTATTCTCTGATCGAGTCTCAGAACAAGTAGAATCAGAAAGATCGCGAGATTGAACCACGTAAATAATGCACGCCGCAGTACCGCCATTGAATTACGAAAATGCACTTGTCACAGAAATAACGCGAAACATCACAACAATGCTGTAAAAATCGGTTTTGACAATTTGTCGATGTGTTTACATTGACATCTGCTGCACATAACCTTTCGTACCTACTAACCTATACGATGAAAAAAGCTTTTAAGATGTCGCTACTTGTTTACTGATACGATATTTGCTAATAACAGATATTTTGTTTGCATCAAATATATATAATTATGCACATAAAGAATATTTATAAAATTTGATATACAATTTATCCTTATATGGTCGCATTAATTATTAATTCAAAAAGATTTAAATGTTCGTACGAAGACAATCACATGACTTTTGAAGTGCTGGAAAAAACAGCGTTATCTGATGTTAAATCGAATGTTTATAAAACATTACATGTAGGAGGTTTCCAGTCGTAAAAATCATACCAGCAAAAATTTTGATAAGCCTTATCTTTTAATAAATCATCGTTAGAATTGTTTCAGTTTACGTATTATAACTACGTCGTACTTATTCATAGTGATACATCTTAATCCCTTGTCCTACAGTTTGTTTTGTAACTGCCTCCGCAATAATTCAGAATTTAATTGCTAAAATAAAAATTGATCAGTGATTCTTGATATATCGTATAATTTGACGCAACATTAATATTACAGGAATAATGTTATCGCGTTGCGTCTCATTAATATTTCCAATTTCATAGGTTTTGCAAAACTTGAAAATTACCTATCCTGTTTACGTCATCACGAGTGTCACTCGTTATTGTAGAGCAAGGGGTTAAATATGTTATTTAAATGCGATCTACTGCACACATGTGTGCATTGTACTCACAACACTATGCAAGATAATATATTTTGTACAGTGTAGTGCATTGTTATTTATTAATGTTATACACGTGTACAAATTACGTAATCAAACTGTGCCCATATGATTCTTTAGTTACACGAGCTTCCGTACAATCGGCACCAATAATAGAATAGATCATCGCTTTTCAGAAATGAATTACTGTCAAATTTGACATATATTAATAACAACTAACACATCTACGAGGCTTGATACATCTACCATGATATTTCTTTGAGGTTTTATACTGTACTTATACTGTTTTTGAAAGATATAACTTTTATCTCAAACAAGGAACAATACGTCATTTACCGTTCAGGTAAACTTAACATACAGACACTGACACTTAAACATTCGTTAAACAAATGTTTCAGTATCAGATACTGGCAGCGGTTTTAACATAATATGTAAAATGCAAAATATAACGTTACTCAACGATAACATTTCAGAAACGTGACGATTATATCCCGCCCACAATCTATTAACTGAGCTGACTATACATTTGCAAAGTCCTTTTACATGTCCTTGAAAAAACTGCAAAAAACGCAGAGACCGATTTACGAGTACAATCTACGTATAGCACGGTAATATAGCGATTTTACTTGATACACGAAGGAAAAAAGAAACAATTCGCGTCTTATCACAGAGCAGTGCATTGCTGTTGTAACTTCGCGGTCACCCAATAGGAAATATTGAATTTGAACAGATTATGTCGTTCATTCAGTCAAGTAAGCGATCGTGAACAGTTGTGAACAGTCGACAAGCGCTCTTCGTTAATCTGCGTACCGTATATTCCCGCAGCATAGTACCGATCCGTATTCGATTTTTATTCATGCAAGTACGAGTAAAAAGATATACTTACGTTTGATCTAAATGCAGAAGTGATTATCAGACACAGAATTAACGATATTTAGGAATTTAAAACAGTAAATATTGTTAATATTGTCATGCCGGAACAGATGCACGATACGTCTATAGGCTTCGATCAGGTTTGTATACGTTTTTATTCACGATGATTACTTATGAATCTACGAAATGTATCTTACTTTCGGTGTGAAAGTGTGTTAATGATATGTATATTTATTCGTTGAAAACGATGAAATTGTGTTGTAGTGCTACAAGCTATCGCTTCATCTTATTTTTTTCCTTAGTTGTGACAGTTATTTTTATGGATTTTTATATTATTTTCGGAAGCGCTTTTTTAAACGAGAACATAATGCAAATGATTATAGATCTAAATACATCGTACAGTAATCGTGCACGTGTTAATTCAATTTGCGATTATCAGAATCAAAATTTGATTCTTAGATAAACGGAGAAATTTACAGGTAATTAAGAAATACGTTGACAATGTGATATCAATGATATTGTCAGACCTTTATAAGCAACGTAAACGAAATAACTGTTGCAACAATAAATATTATATGAGTCGCTCAGAAGCCAATTCGGTTAAGTACATTTTTCGAAGATTTCTAATTTTTGTAAATTTTAATACAATGAAGTTTATTCCATTAAAATTTACAAACATTCGAGAATATAAAAAAATTGACTTAATAGCATTGGCTTCTGACCGACTCATATTTCGTATAGAATAATTTCTCTGAGAGATTTTTCGATGTCAAAGATCAATATTTTTCCAAAATGGATGAAAATTTTATTTTCTACATTATCATATTTACTTTTAAGAGACATAGTTCAATGGTAAACGACTCAAGTGACCTTGAAGTCGTATGTATCAAGCTTTAATTTATTAATTGCTTCGGAAGGGAACAAATATTTTCCGGTCTGTAATTACAATTCAGCGTACGTTTTGTCGCACTTTAAATTCAGTAAATTGCTTCCGATTTAATTAACGACAGGAAAAATGCATTGTTGACGACGATCGCTACTCTTTCGCTCTTAACTCAGCCAAAATACGTAATCATTAATATTCCGCGTGAAGAACGGTCAATTGATAAACTAATTTATACATGTCAACATATGTTTAATTAACATTTCATTCTATTCAAATCTTTCCCACAAACATTAACGATAAATTGGTATATTATTGTAATTAATGATCGATTTGTAATGCCTTGTTTATTAACCTCCTTATAATGTCTCACAAAACATTTGATGAAAAGTCGCCTTGCAGGATTTAAAAACAAAATTGTAAATTCCGTATCTTTAAAATCACCTTTCTCTTTACCAGTTTTCTTTTACTAAATATAATATAAAGAAACAATAATACTAGCATTTATTGTTAATTACAATTTAATGTCTAAAGGCATGAAAACACTTTCGAAAACGAAGCGCTGTAACTTAAACTTCATCCGCCTCTTCAAAAAAATTATATTATAATCCCTAGAATGTTTTCTGATTAAAACAAAAACGGGATTTTTTTAAAACTTTTTCTTTATAATAACTTCATTGAGAATAATGCGTGTTCACTGTGTATAATTGTCTCGATTGGATAAAAAAAGACCTCAGGGACGTATGATGGTTACACACCATGCGTTTTATTTGAACCGAAAACTAAGTCGTTCCTCAAATATGCCGTTTACGCATAAATAACGAAAATAATGCGTTCACCATACTATGTAACAGGTCTGGTAATAACGCTATAAATACATTCGAACAGTACTGTTATTAGACCGAGGGAACTGGAGGGAAGTAAGATCTATTTTAAAGGATAGCGCCCTGCGTCTGACCGTATCTAATTGTAAGAAGCCGGTGGGATTTCGCGAGGCGTGCGCGTGAAAATTCCATCGAAGCCGGCAACGAATCTGTGAAATATTTCTTTATGACCTGTCCGTAACTGCGCTCTCTTAAGATCGTTACGAGTACTTATGAAACTTTTTATTTGCCCCACTGTTCCTTCGAACGATTCCGACCTTAGCCTCATTCTCAGTGCTCTCGTCAGCCTTTAACGAAGACTTTAAACACGTGTATTTAACGATTTTCACGATGCCGAACGTACGATCCTTGGTAAGTTCATTGATATTGAAGGAAAAACGAGTTATTAGAATGATGAGTAATGTAATGTTTCGTTGATACGGGTATTTCTTGCTTCGGCGTGGTTCTTACGTGAGAAGGAACTTTTAATTTTCATTTTTAATGCATTATTTCGTGCGATTCGTTGATGTGATTGATAGCAGTACGTTAATTGTGAAGAAAGTTGCAATATTCTTCTGTATTTCGTTGCATGAATCTTAAAAAATCGGCATTTTTCTTGCTACGATTTTTGTTTAGTTTTAATAACAGCAGTTCGTATGGCTCTGTACACTCTTTATAAGTTCCGTTATAACGCATATTTCGTAAAAGAATTTTAATGTATAATGTCACAGTGTGTCAGATATCATGGGTTGACATCGTTTATCTTAGGTCAAATGTTAGGCGTGATAATTATGTTAGAATTTTTTGAAATGACATGAAAATTTTTTTGTCATGTGACAGTGGAAAAAAATCGAAACCTTATGTAGTTATATAGTTGAATAAAAATGCACTTTTGTATCTCATAGTTTTCTTTCAGATTGTACCAGTATTAGCTGCTGTAGGGGCCATAGCTGTAGTAGGATTAGCAGTTAAGTTGTATAAATCATGGAGCGACGAACAGAAGAAAAAGAAATCACCCGTTTTATTGGTCGATCCAGTTGTTAAATATAGTTTACCATTAATTAAGAAAGATGTAATAAGTCACGATACAAGAAGATTTAGGTTTGCCTTGCCAACACCCGAGCATGTTTTGGGCTTGCCTGTTGGTCAGCATGTGCATTTAACGGCAAAAATTGGAGAGGAAGTCGTCATACGTTCGTATACTCCTGTTTCCAGCGACGACGATCATGGTTATGTAGATCTCGTTATTAAAGTAAGTAAAGAGATAGAAAGAGAATATTTCAAACTGTTCTTTCTAAGAAATATGTAATCGATGAAACTTCTTAGGTGTATTTCAAAAATGTCCATCCGAAATTCCCCGAAGGAGGCAAATTGTCTCAGCGTTTGGAAAACATGGAAATCGGTGATACCATGGATTTTAGAGGTCCGTCTGGTCGATTGGTGTACAAAGGATGCGGGAAGTTCTTTATAAAAACTCTAAGGAAAGACCCACCTACCGAATACAATGCTAAGAAGGTTTGTTCTACTTTACTACTTGTTTTTATTTTCTGCGTATTATGTCGCAGCTTTCGCTTGTAACAGGCAAAATTAATGAAATATTTTCCATTAACGTAGGTCGTTATGTTGGCTGGAGGAACGGGAATTACACCGATGTTACAGTTAATTCGTGCTATAATCAAAAATCCCAAGGACGAAACGCAAACCTCTCTACTCTTTGCCAATCAAACCGAAAAAGACATATTACTTAGAGATGAATTGGATGACTTAGCTAAAAATCATCCGGACAAATTAAAAGTTTGGTATACGTTAGATACCGCAGGTGATAATTGGCCTTACAGTACGGGACATATAAATGCAGAAATGATAAAGAAAAACATGTTTCCACCATCGCCCGATACAATTGTACTTATGTGCGGTCCACCGCCGATGATTAACTTTGCTTGTAATCCTAACCTGGATAAGCTTGGCTACGATGCAAAAATGCGATTTGCGTATTAAAATCTGCAAATCAGTCATTTATCATAGTGTCGTTTTCACTCAGAGAAGCGTTTCTGCTTTATAGTATATCTGTTTGTAAAGTGAACCCAGGATTTTGATAATGTACCGAATGCCGCGGTGCAACCCTAAGGTCCATTGATTTGCATACAACTTTTATCCGTCTGACAGAACACTAGAAGTAAAGACATTCAGTGACAGTATTCATATCTTACATTTAAGATGTTTGAAGTTGTTAAAGAAACCAATGATAATATAATATTTATACTGAAACAATCAATGAACATGGTATACAGTGTTATCTGTATCGAGTTTGCTTTTCTTCAGGGAATAGAAATGGTTTATTGTATTAAGTGGTTTCGTATTCCGTCTTACGAATATGCTTGTTGTTACCTTTTTATTAAAATTCTTAATTTTGTATAAACTATGCCAACAATGCAAAATCAGTGAGAAACAGTATACAGATTGAAGCATTTATTGATGTTAAACTGTATTGTATTGTTATAAAAAATGATGATCACAAGTTGTCTTGGTTGTTTTACGTAACCCTTGCACAATCATAATAATGTAAGATTTTCCATATAAAAACGATGAGAATACATGTCGCATCAATTGATTGGAAAGAAATTAGTACGTTGACATTAATTAATAATCCGTGAACGATATTGATATTTATTAACAAAATGGATTGATAATACTTAACGCCAAATTGTTAATAACGTGATCATAGTTCACGCAGCACGTAGAAGCGTTGCAAACAAAATTAAAGCAATGAGAATTTTTTCGTGCAACTAGCAACGTCCGTGATCCTTGACGCGTTTTCTGGGTGCCGCTCGTAAAATGTTATCTACGCGTAAAATCATTTCGGCCGCTTCTGCCGCGCTAAGTAGGACTTGCCTCTTCACAACCCAAGATTCGGTTATTTTCAGCTGTTTCATGCAACCCACTTCTCCTAAATCCATATCTGAAATAAAAATAAAATATGACACTTGCTCAATATATATATATATATATATATATATATATTTAACACGTTCAATGACCCATCACCCAGATCTAGGTAACTGCTGTTCGCGTAGAAACCTCGTCACTCGTAAATGGGTGACTTTTTTCTTTCGCCCAGTTAAATGGGATTTTACAAGTAATTTATAACAATAACATTTTAACCCTTTGCGCTCGGCTGTCCTCTCTCATGGGACATCGAAAATTTAGCACAGCGCTCGGATGTCCTCTCTGATGGAACATCGAAGTTTATTAGTGATTACGGGGAATCAACTTATTCCAGCGTAGCTTTTTGAGAAATGCATGTTTCCCTGAAGTTTTCCATTGACATGGCACAAGAAAGTAAAATATGATACAATTACCAAGATATATGAAAAATATATCAGCCGGTTTTACGTCTGAAGAGAACGTGCGAAGTGCGTTCGTCGAGAGTGTCATCTTTGGACAACAGACTAAACAAAAAGCTACATGGTTCCATTGTAAGAGAAAGGAAACGAAACTGCATTGTCTGTTCTGACAGAAAAACGCCAGATGAAAGACATCAAACCACTTATTACTGCGAAACTTGTACAAACCACCGACCAATGCATACTGGGATTTGCTTTAAAATGTATTATACCGTAGACAATTATAAGAAACAAAATTTTGATTTTTTTTGCAAAAAGTATGTTCCTCGATGCCTACCAATTCATATGAATCAAAAATTATTATAATATTTGTAGGATCGGGGCGGTGCATTCCTACAAAGAACTTAGGAGAAAAGGACGTGAAGAAGAATTGACATCAGAGAGAGGACGCTGGCGCAGTGGATCCGCGCCGACCCAGGAGAGCTTCCGTGTTAAGCTACGCAGGCCGAGTACGCTGCTTGGATGGGTTGCCGCGCGCCTCTCTTTCTTTTTCACGATCCTACATACATTACTTGGTTCCAACGTTATACTGTATAATGTGAAACAAGTCCTTCTAGGACTTTTTCGCGGCAAAGTGCCGTCGAATTGCTGGCAGCTAACGTCCGAGAAGGCGCCGAGTGCAAAGAGTTAAACAACAATTTATACTTTTAGCCTGTCACACTACAGAGACGCTCGGATTTGGACCCGTAGGAAACGTGCCTGATTCACGCTGGCTGTTCAATGTGTTAAAAATATTTTAGCTCAACGATATGCCATGATCTCATTGACTTACCAAGGCCCATGGTATTTGCACCGGAATTATGCGCAGCTCTGAGTTCGCTGAGCAGCTTTGCAGAGTCGTAACCAGCATTATCAGCAATGACGGTAGGCAGCTGTTGCAAAGCTCGAGCAAAAGCTTCCATTGCGACTGCTTCCTTTCCAGGAGTAGCAGCTGCTGCTTTCATGACCGCGCAAGCCATTAGGATTTCGCTGCAGCCACCGCCATACACGATCTTCGACTCGCGTACAGTAGCCGCTAACACGCAAAGTGCATCGTGCAAGGATCTCTCTGCTTCGTCGAGAATCTGCTGCGTTGCACCTCTTATAACAATGGTACATGCTTCTCCCAAAGGAACTCCCGAGAATTTCAATAATGTATCTTCGCCTATCATTATCTGAAATTACAGAAAAGCTTAAAAACAATAGTATTAACGACTCGTTTGAGAAGTGAGAGTGAAACGTACCTGCTCAATGAGATCGCACTTGCCGAGTTTCACCATGTCGGGATTATCGAAGGTACTGACTATTTCTCCACCAGTGACAAGCGCGAGTCTTTCAATACCATCGAAATCGGCATGTTCGATAGCCATTATGCCGGCATCGGCGAATAATTGTTCAGGATAATTGTAAATTAGTTGTCTATTAATGAAAACAGTGCAACCGTGCTTTATGATCTTCTCAACTTTGTCCTGAAAGAGGAAGTAGTGACCGTACAATAATGAACATTTAAATATTAATGTTTTACTATGCATATTGACTTTATGATTACCTTCATTTTCTCTTTCTCAGCTGTTTCTAATTCTGCAATCTTCGCCATTGAATCGACACGAACTCGAGATCCGAATACCTGTAAATAAGATATAATTCGTTTAGCATTGTAATTTATAATGTAGACAGCTGAATCGTATGAAATTCTTTCACGTTCACATATTATAATTAATTTCTATACCTTTATTTTATCTGTATCCATAGGCGTATTGGCTATAAGAATACGAGCATCCGTCACTTTCTGTGGTTGATGAACTCCGGGCTTCTTGTCTAGCAAGAATCCATTGTCAAGGAAGGAATCGGTCAGAGTTCCTCCACGCTTCTTTATTATTTGAATAGCGGACAGATTGCCCGATCCCTTAAGACGTACTACGGCATCTACTGCGAGTTGACTGAAGTATTCCTTGTGCTGAGATAAAATTTTCGAGCTCAGAGTTGTACGTGCAATGTTTAAAAGGTCTTCGCGGAAACGCTCAGGATCCGCGGAATTGTCAATCGCAGCATTCTTTAGAGCCTCTCGTGCTATGTTGGTTGCATTTCGCCAACCAGAAATGATGGTTTGAGGATGAATCTTCTGATCTATCAATTTTTCTGCTTCCCTCAATAATTCAGCGGCTATTGCATGAAATAATAATTATAATTATTTCATTTAATTGTCAAAATTTCGTTTAAAGTTAAATCTTATTCTATGAGAGAATAATTAAATTAAAAAAGTGCGCGATCTATAGCGTAGTTTGTTTTTTGTCTGTGGTTGGCTAAGAGTTAAATAGTTTAGATATTCGAAAAGAAAACTTAATACACAAAACCAACCAAGGACAGTTACAGAGGTAGTGCCATCTCCGACTTCATCGTCCTGTACACGAGACATATCCACCAAAATTTTGGCAGCAGGATTGTCGACTCCGACATTTTTCAAGATAGTAGCTCCGTCGTTTGTAACTTGTACTTGTCCTGCGGATCTCCCATGAGCTACCAAGATCTTGTCCATACCCTTTGGCCCAAGAGTTGATTTAACCAAGTCTCCTATGGCTATTGCTCCTATAAACAAGCTAAGCCTGGCAATCTCTGCTTTCTCCTCTTCAGCCTCATTCTTGAGGATCCTTACAGGATTCAAGGAGACCTACGAAAAGTGTGAATGTTAATTACAATAACCGATGAAAACAAATCAAATTCTTGTAATGCATAAATGGAGGCACGCATCTCTGTAATAATTTCACATCCTCATTTTAGAAATCTTATGTTTGAAATGCGTTGAAAATCAAAATAGATCAAAATTGCTAATTAATTTCTAAGAAAAAGTTTGAAACGCAAAAGATTAATAAAACGATTAAGTACTTGAAGTGTCCGATTTGTATGATCATTTGCATATGAGTAACGAACGGACAAAGGGTACCATCTACTCGGTAGAAATATATCGAGACGTGCAAGTAACCGAAACTAATGCAAACAACTTATCAGAATAAAGAAATATGAGAATTATTTAGTCTTTTTATCAGTGACACACGTGCGCCATTTGTCACACCTTCAGCCACAAAACCGGGTAGCGATATCTCGACCCCGTTGTTACTTTGATTTTCAATGCTATTACCATAATTTCTCTCTACGATATGCCTCGACGAAACAAACTGTACCACTTACCATTGTGTATCACTGTTAAAAACGACAAATCCTAATGTACTATCAAATAGCGTAATTTCACGTCCACGAAAAAGCAGTATCAACGCGAAGAATCATTCATTTATAGATGGCGACTATAGTCAGGATATTCAGCGTATTCTACCTTCAAGATTCTTTCCGTTGTAACGTTTTCTCATTGGTCGTAGAGGAGATCGAGATCAGTTTGAGCAAATTAAAAAGCTACGTTACATATGTGGGAAGAATAGTACGCCATTCGCGATCGAGTTTCAATGGAAAGCAACGAGAACGTTCTTCTTTATGAATTTCTCTGCAGCATTCGCTAGATGTCGTAGCTCTCGGAAATACAGTCCTCGCGACGCCGAATTTGATTCCTTTTAAGGCTCGTGAAAGGCATTGCATTAATTAGTACATTTTACTAATTTTTTTTAAATGTAATTTTTACAGAGTAATCAACATTCTTCGAAGGTGTTGTGGAAGAGGAAATTATAAGAACAAGATATTTGTTCTATCGTATTTTGCTTCTTGAAATATTAATTGTTAACTACCGGAGATTAAGTAGTTGACGCCCACCTCCTCTTTTATTACACCCACAAGGGGGAGTTTCGATTTGAAGCATATGTCGATTGATTGTTTAACAGTAGATTTACCAAGGTGGTCAAAATGACTTGCCCTGAATATTTTGAAAATGCTTCTAAAATTTTTAATGCTGTTTCTTTTTCAATTTTCTACGTCTATCTTGAAGACTGCAAGCGATTGAATCGATCAAGTTTTTTGCCCCCTTCATTTATTTGATTCGTATAGATTTATTTGACAATTTTAAATATATTGAATTAAACGTCGGTAGATCTAGTGTTAATGATACTTAATTACATAAATTTGAAATCTATTGAATTAAACGTCGGTAGATCTAGTGTTAATGATACTTAATTACATAAAGACAGATATATTCGTTTATTGATATTTATAATATTCTTCTGCGAACTGCGCATGCCACAAGGCACTTCCCTTGGAAAATTATAAGTTAGATGACTCCGAACTATGATCGAAGAGTTATTCTACACAAAGGAATATTAAATATTAGGAATATAACATATTAAATAATTATTTCAATGCTTTCTTATCGTATTCTTTTGAAGTGTAAGAAAAAACTGTAGATAGTTCTTTCTCTCTATGTATAGTACTTTCCATTGGTATTAATACTTCCTTTCGCTCGTTTTACACGAATATCGAGTTACCGCGTGTTAGGCTTACTCGTAAGCGCGCTGCATTATGAAAGTTTGTCAACAGCATTATCTCGATTGGATATACGATGCGTTGTCAGCTGCCCGCCATGATTATACCGTTTAAATGCACGATCCTGCAATACCCGCAAGTTCGCACAGTTAACACGTTGAATAGCATGGGGGCCACCGGTGCCCGGCACTGTTGAATTAGATGAAATTTCTTATGATTTTTAAATTGCAATATTCACGGATATGCTAATATATTATATATTAAAATATTTCTGTTAGAAAAGTGAAGTATTACTGAGTACATAACTATTCTTAGTTTCAACATTTCTATTCTATACAGATGTGATTTTTATAGAAACAGTTTCGGTTCGGTGGAAATGATGAAACTAGAGAAATACGGGTGGCATTCAACGCGTTAATACATTTACCGTCATGATGATTACAGGTAGCCATTATTTCTCAAATGTAACCGTTTTAACACTAAATTTACCAAGCCGATCGAAATGACCGGTTCGCAATTTTTTCTAAAAATTCCCTAAATTGATAGGGGAGCCATGAAGTAAATATTCCACTTCTATCTTATAAAACCTAAATTATTTAATTAATTGCCTTTTTGATTTTTTTCTTTCTCTTTTTTCAAAGTCCTTATTCAGTACATCTAAACTTTATTAGATATAACGTCGCTAGTTTTAGTGTTAAGAAACAATATAAATTCGAAGCAAATTTTGTAAACTTTACCGATGAAATGATTCATTGCAACATAACATTTTAAAAATAATAATCATGTTTCAAAGATTTTAAGGATATTGTTTATCATGAATATCGTGAAGCAATTAATTTTATCTATTTGTTTCAAAACGAAAGTGCAAAGTTATGTTTTAGATTGCTGCTGAAGGAAGTTAATGTCTTTATCGAATAGCTGTAAGTATATTTGGAATTCCAACGGTTATTTCGCTTTGTAGATAACCGTTCTATCGTTTACTTCGATAAATATCGCCCTTTTGCCATTATTCTCGTAGATTTTAATTTTGATAATTTACGTGTATCTATTCTTATCGTCATTTCGCTGGTTATGAAATAACGATATTTTTTAGAAAGAAATGCAGATAATTGTAAACTTAATATAGAAAAAACCCGCAGAAAATAGTCTTTAATTGAGTCGCTCAGAAACCAATGCGGTTAAGTCAATTTTTTTTATATTTTCTGATTTTTGTGAAGTTTGATAGAATAAACTTCATTCTATTAAAGTTTACAAAAATCAGAATATATAAAAAAAATTGGCTTAACCACATTGGTTTCTAAGCCACTCAATTAATAATACAAAAAAGTACATATTTTAAAATCACGATTAGTGTTAATACTAATACCAACTATTAATTCCGTATATTGAAAGATACTAGATAAATGGTCCACAAGAAAAGAGATTTTAGCGATGTAATATCCATTATTTCATAACATAAATGTAGAAAGTTAAACAAATTACAGTGTTACAATTTTCAGGACGGTTTTTCAAAAATTCAGAACAGGTCGTTTTGGCTACTTTGATAATCTCAGTGTTAAGTTGGCTATAATTTAAATAAAGGGGTAAAATAAACGAGATGTAAAAACAATAATAAGACATATGTGGAAATCAGTATTACTTAGATTTTGAAATTTTAAAATGATGGTAACTCTATCGCAAAATACACCTAAGAAAATACACGGTTGAAGGGAAGAAATAATAAATGTAGACAATTATTTAGTATGATTATTTATAGGAGTATAATCATACAAATAATTATATACGCGATGATTAATTTTGAAGAAATTTTTTATATTTCCAGAGTTAAGTTGACCCTTTCGATACTACTGGCCACTATAGTCACCCGCCGCCTGACACTGGCTGGATACTATCGGTGACTATAGTCACCCGTCGAAATTTCAAACGAAGGATTAATTACCAGTTTTTATTTTGTACTTGGATATTTTTTAAATACCATAAGTTTTTAGTTTCCATATATTATATGCATTACAACTTCAATAAAGAAGGAATTATTTATATTACGCCACTAGCCATTAAAAGTAATTCGTCCGCGCCGGGATTGCTTCGTACCGTGTTAGCAGACTCGCGGAAAAGCACTCCGTAGCAAAAGGGTTAAGTTACTTAAGTGTATTTCATAGTGTTTACATTTTTATTGATAAACCTCTACCCCCAGTGTACAATGTCCACTCCAATTCAACGTAATACACATTCAACATATCATTTTCCATTTCTTTTTTTTCTTCGTACATCCACTCTATTGATTTTCATAAATCGATGAGAGGTCTGCGAGACCTAGATGACTACTATGCTAAATTAAATTCCATTGGGAATTTAAACTTCACTGGCCAATCTGAGCAGACGCGTGCTCGCGCGCGCTTTTAAATAACGGTCCGTACCCAGCTGTCCCCCATTTCATTCGGATCTATACTGAAGTACAATAGGGGTCGCACAGACCCCTTGACGCTTTTATGCGATACCCAACTGCAGACGTTCTCGCGCATATGCGGCATTACGAGACAATAGGCGGGTACACCGGTCGTTACGGTGAGCATGGAGAATCCGGATGCGTCGATAATGAAGGAGTACAATATCGATTATCGTTTTCTTCGGCGTTTTTCTGCTGGCATTACAGGTTTCTTGATTTTTTTCTTCTCATATCTCATTACGAAGATGCATGAACGCGACGGCACACTTGCATAGAAAATTAGCCTTGGCATTTCGTCGAGCCTCTGTGGCATCGTTCGTCGTACGGTTTTGTTCGTGTTAGAACAGATATGCGTGTGTACATTGTGCGTATACCGATGCGTATGTAAATAAGAGAGTACCGAGCCGCTTTCGTTCATTGAGCATGGCTGGGCAGTTTTACTTTCTATAACTTTCCGGGGGAACCCGAAAGTTGTTCTTGTGATATAACACTTTCACGATTAATCGAGAAAGAGTTACAGATGAAGAGGTGAGAAGTTGAAGAGGTAAAGATGATTATTTGGTAATTAACACGTTGATCGTCATGGACGTTACCGGTAATCGGCGTTATTGACTTCAATGAAGCTTCGTATGACTTTTGAATTGTAATATTTACGAAGTTTCTAATGCATTCAATATTTAAATAGTGTCATTAAAGAGGTGAAGTCCTGCTGACTGCATATGTACTTGCGTCTTTAAGGTTTCTGCTTTGTGAAGATGTGATTTGAATAGAAAAAATTCACTTCGGTATAAATGAAACTAGCCGAACACCGGTGGTGTTCAAAGTGTTAACAGTAAAGCTACCGGCGTTAAATCTTTTATATTTAAATATATTAAATATGTACTTTAGATAGAGAGGAATCAAAAGGTGGAAAAGATGATTAATTCAGAAATTTATGTTTTATAAGATGAACGTAGATTATCTGTTCAATGTCTCCCTTATAAAATCGGAGAATTTTTATAAAAAATGAGAAATCAGTCATTTTGACTGACGTAGTAGTTAAGAACGTCAAAATGTATCCTTGAAAATTGTAGTTCTGAGCGAAATTTTTGTATTGTTTAGTCATAAACGAACAAGAATAAATACTGAGAATAATCGTCGATTTAATTCCAATAAATCGATGTATTAACAAATTCCCTAATATTATTTAATCAATAGAACCCGATCAACTTGAAAATGCTAGACTTAAAAAATGCATTCTGAAAATATTAAAATATCTACACGATAATAATATTTCTAAGCGATGTTCTATCAATTGTTACAAGTTTGTCGCAACAATTACGGGAAAGTAAATTTACTCCGTGAATCATTTAAACTGTTTAAAATTGAAATTCACTTCGTCATTGCTGGATTCATTACCAAAAGAATTCCAGCGTATGAAGTCATCGTCATCGGCAGCTCGATGATCTTCCTACGAAACGCACGAGAAAACCGTGCCTCTCATTGTCAGCGATGCCACCTTTGCCCGAGTGATTTAAATTGCAATCGCAAAAAAGGAACGCGCTTATTAGCATCTCTTGGATCACTTAAACGTCCATGGTGCACCTTATGTCCTTATAAAGCGGCATTCCTTTGGAACGGCCGAGTTTTTATCGTTATTATTTCTGGCCTTGCTTTCATCAATATTCGAACGACTATTTTTTATAAATTTCAGTACATCTTTTATAATTACAATGCAATTAAAAGCCTACATATAACTGGAATATGTTTTATTTTGATTATATTTAATATTGAAATTGAAATATCCATCATAAAAAACGATCTGTAGTATGTGAAATTGAAATTTTTTACCGCATTATTTGACACAATCCTAACCTAACATTTATCCAGTTCTTATTATTTTAACGAGAGTAAAATATGATTTTTATTTGATACGCCATGTTTGATTATTGTTAAAGTATTTAATGAGTAAGTCAATCCGGATAAATCTATTATTGTACCATCGATTTAAAAATCATTCTGTTGAGATACATTTGAGTTACTCAGAAGCTAATGCGGTTAAGTCCATTTCTTGATATTTTCTAATCTTTGTAAATTTTAATGGAATAATCGTCATTCTATTAAAATTTACGAAAATCAGAAACTATCAAAAAATGGACTTAACCGCATTAGCTTCTGAGCGACTCATTTTATGATTACAAAAGTATATGTGTGCATTGCCTAACTGACAATGAGTCTGTGCCATTAGCCGATGCAGAACAACATAATAATACAAACTTATAACAACTAATGCAAACGTATCAGACAATCTTTCCATTATCTTAATCACTTTTTTACATGTACCGATCTCCATAATTGCAAGTTAAAAGAATCGACGATTAACACCGTGAAGAGTGAATCATTCACGCACACATGGCCATGACAGCGATCATTGAAAGCGTTCGACGCAGATGCCCAGAGCAACGTTCGAAGCTCCAGAACCGATACGTACTCTTTAATTAAGTGTATATTTCATTATATATGGCAGATGTTGTTCCAAATTAAACCTTAAATCATACCTGCAGCACACAACGAACCAAAAATCTTTCGTTTACCGGATATATGCGATTACCGACAGAGTTATCCGAGTCTCCCGCGAAGAGGTTATTTTTTCAGCCCACTTAGCACATTGGCTACCGTGTGCCTCGTATATGAAACGGTCATTTTGTTTTTATTGACTACCGATTCATATGAGTCAGGATGTTATGTTATAATCCAGCTATTAACATATCATATACAGGGTGTTTTATTTAACGCGGTGCACGAATATTCACCCAGTTGCAGCCATCTGACAAAAAGGAGTTTAGAATAAGCGAGTGTACAATAGATATCAATAAAAAACATTTCAAACACAAATTGTTTTCATGGTAAAACCAAGGTCACTTTGGGTTTTACAAATTTCTTTTTTATCACATTGCAGAGGACATCGAGACGAATTCTAAACATATTAAATGATATTTTTACTAATATATTACTCAATTTGCAGTAGTGAAAATGTGAATCTCTCTCCCGCTTTTTATTGCAGCGACCTCCACGGTTTAAGGTAAACAGATGAACGGCGCCATTCGATCCACGCAACGATGCGATTAGTTGCAATTCGAAGGAAACTGTCGAAACTCTTACAATATGTTAGTAAAAATATCATTTAAATGTACGTTTTGAATTTGTCTCGCTGTCCTCTATAATATGGTAAAAAAAATATGTGTTCCTACTTGTAAAACCCAAGGTGACCTGAATTTCGCCATGAAAACAGTTTTTGAATTTTTTTAAAAATACTTATTCGCCATACTCTGCAACTTTTCTAATCTTTTTTTTGTCAGATGGTTGCAAATGAATGAAAAATCGTGCATCGTGTTAGAGAAAACACCTTGTACATGTCTTTTTTAACACTAAACCTACCATGGTGGCCACATGACCGCTTTCTGATTTTTTTTTTAAATTCCTCAAATTGATTGGGCAGTCATTCAGTAAATATTTTATGTCTATCGTATAAAACAAAAATTACTTAACTGATCATCTTTTTCACCTCTTCAGATCTCTTTTTCCAAAGTACTTATTTCGTATATTTCAATATAACAGATATAAAGCCGGTAGGTTTAGTGTTATAGCGTATAATTCAGTTATTTTATACAATAATTAAATACTTTATTAAATAACGAATTCCACACTTTAACGGTAATATATATATTCAATTCAGTTTTATCGTGTAGTCTGCTAAAAAAATTATTACCAACACCCACAGCCTCACATAAGAGCCAAAATTAAAAACACAGGAAAGGAACTGTATTACCAAAAAAATTACATCAGGCATACTCTATCTTTCTATTTACGTTTCCATATCGTAAAAAACAATAATAGTAAAATACACAAAAGCAAAGTACTTTATTTTGTATTTTCTTTTCCTCATGGCTATAGTTAACCTGCTAACCGGGAAATTAACTTTTATTCAACTCGTTTAACAATGGAGACATTTTCTTCGCAGTGAGAAATAATATCACACCTAAAATACCACGCTAGGATTTAATGGATAAGAACGACGTAAAACGTAATGCATTCAACATATTACGTTTAAAAATGTCCATAACGAAGAAAACCATCATGCTCATTCGAGTTGTCTTCCTGGTATGACGAAATTTTTCGTCATACCCGGTTAAAAGGTATAGTGTTAAATTACTACAATATATATGCAGTTTCAACCTTCACCATGATCTCGATAGGAACGTGTCCAACGATTCGATCAACGTTGCCACTGAAAAATACAATTCACGTGAATCATCAACATACACACATAGAGGCATGCGTGAAACAGCGATGATTCGAAGCATTCTACGCAGATGTCCAAAGCGGCGCGTGCCCCTGGATCCACCGGTGGTGGAAGCAGTTTTGTGCCGCGCTTCATGGGACCCCCTCGTTTACACATGCGCACTCACACGAGCACGCGCGCATGAGATAGGGAGCAAGAGTCACACCTGGCCCTTAAAAATAGCATTGGCGTGATTTCGTGATGCTCTCGGATGACGCACTACCTACACCTATGACATGGCCTTCTCTTGTGCGTTTAAATGGACCACTTTGGATTTAAAAGACTGTCTTTTTAAAAGGGAAAGATTGAAGAAGAGCGGGAGAATTGCATGAAGCTTAGTCATAAAGTTTCGTTGTTAAATCACATGGATGAATATGTAAACGTCGTTGTATGATGTTGAATTCTATTTAACGAAGAATTCTATGTGAATGGACTAATGGAAATTTAATTTACTGAGAGTCTTAGCACGTCGGCTATTGCGTATCTCATATATGGGCCAGGTAATTTCTTTGTCTTTTTTAAATTTGTTTATTGAAACGATGAATTTGTATGACTTACAATCTGCAATAAATGAAGGATGGACATGTACACTAGTCAGTACAATATCTTATGGCAGTTTGTAACTGCATCTCGAAATATAATGCCAATGGATCTTTGAACTTATATTTAGATTTTATAGACTAAAAATGGTAGGTATGAATGAGACAGTAGTTTGTAAAAATATGTAGCCTCAAAAGCAAACTTAGATTGACGATTTAGGAAAAAAGACGATCTTTTGCTATTGGTAATTTCTTCTTTTGGCCAGGAGTGGCCAACAAGTCCATCGCGAAGCCATTTTTGGTCGATTACAGATGACAGAAAACAAATTCAACATGCAAACTCCCTTTCTTATTGCCACTTATTAGTATAAAATACACAAGTTTGAATGTGTTAAATTTTATTAAAAACTTTTTAATGTCTTCAAAAAAAGACAATTACATATATACAGAATTTGGCCACCCCTGTTATAGGCTTCCGACTCATATATGAGCCATGATGATATTAAATTCAACTTTATTCGGGGTAGTCTATTTAAAATTTTTTTTTAAATCGGCAGTCAAAATGTTATAGTGTTACAAACAAAATCTTTCACTCCGTCATCAACATGTACATCTCAGAAAATTTATTTAACCAGAAAAACCCTATTTTTCCATCGCCATGAAATATCATCAAAATTAAATCTGCGGAAGCCATAAAATTGACGCTTTCCTACACTTTCATAAATATTTCTCCAATTTCCAGAGAAAAAGTAAAGCAGATATTTCACTTGTATCTTCTAATACAAAAATTGCTTAACCGATCATCATTCTTGCCGCTTAATCTTTCCTTTTTCAAAGCCTTTATTAAATACTAGCTGTACTCTGCGTGCGCTGCTATGCCTACAAAAATCGAATTTAAAGACAACTCGTTATAACAATTCTGTGCTAATTTTTTTTATCGAAGTGCTCTTGGATATACAATATTTTTTTTATTTTGTTTGTACCAAGTCAGAAACCTTCGCGGGCATGCGCACAACAACATATCAAAGTTTCATCGCAATCGGATGATCGGTTTAGGAATGCATAAGGGACAAATAAAAAATCATTCATTTTTATGTATAAGCAGACATTTAAGTACACAGATGAAAGCCTTGTAGTTCTAGCGTTAAAATCACTACCTCTGACATGTGTTACAACTACCAATATACAAAAATCCTTCATTTCTATGATTTCCAATAATTTTGTACAGTCAAATCGACGCTCAATCGTTTGAAGAAGCTACAAAACAGACTTCCTGTTTCTCGCGACACGTCTCTCATGGAGAATGCACCTAGTTACGCTTTGGCGGTTACACACGGGTAACACATGCCGGGACACACGGGGGTACGTCGAGCCGGGGTACGCACCCCATAGACGCGACAAAAGGAGAAGGGGAGGAGTTCCATTTTCATGCGAGTTGGCTTACGGCCTCTTTGGCGTGGAGGGAGCGCGACTTATGGGAGGAAGTCGGAAGCGACTCGATCCGAGTCAGTCGCACGCGGAGCACCAATACGTCCGGATCGATCGGCATTCGAGTACGTTCGTTGATTGTCGCGATCGATATTGGAGGACGTTCGTCGATTGATTCGATCGATATTTTAGCACGTTCGTTTATTGATTCGATCGATATTTTAGTACGTTCGTCTATTGATTCGATCGATATTGGAATAGGTTCGGCGATTGACTCGATCGGTATTTCAGTACGTTCGTCGATTGATTCGAGTACGTTCGTCGATTGATTCGATCAGAACTGGAGTACGTTCGTCGATTGGATCGATCGGTATTCGAGTACGATCACCAATCGATTCGACAGGAAATCGAAGGAGGTTTCGAGTTGTCTCTTTGAAGATCAACGGAAGGGCAAAATAATTAGGAGAATTCGTCTACGTTAAAGAAGAGGAAGCAATTTTGATACGGATACTTGTATCCAGTGTTTGCTAAGTTGTTAAATTTGATTAAACTTAATTACGGTAAATGTGAAATAAAAATCTAAAATACAAGTTCAATTAAATCGGAGTGAATTAAATCAAATTGGCGAGAACGTTCGTCGATTGATTCGACCGGAAACCCGAAGTGGCTTCGAGACGATCTCTCTTTCGCGCCAGTCGACGCAGATGATAACGATTCGAAGAGGTCACCGGAAGGACTAAAATAATTAGTAGAATACGTCTACGTTAAAGAAGAGGAAACTTGAATCTCCTGCTAGTTAAATTATTAAATCGAATTAATTGCAGTAAATGTGAATCCTAAATTAAAAACACTACGAATTAACTCGAACTGAAATAAATTACAAATTAAATATAATTACAGTGAATTAAAAAAATTATAATTATCACAAGTTACTGCTAGAATTGCAGTTACTACATATCACAAACTTAAATCCATTGAGTTACTATATATCACAAACTTAAATTTATTGAGTTACTACATATCACAAACTCAAATCCATTGAGTTACTACATATCACAAACTTAAATACATTGAGTTATTACATATCACAAACTCAAATCCATTGAGTCACTACATATCACAAACTCAAATCCATTGAGTTACTACATATCACAAACTTAAATCCATTGAGTTACTACATATCACAAACTCAAATCGATTGAGTTACTACATATCACAAACATAAATTCATTGAGTTGCTACATATCACAAACTTAAATCTATTGAGTTGCTACATATCACAAACTCAAATCCATTGAGTTACTACATATCACAAACTCAAATCGATTGAGTTACTACATATCACAAACATAAATTCATTGAGTTGCTACATATCACAAACTTAAATCTATTGAGTTGCTACATATCACAAACTCAAATCCATTGACTTACTACATATCAAAAACTTAAATCCATTGAGTTACTACATATCACTAACTCAAATCCATTGAGTCACTACATATCACAAACTCAAATCCATTGAGTTACTACATATCACAAACCTAAATCCATTGAGTGACTAAAACTGAAGTAAATAAAGTAACAAAACCCAAATAAGTAAAACGAGGCGATAAAACACCGTTAAAGCATTGTTAAACATTCGAAAGAAGACGACCAACGGAAGAATCGTGGACGTACGAAGATTCAAATCGTCGAACGATGTTTCCATCGCTCGTGCGCTAACCAATTAGATTCTCCATGGGGGTTGAGCCGCGCACCATAAGGCTCTCCAGGCACGCGACCCGCGGGAGGGTCGTTCTGCTCTGCTGAATCGTGAAACCGCCCCGGTGTGGTAGCATCGAATTCTTCTTCACCTTTGTCGCGCATCGCCGACTCCGGAAGCCGCGAAGACACATCGAAGTCTTATCTCTCAAATATTCCTTCTGCGATTGCAAGAGAAAACGTGGAAAAATGAGTGCGTTCAAGAGATACCAAAGCAAGGTCTTCTTTGACCACATGGCGTCCAAGGATTTCGAAAATCTCGATAACCCTTCCGCGACGACGGGAGCATCGAGGATGGGGCAGAATTTTCGAAATTACGTTCAAGAGCTCCCGGAAGCACCGAGGATCGGGCAGAATTTTCGAAATTGTGCTCAAGAGCTCCCGGAAGCAACGAGGATCGGGCAGAATTTCCGAAATTACGATATAGAGCTTCCGGAGGAGAAAGTCGACGAAGCCTCGAGCATCAACGAAAGCGACACCGTCGATGGGGGAAATGTAACGGCGATACGAGTATGTCCGAGCGAAAGTGAAAATCGGCGGAGCTTAATTTCCAACGTGCCGATTTGTAACGAAAATACGCTGACGCGTGGGTAAGTGTAATAATATCGAAAGAGGATTTAAAGTGGAACGACGAGCTCTCTCGTAACGTGTCGCGCCTCTTTTTGTGTACTTATACGTTTGCCTCTTTATTATCAGCCTCTTCGTATCGTACTGATTGTGAGTCACGGTGTATCGTTTACGTTTTACTGTTAATTGGTGCAATTAAACAATTTTTTTTTCATAACCTTTGGTGCACCTTTTGTGCGGAGGAATTTGTGTTTTATTGACGTTGTACGTCTTGGGTACAATATATTGTTTGTATCTTATTTCAAAGTGTTACAATTGAGAAATATTTCGCGACTTTGTTGAGCATTCCAATTATTTTACTTAGAATTTTCATTGCCTCCATTTATATAATTTTGCATATTTTATCTAATAAGTGATACTAATTTGAATATTTTTTATTCTCTATTAATTTGTCATAAATTATATCTACTTTCTGAACTTAAATATCACAGTTACCCCTTGCCGTACGATTTCTTCTGTGACTGCTTCCGCAATAATTCAGAATTAAACTGGTAAAATGAAGATTGATCGGTGATTCCCGATGTATCGTATAATTTAACGTAATATTAATATCGTAGAAATAATTTTATCGCGTCACGTCTCACTGAAATATGCAATTTAATGTTTTGCAAAACGAACATTTCCTATATTTATCGCGTTACGAATGTCACTTGTTATTTTACGGCAAAGGGTTAAACAAACTTTTATTTTTCTTCGTCGTATTATTTGTTCCACATTAAAATTCCTTTTCTCTTAACTCATCATGTTATTTCGACCATTGGTTAATTTTGTAATTCTACAAAATTTCACAGGGACACAACGGACATCGAGAACGCAGTCAAGGACGTCCGAAATAACGTCGTTTTGGAGGACAGATCCTGCAGCCCTCTGAGTCAGGACCTCAGAAGTCAGGATTCCGGCTTCTCTGATTCCGAACGATCGAATTGCTCGGAAGTTTACGAAAACGAGACGCCGAGACGTCGAAGAAGACGGAAGAGGATCGGTGATCGACAGAGTAGAATGCATCCTCGAATGGGTGCACTTTGGTTGGAAGATGGAGTTGTACCCAATCCGACTTACACATCGACTCCGAAGGATTCGAGAATTCCCCCGAGAAAATCGGGACTCTACGATGCAGCAGCCGAGAGAAATTTATCCAGAATAAGAAGGTTAGTAGATCTTGATAAAAGCTTGAACATTTTGCAATCATTTGAAACAAAATTGTCGGAGGATTCGGCGTTAGAGTCTAAGGTTTTGGTTGATGCAAAGTTCTGCCAGAGCAGTTAGTTTTATAA
Organism: Cerceris ruficornis; assembly: GCA_963989415.1. Classification (NCBI taxonomy): domain Eukaryota; kingdom Metazoa; phylum Arthropoda; class Insecta; order Hymenoptera; family Crabronidae; genus Cerceris; species Cerceris ruficornis. The sequence goes on along the minus strand of OZ022517.1, from coordinate 11,694,889 downwards.
AGATTAGAATAGAGGTACAAAGCAATTTAGAGTACGAGTAGATAGGTTTAGAATTGAGATCGAAAACTTCAGAAGAATTAGAAAAGAGTATCGATGTTTACTGATACTCGATGTCTGCAGTTTTGAGCAGCTATCAGTATCTACTCTGTTCCTGGTGAAAGTAGCTGCAAACACTCGTTACCGGTGGATATTGATACTCTATTATGACATATCTATCACTGATAAACATATATAACACGCCTACTCAAATTATCACAGAGATAAAGGCTAGAGTGAAATAAAAAGGTGTCGAAACGTTGCAGCATCATTTTTTGATAGTGTAGTGAAGTAAAGCTGATACAATTTTATTTTTTACTGAATGAAATCCATGCCCTGACACTCACGATCAGTTATCTCAATATTTAACATACTTTTACATAATTTACTTTAAGTGATTTCCTGTAAATTTGTGTATTAACCCTTTGCACTCCTTAATTTTTTGTTACCTACAAACAACTCCTTAATTAACTTGTAAAATATATCAAAAAAGGGGCCCCCAGTAAAAAGTTGTATTCCAACAGAAATTGTCATTATCATATTATTATTATTATTACTATTATTTTAGAAATTGCGTTAAATGAAATTGAGTCTAGCTCGACATTAAAGTTTGCGTAAGAAATGCAATATAGAGCCACACACGACATGGGAGTGCCAAGGGTTAAGGTAAATTTGATTTATAGAAAAGTACATCTACTTTGCAAAAGGGTCAATTTGGAGTGTAAACCTTATGGTACGCTTTTTTATTCTGATAGTTCGCAGTTGGCTGAAATACTTGCGAGATTTAACACTAGAACTACTGGCGTTAAATCTGTTATATTTAAATATATTAAATAAGTACTTTGAAAAAAGGGGAATTCAGAAGTGGAAAAGATGATCGATTCCGTAATTTATGTTTTATGAGATGGACGTAGAATATCTTTTCTATGACTCCCCTATAATCTTGGAGAATTTTTGGAAAAAATTGTCTACCAGTCATTTTGACTGATTTGGTAGTTGCAGTGTTAATTGTGATGAAAACTCTAAACTACTTGATCAAAATTCATACAGTGTATGCAGAAACTGTGCTCCATAAATAATACATTTTAAAGTTACGCTTCAACGTAGTGCAATTGGAGTAATTTTACGATGATGTTATTTAGATAAAAAATATGAGATCAGATATACAAGACAATGGACTGATCCATCGTAAAAATGCAATATTCGCTTACGAGTAAACTGCATGCAAGCATATTCTTAAATTATTTGCATATAAAGTACTGCATAATGTGGAACTCCTTACAAATGGAAAACGTTTTGCACACAAACAGTTAAAATTCGATAAAATTAATTGTAAATTCCAGATGCATCTATACACGATAGTTGTAGCGTATAAGTTTAAAGTACAAAAAGAGATAAAACCTTTAAGCACACACGGAAACTTTGCGACAAACGAGTCACTTGAAAAAATTTCCTAATTTGTAGAAAGTCTTTTGTAATTACTTGTTTAGTTTCGTAATATATAAAACATCGGTAATTAAGCTTCGGCTGCGAGCGCTTTTTCCGCTTACCATCGCCATCTTTCTTCCGTACGGTGCATAAATTATATTCTCTACAAGTTCTGCAGAAGCAGTACTATTTCTGTCCAACAATATAATCGATAACGCCATGAAATCCAAGTACTTTCAGTCTGAAGACGCATTACTATCATCTCTAAACGCAGACTGCACCTTAACACTAGCCGTATCATGCGCGGTCAAATAATCGGTTCAATAAAATGGAGAAATGTAATTTCTTGTATTATACGTTATTTCCTATATTAAGTTAGGAGTCTGCTGTATTTATTTCAAAAAGGTATCATCGTTAATTCGTAACCGGTTGAAAGATCTGCTACGGTAAGAATGGGTATCCATAAAGTGTTGGTACGGTTAGTGTTAAGAACTCCAGAGCAAACTCAACAGAAATGTTTTCTTAACACTAGATTTACGGGCTTGAAATCTGTTAGATTGCAATATATTAAAAAAGGACTTTGGAGAAAGAGGGATCAAGTGCCAAAGATGATAATTCGTTAAGTAATTATTGTATTATAAAAGACACGTGAAATGTCTGCTGTACAGCTCCTCTGTTTTGAGAAATGTTTATAAAACAAGTAGGGATCCGTAAATCTAGTGTTAATCTACAGCACAAGGTCCATAAGTGTTTCGCAATAGGGAAGAACCGAAACTAAAACAATATTTACACACAAATACAAAAATGTGTACTTCCTCCAAATTCTTCTGTCATTTTCTGAATCCTACGCAAAGAGATTGACATTATGTTCTGCATTGTGCCAGAGAAGTAATGCATTACCGGACTACTAATCCCATAGGAACGATATTATCATAGTACTCCTATTCAATGGTGTAATGGGTAACACCATGAAATTAAAGTGCTTCAGGTAGACGTTTCAGTAGAAGTTTTAGCTATTATCTACGAAAGTGGGCCGCACCTTGCAAGAGACGATAAGGTTTAAGGAATGTACGTGTTAACAGCATGAATCGTCACGATAATATCCCCGTAGTGAGCCAAGCGATAGGAATGCAACACGTAAGACGCTTCCCATGTTGTTCCTCTGGTGTTTCGTAAACTTCTGTTAGCCCCTATGCAACGCGCGCACTCCATGTTCTAGTGCATTCGGGTCGTTGGTTTACGGGTGCAGAGCCAGGACGTTGAAAGTACGGCTTTTTGTTTGGAATAAAAGGCGGACAAACAGACCGGTTTCGATCTTTTTTTAAAAATTTCCTAAATTGATCGAGGAGCCTCGCAGTAAATATTACACTTCTATTTGGAAAAACTTACTTAATTAATCATCTTTTTCACTTCTCGAATTCTCGTTCGCCAAAGTACTTATTCAGTATATTTAAATATAATAGATAAAGGTCCGTAGTTCTAGTGTTAGTAAATTATATGAAAAGTTTGAAAAATCTTAACACGTTAATTGTCACCAGAATTTCGATAGTTTCAGCGTTTTTACTGAAGTGAAACTTTTTCTATTAATATTAGAACTTCTCAGTCTGGAAAAAAGACCGGCTTCGATTTTTTTTAACAATTGCCAAAGAGAGGGAATCCACGCAGTAAATATTCCACTATTTTGATAAAACTTACTTAATTGATAATCTTTTTCACTTCTCGATTTCTCTTTCGTGAAAATTCTTATTCAGTATATTTAAATATAATATATAAAGGTCTATAGTTCTAGTGTTAGTAAATTATATGAAAAGTTTGAAAAATCTTAACACTTTGAATATCACCAGTATTTCGATAGTTTCACTGTTTTTACTTAGGTGAAATTTTTTCTATTAATACTAGAAATAACAAGTCTGATAAAATGACCGTTTCCGAATTTTTTCTAATAATTGCCAAAAGTAATAGGGGAGCCATGCAGTAAATATTCTACTTTTTTTTATAAAACTTACTTAACACTAAAGCTATCAAGCCGGTCAAAATGACCGGGTCGCAAGTTTTTCTAAAAATTCCCTAACTTGATAGAGGAGCCATGAATTAAATATTCCACTTCTATCTTATAAAATCTAAGTTACTTAACCGATCATCTTTTTCACCTTTTGATTTCTCTTTTTCCAAAGTACTTATTCAGCATATCTAAATTTTAGTAGTCGGTAGTTTTAGTGTTAATTGATGATTTTTTTCACTTCTCGGTTTCTCTTTCGCCAAAGTACTTATTCAGTATATTTAAATATTAAATAGACAAGAGCCGGTAGTTTTAGTATTAAATCGGTATACCCATAAATCTTTTAAAGTTGCATTTTTGAATATCCAATAGTGAACATATCATAGTATTTTTATTAAACACATCACAAAAAAGGAAAACTCCTTTAAATTAATTTTTGTAAACACTCTAATTGAAAATTTCCATATCATTATTTTGAAATCTGCGACGGACCGTAGTTTGCCCACCCCTGCGCTAGGGGGTTAATTATATATCATCCTTGCCACTCTTTAAAGACGCCTTTGCAGCATAGCAAACAAATAGATCCCCTTGCATCGATGTCCTCTAAAATTAATATTCCGAGAAGCTGCCGGAGAAATTTATATGGGCGACGTATTCGGCGATTTTAAAGGCAACGTCGTTCATAGTCTCGTACGGGACCTCGACTTCGTAAAAGGAGCACGGAAAAAGAATTCCGTGGCATATAAATTAGCATCGATTAATATGTCGATGCTGCGTGTATAACGCAAATTGTATTTGGAGGACTTATTGCAACGTGACTGTTGTATTTTATCAGGCGGAAGCTATGTCATAAATCGACACGGTATATTTACGGTAATTTCAATCGAGATTGCAAAAAATCTGATACGCTTTGCAATAGAAACGATTAATTTGCATGATGACTTTAATTTATGCGAAGAACGTGATTATGCGAGGTGCGAAGAACGTAATAAACAAACGTAATAGTATGCAGTGATATAATAAGAGAACTGAAACGAATCGGTTGTTTTCACTTGATTTTTATTCTTCTTCTTGCAAGATCTACCGGGTGTTTCCTGGAGTTTTTATTATTTTATCGATTGATGGAAGAGTAAGATACTATCTTGATGTGAGAGATAAATCGAAGGAAGGTAGAATTTGTTGTGCTTTAGTGCCTTTTCAATTTAACTGGGTAATTGAAGTTTCTTGGAAGCATCAGTTATGCTTTTTTTAGCAGAAAACCACGATCAAATATTCCAGTGACTCACAATGTGGGGAAACATTTGATATTAGTCATCGAGGATACTGCAAATCGTTCTTTTCTACTATTTCGTAAAGCGTAATTCAAAAACGCAGTTGCAAATTTTTAAAAGATACACTGAGATGTCCTCACACCTCAAAATAAAAAGAAAACAGTTGAAATTAGTCGCTTGTCTGCAAACTGCAATAAGTAATCGCCGCACCTGACTGCTCTTTCCTTTCCATTTTCCTTTTTCCAATCAGAAATCATAATTACAAGCCTCCAAAACTCATGAAAGTAAGGTACTTAACACTAGAACTACCACACCAGTCAAAATGACTGGTATACAATTTTTTCAAAAAATTCTCCAAGTTTATAGGAGAGTCATAGAGTAGATATTCTACGTCCATCTCATAAAATATAAACTACGGAATCGATTATCTTTTCCACCTCTTAATTCCACTTTTTCAAACTACTTATTTAATATATTTAAATATAACAGATTTAACGCCGGTAGTTCTAGTGTTAACCTCTTCACACCCTTGGCCACATATGTGAACATCTAATTTTTTATAATTATAATAGTTATCATTAATAAAACGAATAAAAATGTGATAATAAATTATTCACTATAGAATCTTTCAACAAGAAAAATAAAAAACTTATGGTTTGGCTGCACTGACGATGTTATTTCCGGTATACAGTTACGGATATGAAAATAGCTTCTGTAAAAAAAATCGTCCCTGAGGAGGTTAAACATCTTCACATATCAAAATATACAGAAATCACTGTAAACTAAACATCTCACGCATCTCAAGACAATCCTTCTCCCACTTCACCATCTACTGCATAATTTTCAATTTTCCCATATACCTCAACACAATGCTCCCATCACCTACACCCTAATGTCAAAAATAGCAAACCACAAACCGAACAATTCTCCTTACACAGATATATCCATATCGTCTCAAAGATAAAACGAAAAAACAATCTACAAAACAGTAGTCACGTACACCATCCATCGTTATCCATCCCATACAATCCCCCATACACTCAAATGCGCAGTGACGAATCTCCATGCAACCCGTAGAACATGATGCGCCTCTTTTGTCATCGTTGCTATTCTTCCATTTGCCGGAATCACCTCCGTTGCATTTCTTTTCGTCACCCTGTACATTTACGCGCACCCGTACGTGATTCAATGCAACGTGCCACACGAGGAATACGTAAATGAAAGAGCGACGAGGTTTGACTCAGCTGGCCGTGGTCCGAGGCGACAGCAAACGTACGAAGAATTCAAGCTACCGTCTATCGTGTGCAGGTGATCGCGCGCTATGTAGCTTCTCGGCGAAAGAAACGAGATTAGTCATCGCGTCCGTGAGAGAACGATTCTAGTTCCGGAGGTGACCGATTAGTCAGCCTTTGGGCAGTATGTGTATACCTTCCGATCGGCTATATCGTCCCGGAAGGGATTCGTGCGATTTTTAATGTTGATTGAATGTGGAGAAGTGATAGGGCGCTGACTATGTTCCGGCGGCAGTAGTCGAGACGATTGCTGGCACGACATGGCTCGTTTGAGGTACTGTGTTAGAACTCGGGGGATCTGGTTGAGGAAGTGTAGGAGGATTTGTGATTATGAGAGGGATCTGAGTTAGAATTTGGAAAATTTAAACGATTAAAGTTCCGAGGATAGTAATGAAAATTATTGCTGACGCGAAATGACTCGTTTGAGGTACTGTGTTAGGACTCTGAGAGTCTGATTATTGAAGTACATAGGGATTTATGATTATGAGAGGGATCTGAGTAAGAATTTGGAAAATTTAAGTTATTATTGAAATTCCGAGGATAGTAATGAAAATGATTGCTGACGCGAAATGGCTCGCTTGAGGTACTGTGTTAGAACTCGGGGGATCTGGTTAAGGAAGTGTAGGAGGATTTTTGATTATAAGAGGGATTTGAGGTAGAATTTGGAAAATTTAAGTTATTATTAAAGTTCCGAGGATAGTAATGAAAATTATTGCTGATGGGAAATGGCTCGTTTGAGGTACCGTGTTACAACTCGAGGGATCTGGTTAAGGAAGTGTAGGAGGATTTTTGATTATGAGAGGGATCTGAGTTAGAATTTGGAAAATTTAAGATATTATTGAAGTTCCGAGGATAGTAATGAAAATTATTGCTGATGGGAAATGGCTCGTTTGAGGTACCGTGTTACAACTCGAGGGATCTGGTTAAGGAAGTGTAGGAGGATTTTTTATTATGAGAGGGATCTGAGTTAGAATTTGGAAAATTTAAATTATTATTATTGAAGTTCCGAGGATAGTAATGAAAATTATTGCTGATGCGAAATGGCTCGTTTGAGGTACCGTGTTACAACTCGAGGGATCTGGTTAACCCTTTGGCCTACACGGTATTTGCCGATTGCGCGAGCCATAGTAAAGAAGAAGGTCGGTTGCGAGCCGTGCCATTCAACTGTTCAGCTGTGTACCCGACTATACTTTTACCACGAGTCAGACTCGTGGTTTTTGCTTATGGCACAAATTCTTTACCACGAGTCAGGCTCGTGGTTTTCGCTTATGGCACAAATTCTTTACCACGAGTCAGACTCGTGGTTATAGGCCAAAGGGTTAAGGAAGTGTAGGAGGATTTTTTATTATGAGAGGGATCTGAGTTAGAATTTGGAAAATTTAAATTATTATCATTGAAATTCCGAGGATAGTAATGAAAATTATTGCTGGCACGATATGGCTCGTTTGAGGTCCTGTGTTAGAACTCCGGGGATCTCATTAACACTAGATTTACGGACGTAAAATCTGTTATATTGTAATATATTAAATAAGGACTTTGGAAAAGAGGGATGATGCGGATAAGATGGTAATTCGTTAGGTCATTATTGTATTGTAAAATACACGCGAAATATCTACTCTACAGCGTCTCTGTAAAGAGAAATGTTTGTAAAAGAAATAGGAACCCGTAAATTTGACGGCTTCCGTAAATCTAATGTTAAGGAAGTATAAGAGGATTTGTGATTATGAGAGGGATCTGATTTCGAATTTGGAAAATTTAAGTTATCATTGAAGTTCGGAGGGTAGTAATGAAAATTATTGCTGACGCGAAGTGGCTCGTTTGATGTACTGTGTTATGACTCTGAAGATCTGGTTATTGAAGTATGTATATGGGAACCGGTAATTATGAAGGTGGTCTGAATTGAAAATTTAGAAAATTGAATTTATCATTTATGTTCCGGCGACAGTAGTTCTGATGATTTCTGTCACGACATAGCTCGTTTGAAGTACTGTGTTAGGACTCTGAGAATCTGGTTATTGAAGTATATAGGGATTTGTGATTATGAGAGGGATCTGAGTAAGAATTTGGGAAATTTTATTTATCGTTGAAATTCCGATGATAGTAATGGAAATTATCACTGATGCGACATGGCTCGCGTGAGGTACATACTGTGTTAGGACTCCGAGGATCTAGTTATTGAAGTATGTATATGGGGACTAGTAATTATGAAGGTGGTCTGAATTGAAAATTTAGAAAATTGAATTGATCATTTATGTTCCGGAGACTAGTTCTGATGATTTCTGACAGGACATGGCTCGTTTGAACTACTGTGTTAGGACTCTGAGAATCTGCTTATCGAAGTATATGGGGACTGATGATTACGAGAGTAGTCTGAGTTGAGAACTTGGAAAATTGAATCTATCCGGAAGATATCTTCTTACATTTAATACTTTAATAAGCAGAAAGTGTCTCGCGCGGGCTACATAAATCATCGGTACATACAGTGATTGTTATCAATGACGATCCTTATTATTAGTCTACAGTCTGCAGCAGTGAGACAAACGAGCTTTTCTTGAAGCATGCCATTCAAATTTCCAAAATTGGGTGCTTGCACATTTAAATATCCTGCAATTCAAATATTAAGATTTGCAAACTTATATACCCCGATATTTAGATCACAAAATTTGGCAGTCTGTGACTTGAATTTCCCAGTATTCAATTTTTATATTTCGAATTTGCAAACATTTGACTAATAAAATTTTTATATTTACTACCTTGAATATACGAATTACTAATTATTCGAATTAGCCTTTACTTCTACTCTTTAAATCTAATATGAACGCCACTCAAAGAAATTCTAAACCTCGATCTGACTGACTATGGAAAACTGTTGCACGATGAAAATCCTCTTCGTCGGGTGTATTTTTCTCAGTTTCCTTTTTTAATCATTTATAACTGGCATTCAAAGAGGCCAAGACCCAGAGGCTAATTGCATTACATCGAACGAGGATTGCATAAATTTCATGGTTTGCGATCTGCGGATTTATTCGCCGCGATGACAATTAAGATATAAAGAATACAATGGGCAGGCAATGCTTCCCGCTGAATATAATGGTTTTTGAAAGTTAAGAGTTTACATGCTGATGACCTAATCTTTTCTGCTTTAATGCGATTATATAATTATGATGTATGTGTACTTCCCAGGTATTTAATATTATTTTACCAATACAAAACCCATTAAATTGTAAATAAGTATAATGAATTCCTAAAAAACGTGGACGTCTTCTACCTTTAATGCATTCCTCGTTCTAACAATATTTTTAATTAATTTAAAGTAGTAAAGCATTGCTGTTATGTTAAACAGTTACGTGCCATTTTTATTTGTATTTATATATTGCTAAGTTTGTTATAATTTATTTCGAATTTTTATTTCTTCGTCCAAAAAGTTACGAGAAATTGGAATAAAATATGATTTCTTACCGATTTCATTACTAATAAAATGTTCAGTCAATAACCTGATATTTTGCAATGTTGTTAAACTACTTTTCTACATGCAGGCCTATAGTACGTACAAAGATAAATTACGAAAGAAAAAACTACACATTCTATCCAGATTTCTCCTAAAATAAAACTGTTCAAAACTGTTCAGTTTATATCCCTTTAACTGACATTAATTACTGTCGAAAAACGTAATTCTTCATTTAAAATGATGCGTACAATACAATTCCGGAATAATCGCACATGTGTGCCGATAATTATGAAAGTGGTCTAACAATAAGTGAAAAATTTGAAAAATTGTATTTATCACTTAATTATCTTTTGAACTGATGTACATTGCAATATGGTCAAACTACTTTGTACAAAATAATAAAGAATTTCACTGTTTAAAACGTCGAACGCCACAGTGGCCATTGATGACCAACTTTGTATCCCGCTACGAAACTAATTGTAACTTTTACTAAGAACACCAGTATTGTTGCCTATTGTATTTGATCTTCGATAAAGTGAATTTATGCGAACTTAAAAGTACTTGAGTATGAATAAACTTCTATATTATCCTTTAACAGTGCAACTTTTTGGGGGATAAATGTAACACTAAAATTTAAAATAATAAAGATGAATAATAAAACTCTCATTATACAAAACTCGTACCCCAAAACAAAGTTAAAAATAGCGAAGCGAAGAATTATAGACTTTGGCCACTATTGCAATTACCGGCACATATATCATGCCACTTCTTTATAAACAAATGTGTCCTCTTATCTTCTTTACAATCACCAAGCTTTCTTCACATTTTCTTTACCACCATCAAGCTTTCTTCAGACTTTCTTTACGATCACCAAGATTTCTTTAGATTTTCTTTGCCATCATCAAGCTTTCTTCAGATTTTCTTTGCCATCATCAAGCTTTCTTCAGACTTTCTTTACGATCACCAAGATTTCTTTAGATTTTCTTTACCATCATCAAGCTTTCTTCGGACTTTCTTTACGATCACCAAGATTTCTTTAGATTTTCTTTACCATCATCATGCTTTCTTCAGACTTTCTTTACGATCACCAAGATTTCTTCAGATTTTCTTTGCCATCATCAAGCTTTCTTCAGACTTTCTTTACGATCACCAAGATTTCTTTAGATTTTCTTTACCATCATCAAGCTTTCTTCGGACTTTCTTTACGATCACCAAGATTTCTTTAGATTTTCTTTACCATCATCATGCTTTCTTCAGACTTTCTTTACGATCACCAAGATTTCTTCAGATTTTCTTTGCCATCATCAAGCTTTCTTCAGATTTTCTTTACCATCACCAAGCTTTCTTCAGACTTTCTTTACGATCACCAAGATTTCTTCAGATTTTCTTTGCCATCATCAAGCTTTCTTCAGATTTTCTTTACCATCACCAAGCTTTCTTCAGACTTTCTTTACGATCACCAAGATTTTTTCAGATTTTCTTTACGATCACCAAGATTTCTCCAGATTTTCTTTACCATCATCAAGCTTTCTTCAGACTTTCTTCACGATCATCAAACTTTCTTCACCAAACATCACTAACCTGATTAATTCATTTTACAGAACTGATGGCGATCAAACAGATGCATCAGCAGTTCCAGTGTCCGCTTCTTTACGGGATGAATGCTTGGGCGATTTCCTGTACGCTGCCGAGCCACCGGAAGACGCGGTGGAACCAAGAAGCATCAGCTCCTCGATAACGACGAATTCCTCCGAGAGCCAATCCGTCTGTAAATCTATACTGAACTCTAGGAACTATAGACAATCATCATCGGTCAGAGGATGGTTAAATGATCTCGCACTGGAGACTGAAAACGAATGTGGTAGCACGCTTCAAAGCAAAGCTCTGCCGCAGAGGAAAAATCGGGGGATCGTGTCAGAAAAGGATGAGATGAACGATCTGAAGATTTTGTCGTCTCTGGCTACAGCTGCTGCGAGTAAATTGCTCGTGAGAGCGGAACAATTTGATCGACATTATCGTTATATTGTTGAGTAAGTATAGCTTTATTCGTAGAATCGTCAGAGATATTTGAAAGAAGGGAATTTCCGACTGGGTAGTTTTGATTTTTGATCGACTTTGTGGGATCCTTTTTCTTTGGATTACTTTAAGAGAGTGAATCTATGTCTGAGAGTTTGCTGGACTTTTATAAAATTTCGATGCAAACGTTGTACCACGTTAGAGGTCTTATTTGGCTGTGAAAAAGTCTATCAACTTTTTTAGTTATAAATGAGTTTTAGTATTATTTGAAAACATGAAATTTTTCATTATAGCTGAATTTATAACGTTAACTGCGTTGTTAATTTGTAATGCAGTAATTTTTTAAAAAGTTTCTATTTTCTTGTATCTAGCAGATCTTCCGGAGTGGTGCAACTTTTGTATAAACTATTAATATATTAGAAAATCAGAAAATTCAAGAAATTGAATAGTGTCAACACCTTTAGGGTGTTCTTTGTTTATAACAATGTATTTTACGTTTCTGCAAAGTTTCATGAAAATCAGAATTTTCACGATTATGAACATCGTTTGCACGTTATATACTTAACAATCGCACTTATTTCAGCAAAGTGTCGCATCTAGAAGGTGGCAGATCGGAAAAGGAGCTTCTGCGTGCCATCGAGGAAGATGCATTCTCGATTCTTTCGGAATTAGGTGCACCACCTCCTCGTAGAATTCATCAAACTACTTTGAAAGGCATCCTGATGCAACTTGAGGCTATGAAAAATTACGTCGACAGAGCCATCGATACACGTCTGGACTTTTATATCGAAGTAAGACTAATTTTTTTTAAATAAATTCTTACAGTTTACTACAATAAATTAAAAAAAATCCTAAGCTCGTCGTCTCAGTTACGTTATTTATAATTTATATCGTAACTTATATCATACATGCAGGACTTTAAATATTGTTTCTATAAGAACGCAACACACCGCGAATCCAAATAAATACATTTGTTTCAAATCTTCATAATAACACAAACAGTTACGAATTAATTACAAGTACAACAATCACACATCGGTTAACCTTTTGACTGCGGCGCACTTGAACCAAAAATACCTAAAAAGTTTGCAAGCTCACGTGTGATCGATCAAACTCAAAGCTCAATCGGATTTTCGACTAAATTCCTAATTTATTCCGCAAAATATGAGCTTTTGAGCTATGAGCCGCAGGTGTTAAGTTTTTTCTCGACGTTAATATTCTCGGTAATTGTTTTTGAAAAAGACTTTTTGGGAGGACAGGTAGGAAACAGACGGACCTCCCTCAAAAAGGGACCTCTCATGATATCTCCCTTAACACTAAAACTACCGGCGTTAAATCTATCATATTTCAAAATATTAAATAAGTACTTTGAAAAAAGAGGCATCGAGAAGCGGAAAAGATGATCGATTCGGTGATTTATGTTCTTTGACATTGACGTAGAATATTTACTCTATGAGTTTTCTATAAACTTGGAGAATTTTTGGAAAAAAATTGTGTACCGGTCATTTTGACCGGTTGGTAGTTCTAGTGTTAAAGTTGAAGACAGGCGCGAACGAATTAAACCGATCTTCTTAAGTAGATCTAATAAAAAAGTTGAAGCATATATTTCATTTGAGGTCATATGTCGCGAGGAGAACAGCTGGGTTAATCATAACGTCTACTTTTAATTATCGCTGCCTCACGCAATGTCTTAAATGCTAGATCAGCGTTTATCAGACATTTCACCGCGATCCACTTTAAGAACCGCATTCCACATTGCGACCCAGTAAATAACTAATTAATTAAGGAAACAATAAATGTGTCCTTTAAACTACTGTGCTTTCAAAAACTATTCCAAATACTCTCGTACACTATTAACATCGCATCTTTCAAATTTGAAAAACTCTTATCAGGACTGAATATTATTTCTAACAAGATCTGCAAAGACTTAAGAAGTATCTCTTTTCTTTTTTACAGAGAGTCGTCAGAGGACTCGAAGAAGCGCCGAAGGACGACACCACCGTAGCCAGAGGCACCTTGGCGGCTCTCACTGCCTTAGGCTTGGCAGGATCTCGAGCTGGAAGCAGTATAGCCAGATGTTCAGGGATTAGAGCTCTATTGACATCCCTCATCACTGCCGGAAGAACATCAACCGATTTCGTCGCAGCCTCGTTACGTGCCTTAGCAAGCGTTTGCTGTTCCGCGATAGCGATAGATCTCTTTGCCAAAGACGGCGGGCCGGAAATCTTAACGGATCTTCTTATCGCTGATACCACGTCCGAAAAAGAGAAGATGGAGGCAACGGCTTTAGTGGTGCAGATAACAGCACCGTGGATGAATGCTCTGGGTCTGCCTTATTTAGAGCCATTCGCAGACTCTTTGATACCCGTGTTGAATCGATTGGTCGAACATACTAGCTGTGGTCAAACTCTCCTGTTAGTTGCTGCCGCGTTAAATCATTTATCGAAATCTAGAAGATGCGCGTCCGTCATACTTCAACACGACACCGTCAAAACGTTGTTGAGAAGCGTGAAGAAATCCACCGGCAGGAATGTCTGGTTAATGGAACAAGTAGCTTCTCTGATCAGTGAATTGGCGCGTATCCCCGAAGCTCGACCGCATCTTGCAAAAGCTCGTGCCTCGGTTGCATTAGTCTCCTTTCTTAGAATGAGACCACCAGGTTTGGAAGATGCGTATCGACGCTTGGAGATCACTGCAGCGGCAGCGCTCACGAGACTTTGCGTGGATCCGGAAATCGCTAGGCAGGTAGTCGCGGTTGGTGGTGCGGATTGTCTTCCTTCGTGCGAAGTCAACGACCTTGACGATGACGACGAACAAGTCGAAGCCGGATTGTTGAAGTATACGAAATCCTTGAGGAGGGCGTGCAAAAGAGCCGCGAAACAAATCGATCTGGCGAAAGCCAGCGATTACAGTATGTTGAGTTAAACTTAATACAATGACATGCGCATCTGTAAATAGATCATTTTATACGTCGTTTCTGTAAGAAAGTTAGTTTCACGTTTATATGTAAAAATAGTTAATCGAAACATATATTTTCAGTATGTCTGTACAGATATTTTATATTGTAAATTGTATTGTAAAGATGCACGATCAAACGATACTTAAATTATGTCTTTTAAAATTAAGTCAAGAGAAAAACGTTAAAAGTAACACTTTCGTCATGTTTTCGCAAATAGTATCATAAAAGTGTAAATAAAAATTCTAATTCTACATCATAGGTTCTCCAATCGTTCATCCTCTACATCTTGGTGCAACACAATCGATATATGTACATGAAACGCTTAATAATTAATCACTTAATGTCTATTTCGTGTCACTTTTCAGATGCATCTTATGGAATATATCTATAGTTGTTTCTAAACAAGGTCTGAGTTCGAGATCACAACTACCAAGAACAAATTTTCCATTGGGTGCTTTGAAATAGTCCAAACCACGTCCTATTTTTATCATCCAACCGTTACTAAGTCTGGAAAGAAAATATAATATTAAAAGCGTTCAACAAAGTGCAGTATAACGAATAAAAGTGTGGTAAAAGTTCATACAGTATCTGCCTATCGTGCAAAGTATCAGAAAAGGTAAATTCAAAAGTGATTAAATGAGACATTAAACTTTGCTTCAGTTCTTCAAGTCGACCTATTTGATTCTTTCTTTCCTCCGTGTCCATAGTCGTAACCAGAGATATCTTTGATAGTGCTTGACAATTTTTTACAGCTAGTTCACAGAATCTAACCAAATTTTGGCACTGTAAATAGGATGAGTAATTTTTCAATATTAATAGATAATTTTATTAGCATACGGATATCTTGTGTATCACTAAGATTTCTAATATACCTGATGAAACGCTCTTATATATGGGTCCTCTATGTTAATATACGTAACAGTGGCATCTAAAAATCTGCCAAAAACTGTGCCATAGCCATAGCCTGTGCAGCCGTCTTTAATTCTAGTAAACTCTCTGTACGTGCCAGCTGTCTTCTTCACGTTAATCAGAGATTTTATATTCTCCGCTCTAGTTATATACTGAGCTGCCCTGGTAGAGAAATGTTTCTCTTTAACTGGATCCTTTGTCTCTGTACCGATTTATTACTAAATCTTCAAATAATTCATGAAGTCACAGAAATATTTCTATACATAGATTGGCAAGCAAAGGAAGAAAATACTTTTAATATTATAAATAATAGTTAGCGAGTGAAATAAAAGAGAATATTCCAATTGTAAATAAATATATTTATTCGCTAAGAATTATTTCATAATTCGTTATAACTCCTATATACTCGTAATGAAGTTACAATTATAATTAAAAGAAAACGAAAATAAATTTACTATTTCCATTAATGTTTGTAGATTGATATATCAATTTTCTAATTCATTTTCAAACTTATTTTTTATAGAATGTATGTATAAATTTCATTACATACCTTTTATTGTGTCTAAAAGTATTTGCACCCCTTCCTGATATAAAACTAATGCCATTGTATATTGTTCATCTCTATCCATTTCCACTGCACGTTTTAAAATCGACGCAGCTGCATTTTCCATGATGTATAATTTCCAGTAGATTCTCAAATTCTCCGATAATAATTTAAATTCCCTCGAATCACTGGCACCTGCATTTCAAACACGATATCGGTTCATGTGCATGTAATCTCTAATAACTATCTAATCGCGCGATAAAGCATTTGAAGAAATGCGTTATATCACGTGACACGAGAAACATGCGCTGACGATTGCATTTTGTCTGACGAACATCGGTGAGTTTTAAATTACAATTCGTTATTTTTCATGAAGCGCTCCATAACAATAAGTAAGAGCATTAATTGGAATGACTTCTGAAATTTTTAAGTGAATCGGTTTCTACTGTTGTTACACTATTGTTAATGACATTTTCTTACAATGTTATCATTGAAATTGACAAACAATGTATGTTGATTGTAAGATGTTTATTATTACTGTAGAGTGTATTTTCTTTCAGGATTTTACCTGTTACAGATATCAGGATATAGTGTACGATTGAAAATTTGTATCAACGCGGAGTATAATATCGATTATCGAATGTATCGAGAACTATTTTGATTGTTGGCACTTCGAAGACTTTATGCAATACAACAAAATTATGGCGCTTTATGGTAGCCTGATTCTAACCTAGTAAAACTTACTTTCGAGTCGATCAAATGATTTGGAAGTTTTAATGAGACTTCATTCTGTCAGCATAAAATATGATATTGAACAGAATGTTTAAACACAATACAGTTAAATGATGGAGATTACGCCTCGTTTGCGAAATGTACAGTTTTCTTGTAGGTTTTTTTGAACAAAAAGCAATGACGTTTTGTATGATTCTGTTACACTTATGACTTGTATGTATGCGTGCGCGGGATTTTCCAATAAAAGAAACAGCATTTGTATTTTCTCAGCTTCAAATAAACGGTGAGTTCACTTACGGATTTGTGTATAGATATCAAAATTATTTGTATAATCTTCTGCGAAAATACTAGCTTTTAAAAATTTCTTAATTATATTATTTAGTCGAAATTTCGAATTTTAATTGAGAATGTTATTAATCTTTAATGTATTTCATTTGCGCATTATTTTAGATTGAAATCATGAAGTCTAGCAAAAATTTCGGAAGTGGTTCCTTATGGGGAGAATTGCCTGCGAGAGAAACACTAAAACCAGAAGTCATAACTCCGGACATTATAGAAAATATTTGGAGACAAGTCATGGAAGAATCGGACAGCACGGATTGCGATTTCGAAATGGACAGACAACCTGAATATATGCAGTATGATAATTTCTACATTAACCCAATTGCATCATAGCTCTAAATACGGCAAAAGACCCGCAGTACCGTGCAGCAGTTTAACATTGTATAGGCTGGAATATTCCATGGCTGCTGATAAAAGACGATCGTCATTCGTGAAATATTCCGCTTATGGATGCAAATGGGTTAAATTCAATAAATAAAACAGTTTTGTCGATTATTAATTTTTGTCCCTTTTTCTATAGATTACCAATGGGAAATCTTCATGTGTTAAATACTATAAATCTTCATCAGCAACAAAGAATGATGGTAAACGCTTAGTAATACTATATTTTAATTTGCCATTATACAATGCAGTGTGATATGACGATTACAATTTAATTTCACAAAATTAAAGGAAGAGGGAATGGTATTGGGAAATATGACCACAATTGAAGCACAGGACTTGCAAGAAGCGAGAGAATCGCAGAGTCCGTTTCATTTTTTATCTGTAACAAAGGAAAGGTATGTATTTTAGTTTCCACGTCGATTACATTTTAATTTCCAAGCCACTAATAATACACACCTTATTAGAACTGCATTCAAAGATTCTTCTACAGTGCATTACTTAACTCCGGAAACAGCGCGAAGTTTATTGAGGCATGCAGTTATTGTTTTACTAGCTCATGTAGGATTTGAGAAATCATCGGACATAGCTATAGAAACACTCACCGATGTGGCTGACCATTTTCTACGAAGGCTAACCCTCTTGATGAAGGTGGCACACGAACAAAAAAATCATGGCTTTCCAGTAAGGCAAAATATATTAGACTCGTATCTTATTAACACCTTAAGCGCTGGCTATTTTCATAGAAACTTTACTTGAAGTATCACAATATGTACGAAATTTGTAGAAACATGGACTTTTATGAGATAAAAATTACTTTCTATGTCCATAGTTATACAAAATTATACAAAAACAATATATAACAAAGTAAAAATAAACCATTACTGTTAATAGTCAAATAGAGTAACCTTTGAGAGTTCACGTATTACGCCTCAAATGATTCAGCGCTTAAAATGTTAATTACATTTCAATTTACTTATATTTTTAACCCTTTGCGCACCGAATTATTTTACTAACTTTTCGTCAGATAAGCAAATATAGTCTCGAAAATTGTCTACCGTTGATTAATCATTCTTACTTAATATTGGGAACAATTGTAGATAGCACGGGAAATTTATGTTAAGATGAAATCATAATTAATAGATGAAACCGTAAGTGCCATAGAAAGCTGTGTCGAGTGTAGCTCGACATAGGAGTGCAAAGGGTTAAAGCAGTAAAATTCATTGAGCGTATAATTTTCTTACAATTGTCGCACATTTCTCAGGATTCCATTGAAAGAGTTTTATTGGAAACAGGCGTGGGTGGTGTAGTTGGACTTCATGACTATTATCAGGAATTCGTGCTTAGGTTTGAAGAGAATATGAAGAAGAAGGTGGAAGTCATGATGGAAAAACAAAGGTAACTTAAACTTAATGCTTGTAGTTCTAAGTATTTAATTGCACCGACGATTTATAATAGCGGTAGGGAAAAGAAAACAGTTTTGTCTCCGTATTACTTTGTTAATCGATCTTTAGGATGGTCTTGGATGAAGCAGCGAGTAAACTGCAATTTGAGGAATTAGATGAATTCGGTAATGTTTACCGCGAAGTGCCCACCCTTCAATTGCTGGATCCTCAAATGGGATTTCCACCTAGTCTCGATGCTGGTTTTCAAATGTTGTATAGCCTCGAACAAGATGAGTAAGTCGATAGAAAGTACTATGATAACAGGAATAACATTGTAATATCAGTGCTCGTAGGTTGAACAATTTAGAGATCGAAGAGGAAGAGGTGAATGTAAGTGATTCCCCAAGTACGGCGCAACGATCAGATACATCGGCTGATAAGAAAAGATCTTGATCTGTTCGTCATTTATGTGATTTCTATAATTTTATTTGTCCTTTGTATGAATAAAATGTGTAATAAATACGTAATGCTATTTTGTAAAAAAGAAATACCGTAAGTTTAAAATTTTTGAACTTGGAACATGTCCAAGCTCTACGTCTGTTACGATCAATATATTCTTTTGTGAAAAATATACAGGATCGGGATATCGATTGCCTCTCATAATTACATAATTAAAATTACTAGTAAGAATAAATGAAAGCCTGCTTATTATTACTGTTAAGATATTTGTAAAAACATAAGTATATCGATTCATAGGCGGCAACTTTGGCGAAACGTACACATGGGATTTATGATATTCAGGGGATTAAAATTGGCTTATGCTATTCCAATACAGAACTGCTCGAAAGAAATTATGTAATGAAAAAAAAAAAGATGTACTACACGATTTGTTTTATGTTTCTAGAGGATATAGAAAGATATAATGCACAAGTGGTATGCTAAATCTTTATTCGATGTTTCTTGATGAACGTATTTTTGTATATGGTTATCGTTTTTCTAAATTATACTGGTAGTTATTAAATTTAAAAATGATTCCTTTCATTTCATATCGTAAATGAGCGACCTCTACGTCAGCCAAATTGTTCACGCCACGCGTCCCAGAATTCCTTGCGAGGTCGTTGACAACACGTCAAAAATGGCAGATCCTGCGCCTAGTAAAAGTGATATCGAGGAAATTTTTAAAAGATTGCGTGCAATTCCGTCGAACAAGGTTCGTTTATTTATTTGTAGACTTCTTTAATAACATCACATACTACCGTAACATCGGAGCAAGTTAAACCTGACTCAGCGAGAGTTTAAAGGAATTATGCTATAATCCTGTTTCCAACCTGTAATTTTCCTGGAATGTTTCGTCGTGTTACACATATGAAGCGTTACCCTGTATCAGTGTAACTTTCAAAAGTTTCAATGAACACGAAAAAATCGTTTTTCCTTGCAAATGTTTAACACGACTAAACGAATATATGTTTTGTAATAAGTTTAACTACCAAACGACATATTGTACTGGTTTTAAATAACGTATTGAAAATTTCGAATCTTTTTTTTTTAGACATGTTTCGACTGCAATGCAAAGAATCCAGCATGGTCCAGCGTGACTTACGGTGTCTTCCTCTGCATCGATTGTTCAGCTGTACATCGAAGCTTGGGAGTTCATTTGACATTTGTGCGATCTACTCAACTTGACACAAATTGGACATGGTTGCAATTAAGGAATATGCAATTGGGTGGAAATGCTAATGCCGTCAGTTTTTTCAAGGCCATTTCTTTTCGGACCGATATCATTTCAACTCTTTTCTATAAAAATTTATAGAAGAAACTGCACGATGCAATAGGAGACATTAATTATACCGTTAACTTGAAAACATATTTTCAATATGCATTGCTCATTTGCAAATATAAATTATTGGACGATCTTTATTAATCTTTTTATACAAAAGAGTTGAAATGTTAGTACTGATATTAATGATTTTACTTAGTCAAAGTTTTTAAAATCACTTTACTGTGCTATATTACTTGAGAAAGTCGGCGAACTAAAGAGATTTTACTTAAATTTTAGAGAAAGTATTTTGCACAGTATAATTGTACAACAACGGACGCCCAACAGAAATATAATTCGCGCACTGCCATGCAGTATAGAGAAAAATTATCACAGGCTTCGGCACAAGCAATGAGACGTTATGGAACTAAGGTGAGTTTTGTACCATCTACATGGACAAACCTTACATTAGAATAAGTACATGTCAAAGAGTTAAAAATTTTATAATTATAAATATGGTAATTATAGGTTTTTCTTCCTTCTCCAAAAAATAAGGCTACGGTGAGCTGTGAGAATATTTTTGCAAAATGTTTTGATTTCACTAACATCCGCTTGATACGTTATTCCGAAAAGATATACTCTTCAATCGTTACAAGCAATTTTGTGCATTTACAGATACATTATGAAGCAACTATAAAAGGCATTGATGCACAGTTATTTCTATAAAAATGTGCACTTTGTGTCCAACTCTGTATCTCACCTGTTATTGCATAGTTATGAGAATTGAACGGTTTTATTTTTGCTTTGAGAATTATGATCACCTTCATCGTGTAACTAACTTACCTAACATTTATGTATTGTCAAAGATATTCCATATAAAATATAACGATGTTTAAGGAAGCTTAAGAAAATTCACCTTTCTCAAAGCAGTTTTTCTCGTTGCAGTTGCATTTAGAAGAGAGCGCAGTGCCAGTATCCGAAGAGCAAAATGAAGTAGATTTCTTTAAGGAGCATGAAAACTTCGATCTGCAGCAAAATGAATCTGAGACAGAGAATACAGTTCCCATTCCGAATTCTATGTTAAACAATGATAAAATAGATAAGGATATTCCAAAAATATCTCAACAGCTGGCTTCTAATTCTTTAGGACCCTCTGTTAAGTTATCCGATCCTACTTCGAATGTAGTAAGTGAAAGGAAACCTACTATAGGCGGTAGAAAGATGCAAACAAAACGAGCCGGTGTAAGTATAACTTTTATAATATTTTCATTGTCATTTATTATATAAATTATACTTTCAATGTAGTTGAAATTGTATATGGTATGAACTTACTTCAAAATCAATTTACGTCAAAGCTATTTAATATTGGAAAATTGTAAAGTATTTCGATATTTTCAACACGGTCAACGCCACCGGTATTTCGGTAGATCCATAATTTTCACTGTAGCGAAACTTTTTCTATTAAAATCACATCTTTACAAAGCAGAAACGTTAAAGACACAAATAGATAAATAGTCAGCAGGATTAATGCCATTTTTACTTTTAATGACATTATTTAACTATCGACTGTATCAGAAAATTCGTAGATATTGTAATTTAAAAGTCGTATGAAATTTCATTGAATTCAACAGCGCCGGTCACCGGTGACCCCCATGGCGTTCAACGTGTTAATGATTGCAAAGTATTTATAATAATTTCATCTGACCAAACGTTATTTCCTTTGTAACACAAATTTTATCAACAGTTAGGAAAGAAACCCGGAGGTTTGGGTGCTCAGAGGGTCAAGACAAATTTTGACGAATTGGAAAAGAGTGTTACCGAAGCTAACAGAGAGTCGCAAGAAAAAGAGCAGGAGATTACAAAGGAGGAGCAAGAAGAAATTGCGTCGCGTTTGTCACAAGATCTGAGCGAACAAGCTAAAAGAATTGAGGAAAAGGCAAAAAAATTAAATCCCACGAAAGCAGGACAAGTAGAGCGCCTTGGTATGGGATTCAATGCACGAAGGTAATACCATTTCTTTAGTGAATTTATATACTACTTCTCGTCGTATACTGTTACAACAATAAGACTAAAGCCGTGAGCGTGCTTGTTTTTACAGTTAAGTCGGATATTATTGCTAAGTACTATTAACATAATATATTAAATAAATACTACTGTTACAATAAATTATAATACTCATTGTATCAACAATTTTCTAGCGGAGCAAGTCATTCTGCTATCGGCGATATGCGGACAATAACTCAGGAAACTTCATCAAAAACTGTAACGGCTTCCGATCCGAGGCCAAAAGATATCGACATCGATCGTGACTTCTTCGTTCGCTTAGACGAATTTTATGCGGCCTTATCAACCCCATACACTAGTAATAGCAACAATAAATGTCGTAACGAAGAAGTCGTTATAGCAGAGCCGGAACCACCGAAACGAGTAGCTCCATCGAATCGTTCAAATAGCAATAAAATTGACACTTCGGAAGGAACAGCACAGAAGAAATTCGGTAGTGCCAAGGCTATTAGTTCAGATCAGTATTTCCAAGATAGCAAAACTGATGATTCTGTAAGTTCTTTCGTCGTATTATTAATCGAAAGAATTTTCGAAGAATAATTTCAGCTGCGTGATATAACCATGGATAGAATGTTAATGACGTCATTTTATTTGATTCGTAGTGGGAGCGCAAGAGCAATTTACGTCGCTTCGAAGGTTCATCTAGTATCTCATCGGCTGATTACTTTGGCACTGGAAATTCCACGCCAACTTCTCCCACGACTTCTCTGTCGATGCGTCTCAGTGGTGGGAGAGGTGGAGTAGTGGATCTAGAAGATGTTAGAGAAAGCGTACGCGAAGGAGTAAATAAGGTCGCAGACAGAATAAGTTCTCTTGCCAATGCTGCTGTTTCTTCTCTACAGGACCGTTACGGACTCTGAAAACTTCTTGCATTTTACTAAAATTGTTATTAAACTTATATCAGGACACTTCCTGTCCATTGTTCGAAATTGTAAATAAAAACTTCTAAAATCAGCTTACTCGTGACCTTCGAGACTACAATTGACAATTTCTTGCCGTTGATTATATTCAGAATATCTTGACGCTGACTATCAATTTTTTATGACAGAGACGAAGACGTTTCGTAACAATTTTTATTGATTTCGAAAAAGGTTGCCAATATCAAAGAAACAGAATAGGAATGGTACATTTTATGATCATTTTATCTAATTTCCATATGACGTGTATATGTAATAAATATGACGCCGGTGGAACATTCTCGTTTCGTCGTGATGTAAAACAAAATTTGCGCAGTTTGAAATTTTTTCGGAAGAGCATATATAATCACTAAGAAATTAAGAATTCCTTCTAACAGATTCTTGACAGCGTGATATTAGATGAGGGTATGCTTTACCATGAAGGAAACATACTATTATGACCGTCATATTATCACAGCCGGTACCCATTAGAGCGTCTGGCGCAAGACAATGCTTTATAAGCTTCTCACAAATTTCTTCAGGGTCTACTAGGTCAGTTTCTTGCTTCGTCCCGAGTTTCGATTGAGCCAAACGCGTCCTCACAAAATTTACAACTTCGTTGCTAGTCATCACATCCCAGATACCATCGCAAGCTAGGACAACGAATTCCCAGTCTTCCGTTATAGGAAATTGTTGAACTTCCGGGAACGCTGGAAAAGCAAAGCTGGCGTAGCACTTACATATCGATTAGGTTTTTAGTTCGAGCATCTCGTGATATTACCGGTTACAATTTGCTCTTGCGACGATTTTCGACCGTTTCGCTTAAACATAAAATCACCAAGAGCACGGGATAATGCGAGTTGGCCGTTAACCCTGTTAAATTCAACCCAACCACCAGCAGCTTCTATTCGTTCACGTTCGTCTTTCAATGTGGGTTTGTGATCTCGACTAAGAGGTACCGCATTACCATTGATACTTGCCACTGCCCTACTGTCCCCTGCGTTAGCCTACAAAAGTGTCTTGTTTAAAATTTATCAATTAAAAATCTTAATGAAGAGTTGTTAGTTGAAGAGACTTCTTACGCTGTATATAATATTATCTTTGATCAAAAGAGCTATAACCGTTGTCCCTGCTTGTTCGTCTCTAAGTGCTACGTCATTTTGCATGGCTTTATCCAAATCTAGGAAACCTTGCTCTATAGCCTGGACAATATTACCAGTTTTATATTCGTTTCGTTTAGTTATATACTCGTGAAGATGTTTTCCAGCGTATTGCGCTATTGCCGCACCTATCAATATTATTCTTTAGGCGTAGCAATACTTGAAGAAATTTCTGATTTATGATTAAATGTGGAATTAAATCTTCAAGTATATTTGTTCAGTTTGTTCTATGTTAAACAGTTTTGACATTAAATAATATTATAATGGATAGATACTTTTATGAATTCCATGTGCTATTCTCACCTCCATGACCGTCGTACACCGCAAAGAATGCAGTACCAGGGTCGTCGGGTAAGGATAGTATATGCACGTGGCAGTCTTCCATTTTAATACGCCATCCTTGCATGCGGGAGCTACCCACTCTGTAGCTTGAATTTCTACAGCATGCCGATTTTTGGGCTGTTACCGGTTCACTAAGCGTTTGTCCCATTATTCTTTTTATGAATCTAACATCATTAGTTTCACGTTATATAATAATTCCCATAATAACACTATTCATTAATAGTAATACAACTAATTACAGATACTTTAAATAAAAATGATGGTGCTTTACAAACAAACAAAAAACTATATAGGCAGTAAAGAAGCATCTGTTTGAATTAAAATTGTAATTCATCATTTTTATAGATGAAGTGTAATGACTTTACGTAACGTACTTCTTAAACTTTAACGTTAAAAATATTGACAACCATTCGATAATTATTGTACCACTAGCGTATTTAGATCCGTTAAATGCTTTAGCCGAATAATATTGAATTGATGTGCGCTGTCCTTTCATGAAATGCACAA
Source organism: Cerceris ruficornis (assembly GCA_963989415.1). Lineage (NCBI taxonomy): Eukaryota > Metazoa > Arthropoda > Insecta > Hymenoptera > Crabronidae > Cerceris > Cerceris ruficornis. The sequence continues at coordinate 11,669,422 of OZ022517.1, read as the reverse complement.
ATCAACAAAACAACAAAGAATTACATCTTACATTAAATATGATCTAACCTCTTGTAGTATTTCACACGCATCGTATCATCCGTTATTCGGAATTATACAAATATTGTTAGGAAATGTTTACTCTTACACACTACGGGTATATTAATAGCTTTTGTTCTATTTATGTGATCTTAATTTGGCATCCGATCTCACCTTCGTATACTGTCAAATGTACATAGGTAAACCTAACCCCCCTATGCACTATTCGTTTTCAAGGAATTTTCTACAAATGCGATATCAAATATCTCTAATGACATTGCAAATGCTATTTTCCACGTTTTCTAATTAGCCATGCAGAAGCTCACTGTCAATGATAACATGAAAACAATTGAAATAAATCAGAGTGGAACTTCTGTTAAATATCAACAGCTGATCACCTATGACAGTTCGTTGTTTAGGTGCGACCATGGTATATAAAAAGAGCGGTTGTACAAACGATAGGCCAGAATGGCGAGAATCTCTTAGATTCATTCGGCCGGGCAGTCGATTCGAACTGATCCTTAAACACGTTTTGAGAGTTTTATATAGAGAATTATACATCGTTAATTAATCATTAATAAAAATTTCGATTACATGTACGAGTAATATAATAATTGGAGTATGTGTTGCATTTAGCGGAATACGAACTACTTATGAGTTATTCTACTGTGCGAGGTTAAGTCGTTAGTTTGATACAATCATTTTATTAGACATTACAAGGAATCAAAGATAAATGTTCGTTCAGAGAAATCTGATACTTTATTTTAAAATAATCAGAATGGACAGTATATCGTTGACGAAATGAGATGCAAATAGAAAATTGGGACATGCGTTATGAATATTTCGAATGACGAGAAATTTTGTATGTTTTACTATTAAATCGTTTATTTCGTATGAAAACGAATATTTGTGAAATGTTTAAATAATAATAGTATAATGGGTTACGATACAAGTCAAGAATCTGACGAAGTTGTGTCAGAATTTGAAAGTTGTATTATCAAAGTAGAACCTGATACCTCGTTGATTGAGACTGACAGATCGGAGCCAAAAAACCACAAATGTACATATCCCGAGTGTAATGCGGCTTTCGCGAGACCTTCTCGATTGATTAGACACATTCGATCGCATACAGGGGAGGTATTAACATATTCTTTCTATAATTTATTTAATACCAAGTGCAAATACATATTTTAACACTTCTTAACACATTCCATGTCTAATCTTATTCACATAATCATTTACCTGTGCCAAATGAGCCACCAAAAGTGTTTCAACAAAATGTGCGATAAAATTTGTATTTAATTCCTTGCCGTACGATAACAAGTTACACTCGTACACAAGAAATGGAATAGGAAATTTTGAAGTTTTTCAATAACTGTTAAATTGAAAATATCAGTGGGTCACGATATCGTCAAATTACTTCTGTGCTATTAATATTGCGTTAAGTTATAAGCTATAGCAGAAATCAGGGATGGATTGTTATTTCATCAATTAATTCTGAGTTATTGAGCATTCGGTCATGAAAGAAATGGTACGGCAAGGGATTAATAATAGAAATATGGATTTTGAATGAAAAAGTATGATATAAAACATGAAATGTGTTAAGATTACTTTTGTCATGAAATTGAAAGTTTAGAGAAATGTGTTTATGTTTTATTTTAGAAACCTTACAAGTGCAAGCACCCTGATTGTGACAAAGCATACACAAACTCATCGCATTTGAAGCGTCATGTAGAAACACACAATGTAATTAAGACAAAATACGAGTAGGTATACTATTTATCATGCAATTTATCTTGTGGTTGGTTTCATACATTTTGCTCAAATATTAGGTGCTCCACGTGTTCGATGTTATTCGACAGTCGACATAATCATAATCGTCATTTCAATAGAGTGCATAAAAAGGTATTGTCCTGCAAAGAATGCAATGCGACTTTCGCAAAGAGATATCATTTGGAAGTTCACCGAGCGACACATTCTAATACATTTTACACGTGTAGTAAATGTACCAAAAAGTTTGCAACTAAACGTAGACTGAAAAGACACGAAGAAACTCATGTCACCGATGAAGAGAAAAAATATCCTTGCACTATCTCAGGCTGCAACGCAGTCTTTGGAAAGTGGAATTTCCTTTGTTCTCATGTAAAGACACAGCATGTAATTGGTAGGTATCGAATCATACAAAGGGTAATATTTATCTTTGGTAATTATGCAGATGATGGACTATACAGATAAACCTCGCTCGGCTTTAGTTTTCGAGATGTTGGCAAAAAACTTTTGCTACTTCTACATTGAACTTTGCCTATACATGCACGTTCGTGGCATCGTGTGCGTCAGCACGATGCGATCGCTTTTCTACTGTTTCTGCAGCGCCCAAATCAGAAACTTTATACCATATGTATAGGAAAAAGTTTTTTAAAATGATGATCCTAACGACACATTAAAAAGTCATCGAAATCGGTGGGACGGATCATCATCTGTATAATTACCTTATCTTTATTATCACTTATGCGTTATTGCATGAAGTACTAGTTTTCAATTGTTACGCGTAAAAAATATAAGCAATATAACTTCGAAGGAAAAGAAATATTACATTTATATTTGTAGACTTATATGTTACATAATTATTTATACTGTTTTTTATATATGTAGGAAATTCAGGACAGATGTAGGTCGTTAATTTAAAAAAATATTTAATAATCTTTAACTGATACATTCGTTCTCGTTCGTTTTCTTACTGCACGCCATCGTTCGTTGCGCTTTTGTCTTCCTTCTCCCCAACTCTTTTTTTCACGCACTGTTTCATACAGTCACATCTCTCACTCAATCTTCTCTCTTCTTCTTCCATTCTTTCTCTTCCTTTCTAGACGCATGAATTCCGACGTATATAATATATTAGTATTTTTTACAATGAAAGAAATAGTAATATATTGTTTGTCCATACATTTATCGATGGTTCTTTACATATACAAGATTTTTAAATAACACATTACTTTTACTTCACTTTCAGAACACAAATGTACCATATGCGATAAAGTGTTTCTAGCCAAACGTCATTTGAAGTATCATGCTCAAGTACACACAAAGGATAGGAAAGTTATACCATGCCCATACGATAAATGTCCGCGAGTATATTATTATACGAGAAACTTAGATCTTCATATACGCACTAGCCATCTCGGAAATAAGTTTGAGTGCGATATATGTAAAATAAAGATTTCATCGAAGCAGAGATTGGCCGATCACATTACGAAATTACATATGACCGAAAAGAGAATAAAACAAGTTAAGAAATTGCGATATGGAAAACGAAAAGATGCTGGTCACCCTAAGAAAAGCATGGTTTCTACATTGAGCGGAATTGCTTTACCGCCTAAACTCGAGAGATTAATATTGTCGAGAAAAATTGACGTAAAGCTTGTCGACGTACCTGGCAAGTGATTGAAACTGTATGAAAATTCTGTAATCCAAGTATTGTGTAATACAAATAAAATTATCATCATTTGAAGTTGTTCAAATTTTTACAGTGTATTTGCTTTCTCATAATATTTTTATCTATTAACACTTTGCTGGCGGGAGACGAGAGAGGACTTTAACGACGGTAACGATGTATTTTTGGCGCGAAAACGCCTGACGCTTTGCGGAGAAACGAAATCAATGCTTTGCACTCGAAGTGATTCTTCTAAGCGCTGACAAAGTGTATTATTATGAAATTGTACTTGCAGTTCGAAAAAATCGAGTGCAAAGCGTTAAAATTTTGAGACTATAGAAATCGCTGACGCGCCAAATGTATCACTTTTTAAACTGTCTCGCGTTTGCTCGGTTTCAGAGGTAAGAAATGCGCGCGAAAAAGCCCGCCAGCAAAGTGTTAACATTAATTTTCTTTTTAGAGTTACACCTTTAACTGGATTAAAACGATATTGCACCATGCAAAAGATGAATTTTTTCCTGGATATTATCTCATTCTTTCGATTTTCTTTTTAATGACTATATTATAAAATATTCATCGTAACACAATTTTAATTTTTAATTTAAAAAATCAATGTAATATACATGCAAAAATCAGTGAAGCTATCCAAGGTCTTTCTTAATCGATCATAATGATGTAAGTGAAATACGGTATACATAGATAACATTCTGATTCAAACTTTAAACGGCAATTGCATGACATCCGGTGAGGTAGAAGTCGGTCAAAGTATTATTATCAATACAGACGTCATTGCTTAAATTATACACGTCACTTATCTTATTCGTCAAAATACGTTTGTTGAGTATCTCGCAATCAGACAGTTAATTGTTGAAACCCGATACATTAGTTGTTTCAATATTTTCGAGCTGTTATAAAAAACAACCGATGAACTATTTTAAATCTAGAATTTCTGGAACTACAGCAATGTGCTGAGTCAAAAAAAACAAATTATTTGCATAAAAATAAAAAAGAAACTTAAGCTGTGATAAACTGATGTATCCAAGGGATTACATTAATAAAACAAAGGTTTATTAAGATTCTGGTAATCAGTTGTAATTATTTTTGTAAGTCGAGCGATTTCACAAATCGTTTTGAACGGAAATCAGGTAAACATAACCTTTATATCACAACTATTTGAGTTTAGTCGTTCCTTTCGTGACACGCTGTTACTTTGAATTTCGTTGAAAATTGGAGTAATAATTTAAACGAAGATTTATTTAATTGTTTAGCACCGTCACAAACCATTATTTCCCCGAGATTAAGAGATAATGGCAACTCTAGCTATGCAATTTTCTCGGAAACTGCTCAGCTTCCGGCTTTTCACGAGATACAAATCAAAATTTTCTTTTCGTAGCGTTAAGTTTAGTAAGCTAAAAGGAACTTCATTATTATTAATAGATCGCATATTTTCATTATGGCTTTGACTTTTGTGTGTTATGCATGTAACAATAATAAAAAATATAAGTATGCGCGTATTTGTTAAGTAATAATACTTGCATTCATCTAATGCTTTATAGTTGAGTTTTTATTACTGAAACTTAACTTACGACAAATTGTGCATCTAAATATAGTAACACTGTGCTTTTTTATAGGTGGAATGGCTGCTACAGATTTTAAAACGCTAAGCAGCATCGGAGTCAAAGAATTTTTGGATTCCTTTGACACTGTTCTCACAGACTGTGATGGTAAGTTAGCAAAAAAAGATCTTTGAATCGTTCTATTATCAGGTGAAATTGAGAAAGCATAATTGTCTCATTATTTTTTGCTACAGGTGTGCTTTGGATGCACATGAATCCTTTACCGCATTCAGCTGAAGTGCTAAATGCCTTACGAAGTCTGGGCAAAAAGGTTTTCTACGTAACTAATAATAGTACAAAAACTAGGGAGGAATTTGTAGAGAAATGTAAGACTCTCAATTTCAAAGCAGCCAAGGAAGATATTCTTTGTACTGCTAATTTAGCAGCATGTTATTTGCAAGACTTAGGTTTTAATAGGAAAGTTTACATTGTAGGATCTGAAGGTAAAATGTACTATTAGCGTAACGCGTTTTTATTTGTAGCTGCAGTTCAGTGATCTCTTCTGAACAAATAGATTTTAAGTAGAACGTCGAATTGCCTTTGATATCTATGATCTAACGATAGAAAATGTATTCACAGCAATGGGAAAGGAACTAGAAAAAGTTGGTATTCAGCATTGTGGAGTGGGACCAGATCCTGTCAATCCAAATGTTCCATATAATGCATTTAAAAAGGATCCGGAAGTAGGAGCAGTTGTAGTTGGGTTTGACGAGCACTTTAGCTACCCAAAAATGGTGAAAGCTGCTACGTATCTGGATGATCCAAGTATCCTCTTTGTTGCGACAAATACAGATGAACGATTTCCTGTTAACGATAGCATCGTTATACCTGGTATTTATGAATTAATCTAAATTTTTAAGCTTTAAAGGTTTTCACGGCCGTCTTTATTATTAAGGGACTTGGCTTCCGTGTGGTCACCGTATTTGGGACTAATTTACTGCGTATATTTCGCAAACATTGCAATTTGCTTCTTCAGGGTTGCAAGCAACTTTTAAATAGCTTTTTAAAAACTCCTGTTAGCGCAGTGTTTGTGAAACATCGGCAGCAAATTAGTCCGAAACACGGCGGCTATCCGGAAGCCAAGATCACCAATGAATTAATTTGTTTCATGAAACTGTTTATTATCTGACGAGACTGTTAATTGAGAATCTTTTTATTCAGGCACGGGAAGCTTCGTGCGATGTATAGAAAGTTGTGCGGAGAGGAAGGCTGTGATAATGGGCAAACCAGAACGATATGTAGCGGATGTATTGAAGGAGAGATTCAAAGTAAAACCCGAGCGTACATTAATGATCGGTGATCGTCATAATACGGACATATTATTGGGAACACGCTGCGGTTTTAAAACTTTACTAGTTTTAACAGGGGAAACGAAATTGGAAGACGTTAATAGATGGAAAAAATCTGCGTGTCCGGAGGAGAAAGACTTTATTCCTGATTATTATGTTGATGCGCTCGGCGATCTTCTACCTTATTTAGAAAAGTTCAAGGCCTCAAGTGAGAAACCTTGTGTTTAGATAGCAGAGAATTTTTTTTTGTACAGAAATGCATAATTATTCTACGTACTAAGTAGAATGTTACTATTTAAATTATTCAAAGTAACAATGCATTTCGTTTCCGTGCCATTCCTTGAGCTTCCGAACGCTTTAAACGTGGCGATTACATTCCGACATTGTATTTATTTACATTAGTAACACGCATGTCTAAGCTCTAGCCCGCATATAGATTGTATCTAACCTTTTTCTGCGTCGCCAAAAGTTCGTATACTTTGTCAGAGGTAACAGTATGATTGAATCATGTTAAGATAGCATTTTCTTTCTTATATCAAACATGGGCATGTTACGAATGTTTAGTATTCCTTTCAAATAAAACGAAGAATTAACGTATTGTCGTAATATACATTATTCATTTTGTTGTGCCTTATTAATTATAGCCACAAATGTGGCTATTGTTAAATAAATAAGGGGAATTTGAAAATAAATTATATATGAATTACTTGGAAGATGTTATTTTGTTACTGCCATTACAGAAATGCAGGGTGATTACTGTCAATTACATTTAGATTGGTACTTCTTAATGGAACGGATTTGTTTCATAATTTATATGACACTATTATGTAACATATGCAGCAAGGTCACGATACAAATGCATGGCTGCTGGCCATGATCTGTGTATTTAATTTTATCCCTTTGACTGTATGGAAGTTAACTGATAAAGAGTGTATATTTCATGTGTGTGTCAGAAGTTAGTTCCACTCTTGTCTAAGCAGTGGTCTCCACAGGTAGTTGCAAAATGACATCAAAGCATTTAACATCACTGTCCAAAGAGGAATTTCAAAATTTCATTGACTCCATTGACGTGGTCCTGTCAGATTGTGACGGTGAGCGATTACTTATTTAAAGTGACTGTTGTTTCTTTTTTTCGTTGCAATGATTTCTTGAATTTTAAATAATCCTCGAATAATTTAAAAAAGTAAAAGGCAAATGTGTTCAGGTGTATTGTGGAGGGAAACTGAAGGGATACCTGGCTCTCCTGAAGCTGTCGATAAATTGAAGCAATTGGGTAAGAGATTCATTTATGTAACGAACAATAACACCAAAACGAGGAGTGAATTTGTCGAGAAGTGCAAAGGTCTGAATTATAAAGCAACAGTAGTAAGTGAAAATAAGATAATGACAGACATAAGATAATGATACAACGGTACGTTGCAATTATTGAGAATATTGCTTTTCTGTTATTATAGGATGAAATAATATGCACGTCATTCTTAGCAGCTGTGTACCTCAAAGAGAAAAAATTTGATAAAAAGGCATATATAGTTGGTAATATTGGTATCGCTAGAGAGCTAGAAGTGGAGGGCATTAAATATTGCGATATCGGGGTGAGTTTGATAAATAGTATGTTTCATAAGTTGCTTTAAATTTATGTATGAAATATTCACAGAACGTTATATCTTTATTAATGTAGCCTGATGATATGAGTGGCGATGAATTGGACGTAATACTAAAGTTTAAGCCCGATCCAGAAGTCGGAGCAGTAATCGTAGGCTTCGACAGGTATTTCGGTTATCCTAAACTTGTAAAAGCTGCTACTTATTTGGCAGATCCAAATGTCCAGTTCCTAGGGACAAATTGCGACACAGAGAGACCTTCGCCAAACTCTAATAAATTTCCAGGTAAAATTCTTCCATACAATTATTAATTTTGCAATCTGAATTAGTAATTACTGATATAATTACAAAGAATTGTTATGTCTTGTAATTCAGGGACTGGATGCTTCGTAAAGGCTATCGAAGCAGCGAGCGATAGAGAGCCAGTGATGCTTGGAAAACCAGGATCATATCTGATTGAATACGTCACTAAAAAGTTTGGATTAAATCCTCAAAGAACACTTATGATCGGTGATAAGTGAGTATAAAACATTGATACAGAAAATACATATAACAACATTAACGTAATTTTTACCCTCTGTACTATGTTTAGTCGCACAACTGACATCCTCTTTGGAAACCGCTGTGGATTTAAGACGCTTCTGGTATTAACAGGAGTAACGTCAAAAAGTGACGTCGATGCAATGAATGCACCTAATACGGATTCTGCCGATTTGGGGCGTCCAGATTATTATACGGATCAGTTAGGAGACGTACTAAAAATGCTCTCGTCTTGATCGGGGCAAATTAGACATGAATGTTAGCACAATTATATAGCTGTTAGGGAAATTCTAAGTATTACTGTGAAAAGAGAACAAAGAAACCTTCTTTGTTGTATTTAAATTTGTTAATTTTACTATATTTAAAAGGATTCACGTTTGTTTCAATGATATGCATTATTTTTATACAAATTGTGATGGTATTATGAATGGTATACATAGAAAGTCGATTTATATGTATATGGTGAAAGGTATTTTTCAATGCACGAATGGTGTTTAATCGCGAAAGTTTTATATACGTTTCTTGATCATTATTATTACAATCAATGTTTAATTGTTCAGCTTTTGTACATGCAGGAGTATATGAGAGTTTGAGATAAGCGAAATAATTAGAATTGGTCGGATATTTTTTTGATCGAAATTCGTTTCTTTGCAGACCTATCATCGCGCACACCGTTTGCACAATTGTTCGTAATACATCGATTCCTTTCAGAATAAGTTATATTTCTTACATTAAAGAAGACAATGCTATTTTTTATCTCTATGTTAAATTATACAGAGGCTGTATTATTTATTTTTAGAAGGTTATATTGAAAGTACACACAAAATATAGTGTAATTGAAAGAGGCTTCCTATGGCGAATTGTAAGTTCCTCCATTGTATCAAAGAATTATATACATTACTTTTATAGGATAAGAGAATTAATTTGTAGATGTGAAATAAAACATGATTACTCACGAGAATTTAATGCATCTGTTTATTAGTCGGAGGAATTATGCGCGTTAAAAACGGTATTTAACGTACGATATAGCGCATAAAAATAATACATTATATCATACTTCCGAAGAAATTTGGTGTTTGCACGAAATAACAGGCTTCTTAATTTTTAAAATATTACAAATTCCAGAAGGAAAAGAGATTTATAATATTACATGTCCGAAGAGACGATGCAGAGACCGTGTTTCTCAAACTTAGAATTTCTTGTACATTATCATTGATAGAATCAGTCCGAAATCGTATCGCTCGAATTATTTCAAATATTCAAAGCGTCAATTTGAAACTTAAAATAATTTTCTCAATCCACCTGTTGCTCCATATTATTAAAGTATAGAAATTTCCTAAAGAAATGCCTTCATAATCACAAAACAATATCAATTCCTACAAAACTTGCAACCTGCAAACTGACAATCCCAATAAACAAATTACCTTTCCAATCTACAATTCGAAATGACGAACTGCATAAAAAAAACCGATAATAAAATACTATGCTTCCATAAGTTCATAAGCATATCATTTTCAGTTAGCACAACAGCAAACAATAACAAAACGTACTGTAAATCAAACCCAATCTATTAGGTAAAGCAAAAAAAAGTTTTTTTTTCTGACTGTCGAGATATTTCGGGTATAAATAATAACAAATTATTAAAACCTCGTCAACGACAACCGAGGTCTACCGTTCGCTATTAAAAGGAATAAATATTATGCATTTTTTTTCTAAATAAATTTGTTCGCATTGTAAAAAAAAGACGACATTTTTTTCTGCTTTACCTAATAATACAAACCTTATATTCTTATCACTAGATACAATTTGAGATTCACTGAGGTAAACAAGATCTGTGTTAGTATGAAATTGTAATCGTGTAAAGGCGACAGAACGTTGGCGTGTTAGTGTGGTATCGCAATAAATATAATCCGAGGGCTTACTGCGAGACGAGCACGTTGTTTAGCGAGTGTCTCGGTGTGTTGTTTTATGTGTCGCTTTAAAGTCTCGCGACAGATCGATTCTAAATACGAAGACAAATAGAACACCTGTTGCATTACAGAAGGAAGAGATAGTGGGAATTCCATCGAACGGTAAACGTTAGTTGGCTGTGCGCAGTTTAACACCATTGTAAATCTGCCGAGCCGTGTAGTACGCGAATGCAATTGAAAATGAGACTGCCATTGTTTGACGTCGAAAGTGAAAGACATAGCCGGCGCAGTATTCGAATTGTTTTACAAGTTTTCCCGTGAAAATAATTCAAGAAGCATTATCTTACTTTATGTAAAATTCAAATTGTTTTAAAGCAATCGTTTCATTGAAGATGAAGGTTTGAAATAATATAACGAGATGTAGAGTTCATTGAACTGTTGGGTACTTGTGCGATTATAAGCTCAGGTTCGTTTTCTGAGAGACAAAATAATTCATTGTGATAATTGTACGAGCAGAGTCTTATGTTACATTTTTTATTGTTTTAAAATAATTAAGGCGTTGTTCTGGAGAACCATTTTAGGTGGAGCAGTGGTTCTCAAACGTTTTTAGGATTTCTAGCGTGACGGTCTCTGCAATTATTTCGATTGCTCGCGGACCCCTTTACAATTAATTATAATTAACGTGTTGGCTACTGTTAAGAAAACATTTTTTGACCAACAATTATTTAATCAGAAGATGGAAAATTATAACCATCAAATATACATTTTATGAAATTCATACGTCTGCTTTGCCTGAATTCAGCCTTTTCAACTAAGTGACCCCTTCGCGGTCCTCAGAATAGTGGGAGGCAAACTTTTTTAGAAATGGGCCAGAAAAAAGAACATTTTGGAGTGCTAATATAATACATTAAATATTTTAATTTCTTTGGAAAATTTTTCACATGCAAAAAGAGGAGCATCCCGTTATACAAACTTTCTTAAAAGACTGAAATTTAAAATTTCTATTGTATTATTTTAAAATCGACAGTGGACCGTAGTTTGCCGACCGCTGCCCTAAAGTATCGCGGCTCCCAGTTTGACAACCACTGAGGAAGAATGTTAATTTATCCGTTTGTGAATGATATTTTAATAGAACTTCAGTATATTATTATTTGGAATGTCGTATAATTAATTAATAGTAATTCATTAGTAGTAGTATTAATTAAAATTAGCATCTTTTTATAGTTTTATAGCTAAACGACACCCTTTCAAGGTTACCATGTCGAACCAGGCAAAGTTTGTAGACATCTTCGATACGGTTCTCCTCTCTTGCGACGGTACGTTATTTAAATAAGAACTATAAATATTCTGACATTAATAGATTTCTTCTTATCTTTGAAGTTTCATTGATTTAACTGCTATCTACCGTGAAACCCTAAATTTCTCATTCTTCTTACATCGAACGAGGAAATTTGCATATTCGCAGGCGTTGAGCGTAACGTTATATTTTTGCGTGCACGTTCTTATTAATATAATATTACGTCTTTACAAATAAATTATTTTCTGACATTTTAATTATCGGAGACGCTATTCTGTTATTTAAATTTACAAACCGTTGAGAGGATAATTCATATATATTCATTAATCAATTTCAAAGGTATCTTGAATTTTGCACTGCAATACTTTAAATTATAAATAATGCCAAACAATAAATTAAAGTACAGTTATTCAACATTAACATATGATGTCTCTTTTTATTTCGTTGATTTCGACTGAAATGAAATCAAAATATGTTTCCTAATTTTAAGAACAAAGAATAGATTCACCACGGTCCGTCCTAATTGTAAGTCGATTTTTCGGGTCTTTCCATTCATGCTGCGATAATTATCAGCGTTTCTATGAGACTATGATAATGTAAATAAATACCTTTGTAAAATTTTATCAAAAATAGTGTTGAATTGTAAAATCAGCAACAATTTAATTCTTTTTAAAAATGCCCGGAAACCGAGAAATACAGAGAAAGACAACCTGTCCACCAAGTGTTAATATACACATTGTAATATTCTATAGCAGTCTATACATTTTGTCAAACTATAAAGAACAATGAAAAAAGTTCCATTTAAATTCGATGAAACATATTATTGGATTTGAAAGAAAATCATATGTAAACACACAGATTTTGAATGTCATATTAACAATGAATCATCGTTCAGCAATACTCCGCAACTGATAAGCGTGAGATCGTACGATTAGATATTCCCTGGGACTTGGAGGAGGAACGTGCAAAGTTTACCGACACGGTCAATGAACTTGAAGTACGAGGAAAAAGGCTGCTTTACGTTTCCTCCGACGACGCGAAATCTCGTCGACAGATCGTCCAGGAATTGGCAAGATTGCAGATCCACGTGAACGTGAAGGATGTCGCTTGTCTGTCTTACTTGTTGGCGGTATTTTTGAAAAAACGTTTGAACGGCGGGAAAGTGTTTCTAATCGGTTCTTCGGAAGTCAGCGAGGAGTTAAGCGCAATTGGAATCTGCAATTTTGGTTCTGGTGTATGTATCTTGCAATTATGAGAATGATCGTTGTTAAATGTCATTTCATTAAGTGTATATTTGGATCGCCCGTTAGTATTTTTTATTGTAAGTCTTTTTTGGAAAATTGAACCCCTAACCCCCTCTTTTATAGAACTTTATTTTTCTTTTTGAATCAATAAAAGCATCTTTTTATTACGAATTCAAGGATGGAGGAAAAATAGAGGTAGGATAGAGGTAGGACAGGCAGGGCAGGCTAAATCAAACCGGTTCAAACCGGATCCAACGGACGTATAAAATTTTGGAATTTCTTCTGATCAAACCGAATTAAACCGGTTCAAACCGGATAAACCCGCATCTAGGGAGCAAATAAAACTTTGAAATTTTCCTTCTTTTGATCGAATTTGATAAAACCTGTTTAAACCGGTTCAAACCGGATAAAGCCGTATCTAGGGAACATGTAAACTTTTGGTATTTTCTTTGCTATGCAGCCTATCCTGCCCCTACCTTGCCTGTCCTGTCCATCCTTGAATTCGTAATAAAAGGATACTTTTATAGATTCAAAAAGAAAAATAAAACGGCCGCAAACGAATTAAAGCTATCTTCTTAAGTAGTTCTAATAAATATTTATGCAAAGTTTCATCAAAATCGAAGTGTCTCAGTACCCGTACTTCCCAGTTAGTCTTCCACTTTGACTCATCTCACTGCCCTAGGCCCAATACCGAATATTTCCTCTGTAACTTTTGAGGAAATTTCTCATAATCTGAATACCGCACCGTTTATTTACAAAGCATTCCAAACTTATAGATCATTGAACACCTAACTACAATCAAGTTGAAAAATCTAAAATAAAACGAACAAGTAATATTAGCCACAGACACAATAAAAATACAACTTTAATTATCTTTCCAAACAGTAGATCAAAGTTGGACATTTGCTTCCTAGGCAATTCCAACATGAGCAATATAATCAGGATTAAGTATTTTGTACTTTTTGCCTCACAGGCAGACACTTTGGAGACAGACTTAGCCACTTTTGTACACACCTTTGAATATGATGTCGAACTTGACGCGGTCGTTGTGGCTTTCGACCAACACCTCAGTTATCCAAAACTCGTACGGGCAGGTACATTCCTGAACAATTCCAAGGTGGATTTCATAGCGACCAGTCGTAGACGTCCGACGAAAGGCATTGTTACCTGTGCCGAAAGCTGTTCTGGTAGAGAAGCTTTCATTTTTGAGGATAGCCAGGAGTTTAAGGATATTTTACAGGAGACCCTGAATCTCGATCCAGAGAAAACTTTATTCCTGTGCATGAGGTCAGTGGAATTGTTTGAATTTTGATAATCAACTCTGTTGGTCTCCTCGGATCTACATATCCCGAAATGATGATTATGTTTTAACACGTTGAAAGCCACCGGTATTTCGTTAGCTTCATTTCTACCAGAGTGACAATTTTTCTATTAAAATCGCATTTTTACAAAGTAGAAACTTTAGAGACACAAATAGATATATATGCAGCAGAATTTTAACTATTTAACGCCAATATGTAAATACTGAATGTATTAGAATATTCGTAAATATTTCAACTTTAAAGTCATATGCAAAATTGAATTCTATAGCGCCGGTCACTGGTGACCTCCGTGACGTTCAACATGTTAACGGATACTATGTTTTTGAATATTTGTTTCTGATATTCAATGTATTTAACCGTTTCAGTTCTGAATATGTTTTTATATTTTTCCCCTAAATTTAAGAGGCGGCCCAGAACTACTGGTGTCAAGTGAAATTGAAGCTTTTAAGGGGTTACGCCACCTTGGCGCTCGGAAAGATAGGTATAAAAATAAACACTTTTTTTGACGCAGCCGTTAAGTATATAAAATGTTCTTTAGTTTACACATATATATAGCAGTTTTATGAACAATTTGCAATGTTAATGATTAAAAAATGTTAAAAAATGAGGGAGATATGAGGCAATAAGTAGGACTCTCTTTTGAAAACCCTTAATCACGGTGTACATGATTTCTCTGTTAGGCATTCTCTGAAATATAAAAAATTGTTGTTTTCTTATTTATAAGGGTAATAGCTAAAATGTGACGTAGGGAAAAATTTTTAAAAATTTTTTTGTAGAAATGATAGCTATTTGAAAAAAGAATTCGTATTTGCATTGAGATGTTGAGTTTAAAAACTGTATAACTTTTGAACATGGCATCCAATCAAAATAATCCTACGTCACCTTTTAGAGAATATTATAAACAACAATTGTTGTAAATTTTAACCAAATCGGTTGAGTAGATATTGAGATATCGTGTACACCGATTTGAAAAATGTAGTTTCGAGAAAAACGCTACGGCAGGTCCTAAGTTTCATGATTTCTTACTCCGGTGCGCTCACTGCTAATTGCTATAACTTTGGTAATAGTTTGAATTTTGAAATGCTTAAACGCTTAAAATATTCCTAAAAATATAAGCAATTCATCTAGCCAAAAAAAAATCGATTTTTTGAAAATCTCAAGGTGACGTAACCCCTTAAGTAAAAGAAATAAGACGATCATTTTAAGATGGGCTGTGGAGGGTGCTAAAAGTAGGTGACCCTACATATGAGCCGTTTTCTTTGAAAGTGGTGTACGTCCATTTTTGACAAAAAGTTAGTTAATGATATCAATCAATGCAATCTGCTATGAGCTTTTTATCTGTAAACAGTTCCCAAAAAATATTTTTCCAAATTTTCATGATTTTGTCAATATAAATTTACGTAGTTAATGAAATTACAAATATAATTACTTTGAAAGTGGTGTAAGTCCACTTTCCGCAAAGACATACTATTTAGATCAAAAATTATAATTCCTCTACTTCACTTTTAACTAATACTTTAAAAACGATCAGATTATAAACTTAAATCAATTTAATAGTTAAAAAAAGATACAAATATTAATATCTTTCAAACAATTCAAATACACACCCTTAAATATCTCCATATAATATAAAATGAACTTACACCACTTTCAAAGAAAACGGCTCATATATTAATATTACGAAAAATAACGAACTGAGGAGCAAATATTTACTTACCTGAATATCGAAAAGGTTGATACACAAAAATATTTTATAAAGTACACAATGCCACTAAAATAACTGACTTTTTGTGTGATCTGACGAATGTGAGGTATAAATGAGGAGAACAGCAGGGTTAAATATTATTATTTCTAAATACTGCTACTACAAAGAATTCAAAAAACGAATGGTAATTTTTCAAATGAAAAATATATCGTCTTAAATTAACTACAGTTAATTCTTTGAATTTGCAGTAAGGTTTCCATTGAAAATTTTAGTGATTTCGATGAAAATGCAATATGTTTCCTTCTGCAGATCTAAAACGGAAAATTTGTTTGGAGAACGATGCGGTTTCAAGACGCTGTATGTTCTAGACGATGTGATTAAGGAAGACCGTTCCGATAAGTGCGGAAATTCAATAGAATTAAAGTGATTCTTGCTTGTGTACATTTTTGTAAATTAATTCTACGACTTCGTTAACGAAAGATACGTTAAAAAAACAGATCTCGATCTTTGAAACTAATTTTATTTTTATTGTCGTACCTAACGTCTATCAGCGAGTTTCGACAGTTTCGTTTCACATGACAATGTTTATCCTCTAAATCGAACAATTTGGCCCGTGATTTATTACGTTTTCTTAATCGAATCAACGCGTTTTAATCCTGCTCTCTACGTATCACCACGATAAATTTATTAATTACCAACGCAACGTCGATTTCCTTCGGATCACAAGTGTCTTTGATTCTTAACTTAACAAAACTACTCGTCCGGTGTTTATTCTCACTCGTTTCTCTTATTTTATCATCGAGAAATTGAAATGAGACACGAGAGAACGTCTAATGACGTTAACGACGCCGTTAACTTATAAAAATACACCGACGAAGAGATCCTGCGAAGCTGATTTCCAGGATCGTTGAGTTTTCTCACGCTCTTTTTTCCTCGTCTAGCAAATTTTTACGAGTTCCTCGTAAAGACGCTCGACAGTGATAAATCTTTTATTTCTTCATTCGAAGTTCAAAACGGTGATAACAATTATTCGTATGGTTTCTACATATTTTTTCGGATAGATTTCTTAATACTATTTCCACTTCAAAAATATTCGGTCGATCTTGAACACCGTGTCTGCAATTAACACTTTATCGAAGTGCGCAATTATCGCCGTGGGCAGTATTCATTAATTTGGCGAGATGTATGGGATTTGAGATAATTGTTCGTTTAAAATTAGTTAAACTTTATGCACTATACTTTCTTTTATGGACTGAGGAGATATTCAGGTCTCGGGGAAAAACGACGCTTCTTTTTACACCGCAGGAATTAAAGCTGCGGGATAGAGCTTTAAAATTGGCACTAAAATAGACGAATATAAAGTCAGGAGTTTTCTGCGATGCTATTAAAAGTTTAGCTAATGATAAAGATCTATAGTTAAATTTCAGATGGTATGAAATATTATTACGGTAGAAAAGAAATCTGTGAATAATTCGGTGCAATTAAAAAGCGAAATATTTCGTGAACCACGAATATATTTTATAATACGATAGAAAATTCTACTGCTCTTTAGATAGCAATTAAATCAATTACAATCAAAACAAATCGTCATCTCAATAAGAAAGAAAGCTGCAAATCAATATTACATCTTAATAGATATAAAAAATATTTCGTGAACCACAAATAGAATTTTACAACACGATAGAAAATTCTATTGCTTTTGAAATAGCAATTAAATCAATTACAATCAAAATAAATCGTCATCTCAATAAGAAGGAAAGCTGCAAATCAATATCACATCTTAACTTAAGAAAATTCATATTACTTGCAATACAATAAACAATCCACGATCAAACAAGCCAAACACCTATCCCATGAAAAATATCGCCAGAAAGCCCTTAAAATCGGAAAAGAAATATTCTACAAACCATAAGCAATCACCGCGACAAGATACCAACGAATATTTCCCGCAACAACGGACAAATTCTACCGTTTCCGACGAACCGTCCCAATCGCCCACCACAAAGAACATCCAACTCATTAAGAAATACCTCCGCTTGCAATTCTCCAAACGAAACCTTAGAATATTCCACAAACATCGTCCAGAGCCACGAGCACATTCCGATCCCTCGGATAAAGTGTTAAAAGGACTCCGCTAACGCTAAAGGAACATCCGACGATCGTTCCCGCCAAAAGGTCCTTTGTAATCCTCGTTATCCTCTTGGAAAGATGATGATGTATCCCCACGTTCTATATACACTTCCTTCCCATCCGAAAAAACGTCGGTCGATCGAGAAGCCGGACTTCTCCTCGGGTATTCTTCCCTTTTACACGATAATCCCAATCGATATTCCCGTTTGACCCAGGCCGCGCCATCTCTCACGTGCCGTTCGAATTTGCATTGTGGTAATTTATGCGCTCGCTTCTCGATAGATAGGCATACCAGTAGAAGAGATTGATCGCTAGGAAGAACAGAGGGAAAACCACGCGACTCGCACGATCGATCTTCGAGACGGAATTGTACCTCGGAGTTCTTCTACGTCGTCTCTTGGTCGAGGGCTTCCTCGGCGGTGGCGGTGGACGAGGTGGCGGACTGCAGGCTACGCAGGATATCTGCCAGTGTCCTACGTTGGGATCTCTAGTGGGTTCTGGGATGGCTGATAATGGGATTACCTCGATCATTCCGTCGCCGTTCATCGTGAAATTCCGACTGGGATGACCCTTTGGCCCAGGGTTTCCGGGTGTCGTTTTGTGAACCTGGAGAACGATTTTATTGCGAGGTTAGGGAAACGTAGATGGTGGCGGTGGAAGAACGGGGTTGTGTGGGATGGCTATTTATAATGATGGAATTTTTCTTCTATTTAATGGTTTTATTTATTTAACGATATAATAATTTTAACCCATTCACTGCCAGGAAAACTAAGGAAATATTACCTTTGCTTGTTAAAATTTCAGAAGATGACAGAAAGTTTTTAGAACATTGGTTTCATTAATCAAAAATATAATCTCGACATTTGTAATGATACGAAGAACATTTTTGTTCTAAAGTTTCTATACACGCTCGGCCATTATTGTTAACTTATTAATTCAAACTTATAGTGCAGCTACGAGATATCTCGTAGTTGGCAGTCAATGGGTTAAGCTGGTTTAAATATAAGTGAAAAAATAAGAACACAGAATAATGAATGATAAAATAACGAATGATCTGCTATCTGCGGCTGTGACTTTGGAACTGAGGACGCAGTTCTACAGCACGAGGAGCGGCGCTGTTTTCCTATAAACAAATCTTAAAGCCGCCGGTATCGCTTCCTCATACAGCCGTCGAGCGTTACATCGTTGCACTTCACGTATATAAAATGAAAAAAAATACGAAAAGGCACAATGTTGTGAAACGTATTATACAGCCCCCAAAGACAAGACCAGTCCTCTGGCCTCTGGTTTGTTCTGATTGGCCTGACGGATAGAGACAGCCCTCATTCTGACGTCATTTTCTATTTTAACGGGTGACTGGCTGATAATGGTGCACATTCGTTGCGTCGTCATGTGAACGACGAAAGAAGTGTTTTGTTTTCGGTTGTCATTAGTCCATCACAGATTTTTAGGACCGATATGGCCTGGAAACCTGAGATTGACGAATGACAGCCGAAAACAAAACACTCCTTCCGTCGTTCACCTGACGATGCAATGAATGCGCTGCTCTTTCGGCCAATAACGCGTTAGAATCGAAAATGACGTCAGAATGAGGGATGTCTCTATCCGTCAGGCGAATCAGAACAAACCAGAGGCCGGAGGACTTCTTTCTTTTTGCGAGGTATAGCTGCTCGGTTTTAACACTAGAACTACCGACGTTAAATCTGTTATAGTCTATCATATTAAATAAGTACTTTGAAAAAAGAGGAATCGAGAGACGTAGAATATTTATTCTATGAGTTTTCTATAAACCTGGTGAATTTTTGAAAAAAAGTTGTATACCTAGAAAATTTTAAAATATAAAATTGAAATTATCAATAAAAAGTCTATTAGACTTTGTGACACATGTCCGAAAAGAACATTTTTGTGCATAGGCAACTGTTTTCAGAAATATCACACTCTAAAAAATTTTAAAATATAAGATTGAAATTATCAATAGAAAGTCTATTAGACTTGTTATTGATAATTTCAATTTCATATTTTAAAATTTGACATGTTGTAAATCATTTAGCAAACATTTGCTTATATAGTACGAAATGTATAATTGTTGCAAACGAATCTTCATGCGTATACTAATTTAAAATAAAGGTGATTAAGATGGTAGTTGTTGTTTTTTGAGGGGTTTAAGGACGTTGTCGTGGTACAATATCGTCAATAGTTTTTGGATCATGTGCGTGGTAAGAGTATAGGAGCGAGTAGCGATATGAAAGATCACCTTTGTTTCAATACTGTACCCGTGACAACATACACATACAAATCTCATATATATGTATACACAAACCTATGAAACATTTTCACGTCTCGCAATTTGGCAACGTCGCTTATGCCGCACAGTTGGACATACTGGGCTTGTTTACTGGATACAGCGCTTCAGTGTATACAGACTCAATGTATGTACAGTACAGCGTTGCCAAGTTGTTTCTGCTCGATTTGCCCGCGTGTGCTTTTTTCCACAATTTTTAATTTTTGCATTATTATAACTCAATAACGGGAAGGTCAATATATTTGTTTTTTTTTGTCTAATTCAGAACAAAAACATTTATGAATTGTTAGTTTTTTGAAAGTTTCTGACTGTTAGTTTTTTTATTAGAATTAATAAAGCGGTAGATCCAATACATAGCGCATATACTCTCCATGCTAATGACCCGAACTTTAATTAAGTTTATCTCGAATTAGAGGAGGTCAATCGATTTAAAATTTTAAGGATAATTGTATTATAATGTCCTCAATGAGTATTCTAAAATTTAGAATTTTCTGACACTATGCCCATCGCACGACAACTACCTTAATTGGCATAAGTATTTGTCTGGGATCTTCTGTTTTCGGTGGGTTCAGAATCTGTGATTACATTTATAATATTGAAACTTTCTCTAAAAAGAAGAGTAGCTTTAATAGTTTGAACGGCGACTTTCGAGTGTAAGGGTTAATTTCATTCCAATCAATTACAAGAACCTTCAAAGCCATACCTAAGAACTTTTTATGAAAGCTTTGGCATTCGTAAATTTCAAGTAACTTTTGGATAACCGAGGATTAAAAATTCAGTTTATACGACTGTGAAAATTACCGTTTCTTTTCTGAGCGGTCGTTTAGCCACATCTTCCTCCTCCTCGCTGGAGCTGTCGGTGTCACTCAAGTCGGAACTGAAGTAACACTCGCCGGAGCCGTACTTGGTGAAATAATGGACCACCGCGAATTGTATGATAGTCGCAAATATGAAGGCGAACGAGAGGAAAACGAAGAAGTCTAGGGCAGTGGGATAAGGAACTTTCGGCAGATCGGTTCTTGCCTCCAATCCCAGGAATGTCATCGTCAGCACTGTGGTTATTCCTGGAACAATTTCGAAAGGTCTGATTTGCCGATGACGGATCAATGAAAAAATCATTTTACTGTGTTACCAAAGAATCAATGATTTCTTTGTTGTACCATGTGTCCATAAAGTTCTTTTACAATTTCTAAAATTTACTGCAAAATTTATCAACCCTTTCGCTACCAATGGTGACTATAATCATCCAACGCCTTACGGTGACTGCGATCAGCCATTAAAATTTCACACGAAGTTATATCAATATTAATTATCGGATCATATTTTGTAAGTGGCAGCAATAATTTGAGAAAATTATTAATTAGATTTTAATACAGGCGGAGGATATGAAATTAAACTGTTACATATGTATTTAAATTTATTCACCTTTTTTATTCTTACTTGACTAAATTTTACATTAGCTTGTGCAAATTTCGGAGAAAGCGTACAAAAACATGTGAAATTATCTCAGACAATAGTGATTATTCGAAGAATTATCACTTACCAAGAGATACTCGATCAGCAGTGGCTTCTCGGTTTAACCAAAAGGATACCCAAGAAAGGACCACCAGCAGAATGCAAGGCCCGTAAACTTGAATAAGAAAATTGCCCATGTGTCTTTGCAGATGGAAGTATACCAGTAGCATCGAGTATTCGGCTGAAACAGACACTATTTTTAGTACATTAAGAAACTGTAAATATTTCATGATTTTCTTCTTCTTTCTGTGATAATGTACTCTTGATACCGTTAGAGAATGATTCATTGATACTATTCACCTTGCTCCATCTCCTATTTAACCCTTTTAGTGCCGGATGCCGATATATCGTCGTCAGCAACACTCCTAACGCCGATCATCATGGGATTATTATTTAGTTTGCTCATATGATATTAGTAATTTTATTGCAAATATTTGAGAATACACAGTTTACGCTCCATATTACATTATTCTATATAAAACTATGATCAAATGATTATTCTTTTTAATTCTAACGACTATCAACAATCAGTAACCGATTTGTTCATTTTTCCTAACAATGTTAGACAAATATTAATTCTACGATTTTCAACGAATATTGAAATAGATTTGTCATTAATTTAATACATTTTTCCGGTCGGTACTAAAAGGGTTAAAGGATAACGAGTACATAAGTGGTATGAATTTCGAGTAACACGACATCATTTTGAGTTTAAAGTACTGTGTTTCTGTGTTTTGGACTTTAACTGATTTTGAAGCTTATTTTAGATTTTTAATCTGAGTCTAATTACATGTCCTATTATATGCGGAGGGTTCAGAGTTCGCTAATGTATTCCCATTCCGTTTTGGGTCCTAAAAGTAACAGCACCATGCGCGGTCAAATAATCGGTTCAACGGACTTTGTAATTTTTTGTATTAGTAAGCAAAAGGTTGTTTTCTGCGTTCGTTCTAATATTAAGTTGACAATCTTCTTCATATCTTTCGGAAAAATATTATCGTTATTTTATAACCAGTCAAATGATTCACTCCGGTAAGAATAGATACACATAAGTGCGGGTACGGTTAGTGCCAAGTGATTTCAATATTCCTTTTTTATTTTGTATCTTTTACTCTTTGTAAATTATCTTTTACTGTTTTAACTCTTTGAGGCACGGTGGGATCAAAAGTGTCCCACCTCTTTGATGCATAAAGATGCACGGTGGGACGTTTTTTGTCCCACCTCGGAAATTTATATTGTTATATAACTTTGTTAATAAATATAAATCAACTTTGTTCAATCAAAAGAAAAAAAAATTGTCTGTGCAACATGGGTCATTTTATTTTCTGAATTCCCGTGCCTCAAAGAGTTAACTGCTATGATCATTTCATCTAGGAGAAACTGTTATAGGTTTGGAATCAGCGGGGCTATAATATAGGTAGGTGTAGTTTTAAAACATTATCTAAAAGTAAGAAAGAATTTGAAATGTGGTCCACTAATTGCGAGTTCGAGACTTTAACTCCGTATCCACCATAGGCCTCATATTATTTTTATTCGGCTTTGGTAATGAGACAAAAATTAAATTAACATCGAAGTGTATCAGTTCTCGAACTTCCCTCGCAAGCGGAAGCTAAACTTTGAAGTTTCATGATATTTAGGGATCTTGTCTCAATTTTCTACAAATGCAAACTTCTTAGATTATTGATCCCATTTAAACGTTTTATGAACAGACATGCAACGTTTTCCTTTCACCGTTGCAAACATCGGCGTTAATTAATTTGGCAATCAGAGATGTGCAGTTACGAGTAATCAATGCAACGCCAGTTTGCAGCGTAATCGATGCTAATGCAATTAGAAGCCCGTAGTCCCTTCCTTGCATTCTGACGTCTTCGTTTTCGAAGAAATGTCCTCAATTTCCCGAATTACAGACACTTGTACTTCCATGATAAAATATTAACTCTAACTATCTAAAAATCTTTGGAATTTATTGTTATCTGTAAATCTACAAAATCCAGAATACTTCCTTTTTTCTTTTTCGATAATCTTACTTTATCCCTATCTTTCCGTTTCTCCGTTTACAAGGTGATTCTAATTTTTTACTGGAGGTAGAATTTAATAAATATCTGTGATGTAAGTTAACTTTTATTACAACCCGAATTGCATTTCTGCAAATGCCACCTCCGATACTTCATTAAATTACTAACAACAAAGTATATTAAATAGTTACTTTAGAAAATGAGGAATCGAAAGATGGAGAAGATGATTAATTCTGTAATTTATGTTTTATATGAGGAACGTAGAATATCTACGCAATGGCTGCACTATAAACTTGGAGAATTTTTATAAAAATGAGAAACCAGTCGTTTCGATTACATTGGTAGTTCTAATTGTGGTATAATACCCATAGAGAGACGTCTCCCCATAGAAATGCGTCACGTAGGAAAGAAGTGGGGGACATCGTCATTTCAAGAGGTTATGTCTCGCGATGCATAGTTACAGTAAGTTTCAGTTTAGAGACCCAGTTAGACACACAACCTTTTTTTAGGCACCGTTAGATACCTTAGATTATTTAGTTATTCGGTATTTTATTTTGTATTCTATTTATTCCCTATTACTTAATAGATGTACTATTTATTATTATATATTAACCCTTAACACTAGATTTACGGGCGTTAATCGACCACACTTAAATATATTAAACAAGTGCTATGAAAAAAGAGGGATCAACGGGTAGAGACGAAGATTGGTTAAGTAATTTGTATATTATAAGATACAAGTGAAATATTGACTGTACCACATCTCTATAAATTTGGAAACCGTTTTTAAAAAAGTAGGAATCCGTCAATTTGACGGCTTCCGTAAATCTAGTGTTAATGCTCCAAGTGTGCCTCTCAAGCACCGCCGATGTGCGATGCATTACTCAATTATAATTAATATAAATATTGTAATCAAAATTATATTCCTCCTGAGATGAATAAAGATTGTTTTGAATGACTTCAATATTATTTTTTACACGTCATTATAGCATTTAAAATCGAACACTTAAAAACTTGCAAGTCGAAGTATGATGAGAATAAGTTGGAGTTGCCGATCGATATTCACGATTAAAACTCGGAGCATTAAGGGTTAATCGTTAGTGTGTGTGTGGGTGTGTGTTATTGTTATTTATTTAAAATCATTAGGGATCCTGACAACATCAACCACTTAGTTTTATCCACGCCTACACATTAGTCATTCAAATTCTATCCTTACCCTCTTTAGTCTTATTTAATCGAATCCTACTACATAATGTTAAATGCTCGAACTCTCTATTAAGTGGGAATTCAAATCCCCTACCATCTTCTGCTAATTATTCCTCCGATGTGTATACAATAGCTGTGAGAAGTTGTTTTGTTTTTATTAAGTGTATGTTGGTATGAATGTCTAGGGAAGTTTGAATTATTATTAGGTATTGTACTGTCCAAAAAGGTGATGCGTGAGAGTGTGCCAGAGTGTGATTAGTATCTAATTATTTGAATTAATAATAATAATAAAGTTATATAAATTAGAGGTAGAGAGGAGTAATTAGTCTCCCATCCTCCCACAATAGCCTCTGTTACTCGGAACCAACTTAAAACACTAAATCCTAAGCGAAATAATCATAGTAGTAGCTGCAAAAAATATGTATAAATGAGAGAAAAAAGAAGTCTACTCATTTTCTAACTTTGCCTTACAAAATCACTTTTCAAAAGACCCGCCCGTTCCGGCAGTCCCCGCCTAAACAATTAATTCGTCGAGTAAAAGCGTGAAAACACGGGTAATCGACGCAATACTCGTTTGCCGAGTTTACAATCGATGCTAATCCAATTAAAAGTTCCCGCAGATCGACGTCATCGCTCTCGACGAGGGGTAGAACGGAAGTTGAAGAAGGAGGCGGAGAAGGTGGACGAGTCTCCTTCCGGATGGTGCTGCAATTAGTCGTCGTTTTTCTCCGGAGCCAACTTTTGACGTATAACTCCAACCGTTCGTACGTTCTCTCATTCCATTCTGCGTTTTCTCTCGGCACCTTCGTTTCCAGTCTTCCCGTTTCTTCGTCGCTTCGATATTCCAAGAGGATTCGCAGCCGCCCGGCGAAACTTTCGGATCGAGTTTCTCGCAGCAGCCGGACAACTTTCTTCTCTTTTCTTTTATTCCCTCGTTTCTACGATTTGAATATATTCCAGTCACCGATGCTTCTCGGTCGAAATAACTTTCGACGTCTTCGCTGGTTACCCTTTTTTTTCTCGACTTTTTTTGTGTTTTTTTTTGTCAAGAAGCACGTCCTTCGTGGTAATCGAATAACTTTTGTCCTTCGATCTTACGATTTCCGTCGACCGGCTCGGCTGATCATGTCTGAGTGAAACTACTTACGGCGGATGGGCTGGTTTTTCTTTGGACAAATGAGATTTATTCTCTTTGGAACTTTTTACTTCCTTTTTAGGACTACTTTTATCTAGGTGTTTTTGAAGAAATGCGAAATATTTTATGCGATGTAACGAACGTAATGGTTTTCAAGTGTATTTCAAAGGAGAGGATCTAGTTGTTAATGTTACGCTACAATTTTGACGATTCTGTTAATTTAACCCCTTGCACTATAATTGTTTTCCTAGTTTGTTCTCGGACAACTCTGATTTAATTTTTGTGGTTTTAATATCACATGTTAGGTATGAAGTAATTGCGTGCAGTTATTTAAAGTTTAATGTTATATTAACAAAACGATTGTTCAGAAAAATTGTTATATTGCTCTACAATTACAACCTAACAATAACGAAATTACAAAATGGAAAGTTGAATAGAAGAGTGCAGAATTTTTAATCGATCTTTGAAGATCAGTTAACAATGTCGGACTGTAACTTATTAGTTATATATTATTATTTATATCGTTACAGATAATTGTGACAATAAATGTCTTATCATTTGGGACAGACGTAGCACAGAATTTCTATGTGGATGATCAAAGTTTCCTCACGTACGACTTCAATTTGTCCTCGCGAACAGGTCAAATGAACTGTTATTTTTTTCTCACCTGCAATATAATATTTCTATACGATGTTCTTCATACCCTTTTTCCTTATAATTGTTCTAATTACAAAATTACGTAAGTGGTGAGCAAAACCTTGAATATCATAATGTTATCATCTTAACAAGTTGAACGCCGGTATTTCGCTAGTTTCATCATTTTTACTAAAGCGGAAGTTTTTCTGTTAAAATCACATCTTTGCGAAGCAGAAACCTCAAAGACACAAATAGATAAATAGCCGGCAGGAGTTTACCTTTATAATGCCAATATTAAAATATTTAATGTATTAAAAAAATTCGTAAGTATGACAATTTAAAAGTCATATTAAATTCCATTCCATGGCGTTCAACGTGTGAAATGAACGTAAAATAATAATTTCGCTTTAAACTAATTCGTTATGGAGTTCAATGTTATAGTTGCATTAGAATTTTCACTTTCTACAGTTATGCAATAAATCATTATTTTAGGTATCATAATAAAATTAATGAGAACGATAGAAAAGAAATAAATTTTTAAGTAAAGTGATAACAGAGAGTCTTAGCTAAAAGAAAACACTTGGATGTCTCTTTTATTTTTAACCATATACAAAATGTTAATTGTATAATTTAAATGTTCTCAAATGAGGCATACTATGTCGATCACCTAGAAAAATGAAAAAAATAATTACTGTAGATCAAAATCTGTCTTCTATGGCATTCTTTATTGAGCCATTTAAATTGCGTTAACATTTTTCATCTTTATATTCTATATTTCTTTTTTTCCAGATTCTTTGAAATATTCTTTATTTTGTTAAAGTTAAAATGAGAGAATTAAGTGGCCTATTTCAATAGAAACACCCTGTGTCTATCTATCGCTACATGAAAATGAATTTTACAGAATGATAATCAAATAATTCCCCTTGCTAATTTCATGTTTTGTTGATCGCTGTTGCAAAAGTATAATATCCGTTTTGTGCAGCACCTCGCGTGTATGTTTTAAAACGTGAGACGTTTCTCACAGTGAATTTTAATTCGCTGACGGTTTATATTGAAAAATATGTTATTCAAAGGCAATTGTTCATGAATATGGATGAAGAACGTTTTTAAATATCGTGTATTACACAAGAAATTTTGGAGTACCTTTCACGCAAGAAGTATGGCGAAGCGACAAAGACAACAGGTTTCGATTTATTTTCATTCCATATTTTCAGCACGTGTAGTTTGTTGTAAAATGCAAATACAGTTATTTACGATCCTTCAAAAAAGTCTGCTCTCGAAAAAAGAAACGGAGAGACTAAATACAGTGTAGTTTAGCATTAAAAATATACAAAATTAACTCGTTAACAACATTAACATCATTAAGCATTATTAACTGATGCTATAAAATATATAGAAAAAGATTGGGCTAAATTCTGTAAAAATTCTTGTACCATCTAAAAATGATATTGGCAAATTTTACAATAAGTATATTCAACTGGTATATTCAATAGGTATATTCAACGCTGTCACCAGTGATGATTTTAATTTATGGTAAAAAATCATACAAATCGAAATGTTAGTAATTCAATGCTCAAACATGTAATTACAATATCTTCAAACCGGTTTCATACCAATATGTGCTAAGGGAATATATACACTCCAAAAAATTATCAAAATATTTGTAGAACGTATTCAGCGGTAAAACAGTTAATACATTCCAATAAAATAAACAGAATGTTATTATTGGAACTATGAAACCGATGGATGGCGTTGTGGACGAAATGCGTGGCGATTAATTCTTTTGTTCTTCCTCTAAGTTCGTCTTAACGTAGTTCATAAGGAGGTACGTCCTTAAGGAATATTATAAGTAGACATGTTCTTCTTTTAAATGCTATTTCATAATATATTGTATTATGTTTAGTTATGTAAAACACATTAAGATATAGTCTGTTATTTACTTTGCAACCAGTGTTACGTTTCTTGGTATTTTAATAATAATCTACAAAAACTAATTAAAAATAATGTCCTACAATCATGATTCTCGTTTATAAAAGAATAATTATGAATCTTTAATAGATGATTAATAGATGATTTTTCAGCTCTTCTCTGTAAAGTAGAATAGAAGTATAATAAGCCCGACATTGAAAATGTTGAAATACTTTTCACATGACAATTTCAGTTGTCTGATTCGGTAAAAATCGAGTCTCAAGCAGCGCGACAAAGTGAAATCTGGAAGATTTCCACCGAAACACGAAGGAATTGAGAAAAATACTCGGTCCGCCGTCTCGGGCCATGCTGCGAAATAAAGTGGACCGAATCAAACTTTTCATCCATCCATCCATCTCGTTCTCGTTCTCGTTCTCTAATGCCGCGTTTTACGGCGATTCGTCTTCGTCAAGGGTTCTATCCCCCTTTTTTCTACGGTGTTACGTTCGTGTATTATTGGTCTGCGTGAGTGAACACCTGCACGATACGGCTTTTTATTGAGAGTGAAAAAAGATGAAGGAGAGATTGAATGCTGCCAAGTGTACCGACCATAAAACACGTTTATCCACCTACTTTTAATAAACTTCCAGCTTAAAGAATGCCCGAAAGTAGCCGATTTGGCGTGTCTTCGCTGAAGCGAGATTTATGGGGTACACTTATTTAGGGGTATGTTCCTCAGCACGTTCAGTGCAGGTTGATTTTTATGGGAATGTGCTGTTCGAAGAAGTTTATGGCTGGATATGTCGAGGAATTTAATTGTATTAGATAGTAGAGAAAATTATTTAGGAGTAATTAGTAGAGAAGAGGTAAAGGGTCTAGCTCAGTGTTTCTCAACGTGGGGCACACGCCCCAAAGGGCGGGCAATTCGAATGTTAAAGGGGGTAATTCGAAAATGGACTCGTCCAGAGTTTATGTTAACCGTATGGCGACTCTCAGTCGCTATTTGAACTGGGTAAACCTCCATTATATTATAAGTAACTTCTGTCCGCCATGTTAGTACAGTAAAACCTCGATAAATGCACAGATTTCGGAGGCAAAGCAGTACTCTTATCGAGTAGCGGTATCGAATCTGTGTTTACATTAGGGCGCAAGCCAAGCTCGAATTTAAAAAAAGACAGACAGTAGAAGAGACAGAGCGAGCAAGCAAACAAAGTGAGCTGCTCGAAAGAATCGGCGAGGCATTGATAATGCAACAATAAATTTGCTTATTTATTAATTTTGTTAAATGTAACTTTTCCGAATGTATTTTTGAGATTCTTCTGATTAAAATGATACCAAACACGATATAGTTTGAATTATGTAAATAGTAAGTAAATTTATTAAATATTAAGTAAATATAATTCAAACTATATGGTGTTTGGTATAATTTTAATCAGAAAAATCTTACAAATACGTTGGCAAAGGTTTCAAAAAAAATCGAAAATGAAAACGGCCGACTCTCCAATTAGTATTGCCTCACCGATACATTCGGGTGGTATCATGTTACACTGCTCCGTCGTCGAGCATCGCGGTTCGCCAAGGGGGATGTGGAGGGGATAGTCATGATGCAGTTATTGAGGGAAACTTCTGATACCTTTATGGAGGTTTTACTGTAGCTGTGATTTCATCGTTAGATGTCAGAGTTGAACTACTGGCTCTACTGGGCCGGCACTAAGCATTTTGCGCTACTTGTTCTGAATGGCGCGAAATGCTTATTGTTAGTGCCGGGATCTCAGTTTCTGCAGTGTTTCGCAGTACCGCTCAGCATTTACCGTTGGTGTTAATTTGAAATACGTGTCCGTTAAATTGTAGTAAAAGTCTCATTGTTTTAAAAAATACATACATTGTATAAATATAAATTATAAATATAATAACATTTCAACTTTTGAATATTAAAAATTATGTATACGTTAGGCGGAGGGGGGCACAAGAAGTTTAGAAACCCTTAGGTGGGACATAGCACAAAAAAGGTTGGGAAACACTGGTCTAGCCGGATAAGAATAGAAAAAGTGCAACCAAAGCAAATTAATCTTGGAGCATACCATTCGATAGGTCTCTTAAAAAAAAATCTTTCTGCAAAGTATGAATCCGCTACCCCTTCTGTAGGGGTAGTTACAGGGTGAAACGTATTTTACAGTTTTTTCCCCATTTCTCCTGCTTGGCTTTATAGAAAATTCTGAAAAAATTCACAAATATTATACCAAATAGTGTGCATGATTTGGAATTTTTTCATATTTTTTGATTGACAAATCAATTTTTAAAACATTAATAAATTTTAAGAACATTAATTTTTTTATTGAAAATATGAAATGACCACTATTATATTTTTACAATATTTGCACCATACAATAAATATTAATGTGTAATTTTTTCAGATTTTTAGGAGTGGTGGAACGCAGTTAAAAAAATTAAAAATTTATACACTACCTGTATCGTTTCTTATCAGGGTCGGTCATTCGGCTGGTCATAAAGTAACGATAATATTTTCCCGAAAGATATGCACGAGATTGTCAATTTAATACCGCAAACATCGCAAAAACCAGCCTGTAGTCAATAACAAAAAAATTACAAGATTTTCGTTCCGGTGAATTGATGATTTGACCGCGGATGGTACGGTTAGTACAAAACAAACCAAGTTGCAAATCTATTGCAATAATAAACCGTTTAAACTCACATCGGCAATAATCTGAAGAATCATCCGTTTTTGCGAATGTCTTTCGTCATAAATCCTTTCCGGACGTAATAATAATAAGGTTATATAAAGCCACGTAATCGGGAAAGATCATTACGCAGGAAACCTAGCGAATCCACTTTCCTTTACGTGTTTTACGATCCTGCGCTTCAATTATTCCACGGTCGTCGTTTTCGTTCTCGTACCTTCCCGGGGCGGATATTAAGTTTGTGAAATAGAAGCGTGTCTCGATGAATATCCTATCTTTGAAAGAGGATGAGAAACTACAAAATACTGTGTCTCGGTTACCGAGAACTTTGGCGGCTTAAAGTTTGCGTGAGAGGAATTCGGTGTAGGATGCGCAACTTTTTCTTCCTTAATATTTACCTCACTTTTTTCATAATTTTACTTTCTCTCGAAGTTGTAATTTCTACTCGACCTTCTCTCATTTTTAAATTTTATTATTTGTATAATGGAAATGAATCTTTCGCTGTATGAATAACTTATGCAGCTTGTCGTTAGTGAATTCTTTGCACTGGAGAACATAAATTTAATATTTTAACAGTAGAAGTACCAGCGTTAAAACTATTGTGTTTCAATATATGAAATAAGTACTTTGAAAAGAGAGGAATCAAGAGGCGGAAAAGATGATCGATTCGGTGATTTATGTTTCTTTAGATGCACGTAGAATATTTATTCTATGACTCTCCTATGAACTTGGAAAATTTTTAGAAAAAACTGTGCACCAGTCATTTTGACTGGTTTCGTAATGCTAGTGTTAAATGTGGTCAAAGTTAATGATGCAGATGGCAATAAGGGATCGTTTTTTATTGTAAATGATTTTGCATCGGAATAAGATGCTTTCGATTTCGAATAAAATATCTTTGCTGATTTTTTATGCTTACAGTTATAATTAGTATAGCTGTAATCGTTGACTGAAATTAATTTACTATCATTCTGCAGTGTCACATATTTGTTCTTCCTTGAAAACGGTATTAATTGCAAGTATCGTGGAGCACTTTGATCAAATACACGAAATAATTAATGAATCTCAAAAGTCAAATTACTTGAGCAAAAAATTAATAATAACAGACAGTTTTATCGACTCAACCGAGCATAGGACCGCGAAAGATTAAATTCTTCCAGACTTTACAAAAATAAACTTCCCTCTAATAAATATGAAAATATCTTGATTACATTTTTAATACTAGGACTTCCAAGTCGATTAAAATGGCCGACTAATTTTTTATAAAAATTCCGAAAATTATTAATTACTTAACCAATCATCTGTCTTTACTCCCTGATTCCTCTTTTTTAAGAATATTTAATTAATATATTTAAATCTAATGCATTTACTGTCGATAGTTCCATTGTTAAAGAATTAGTTATCAGAATTTATGCGATGTTTATTGTAATTGAATACTACAGCTACCAAGTCGTTCAAAATGACCGACTAATTTTTTATAAAAATTCCCTAAATTACAAATTACTTAACCAATTATCTGTCTTTACACCTTGATTCCTCTTTTTCCAAAGTATTTATTTAATATATTTAAATCTAATGCATCCAACGTTGATAGTTCCATTGTTAAAGAATTAGTTATCAAAATTTATGCGATGTTTATTGTAATTTAACACTAGAGCTACCAAGTCGATCAAAATGACCGACTAATTTTTTATAAAAATTCCCAAAATTACAAATTACTTAACCAATCATCTGCTTTTACTTCCTGATTCCTCTTTTTTAAAAATATTTAATTAATATATTTAAATCTAATGCATTTACCGTCGATAGTTCCATTGTTAAAGAATTAGTTATCAGAATTTATGCGATATTTACTGTTATTGCTCGTAGCCACCTAGAATTTCAATTGATATCGTAAAATATTTTATTAAATCGGCAAACTTTTATCCGTAGCAATAGCACTGTCCTTTATAAAAAAAGAAGTTCAATCTCGCTTAGAAATTTGGCAGACCGAGGTGCCAGTTAAAACTTCTGACTTTAAAGTATTGCAAACTTACTGTGCGAAGGGGTCGGCGATGCAGAATAATTTGCAGTCGGATTGGCAACTAAATCGAATTGAGATAATTTCATATCCTCCGCGATTGCTACTTGTCGTGCGCTGTTCCATTTGTAGATCACGTCTCGCTTCGTGTAACCAACTGAAATCAAGGAAATATTTCTTGCTTCAATATAAAGGAAGCAGTGTATGAAGGATTAAATCTCATTCGGAATAAATCTCGCTTTTTCCGTGGTCGGGGAAACGGAAATTCGATCGTTAATATGGCGTTTTTGCGATATTCCGTTAACGATATACGCGCCACGAAACTTCTGAAAGAGAAACAGCTCATTTCAGAAGCATAAAATTACTCCGTTTTAGTAGAGGTACTGTCGAGACATTAAAAGGCGGATGTAATGCCAGCGGCTTTTAATCTGTCAATTTGAATGTTTTTTTGCGACTTTTGGTAGTTTATTTTACTAGAAATTGTTAACTTTTAACCCTTTACGGACCGAGACTTTTTTGAATATTGAGATATAATCATTTATTTGGCGATCAAAAACCGCCTTTTTATCAGAAACTCATGGTGTTAATGTGTAGAAGTTATAAATTACTATTTGCGTAATGATATTTCAACGGTTATATTTCAAGTTATCAACTTTAACCGTGTATCCATGGTCCAATAAACTGTAATCAGATTTTTTCTCAGACTACATATATGCGTTCGTCGTCCTCAAAGAGTTAAAGCTATAAGGACGATGGTTAAACTACCTTATTAGTATTAATCATTCCTTTGTTTCCGGATTAGTTTATAAAATAAAAAGACGACTATTAACACAAGGATGGTACAGCATTACATTGAGAAATTTTCTTCTGGCAAAAAACTTCTTGTTAGCTTGTGATTAAGAGCTCACATATTTTGTTATCACTTTTCTACTAGTATTACAAAAATATAAGTAAAAGGTACGAGCGATATCAACGATTGAAATCAATTAGCGCGCTCCTTTCACCCAAATTAACGCTTTCATTTCTAATATAATTTTTGCATTTCGTATCGCTGCTAACGACAAGAGTTTTTGTAACGTAAAACCTTATAAACAACTTCAAGACTATTTTAAGAAATTCTATTTATTTTACCTCGTCTGATTAACTTATATTAACTCTTTGAGGCATGGGAATTCAGAAAATAATATGACCCATGTTGCACAGACATTTTTTTTTGGATTGAATAAAGTTGCTTTATATTTAGTAACAAAGTTATATAATAATATAAATTTTCGAGGTGGGACAAAAAACGTCCCACCGTGCATCTTTACGCATCAAAGAAGTGGGACACTTTTGATACCACCGTGCCTCAAAGAGATAAAGAAAAAAATATCGTCATCACGCAGATATACCTCGCAAAAATAGAGAAGTCTCGCGGTGTTAGGTACAGGGTAAGGGACCGTGTCGCTCGCACCGCCTACCCCCACCATGTCGATCTTGGAAACCTAAGATCGACGAATGACAAACGAAAACAAAACACTCCTTTTGTCGTTCCCATGACGACGCAACGAACGTGCGGCTCTTTCGGCCAATACCACGTTAGAATCGAAAGTGACGTCAGAACGAGGGCTGTCTCTATCCGTCCGGCGAATCAGAACAAACCACAGGCCAGAGGACTTCTCTATTTTCGCGAGGTTTAACCCTTTCGAGACAGATTTTTATATTTAATTTGAAACAGAGTGTAACAAGTTTTTATTAACATTTTGGACGCAAGATAAGCTTGTTGAACACGATAATTATATGCTGCTGTTGAAAATGATCAAAATTTAGAAATTTGGAAGTGTTTAAATGACCATTAGTTTGGGATATATTGTCCCATTAGTCTCGAAAGGGATAAATATGGGGTTTCGTCATGCCTATGTATTTTTTGTCTAAATAAATATTTAACAAGTTGAAAGCCGTGGAGTTCACTCGAGGCCGGTGCTACTGAATCCAATGTTTTATGTGAAATTGTAACATTTATAAAATTTGTAATACATTCAATATTTAACACTAGAACTACCGACGTTAAATCTATTATTGTCTATCATATTAAATAAGTACTTTGAAAAAAGAGGAATCGAGAGGCGGAAAAGATGATCGATTCGGTGATTTATGTTCTTTGACATGGACGTAGAATATTTATTCTATGAGTTTTCCATAAACTTTGAGAATTTTTGGAAAAAAATTGTGTACCGGTCATTTTGACCTGTTGGTAGTTCTAGTGTTAAATATTGACAATAAAAAGATAAAGTCCTGTTGACTGTATATCTATTTGTGTCTTTAAGGTTTCTATTTTGAAAACATGATTTTAATAGAAAAAATCCACTTTAGTAAAAATTATGAAACCAGCGGAATTCCGGTGGCGTTCAACGTGTTAATTATTTCCATCTCAAACGGCAATAGTAAAAAATTAAAATAAATTTTGAACGGTGACTGAAAAAGAATATGAGGAGTCTTAAATTACAAAGATACTCGACAAACTTACAGCTGCCGAACTGCAGTGGACATCTTTGAGTATCCATCGGGAAATCTTCAAGATTCATTGGACAGCCTGCCTTGATCGTGAGCCTGAAATCAAATATTTACGTTTGCGCTATCTTCAAGCCGTACTTGAAGGTGTTTTACTTTCCTCTTCGCTCTTCCCTTTCGCCGAGCACGAAAAAGAGAACTTCTATCATCGATCCCATCATCAACGGAAACACAAATTAAAATTACAAGACTATAGTAGATCAGGTGGTAAATAATCGCATTCTAAAACACTGGAACCCAGTTAAAATTCCTCGTCATCTTTGGAGAAGTTTTCCTACTGTGATTTGTAAATATGTTATAGCCCAGACGGTTCAGAATCCATCTAAACAATGGGTCCTAGGCAAAATTACTACAGCAGTTGAACACGAAAAAATTCAAAATCATACCACAATCAACCACCGAAGTAAAATTTTGAATTTTTTAATGTATCTCGTGCAGCAACAGTGTTCCTTGAAATTTTCTTCACAATTCTCGAATCATTTTTCACGTGATTATATGATTTATCCATTAATTAGGAGACGCGACGTGTTATCGATGATGAGAGTTTTTAATTTATGGCTATCAGGCATCGAAATCGAGCAATTATGTTCGTCCATCTGTTTAACATGGTACTCCTCGATAGAAATGGTTAACCATCTGCCACCGGTCACGATGTCCGGTGTGCATGACATATTATACATAATGACAGAAACGTGCTAAACGCGTGTGCTTCCAAATGATTTGTTCTGAAAGTCATCGAAAATTGACATCCTTTTAACATCGATAGTATCAAACCGTCTCTCTTTATTTATTTCGCGTATTTTTATTTTAAATTTTATTTAACACTGACAGGGGAACATACCGAAGTGTAAATCACCAATTTTGATAAAAGTATAGTACAATATATGTTATATTGTTATTGTTATAATTATATTGTTATATATATTATATTGTACAATATGTATTATTATATTATATATAATAATATTCATGAAAATACTTGACACCTATTTGTTTGATCTCTTTTAATTTTTATAATTAATTTTGACTCTCTACAAAATTTCCGTATCTCTAATAGTTTCAGAGACATTCGATAAATAGGTTTCGCAACCCGAAGTTTGAGGGCGGTTTTCACCCCTTTAACGTGGACGATTGCCGATAAAAAAAAATACGTGTTGAATATTTTCACGAAAACTATATCATACTAAAGTTTCATAAAAATCGGTGATTTACACTTCGGGATGTTCCCTTGTAAAACTAACAAGGCTACTTACTCTAAAAATTCCCCAAATTGATAGAGGAGCCAGGTGGTAAATATTCCACTTCTATCTTATAGCATCTAAATTACTTAATTGGTCATTTTTGTTCACGTGTTGATTCCTCTTTTTCCAAAGAACTTATTTAACAGCAAAACTACCAGGGCGGTCGAAATGATCGGTTCTCAATTTTTTTCTAAAAATTTCCCAATTCACGTCAGTGAAATCCTTTCGTTACACTATAGAGGCGGTGACAGATCCATCTTTGGATGTGACTGATCATCGTAATGGCGTCTCGCAAATTTATCCCTGTGTAGTACGGGACACTATAGACCCCATAGGCCACCGAGGCCACTAAGTGGCTTGTCTGACACTTACTGTAACACACAGTACATCTCAGTTACTGTCATAAACGAAATTTTATCTTAATAATTTTAATTCTACCTCAGACCTAACACAGCAAGACTGTAGTAAGCTCTTCTTCATTAAACATCTTCTTTCCTCATTATATATTTTTAATAGCTTTCTCTAAAATGAATGGTTTTCGAGTTATTATTTTTTTCCATCTAGAAATCCAATTCGGCCCACTGTGCGACGTCCGTTTTCGCAGCCAAAGTGCTGTTGAATCGTTCGCATTAAGGTCTCTCTTACATACAGACGGTCAAGGTACCGTTGTCCAAGCCTTTTGGTACCACAGTGCAAGTGTCACACCATCAATCGGTATCAATTCTTAGCTTAATTAATTAATGTCCTTGCTATATCGCGGCTAGGCTTGTATTGAAGTATATCTATCTATTTTATCTTATTTTTCGCTAGGCTATTTTTACCATTTTAAGTGTCATATTATTAATTTGTATCAATTTTTAGCTTAAATAATTAACACCCTTGCTATATCGTCGCTCGGCTTGTATTAAAGATTATCCATTTATTTTATCGTATTTTTCTCCAGGCTTTTTTACCAATTTAAGGGTCACATTATTAATCAGTACGGATTCTTAGGTTAATTAATTAACACCCTTGTTACATTGCCTCCGCTTGTATTAACTTTTATCCATCTAGTTTGTCCCATTTTTCTCCAGGCCTATGCTACCATTTTAAATAACACACCATCAATGGGTACCAATTCTTAGCTTAATTAATTAATGTCCTTGCTATATCGTGGCTAGGCTTTTATTGAAGTTTATCCACCTATTTTATCTTATTTTTCGCTAGGCTATTTTTACCATTTTAAGTGTCATATTATTAATTTGTATCAATTCTTAGCTTAATTAATTAACACCCTTGCTATATCGTGGCTCCACCAGTATTGAAGTTTATCCACTTATTTTATCCCATTTTTCTCCAGGTCTATGCTACCATTCTAAATGTCACACCATCAATCGGTACCAATTCTTAGCTTAATTAATTAACACCCTTGTTACATCGTGGAACCACCTGTATCAAAGTTTATCCCCGTATTTTATCCCATTTTTCTCCAGGTATTTAGCACTAGAACTACCAAACCAGTCAAAATGACTGGTGCACAATTTTTTCCAAAAATTCTCCAAGATTATAGGAGAGTGATAGAATAGATATTCTACGTCCATCTTATAAAACATAAATTACCGAATCGATCATCTTTTCCACCTCTGAATTCCCCTTTTTTCAAAGTACTTATTTAATATATTTAAACATAACAGATTTACCGCCGGTAGTTCTAGTGTTAGTGCTATTCTACGTGTCACCATCAATCGGTACCAATCAATAGCTTAACACTATTCCTACTACGACCGGTCAAATGACTGTTTTTAAAATTTCAATTAGAATTTCCTATATGCAACGTAATTGAATCGCCTACAAACTTCACGACTGTTCCGCAAATATACGTATAATACATTTTTCAATATTCACTTCTCTTTTTACTGTTTATTTTCTGAGAAAAATTAATCATTTGACAAATTCACCGGTTGCGGTAGGAAAAGGTATACGTGAAGTGTCGGTAGGAATAGTGTTAATTAACTAACATTTTTGTTACATCGTGGCTCCGCCTGTATTAACGTTTATCCACTTCTTTTATTAACACCCTGTATATGTACATGCTTTCCGCAGTTAATTGATGTAAGCGTTAAGGATTTGCAGACTCTTGCTGGTTTTACCATACTATCTCCTTGTTGGAATTACGCTTCGCCAAGCACGGTCCACGTATGAAAGTAATGCCCTGCAGTGGAAAATATACGTGTGCGTGAATCGTGGTATAGGAAAATATATTTTACCGCGGTAGAATGAACATTTTCAGACGAAATGGACGACGGGCGGTTAAGCCGAAACAGATCCGTGCTATTGTTCTTCTTCTTGCGCGATGAATGTACGGGGGATATTCGTGAAATGCGAAATAACGGGTGAATCGATGGAGATGGTTTGCGAGCTCGGTTTATTCGATTGCATTTCTGCGAGCATTTTTCATCGAGGTTTTATTTATGCGATTTATGGACGATGTTTTCTTGTTGAGAATTCTCGAGTGACTTCGATTGGACATTGATGTTGGATATGTCGATAAGGGAAATGTATAGATGCTTTTAACATTAGAACTATCGGCGTTATAATTATTATATTTAGATATACTGAATTAACCCCTTGTCCTACGATTTCTTCTGTGACTGCCTCCGCAATAATTGAAAATTAAATTGCTAAAATAAAAATATGTTAGACATAAAATATAGAAATAATATTATCGTGTCGTGTTCCACTGATACTTTCAATTTGATAATTTTTTAGAAGCTTCAAAATTTCCTGTTCCATCAACCGCATCACGAGTGTCACTCGTTGTTGTAGGGCAAAGGGTTAAGTACTTTGGAAAAGGTGTCATAGAGATGTGAAAAAGATGATTAATTAAGTAATTTAGGTTTTATAGGATAGAGGGGTAATATTTACTCAATGGTTGTAGCATCAATTTCGGGAATTTTTCGAAAAAATTGGGAACCGGTCATTTCGACCGCTTGGTAGTTTCAGTGTTAAAGAGTTGTATACAACTTTTGTGCATTTCTGCTACAATTGTGATATTTGAGTTGCAGTATAGAAAAAGTTTAGTCATAGAGTCGTACGTTCGCTAAGAAAGTTTGAAAAATTATGTGATTTGCAACAATGACGTATTATATGAAAAAGCCAAATAAATCGTAGATACATAACTGCAATAATAAGTTAGAATACGGTATTTATTAAAAGTTACAATAAGTTAATTAAGATTCCTAAAGACGCCCGAAGAGAATGAAAATTCTATTATAATTAAAGAGGAAAATTATATTTTATCTAAGATACCTAAACCATAAAACTAAACTACCTCACCTACTCAAATTTTCCTTTACTTCCCCCATTACTCAAACGTTCCACAAAGTAATTATTCAATTTTCAATAACCAACGAGACAATCATTTCCAGAAATCCTTAACTACCGTACCTACTCAAATTTTGCTTTACTTCCCCCATTACGCAATCGTTCCACAAAATAACTATTCCATTGTCAATAAGCAACGAGAAAACCATTTCCAAAAATTCTCCCAAACGGCAATTAAGACCCTTAACTACTTACCTCCTGAAATTTTCCTTTCCCTCCCGCATTACTCAATCGTCCCAAAAATAACTACTCCATTTTCAATAAACAACGAGACAATAATTTCCAAAAATTCTCCCAAACGGCAATTAAGACCCTTAGCTACTTACCTCCTCAAATTTTCCTTTCCCTCTCGCATTACTCAATCGTCCCAAAAATAACTACTCCATTTTCAATAAACAACGAGACAATAATTTCCAAAAATTCTTCCAAACGACAATTAAGACCCTTAGCTACTTACCTCCTCAAATTTTCCTTTCCCTCCTGCATTACTCAATCGTCCCAAAAATTAGTGCTCCATTTTCAATAAACAACGAGACAATAATTTCCAAAAATCCTCCCAAACGACAATTAAACCCCTTTCCTACGGTATTCTATTAACGCTGAAACCCCAATCTTTAATTCCCTTAACCTTTTCCGCACTAATTGTCCCAACCCCTTTCCCCGAACGCTCGAAAACCCGCTCAAACCTCCCGACGCCCTAATGCACCAACAGGAACGAAAATTGGCGCGAGTTTGATCGAGTTATCATGCTGGCAGTGAGCAGTTTAACTCGAGGGAGTAAGTTAGGCCACGAACTATGAGACGATCCGTGACTAATCGGATCCATCATCCTGGCACTCTCGATCGGTCAATTTGCAGCCGAAATGCGTTCCCTTTGCCCCAGTGCCCGTATCCTCATCGTGCACGTATTAACTCAGAGAGCCAGACCCTTTCCTTCGTACCTTCGGATTACTCGGCTTCCCTTACGGCATAGAAATTTATCGATATCACTTGCATTCGACATTCCGCAGACATCCTTGAGATAACGTATGTAAGAGGATTATGTGTCGAGGATTCGCGAGTTTCGATAGTTTGTAGATGAATCTTGGAGACGCAGAGTTTCAGGAAGAATAACGATGATTGTTTTCATGATAGTTAAGTGCTCGTGTATTGGTGCGATTTAACCGTTTGAGTGCTGAAGAATTTTCTTGTATACAGGGTGGTCCACGTAACTTGTGCACCTCGAATAACTTTTAAATTATGCGTTGCACGAAAGAATGTTATATACAAAAGTTACATGGTTCAAAGGGTTACACTATGTGGTGCGTTTGTTTTTTTTTATAGGTGGAGGCGTTTCGGAGATTTGAAGGTCAACTTTGTTTTTTTAAATGGAATGATATGTTTTTTTATTCATCATGAAATAGTACGTTTCAAGACGAGTTCAATGACCTATGCCTCAAGGTCATTCAAGGTCAAACTTGCTTGAATATTAAGTAACTA
Organism: Cerceris ruficornis; assembly: GCA_963989415.1. Lineage (NCBI taxonomy): Eukaryota > Metazoa > Arthropoda > Insecta > Hymenoptera > Crabronidae > Cerceris > Cerceris ruficornis. Next base: position 11,627,257 of record OZ022517.1, on the reverse strand, counting down.
TAATTCAAAGTATGTCGTGTTTGGTATCATTTTAATCAGAAATATTCCACGTCTATCTCATAAAACAAAAATTATTTAACTCGTCATTTTTATCATCTCTTGATTTCTCCTTTTCCAAACTACTTATTTAGAATATTTAAATATAATAGATATAAACTCGGTAATTCTAGTACTAATTGTACATGAACGATCGTACGTTCTCCTCGCACCGAAAAAATCCCCAAAAAACTTTCGCATACGTGTGCTGGTTCCAATGAGAAAAATGTTGCTCACGTATCGACCCTCGGTCACGTTCGTCGACCGTGTTTCGATCTTGGATTGAGCACGTTTAACCGAAGATAGGTCTCAGGCAATTTGCCTCCGACGATTTTCGGTTAGCATTCTACCATTGTACAGGTGCTTCCTACCAGCCGAGCATTGTTACTTCAATTGATCGACCTTCTTCCAGGTAATCGAGTGCCCGATATCAAGTCGCTGACTGGCGATTTTATCCACGAAAAGCTGCGACAATTCCGGGCTTCCGGCGAAACTACCCTTTTACACCGACGTTTCCTCGACTCTTGAACACGAATTGAGTGGAACGAACGATAGGTAAGGGTTGAGGGGGATGAGATAGAAGAATCAGGTTTTATGTAATGATATTCCGAACGATATTTAATTATTGGTAGAATATCTTTTGATATGAAAATGATTGAAGAGAGATATTAGAATTGGAAGAAATATATATTATCTATTATATATTTGGGTGAAATAAGGAATCTAAAGTGGAATAAAAAAATTACTGAGTATTCTTGAAGTGCTAAAGTAGTATTAACCCTTAACCCTTACAACACTACAGGGATATTTTATATCTCAAACATTAAATATAATTTTCATGTTATTATTGTAGAATTTATTTCCATATGTTATTTTGCTTATATGGCAATATTTACTGCTGGGATAAAAATATCCCAGCAGTAACATACTACTGGGATTTATGCTATCCCAGCTGAAAATCTGGAATCTCCTGAAATAAAAAAAAACATATTTCATTCTCAGTCGTATTTTGATTCCATTTCCTGTGCCACAAAATATGCACTGCTAAAAATTAGTCATTTTCTGAAGAAATAAAATTCAGTGTTGAAAGGGTTAAAAGGTATCATGTAAATTGCTTTTCTAATATGATTAACAAACGAATTACTGGTAACACTGATTTTTCCTGTAATCATTTATGGCGGCAGTAGGGATACCATCATCACAAAAACGTTCAATTTTGTTATGTAGTTTGTTAGCTGCACAACAAAAAAACTGATCTGGGCTGATTACCTGTTAGAATTAGGATTTTCTCCCATTAAACCATTTCTTAATGAACGATTAAAAATACCGAATTTGCCACATAATGTGAGGAAAATAATATTAAAAATACTTGGCGAAAAGGATGAGGAAACAATGCCAATACCACCATCCGCATTTAAGCAAGGAAGATGTTGTATATGTACAAGGAAAGAAGATAGAAAATATACTGTGAGACGTAAAATATGTACCAACTTCATTTGCAAAGGGCACCGCAATATTAATTGCGATAACTGTAAAAAATAAATTTTATAATTTTCATGAAATATGTAATTCTTATGATATACCTAATCTCATTTACATGTCTTTATTAAATTTATGAAATAAAATTCATTTACTGCGGTGAAATTACACCCATGATATGGTTAACGTGATTTTTTTGGATGATACTTTTTAAGTAATTTATAATAAAGTACTAAGTAATTTATATTTATTACTTTAAGACTAGATCTACCAAGGCAGTCGAAATGACAGGCTCTTAATAGTTTTGAAAAATTCCTAAAGTTCCTAATGCCCCAACTTCTTCATTTTTCCACTCCTATTTTGTTAAATATAATTAATTCTATTGTTTAATAATTTTTCCCTCGTTATTCCTTTCCTTTTAACATTTTTATTAATTATCTCTAAATATAGTGTGTCAACCACCGGTAAATCTACTGATAAGTGTAGCATACGACGCAAAAAAATAGCAACCGTGTATATTTAATGAAATAATCTTTTTGCGCGCATACTAAACTTAAATATTACTTAAATTACTTCTCATAAAGATTGTAGTTTGTGACAACTTCACTTTTTCAAACATATAGATTTCTTCAAATATATTGCGTTTATAGTTTCACGTGTAATTTTAGAAAAAGTTAAAAATAAATGCAGCGAACAAATGTGGCTCAATTTCACCAATTGGAATATTGAAACTCAAATAAGTTTCATCGTGAAGTTCTTATAGGAAAGCAGCTACTGATGTTCCTCAGCGGTAGGCCATTGTTCTTTGACACTCTGCAAAGCGTTGTCGCCGAGAATTATCAAGGAACTGCGAGTCTAAAGGTTCATCCAACTCGGGATCGTCACTTTTTCCAGAGTTCGAAAGTACGATCTTAAGTTGCCACTTACAAACGTATTTGTCGGTATCTGAAGGGAGATTAAACGGCATTCTTAACGGCGAACTTTCGCTTTAATTGCCAGACCGGAAACCGGAAACATTTCCGAAGCTGAAAAGAGCTCGCTGGAAGATCAAAGGCAACGAGAAGGCTGGCCCATCGACGCGCGAATGAGGAACGATTTTTCTTCCTTCTTTTTTTGTAGTATTACACACTTTTTTAATTCCTTCCTTTTTGATGTTCGAAGACGCTTTGGCGATTGAAAGGCATCTGATTTTTACTGCTTTTAAGAGCAGATGCAGAAAGGCGACAGGTTGCTAATAATATCTTTTCAAACTTTTAACGATTGAATCACTTTGGTTTGATGTTTATTTTGTTATAATATTTCTTTTTGGGAGATATTTATCTGGTATATTTAAACAGATTGAATTACTTTGGTATCATAATAATATAATTGAAGATAAATCAGGAAAATTTTTTCTCATTGTGCCTCGATTTGGCTCATAAGATGTTGCATTTAATTTTTCTCTTAATAAGAGCCGCTTATTTCGAAAGTTGTGCAAGCAATTTGTTTTTAAAATGTAGTAAGGCATTAAATAAATGGAAACACACACGCAGCACCAATTAACCTTTTCAGTCCCAATTTATTTACATCTACTGGGACTTATATAACCTATTGGGACTGAAAGGGTTAAACAAAACTGGAGTATATATATTTGGTGGTAATTATATGTAGTAATAAGAGTAATGGTAATAATGTTGGTGATAATAATGACAATAACGTTAATAATGGTAATCAGGGCACGATATCCGTCTCACTAAGGTGGTCAAATCAGACTCGTTAAAATGCTACGCATCGGCGTTTGTCGCTAGGCAGATATACTGAGGGACCAGAAACAAGGCACTTGAGAGGTAATTTGCTGTGATTCGCCCGACGGAGAGGGACATCCCTCTCCCTCACGCGTTTTCGATTTTTACGCGCTATTGGCAAGAGAGACCCGCACATTCGTTGCGTCGTCACGTGAACGACGAAAGGAGTGTTTTATTTTCGGTTGTCGTTCGTCGATCTCAGGTTTCCAGGACCGACATGGCGGGGATTGGCGGTGCGAGAGCAATCTCCCCTTCCGTCCCGAGTGCCTTGTTTCTGGTCCCTCACTTTAACACGTGGGTGCGGGCTATTCAGCCCGTGTCTACGAAATCCCTTTATTTAAATACCATTTTTTTTAAAGGGGGCACTATAAAAACAAGATATTTAGTGTTTGTGTTTGAACGTGATGTCAACTTGCGGGAAGATTTACTTGGATTTGTTATCTTGCATATTTATATTTTTGCAGTATAAATAAGTATAGTCATTATAAATCACAATTTTTCATTACGGTAAAGTGGTTTATGCCACATTCAAAATAAACGGCTCGTATATTTAACCCCCTATGGGCCTTTGTCTCTTTGAGGCAACATGAGGCACATTTGTATTTCCATTTTTCAACCTCATTTTTTACCTTCAAAAATTATTAAAATATGATTATTGAAAGTTACAAATTTTCATTCCAATTGAGTGCTTTGAAATCAACTGGAAGTCACTGTTTAAAATTCTATTTCTAACATTTATCAATATGCTGTTGTGTACCGAGTCCCTCGAAACAAAACAAAATTCGAGCTATAGATGGTTAAGGAAAAAGAAGAAAAAGTAATATAAGATCGTTGAGAATCTTTTACTTCAAAAAAATCTGATGTATGAGTACACTCTATATATTAGGAGGACCGAAATGTAATGTCGTTTCTCCAGATATTTTGCTAAAAACCAATTGATTTTTATCGATCCGGTATTGAGAATTTGCACACTAGATGAGAAAGGGTTGTTGATAACGAGGGTGATTACATCATTCATTAAAATTAAAAACTTGTTACAAAATTTGTTTGAATTTAATGTAAAAAACGACATTACTTTCCGGTCCCACTAATAATAAAACATAGAATACAAATGTCTCTGAATCATTAATTGCACTAATTCTCAACATTATTAATTTTCCATTAATTCTACTAATGGAGAGCACAGAATCCTCGAAAATTCATCTATTACATACGAATATTCCTAAGTTTGGAAATCACGAAGCAAAATTTCGAAAGTCATTCACAAGAAAAAGACCAAAAATCTCTGAAAGATAATTCTATTATAATAATTTCTCTCTTTCCTGAAAAAAAAATAGAGATTGTCTTTCAGATGGATGCGTCGCGACGACAATTTTTCATCGTTTAAATCAAATGCAAGTTTTGGAAAGAAAATTGCGGCAAAAAAAAAGCGACAAATGACAATTACAGGGTGACAAGGTGCATTCATACGATGCGAGCAATAACGAGCCTTTTCGTGAAATCCAATATTTTCCGCTAATATATTTCATTGCTGACAGGTTCGTTTGCAAAGGCTATACGTTACAACGAGCCAAATCATTTTTACCGTTTGTCAGGGCGATGGACTTGTTGGACGGCGATGTTTGAAGCGTGGGATATCACGTTCAGAATACGCGTTTCAGTGTCGAAAAGTGAGAAAAAAAAAGAAATGACGTGGCTATGGGGAATTAAGCGATGCATGAAATCCCTTTTTTCGTTACTTTTGAGGAAACGACTTTTCCGTGGTGTCCATTTTTGGGATACAAAACAAATATGAATTTCTGATTGTTATTTTACCAGAGGTTAAATTAACTTTGCCATTATAAGTACTGCATTGCATAATTATAAATATTGATCACATTTGTCAATTTTAAGGGCAGTTATTTTTAATACTGGGTCTAGCAAGGTTGTCAAAATGACTTGTAAATTTTATGTTACTATTCTTGAAGTTTCTTTTTCAATTTTCAGCGTCTATCTTGTAGACTGCGAGCGACTGTATCAATTAAGTGTTTTCCAATTTTCAATTCTTTTCTTTTAACTTATTTATTTGAAATTTTAAATATATTGGATTAATTGTTGATCGATCTTGTGTTACAGTGGCTTACCTTAAAATTTGTAATTGAACATTTTAATTAGATTTAACAAAGATAGTGATTCTTAATTCCTTTGAAAAATTCTTAATGTTACTAACATTTTCACTATTCATTTTCTACATTGGTTTCGTAAACACCGGATAATTAAGTCGTCCAATTTAATTTTTACGTCCGTTCATTTTTCTCTAATATTTTTTAACCTAGAACTACCGGCGTCATGTCTACGATATATAAATATATTAAAAAAGTACTTTGGAAAACTTTGAGAAATCAAGAGTTGAAAAATATCACCATTTAAGTAATTTAGGTTTTATAAGATAAAAGTGGAATATTTACTTCATACTTTAGAATTGGCGACAAATTTTTATCCTCATCTCGATAATTCGTTAATGACAAGCATTTCTCAACATGTCAGTAAATAATAAATCGACATACTCAAAAACCCAAAGATGAATATTCAAACATTTTTTTAAATTTAAATAAGAAAAAACCGATGTAGGTTACAACCCAAAAGTTGATAATCAAAATAATTAGTATCCAAAAATTTTCAATATTTTGAAAACAAGTCCACATACTCAAGACCCAAAAATTAATATTCAAAAATTTCTTAATTTCTCGAAAGTAACAAGTCCACATACTCAAGAGCCAAAAATGAATATTCAAATATTTTGTAATATCTCAAAAGAGAAGTCCATTTGCTCGAGATCTAAAGATAAATATTCAAACATTTTTTAATATCCCACTAACAGCGGATCCATATGCTCAAAATCCAAAGACTGTTATGCGCTAATCGTGCTTTCAATGACCTCCACTTCGGATTACCCATGGAAATTTATTCGTAATGCCTAAGTCCGTCATACTTGAATCTTATAACTAATTACAGCGTCCCCGATGGAGGCAGCATCTGCGGTCAGATTCAATTTCCAGCTATGCAACCAATATGCGCATACACCTACCATTTCTGCAAGAGAAATCTGTCTCTTCGCCTCTCTATGTATTTCGTTGCGAATGCTTATCCCGTTCGTTGATACGAGTCGATCCGCGACACAGAGAGCCCATTAATTCCATTAAGCCATAAGATTAAACGGTATAATTGTTGCATCGAATCAAAACTTCGCTCTGTTACAGCAGCTAATCAAATTCGCAATATTCCAAATGGTTTCTGCTGAATCAACTATGTGCAATTTTTTTCTGTATGTACTCATATTATTTTTCTTTGTTTCTGTTTTTATAGTTTTTAATGTTAATTGCAGTAGTCATTTCGCGCTAGGACCTATTGCTTTAACCGCTTGCCCTACGATTCTTTTGTGATTGAATGTGCAATAACTCAGGACTGATTGTTAAAATAAAAATTGATCACTGATTATTGACAGGACGAATATCTTAACTCCTTGCTATACTTATTTTGCGACTGAATGTGCAATAACTCAGAATTAACTGCTGAAATAGCAATCTATCCCGGATTTCTAACATAGCGCATAACTTAACGCAATATTACTGTAAAAGCATAGAAATAATTTGATCGTATCGTGACCTACTGTTATTTTTAATTCAATAATTTTTTGAAAACTTTCAAATTTTCTATTCCATTTACCGCATCACGAGTGCCACTCGTTATTGTACGGCAAGGGGTTAATACAGTATTAATATCATAGATCTAATTTGATCATTTCTTGTCCCACTGATATTTTCAATTTAACAGTTTTTTGAAAATTTCAGAATTTCTTATTCCTTCTATCGCATCACGAGAGTCACACGTTATTGTAGGGCAAGGGGTTAAATGGGCCTTGAAACCCTCTTGAGGCATAATTTACAATTTGGGTCTTGAGGTTGTAAGAGACAAACTTCTATATTTTAAATTATCTCCATAACCCTTGTTGACGCAAGGGTCGCACGTGCCCACCAGATTTGCACGGAAATTTTCTTTTAATTTGACCTCAATTTGTAATCTTTTCGCGAATTCTGCGTCTCCTATTTTTTACAAGTATAGTATTCGGGCATGCGATGACGAAGTTTTCGTCGTAATGCATGTGACGTCAGGGGACTACCACGTGACATAACCTTTGATGACCCTTCCGACGACAGTGGTTGAGTTGAGTTAGACGTGTAAAGTCGTACAGTCAGTCGTTGTTAAACTTTTATGTTATTATATGTTTATGTATTATTATGTGTTCTCAGTAATTACTAATCCTTGTTTACCTATTTAAATAATTATACATATTGTTACGTAATACCCTATGTATTTATGCACCCAGTAGTATGAATGTTACTGGGTTACGGGACATGTCAGTTGTTTATAAATAAATAAGCGATTCTATGGTCAGAGCTTCTCGTTGACGGACTTGTGTTTGAAATAAAAACGTTGTCATTTTTCTATAAAAGTGGGTTAATCATTTACTATGTCCAAAAGTAACAAACCAGACAGATTGGAATATTGCAGCAACATTGCTGCAATATTCCCTGCAAGGTTTTATATTGCAACGTAATATTGCTGCAATATTCCAGTCTGTCTGGGAATATATTTAACTATTTACGTATCAAAGACTCTTGTTTTATTACGTCCTGACACCACTACGCAACTGTTCACCGATCTAAAGGTATAGAACAATGTTTGATAGGTTATGGCAAATAATTTTCATGCACTCTGTACAATTCCACCCCTTCACAACGTTTCCCTCGGCGTTCAAGTATAAACACGGTTTAATAGTACCCAAAACGTGCATGAATCGCAGCAATATCGATAAAGTGATTGCAATAGATCTCTCTATAATTAACTAAATGCCGCAGAGAAGATCTAACAGGTCCCAGCACCTTCCATATTGTTGTATCACAATGCGCATCGTTATCGGCATGGAATTCGGTGACAAAGTCAATTTTGCATCCGATTAGAATCCATTAGTGCTATCAGGTAATTCGAGGGCACCGAGGCTCCATTAAGGGTATTAAATCCGATGCTAAATTACGAGGTTTTCCGGTGTATATAGGAATCTACGGCTAGTTTCAATTTGAATGGTGGTCATTTGGATTGCTGCCAATGTTTTCCGTCGGAGGAATTTCGCTCTGCTTCTTGCGCCGTGCGAGCTTCCTTGATTATGATTGGTTATTGTGGCGTTAATCAGTCAAATGGCATTGTTTTCAAACAAATTTCTGACGTTGGTGGTGTCTTTGCGCTGATAGTAAACTAAAGTGAATGGCAAAGTTTGTGAGATTTATTATTAGCGTTAAAATAGTTTGCAAATACAATCATCTTTTGTCTTTATAAATGTTCATTCCCTCGACAGATGTCTTCTCTCATTCGTTCCTGTTAATAAAAAAAATTAATCCTTGCAAGCAGCCTGATTGTGAGCCGTTTACCATTACATAATACTATTACATAATTAATTAACTTTACATAATTATATACAGGGTTGAATGGTTTCGAGAGCGGCACATTCTAATGGTACTAGCTTTTTTGTAGGCGGACGTGTAAGGGACATATGAAGGTCATTAATGTTTTTTTAAATGGAATCATATATTTTTTATTGCATTAGCTGATGCTCCTTCATATTCTTTACAAAAAAGTATTAACCTATTTGTGTAAAAAAATCATTAGTTTAGGAGATATTTTAATTCTAATTTGTTAGGAAATCGCGATTTTCTGGTCAATATTATGAATTCAATATAAAGGGATGAATGAATTCAATAATAATGGGGCCGAGGTGGCCCCAATCATTTTCCGGCAAGATCACCAGATCTAACGCCCCTCGACTTTTTCTTGTGGGGCTACTTAAAAAATAAAGTGTACGCTGAGCCTCCGACTACAATGGCCAATATAAGGGATCGTATCATCAATGAGTTTAACAAAATAACATCAGATACACAACGCAATGTTAGTGAGTCATTAACTTCTCGATTCAGAAAGTGTTCTGTTGCAAATGGTCGCCACCTTGAACCTTTTCTGTAAATATGCATAATAATAAAATATGAATTAAAATATCTCCTAAACTAATGATTTTTTTACACAAATAGGTTAATACTTTTTTGTAAAGAATATGAAGGAGCATCAGCTGATGCAATAAAAAATATATGATTCCATTTAAAAAAACATCAATGACCTTCATATGTCCTTTACACGTCCGCCTACAAAAAAGCTAGTACCATTAGAATGTGCCGCTCTCAAAACTATTCAACATCATGTACATCATTTTTTGATATGTGCAATAACAATGACGTAAATCTGAATGGCAAAATGTGGCGCTCCACCCTGTATAATAGTTCGTATTATATTATATATCCGTCAAATTGGCGAAATAAAGATCACCCGATGCACAAATTGTATCTACGTTTCCCAAAATTCCACTGCTTCGTTGACGTCTCGAAGATGCAAAAGGGACCTTGTGAGGATAAAACTGCAACTTCATTCGCAACCGGGAACACGGGAAACGTTGTCGAGGGTAAACATCGAGGATCAAACAAGAGGAAATATTGGCAACTGCTTGCTGCCAAGAGTGTTCGCATCGTTTCCATGCACGGATGAACGAACGAGTGAACGAAGGGACGAATTGGCGCTGCAGTAACCCGGCATTTTGAGATTCTCAATCCCCCCTCGTAAGAGGGTATAAATCATCTCGAGCGTGAAGTGTACACACGTTCCGTGTTAGGGAAGCCCTCCAGATTTGCGAATCTCTGCCCAGATATCCTGAAATTTCGCCAGCTTCGTCTTAACCCGAGAGCTCGCGTCTACCGAGTTACTCTCGCTCGGCAGGAAAATTCGGAAATTTTCTTACCTCCTCTTGGATGTTCCGAATTCTTTGGACGACGAAAGCACGCGCGTTTGAAAGTTACGTCGCAATTTTCTGGGGTATTTATTCGACGGTTTTGTCAAGTTTGTGCTATTTAGAGTTTTATTGATACGGAACTTTCCGTAAAATAGGAATTGATAATTTTTTATGCGATGTATCTTGGCAATTTGTGCATAATGCAAATTGATAATTTTTCTGTAAAAAAGATTTAGAATTTCTGTACTCTCCGCGTCTTCTTTTGTCTCTCTCCGGTTAATACCAGAACCACTGGCGTTATATCTGTTATTTAATTATACTCACTAAGTACTTTAGAAAAAGTGAAATCAAGAGGTAAAATGGCTGATCAATTAAGTAATTTGGGTTTTATAAAATAGAAGTGGAATATTTACTGCATGCCTTCCCTATCAATTTGGGTGGTTAGAACGGGGTGTTAGATCAAATGTGAGTTGGCAAGATCAAATCTGACCTTCAAATGACCTTCAAGATGCCAGAGAGTTATCGGCTGGCGTCACAAAAATGTGACTTTGCTCAAGTACGGTCGGAGCTATGACAAAATCATATGAGCCGACGATCTTGAAGTTAATTTTCTCGGAAATTGTTTTTGAAAAAACACTTTGGGTATGACAGAGGCAGGATGGGCAGGACAAGCAGGATAGCAGGAGTCAGACAGGACAGGCAAGACAGGCAGGAGACAATCAGGACCTCCCTCAAAGAGTGGCCTTCCTTGATATCTTCCTTAAAGTTAGAAACGGGCACGAACGAATTCCAGCTGTTCTTAGATATGTCTAATAAATATTTATGCAAAGTTTCATTAAAATCTTAGCGTATCAGTTTCCAAACTTCCATTACGAGTTGATAACGTACGAGATGGCAATGACTGCAAAGAGTTAAATATGCTGTATTAATCGTCGACAATTTTACTGTTAAATATAATAGATTTAACTTCTTGTGGTACCATTTTTTTGTGACTGAATACGCAATAACTCAAAATTGCTGAAATAACAATCTGTTCGGAAACTATCTTTGTAATTCGCGCCTACTATGAAGCGCCACCTATATGTAAGTTTGGGACTCCTCCCCCAGATAGTAAACAAGCCTCTGAGCAGAGAGACTAGAGACAATGTGCAACTTTATAAATCTAATAAATCTTTTGTTAACGGGACTCATTCTGTTCAGTTGAATATCTCCACATTAACTCTAACACAATCTATCCCTGATTTCTGATATAGATTACAATCTATATAAACTAAAGTTTGTATAACCTAAAGTTACAACTTAACGCAATATTAATGGTGCAGAAATAATTTGAGGCCCACTGATATTTTTAATTTAACAGTTTTTCGAAAACTTCAAAGTTTTCTGTTCCACTTATCGCGTCACTCGTTATTGAACGGCACAGGGTTAAAACCGATAGGTCTATTGTTAAGTTAGTAGAAATGAATGAATCTACTTCTCACAATTCAAAAGAAAACTTCAAAGCTTTTTCGACAAATCGCCGTAACTCGAGCGCAAGTTCAACGTATTACTGAAAATTATCATTTCAATAATCGCGCGAAAACGAACGATCCTAGAGGAGTGGCTGAAAAGAAGAATCCTCGTTGAGGCGCGTTTATTACGACCATCTAGCTGCCGTTCGCGAAGGTTCTCGTTTGCATGAAAATAACGAACTCGATTAGCATACAGAGACCGCGAAATCCTGAAATTACTTCGTTGTGGCATCCATGGATCACGTTGGTTTCTCTGTACCACGTAGGCAGAATCTAAAATCTGGGATTTTCGGGGTGAATCCTCGACCCGGAAGATTCCGGAGGACGTGAAAGATTATCCGTCACGCATACCATCGTGCATTACGTTTATTCCGCTAGAAACGAGTGAACGCTATCCGACGAATAGAATTTTGACTCTAATATCTCTGAATTTGCTCTCGCGTGTCTTCGTTGATTGTTTCGTGCTTGTGGTACAGAAATTTAGGGGTTCGTAGAATTACAGCTTGGAAAATTCGCGATGGAGAATAGCACTAGGTAATGGTGCAGTATGATCGAACTGTACCGTTGTTTCTTAACGACTTAACGTTAGAATTACTAGCATTAAATCTCTTACATTTAAATATTGTTACGTGTCACGTACGTAAGACCATTTTCGACATCTTAAATTAATCGACACTCTTTTGTAAAATATTTAATGTATATTATATAAGATGTCCGATACCGAGGACGTCCGACCGTGGATTCTCTTTCTTCTAATATTTATAACAATTGACGTATCTCCTAACCCACAAGGGAAGTTCGGGAACTGATACACTGTGATTTTGATAAAACTTTGCAGAAATATTAAATAGACATATCTAAGAAGGTAGCTACAATTCGTTCGTGTTCGTTTTCATCTTCGAAGAACATATCAACCCACTTTGTCCGAACCGCCCTTTCTAGATACGTGCTTGTAAGTCGTAAAGAACAAAAGATAACAAAAAGTAAAACCGCTTCAAATCGGTTCAAACTGGATCCAACCGGGACCAAAGTACATGTAAAATATTGGAATACTTCTTTCAATCAAACCGGATCAATCAGGGACCAAAGAACATGCAACATTTTGGAATTTTTCTTCTTCCAATGAAACCGGATCAAACCGGTTCAAGCAACTTGTAAAATTGTGGCATTTTCCTTTAACCCAGACAGATAGGACAGACAGGCCAGATCGGAACAAATCGGATCAAACAACATGTAAAATTATGGAATTTTATTTCTTACGATCAAACCGGTTAAAACCTATCCTGTCCGTCCTGTCTGTCGTAATAAAAGGACGCTTTTATTTAAAGTAAGTACCAAAGTTATGATCCACAAATTCATCGTTCTCTACCTTAGGTAGCGATATATTTGCAAAACAATTATTAAGAAAAACGTAGATCTGTAAATCAGTTGAAAGTAAGTGTCCAGTGGAACCGTAAAATACGGTTATTTCTACATAAACTTAATTATCAACAATAGCGTGAAAAGTATCACTTTCAGTACCCATCTTGAGAGATGATCGTACACTAAGCTTGAAAAAAGATCTATAAATGTACAAATTTTTTTATGCCATTAAGATTTAAGTATAAATCTAAGAAAGTGAAATAAGCACGCACGAATCTATTACGCTCAGACATCTGAACTACGTGGAGGAGGTACCCCAGAAACAAGCCATTTGTCGAGCTGATTGTACAATCACTTAATCTTTCCTAATCTAACCTTAATCTTTCCCAAATCAATAACATCTTCGATAGCTTAATATCGTCTTAAATTCCCCGAACTTCGTAAAGTGGAACAGCACTTATAGTACGACACAAGGCAAAATCCCTCTCCTTTGTTATCACATCAATTCTACAGTACCAAGACTGTACAGTTTCGTGCTATATCATGAAGTCTACTGCTAAAAAAAGGTTACTTCCGAAAAAAACAGGATACTTGTGCCGCAAAAGAAGTTACTCCTTTCACTCCTCGTGTTAGGAAAAGTGAAAAGAAATGTCGTTTTTCTTCATGTTTCTGGTAGGATATTTCTAGCGTGATTCGCTATAAATTATTCATACCCGGTCAGTCTATCACAGCCGAGGTCTATTTTGCACAATTAAACGGAATAAATACTATGTATTTTTTTTATAAATAAATTTGTCCGCATTGTGAAACAAAAACGAAGTTTCTCTTCGCTTTACCTAATATTTACATAACACGTTTGTACGCAGTGAAAGATGCGAAACTCATCAGCAAGTTGTTCTTCGTCTTCGAAATTGATTCGCACGTTTCATCGAGCTGTCGATTGAATTGCCAGAGTAAAATACTCTGTCGTATTGCAATCGAAACTGTTTGGTTTTTCAGGCGCCTTTTTTTCTCAACGAAACACGCGAACCCGTTAGCTTCGGTTTTTAACCACTTGGCGGGGTAAATTACTTCTTTTTTTGAATGACATTCTCACACGGTAGCATCGTGAAGGGCGACCGAGGAAAACAAGTGAATAAAGGGGATCTCGGCTTCATTACGAGCAGCAGAGACACACGGACACATCGCGAAACATCGTCAGCTATGCGAATTAACGATGTTTCGCTTTGATTCGTTTCTATGGAAGCCGAGCTGAAGATGGCGCTGCATTGTCATAATTCGCGAACGTAATATAACGTTAGTTAACGATGTATCTGGCATTGAATTATTAAATGTTTTCTTTTCTCTATTATATCGCGAGCAAACATTGTCAGAGTTTCGTTAGGGTTGGAAATTAATATTGGATATTTATTATGCCCTGGATATTGCCTTGGGAAAATTTCGTTTGGCTGTTAAATGGAATGTATTAATTAGAGATAGCGTTATATAATAGTGATAATAGTAAGATATTGAAACTAAAATATTAATTATAGTACGATATCAATTTTTGGTGCTAATTATTAGGTTGGTAGGAAATTAATGTCGGTTTTCAAACTTTATCTTTAAATGCACATGTTGAGAATGGGAATAACTTTTTTTAATCAAAATAAGTTCCATTACAATTCACACATTTTCCCCAACGAGAAACACGTTTATTAATAAGTTTCTTTGTTCTAAAATAATATAAGAAGACAAACCGATTACAATTAACGGCTATCTCAAAATTAAGCGGTAAAGTTTGAAAACTCGAAAACCGACATTAAATTCTTACCAATCTAATATTATTACATGTGGAATATTTATTAGAGTTACATGGAAAATAATGATGAATGGTATTGTAATGCGTTTATGTGATAATTGAAAAAATAAAGGGCGATATGTTCGCGTTATTTTTTTCAAACACTTTCCTCGCATATTTTAACTTCGTATTTTGTGTCATGTGTATTTATCACTCGTCCCCAAGGAGTTAAGTTTCAATTTTCGCAATGAGATTTTTTCTAGGCCGCTTTATCTCTGTCTCACCTTTGCGAATATTGTCAGATTAATTCTTTGACGAATCAGCTACTACTTTACGGTATCTCACGTCCTAGATTTTAGTTTAATTAATAGCATCAGTTGTGCGAAATAGCGGAAGGACATATTGCAAAAATTAATTGTACCCTGCTGGAACAAGATGTTTGATATTTCACTATTAACTGTCTTTCGCAACCGAGAAAAACATTTATGATAATTTTGAAAGTGCATTCTGAGCTATTTTTTAAGCTGGGTATAAAGGAAAAGTTTGTTTTTTAAAACTGAACGATCTTAACCCTTTCAACACTGAATTTTATTTCTTCAGAAAATGACTAATTTTTAGACGTGTATATTTTGTGACACAGGAAATGGAATACAAGTACGACTGAGAATGAAATATATTTTTTTTATTTCAGGAGTTTTCAGATTTTCAGTTGGGATAGCTTAGATCCCAGTAGTATGTTACTGCTGGGATATTTTTATCCCAGCAGTAAATATTGTCATATAAACAAAATAATATATGGAAATAAATTGTACAATAATAACATGAAAATTATATGATATTGTTTGGGATATAAAACATTCCAGTAGTGTTGTAAGGGTTAAGATAACATCTTAATTACCTTTGTCAAAGATTCATTGCAAATGACAAGAGCACTGGAATTTGCGATAAAATACAGTTTAATGTAAAAATATTCAAATACAACTTGGCACATATGCTCTTAGGTGATTTATTTGCTATTAAAACTATCGACGATAAATCTTTTATATTGAAATATATTAAATGAGCACTTTGGAACGGAATCGAGAAATAAAATATCTGATTGATTTAGTAATATATGTTTTATAAGATAGGCTTGGAACATCTACTGTATTGCTCGCCAATAAATTTAGAAATCTTTTAGAAAAAATTAGGAGCAACTCACAATGACTGCCTCGGTGTTTCTAGATTTAAATAAGTACTTTCGAAAAACAGGAATCGAAATTTGGAAAAGATAATTAATTCTAATACTTCATGTTTTATAAGGTGGACATAGAGCATTTATTCTACGGCTCCCGTATGAACTTGGAGAATTTTTTTAAAAAATTGAAAATCAGTCGTTTAGACTGTCTTGTAGTTCTAGTGTTAAATAAGTACTTTGGAAAAAGAGGATTCGCAAGTTGGAAAAGATAATTAATTTTAATACTTCATATTTTATAAGATGGACGTAGAGTATTTATTCTACGGTTCCCTTATAAACTTAGAGAATTTTTATAAAAAATTAAAAGTCAGTCGTTTAGACTGTCTCGTAATTCTAGTGTTAAATTCTAGTGATAATTAATTGTAATACTTCATATTTTATAAGATGGACGTAGAGTATTTATTCTATGGCTTCCCTGTAAACTTGGAGAATTATTATAAAAAATTAAAAACCAGTCATTTCGACTGCCTTGTAGTTGTAGTGTTAAAATCATCCAGAAATTTATGGGCCACCCTATATATTTTAATATCAGAATACCGATATGTATGATTAATGATATTTTAACGTCAGAATACTTTAGTCATGAATGATCAACTTGAAAATCAGCGTGTTAACACAGTCAACGAAGGCAACAGATTAGAAATTTACTTCCACAACTTTTTTTTAAAGTTTTTCATTGATTTAAAGATTTTCATCAGCGAATAAGCACTTTTCTTTATGACACGGTGTACATTTACGCACTTTAAAGATAAATGCTTGAAAAATGTATCGCGCACGTAAAAAATATTCCCTGTACCGTCATCATATGAGATTCGACATCGAGCTAACGATGGCAAAATTTACGGTGCAACGGTAGTCGACCCATTTCCTCTATAAATGTACCTGTTAGTATATCGGCCTCGATTCCTCAACAACGAAGAAAGTGCTACGTCCATAAAAAAGACATAATAGATTTTACATTCTCGCAGAGAATTGGTTTTATCGCTTTGAGATTAACGATTATATGTCTGACTTATGGCGTCTGTTTCTACTGGATGAGTTTAATGTCGAGAAAAGGGCGCGGGAAAAATTCTCTTATAAATTATTGTAAAAAATTGGATTACTCTCTGATATAATTATATACACCTATTCCTCCATTTACACGGAATTTTATTTACACGCTTTCGCTTTTACAAGGTTTTCAAACTGGATTTGAAAGAGAAATACTTATTAAAAATAAACTTTTTTTCTGCCGGCAAATATACCGACTGTAAAAATATTTACTGTACACGATTTCGATTTATACGATATTCTGAGAAACCGAACTTCTGTGTAAATCGGGAGATAGGTGTAACTCATAAATGGAATTCTACATTGGAACGTGGATGTGTTGAAACATGAATTATAAAGCTTCTATTTTTATATGTCCATTGCGTTATTATTATCATCACTTTCTATCAGGAATCGCGTTCAGGACAAAGGCAACTTGGAAATTGGAAGACTGCACATGATTGATTACAGTGCAATCTAATTAGACACTTTATTTATCTGTCTCTCTCTTTCTGACGTTTTGTACTTGCAATTTCAGTTATTTTTTGCCAGTTGAAAAATAAGCTTTCTACAAAGTCTCTGTAAGGCAAATTTTCATTTGCTGAATCTCTCAAATTGAAAAGCTGCATAAGATGAAACTATTATAATGAATTATTTTTTCCTTTACTTCAGCATTTTTTTCTAAATAAATATCTAACATTGAAATGTTACATTATTTCGTTTAACCATGCAACTTTGAAGCAACACACGGCAAATCTAAGCTTTTATTCTTCAAAGTCAATTTTTTAACTTTACCAAATATTAGAATTTAGTTCTTAAAGATCACGAAAGTCTTTACAATTTAATGTTTCAGAATCAAAGTAAATTATTTATAATAGTATTTTTATCATTTTCTAATGTGCTATCGTGCAACCGATCTTCAGATGCCACAGAAAATTCGGACTATAGAGGGTTAACACGTTGAATGCCATGGGGGTCACCGGTGACCGGCGCTATTGAATTCAATGAAACTTCACATGAATTTTAAATTGCAATAGTTACGAATGTTCTAATACATTCAATATTTAAATATTGGCATTAAAGAGGTAAAGTCCTGCTGACTATACAACTATTTGTGACTTTAAAGTTTCTGCTTGGTAAAGATGTGATTTTAATAGAAAAAGTTTCACTTTAGTAAAAATGATGAAACAAGCAAATTATCGGTGGCGTTCAACGTGTTAAATGCAATATAAAGGACACCGTGAAATGTACGGACATTAAAACATTTTTAAATAGTGGCATTCAAAAGTTAAAGCACTGCTGAGTATATATCTATTTGCGTCTTTAAGGTTTCTGCTTGGTAAAGATGTGATTTTAATAGAAAAACTTTCACTTTAGTAAAAATAATGAAACAAGCGAAATACCGGTGACATTAAACGTGTTAACTCTTCGCCACAGGAACGTTTCAAAACGGGAAGCAGGTTTATATAGATAAATAATTATTTGTCGATTACCGAAACACATACACGGTAAAAGATACTTTTACGTGCTTCGTGCTAATATCCGCCGAAGGGGAACTTCCGATACGGCTGACTGTGCTAAAACTCCGCAAAATTAACTAACAGCTGTTCAGATAGGTCTTTGCGGTCTGATGGATACAGTAACTGCTAATAAAGCGCCGTGCAAAAGCTATGACTCGATCAAAATCTAATGGCCATTGGCTGATAGCACTTTACATATACGAAGAGTTTCAAAATTTCATTTCGTAAAATGTCCCTTGAAAATAGTTGAGAAAATTCGAGCAACTTTATCCGAAGTAACAGCAGGTATATCAAGAATAATTACAGGTTGAATTTAAGAAAATTAATTGTAATTTTCACAAAGAATTAACACTTATCGTACCAAGCGCAAGTAAAATGTCCGGTTCAGTGGAATGAAAATATGTAATTTTTTGTGTTATTAATTAAAGTTAAAAATTCTCTGCATTTTTTTCTAAAAAGTATTAGCATAATTTCGTAACCGGTTGAAAGATCTGTTACACTTACAATAAGGATAAATAACTTATCGGTACGGTTAGTGTGAAAGTTGAAAAGGAATGTTTAATTTAACGTGACATTTCTTGGATAACTTATTCATCCTGACTTTCCTCTTCTGGTTATTTTTTTGCTTTTTCTAGACTTACTATTTACCTAGTAATTGCTATTATTGATTTTAAAATGCAAATTCACTTTCTTCGATACTTAAAATATATATTATTGTTCTTCCAAGACTTACTGTTTACTTAGTAATTGCTATTATTGATTTTAAAAAGAAAATTCACTTTCTTCGATACTTAAAATATGTCTTATTGTACTTCCAAGACTTACTGTTTATCTAGTAATTGCTATTATTGATTTTAAAAAGCGAATTCATTTTCTTCGACATTTAAAATGTATCTGGTTCTTCTTCCAAGCCTTATTGTTAATATTTACCTAGTAATTGCTATTATTGATTCTAAAAAGCGAATTCATTTTCTTCGACACTTAAAATCTTAATCTTAATGTGTATAGTGATTGCAAACATTTAAAAATATCTCAAACATGTTTCTCGTTTACTGCAACCTTTACGGATTTCACGTTTATGATGGCACACATCGTTTTATGATGACGTTGGTAGCTATATCGTTACAAGATATTTTATGCCCACCTCCTCGAGACTCGTATGTAGGTATAAAAGGATTTTCCAAGATTTTCGATTACCAGGAGCCTTCGAATTTTTTAAGAGCCTTTAAATTACCGATATTTTTTAAACAACATAGAGTTAAAACGTGAACGCACCTTCTTTGTTGTTGTGACCATACGCAACTCTAGTTGAAATTTCTTTTTCTATTTCCATAAAATTACATACATATCTTAAAATTATATGGATATGACAAATTGTAATTTGTTGTTATTATTTAATAACGTATTTTAAGAATAGAGACTGAAACTGTTACGCATTTGCAAGTTTTTTTCCGACGATCCTCTATTTTCAATCACCAGTAAAATTTAAAGGAAAATGTAAATCCATGTAATCTTTTGCATTAGAGAATGTGAAATGGTAGAAAATCAATAAAATAACAAATGCTCACATACAATATTATAAGTGAAATACCATATAATGTATTAACTCTTTTAGTGCCAGACCAATATATGAGTCGCTCAGAAGCCAATGCGGTTAAGTCCGTTTTTTGATATCCTCGGATTTTTGTAAATTTTAATGGAATTATATTCATTCTATTAAAATTTACAAAAATTAGAAATTATCGAAAAATGCATTGGCTTCTGAGCGACTCATATATTGTTGTTAGCAATACTCCTGGCACAGCCAATCATGGGATCATCATTTAGTTTTCTCATATGATATTAGTTTCATTACAAATAATTGAAAATACATAATTTATGCTTTATATTGCGCGTTCTATATAAAGCTATGACCAGATGATGATACTTTTTATTTGCTACAACTGCTTATAGCAAACAACCCACATTTTCATTTTGCATAGCAGTGTTAGATAAATATTATTAGTATGATTTTCAACAAATATTGAAATCCTTTTGCCATTCATTTAATAAATTTTTCAATCGGCACGAAGAGGGTTAAGAATGTGAAATTTGAGATAATCAGCAGAATAACAAATGCTCACTTAGAATATTATAAGAAAAATAGAAAAAAATATTTCACTTTCTCTTTCCAAATCAATTTAATATTGCTATACGATCCTCGCACCATCGCCATCATCCTTTTCATTCGACGTATCAATGCCACACATTTTCATCGAGTTTCCAATACAGCTTTCCACGCCCGATTCCCAGCCGTCTGTGAATTCATGAGCTCGACTGTCACGTCGAACGTCTTATTTGCACGGTACTTTATTACTTACTTCAATCTGACCTCGAAAGCCTAAATGAAGGTCTGCCCTTTTCCACAAACTTAACTGAAATCGAATAACAGGAAATCCACATTTCCTTCGGTAATATAAACAACTCAGCATCATTTATCGTTACGATCCTCATAACTCTTCTCAATCTCCCATTAAATAATTTAATTCCCTCAATATTCTTAAACAAACCAAACAAACACATCAACCCTCTCAGAATTTCGTTTACAATAAATCATATTCCATTCGTAACAATTCCAACCATCCTCAGTTTAATACCAGATTTAATTCAAGACTTATTCCATATTTGCAACAAATTTTACAACAAAAAAAACACATCAACCCTCTCAGAATTTCGTTTACAATAAATCATATTCCACTCGTAACAATTCCAACCAGTCTCCTACTCAATTTAATACAAGATTTAATTCAAGATTTATTACATATTTGTAAGAATTCAAACGTGTCCCTTGTACTAAATGAGAGTCAATTAATTAACTACCAGTTTCAAGTGAAGTATCACGGATATTTTCATCGGCAAGGAATGTGAATCCAACTTCCAAAGGGAAATATTCCGCGGGGTGGAAAGCGCCGCCTGAATTTCTCAGTGATCCTGGTCAAAGATTTCGACGACCAGGTCTATTTCGAGGTCGTGGATAAGTCTCCGATTAAATAACTTAATTCCCCCAATATTCCTAACAAAACAAACAAACAAAAAACACACCAACCCTCTCAGAATTTTGTTTACAATAAGTCATATTTCACTCGTAACAATTCCAACCATCCTCAGTTTAATACCAGATTTAATTCAAGACTTATTTCACATTTGTAAGAATTCAAACGTGCCCCTTGTCCTAAACGAGAGTCAATTAATTAACTACCAGTTCCAGGTGAAGTATCACGGATATTTTCATCGGCAGGGAATGTAAATCCAACTTCCAGAGGGAAATATTCCGCGGGGTGGAAAGCGCCGTCTAAATTTCTCAGTGATCCTGATCAATGATTTCGACGACCAGTTCTATTTCAAGGTTGTAGATAAGTCTCTCATTAAATAACTTAATTCCCCCAAAGTTCTTCATCAAACAAACAAACAAAAAACACATCAACCCTCTCAGAATATCGTTTAGAATAAATCATATTCCACTCGTAAGAATCCCAACCATCCTGAATTTAATACAAGATTTAATTCAAGATTTATTTCAAATTTGTAAGAATTCAAACGTGCTCCTCGTCCTAAACGAGAGTCAATTAATTAACTGCCAGTTCCAGGTGAAGTATCACGGATATTTTCATCGGCAGAGAATGTAAATCCAACTGCCAAAGGGAAATATTCCGCAGAGTGGAAAGCGGCGCCTGAATTTCTCAGTGATCCTGGTCAAAGATTTCGACGACCAGGTCTATTTCGAGGTCGTGGATAAGTCAAATAGAAAGTGGCCGCGGAATCAAGGGATGTATGTTTCCTCTTTGTTAACCCATTCCCTTTCTCTTGACCTAGTCTTCTGGATCGGCTCCATTGTGCACGGCAGAATTAACCCTCGAGCTCAAGGTGCCTCTCCATATGTGTACGTATGCATCTACGTTCACGTACAGTCTTGTTAAGAATTCTACTTCAAAAACTGTGCATTTCCTTCGCGGTCTAGGTGTCGAATTTTTTCCCTCAACTCCGGGCGAATTTTTTTGCGCCTCGGTGTCGCTTTCAATAAGGGGTGCGAAGAGGGAAGTTTTACGGAGTGCTTTTTTTTTTATCGCCGCATGCATTCCAGTGGTTTTCGCAGTGATTTAGGAGAGAAAAAGTAATTGGGGGTTGTTTATTTTTCGGTTGGATAAATTAATCTTGATGAAGGGACATTTGACGACGGAGAGTTGATGATTTGAAGGATAAATTGTATTGATTTATGGTAGCTGAAATTCGAAACGGTGAATATTTTATTAATGGTATTGTAAGTTGAACGAGGTATTTTGAATATTTTGAAGTCATTGAATTTTTTCGTGGTTCAAGTTCGACGCAACAGATGACACGGTTCGTTAAGTTATTGACCTCCGTTTTGTCTTGCTATAGTCACTTAATTATTCAACATGGTTATTATGCGAATGATGTTTTTATGATAATGTTAAAATGGTTTGCAGTTGATGCAATGATAAAGGCTTGGATCTGTAAGTGATGAGTCGAACTTCGAATTTGTATTGCTTCTGAGAAAGGGTATACTTGAATTCGGAAAAGGATTCAGTTTACTCAAATTAAGAAAAAGAGCATTTTCGAACAAGTAAGTAAAGTAGCCACGAATTGCATTAACAGTATTCTTAATTACTTAACAACCCATTAATTTTGTACTACAAAAGCAAATACTTATAATATAGCAGAAAAACAAATTAAATTAGTCCTTAAAAATCTACCATCAGCCCCTTGCCCTGTGATTTCTTTCGTGACTGCCTTCACAATAATACAGAATTAAATTGCTAAAACAAAAATTGTTCAATGATTCTTAACACATCTTAAACGGGAAACGTCTAAACTCGTTTCGTGCATATTATTATTAAAACGCGGGAGAAGACAAAGCAAAGTGAATAAAGGAATTAATTTTTAAAAAGAAACTGAAAGTATATTAAAAAATAACCCATAGTTCAAAAGTTATAGCTATTTTATGCAAAAGTAATTTTGCACGCGAATTGCAGAAAATCGCCCGCTATATGGTAAGAATTTGACGAGAAAATACCCGCTTAAGATGTGTTAATATATTGTATAATTTAATGCAACATTAATATCATAGAAATAATTTCGTCGTGTCCCGATACATTCACATTTTCAATTTGATAGGTTTTGCAATTGTTTATTGTAAGGCAAGGGGTTAAATATGGTGTAAGGCTTAACACGTTGAATTGAAATTACATGAAATTTCTTATAATTTTTAACGCTAATATTTTGGAATTTTGCTAACATCTTCCAGTACCTAAATGTCGGTGTTAACAAATTAAAGTACTGTCAATTATATAACTATTTCTAACTTTAACGTTTCCGCCGTAAATGACGTGATTTTAGTAGAAAATGTTGCACTTCGGCAGAAATGAAAAAATGAGGGAAATACGAGTGGCGTTCAACGCGTTAAGAAAGTTGATTTGTAAAGCTCTAAATTAGAAGTTCATATTTATCGAAGTTTTTGCGAATTCCTCACAAATAATGCTATTTGCTTGAATTTAAGAGAAGGATTTGGTCCAGACGGTTTAAAAGAAGTATGCTCGGATAAGTAAGTAAAATTGGAAGAACTCAGCGAAGTGTTTTTGGAGGAAACGAAGCGAGAGCAAATGCATCATTCGCTTTGGACATGCACTCAACTGTTTTTCTGATATGTGCATGGCAGGTCTGTTTAACATATATACGATCTCGAAGGAGTAACTCGGAATGATAACGCTATCGACGATGAAGCGAACGACGATGCAGTGACACCGGTGATAATAAAACGCAAGGCTCTCAGATAAAGTCATAAATTTCACAACTCATCCGCGATGTCTTCGAAATAATCGTCGAAAATTTCTTGCGACTTTAAAAACATTCTCTTTCTATCCTACGATGAAGCATTATTATATTTTGTGTAGAATATCGCGATTAATCTGTGTCGTTATTAATAAATAATATGAGCGGACGTGTGATTTATTAAACGATTTGACAACAGCTAATTAAATTATTGTTACACTATTATCGTAAATACGAATTTATAGTAATTGAGATGAACATATTTAATGTCTGCGCAGATATATATTAACACTTTAATGGCCGCACGTTTACGCAGTTTAACTTCGCCAGGGTCCGGCAATATCTTTAAAGAATTAGATTGAAAAAACTTTATACACATTCACGAAATAATTGACCGTGTGCGACCACGCACATTTCTAATAAAAAACAATAAAAGTAAACACAATAACAATTAACTAACACTACCACTAACAGTTGTTCCGGCTATCACACACATTTTGTGCGAGCAGCCATTAGAGTGTTAAATATATATTATTATTATATTTTAAACAGTACAAGTATATAATAAATGTCCTGCAGTATTGATGGGAACGATAAAATCGTATTTCGTTAAATATATGTAACGATAGTTCTTAAAACATTGTTCAAACAAGAAGTGAGAAAAATTGTTCATAGTGTTTCTGATGTACTAATTTAGTAGGGCAGTCAAAAGTGACTATTAAAAGGGCTGTTTTCTAAGTTATATTACAGTCTGAAGGAATGCACCCATAGGGTTATTGGACTTTGACTTTAAAGCGAAGAAAATGATAATTAAAAAAGGATGAAAATACAAAGCATGAGTATTAAAGTGATGATTTTTTTAAGTTGTCTTGAAATTAGTCACAGGACGCAATTAAAAGAACAATAAGAGCCAACCACGGTTGAAAAAAACATGTTTATCCAACATATACTTTCCTCCATATCTCATGTTATTTAATTTTAATTCTTTAATTTTATTCCAATCCGTCCTCCCTTTAGCACTATTTCATGGAAATTCGAATAAAATTTACTAATTTAAAACCTTCTTGTGACGATCTCGGCAATTTATTCTCTTCTGTAAAGATTTTTCTCCCTACGATGGACTCTCCTCAAGAATTCGTTAATCCATCTTCCTAACGATAAGTTACAATGGACAAGTAACAATAAAAAGGACATACCTCGAGCTGTAAAGTACTCTGCCGTCTTGAAACAGCCTAACGAACTTATTCGGACTGGTTATCGTGTGCAAATAGCTGTGTTTGCCGTTGTAGAAATACGTGTCGGGCTTCCAGATTCTCGCGAGCATCGATATGCTGAGAGCGAGGGTCTCCTTGCCACCTTGGAAAGCCAGTCGTCTGTCCACCCATGACTGCCGGAAGTAGCAGTCCATAGAGTATGTCTGCGAGAAAATCTGCATTTTATCAAGGAAGAACAGAGAATAAACGTATACAACAACGTTTAAGAATAAATGCAATGATAAATAAACAGCAAAAAGTATGAATTATCAGAAGTGTAATATCTATATAGCACAGGTGTTTCTTTTAATTTCTGTTTTCAGGAGTATTTTCCAGTGTAATTTTCTATTATATTATTCTCACAAAATAATATTATAAAATTTATGAGATAGGGATGGAATTGAGTCAAAAGAATGACCAAATAACTTTGATACATGTAACTTCTTCGCATATCCTTTTAGTCCTACGATTTAACCTTTTGGGGATAGAGATATTTTTGAATATTGAGAGATAAATTTTGTCATCCAAGCCCACCTTTTCATCGGCAAGTTAGGCTGTTAATGTATATATATTATAAATTACTGTTTGTTTAATCATATTTCAGCGGCTGTACTTTAATTTTTCAACTCTAACTGCGTATACAAGTAGGGATAAACTGTAATTAAATTTTTTCTCAGACCACATATATGTGTCACTAGTTCACAAAGGGTTAAAGGGGCGACGCACAGTGTGTAATTTCGCCGATCTAGCTGGACAAAAGTATTTTTCGAACGAAATTACGGTTTTCATTAATTTTACTGACGTTTCCACTAATACAGAACACAATCTTATTCTTAGTGTTAATAACAATGTATATTTTAATAATTATTTAAAATTTATACGTAAAATAAAAAAACTCTCAATTTTAACAATTTTTTGTAATTGAACGGTAATAGTTACTTAAATTTTTTCTGCGCAAAATGATTTTGCAAACTACCTCGAATACAACGATGTATATTATTTTAATGTTATAGAGATTTAAATATGTTTAAACAATGTTCAAAGCGGAGCAACGCCCAAAATGCCCCGATTTTTATGAATATTTTCCGATCTACCGTAAAAACTAAACGTCCAGGAAAAAATTTAATAGCAGGAGGCGATAGAGCAGACATTCTTCTTGGGGAAAGCATAAAAAAAAAATTGCAACACAATTTTTGTTTTCCGCTGAGAAATTAAAATAGTTCCGCCAGGCATTTATTTGCGTCCGCTCACAAGACCCAAGAAAAATGTCTTGTATCCAACCGAAAAAAAGGGAGAAAAAGTCCCAACCGAAATGCCGATCCGCGCGGTATAAAATAATTAAAAAAAGATAGATGTCGTCATTTGTCTGCAATGGCTCTTCGCATTTTCAATTGTTTATACCTTCAACTTTGAACACACAAAATTGCAAAACTGTAATAAACCGTAAACTATGTCAAAACTTACAAAACTTTCCGAAGCGGAACCGAAATGCCGAGCCGCGCGGTATAAAATAATAAAAAACATATAGATATCGTCATTTGTCTGCAATGGCTCTTCGCATTTTCAATTGTTTATACCTTCAACTTTGAACACACAAAATTGCAAAACTGTAATAAATAGTAATCTAAGTTAAAAGTCTACATACTTTTCGAAACAGAACTTAAATTACATGTTAATTGTTAGAGTGGATTAAAACGATAATAAAAGGCCGTTTGGAAAAATGAAAAATTGTTAACATATCCCAAAGAAGTGAAGATAACAATACATACAAACAAATGCCATTGTCGTCTACCGTTATGTAACAATTGTCGAAAATGTCTGGGGCATGACACGTGCGTGTGAAAGCAATGTACGGAAAGTGCGACTTTGAAGGCTGTTAAGTAATAATTACAGATTATTTCCTGGAATAATTTTTACATTTTCTGTTTATATGGACATTGTACTATTGATTTATAATAAAATTTTATACATATGGACCATTATGAAAATTGACTTTTGTCCAGCTAGAACGGCCAAATTACACACTGTGCGACGTAGCGTCAAGTGCAAAAATACTGGATCCCAACGGAATCTCACGTTAATAGAGTTTTTCCAAGTATAATGCAGTCGCGGCTAATTTTTTGGGTCGAGGCTGCACTTACGAACGATCGATAAGATGTTAGAGTTTCACTATCGAGCGCTTAGCGATAAGAACAAAGGGAATCGAGTGACACTGACCATATCGACTTCGGAAATCGGACCCATGCTGCGTACCATGATGTCGACCTCAACGGTGGCAGGTGGACCACCGAAATCCGGTCGCACGCTGTTGTCGTAACCGCGAAGCAGATTGTCCAGTAGCTCGCTGATGTTGCTGTGATTGTTGCTTTGTGTCCTCTGTCTCGCTGATATTCTCGCCCCTGTTGCCATCCTGGAACAATTTCAGTTTCTTTCACTCTTCATCAAATCAGTCATTTCTTCTTTTGTACTTCGGACTTAGCGAGCGGGAAGAAAATCTTAGCTTGTAGAAGAGATATGAAATGGTAAAGTGTCCAGGATAAATGTAAAGTATGAAGAGTACTGTCGACAGCTGAGAAGATGACAGCTGGCTGTGTTTTGGTCGAGTTTATTGTGATAGCCTTTGTAAATTGACGCGTCAAAACAGATATGTGCATTCCTCTTATTTATAAAGGGACAGTATATATTGGTTGAATCGTTGTCGACGTTAAAAAGTACTGTGGGTAGCTGAGAAGATGGCAGCTGGATGTGCTTTGCTCGAGTTTGTTGTGGCAGCCTTTGTAAATTGACGTGTGAAAAGTAGTATATGCATTTCTCTTATTGGTAAAGGGACTATTTATTGAGTGAATTGTTGTAGGCGTTAAAAAGTACTGTTGCAAGCTGAGAAGATGGCAGCTGGCTGCGATTTGATCGAGTTTATTGTGGCAGCCTTTGTAAATTGACGTGTGAAAACAATTATATGTATTTCTTTTATTTTGAAAGGAACTGTATATATTAATTGCATTGTTGTCCATGTTGAAAAGTACTGTAGGAAGTTGTGAAGAACAGATATGGGCAGTTTTGTTATTGATAAAGGAACTGTATTAATTAGCTGAATTGTTGTCGACGTTAAAAAGTACTCTAGGCAGCTGGGAAGATGGCAGCTGGCTGTGATTTGCTCGAGTTTGTTGTGGCAACGTTTGTAAATTAACGTGTGAAGTTAAATATATCCATTGCTTTTATTGGTAAAGGGACTGCATTTATTATTTGCATTGTTGTCGACATTAAAAAGTACTGTAAAAAGCTGAGAAGATGACAGCTGGATGTGCTTTGCTCGAGTTTGTTCTGACATCCTTTGCAAATTGACGTGTTAAAACAGATATGGACAGTTTTGTTATTGATAAAGGAACTTTATTAATTAGCTGAATTGTTGTCGAAGATAAAAAGTACTGCAGGAAGCTGAGAAGATGGCAGCTGGCTGTGATTTGCTCGAGTTCGTTGTGGCAACCTTTGTAAATTGACGCGTGAAAATAAATATGTGCGTTTCTCTTATTGGTAAAGGGACTGCATTTATTATTTGTATTGTTGTCGACGTTAAAAAGTACTGTAGGAAGCTGAGAAGATGGCAGCTGGTTGTAATGGTCTTGAGACCATTAGGATATATTTTGTGGACAGCCGTATGTACAAAATATATGCGTTTTTTTTATTGATAGATCAATGTCATGCATTTATTTAAAGTGTTGTTAATGATGATAAATATTTCAGGCAGCTGAAAAGATGACAGTCGTCTGGATAAGCTAAGCTTCGTAGACGAATTCATGAGAAGTGTCACATGCATTTTTCTAAATTTTTTGCTAACGCCCTATTTAGACGTCATTGGGAAAGTTTTGTGTTGATTAAAATTTCGAAAATAACAGATAACTCCGAAGTCTCGAAATTGAACTTCAACTTGGAATTGCTTTCTCCTGTTGGCTGTAGGGACATCAAAAGAAGTAGAGTTTAAAGTTTGAAGGGTATCCCCCTGGGTAACTCCAATGTTTGATATCACTTTTATTTCGGACTTAAAAGTAATTAGGGGACGCTTCATTATCAGTCCATGGGAATTAATCATTCTTCATATAAAAACTTAAATTCCTTATTATACAAGAAACGGTTAATTTTTCCTGCACAGAATTCCCAATCGTATACAGATTATATTATCTTAAATCGAAAATACGTTAGGCTTTCCCGCCACAATTTAAATTCAAACCTCAAGCAACAAAAAGAAACTTTAATCACAAACATCTCCATTTTCATGGACGACTTTAAAACACGACCAATATATCGTTTATTAAATAATTAAATTACACTTCCCTCCTTAACACTAAACCTACCAAGCCGGTCAAAATGACCGATGCGCAATTTTTTCTAACGATTACCTAAATTGATAGAGAAGTCATGAAGTAAATATTCCATTTCTATCTTATAAAACCTAAATTACTTAATCAATCATTTTTTTCACCTCTTGAATTCTCTTTTTCCAAAGTACTTAATCAGTATATCTAAATTTTGGTAGATATAACGGCGGTAGTTTTAGTGTTAGAAATAATAATTTCTGCTTAAAATCCAAACCCTTAACCAGGTCTAAGGTATCATCCTGCTTAACGCAACCGTCGCATCTTTACTTTTACGCGAAAAAAATTCAAATTACATTCGCCAATCCCGCAATCTTTAAAATCTTCAACATCATCTCTGCCAACCGCAACGCTCTCCTCATTTTACAAATTTCCTTTCTCCTATTCCCAGTCATCCAACCGCACCGCAGCACTCTCATGTTGCAAGCATTGATACCATGGATCGTTAACTAACATTCCTCGAAACCAGATGACGCTAATTGCCCAAAGAGCGGCGCATTACAACACAGCTGATCCGTCGATTCCGGAGAACACGTAGGATCTCCACGCAGACGTTAAGTGCAAACCACGATGCAAGCAGTCGGAATATTCCTCATTCCATGTGTGTTTATACGCGTGTACACGCTATACAATCTTGATCCTTTCGTCTGCGTTCCTCTACAGGTCTCTTCGACGGTTCTACAAGCATTCCAACATGTAGGACGAGGCTTACTTATCCTTCGTGTATATCGTCCTGCATCCTACGGGAGATGTAAGTACTTAGGTACACTGGAGGATCGGTAGGGGGTGCTCGAGAGAGTTCGAGGGATTTGATTGCTTTAACAAGCGTCAATTGTGCACGGAGCTGGAGAGTTCCGTTCTAATCTGTTCATAGAATAGGGAAAATTTTGTTGATTTCCTTGATGGAAGGAAATTGTATGATTTGTTCGATGATTAAGTGTATATTTTCGAATATTGTGCGAGATAATTGAATCAACGGGCTGGAGGTTGTTTCGAGGTGGATCAGTTTACCATTGCTGCTGGAGTAGAGGTCAAAGAGATTATTGATATAGTAATTTATATTTCAGAAGATAGACATAGAATATCTACTGTATGGTTTGCCTAGAATTTTTTTATGAACTATCAGGAATTAGGCATTTTGGCTGCTTGGTAGTTCTAGTGTTAACAAGCCTAAAGGTTAAGTGTCATTGCTGGTGGAGCAGAGGTCAAAGAGATCATCGATACAGTAATTTATGTTTCATAAGATAGACATAGAATATTTACTGTATGGTTCCTTTATAAATTTATCTATTATCACTATTATCTATTATTACTATTATCACTAGCCGCGGAGTATTCCGCCCTGTAAAATGTTAAACTGTTGCGCGCGGAAGTGCATGGTACAGTAAAACCTCGATAAAGGCATCAGAAGTTTCCCTCGATAAATGCATCATCACAATCCCCTCCACATAGGGGGATTCCCCTTGACGGACATCGACGCTCGACGAGGGAGCAGTGTAACATGATACCACCCGAATGTATCGGTGAGGCAATACTAATTGGAGGGTCGGCCGTTTTCATTTTCGATTTTTGTTGTTGTAACCTTTGCTAACGTATTTGTGTGCTTTTTCTGATTAAAATGATACCAAACACGATATAGTTTGAATTATATTTACTTAATAATAAACTTATCATTTACATACTTAATAAATTAACATATTATTTACATAATTCAAACTATATCGTGTTTGGTATCATTTTAATCAGAAGAATCTCAAAAATACATTGGGAAAAGTTACATTTAGAAAAATTAAAAAATAAACAAGTTTGTTGTTGCAGTAGAAATGCCTCACCTATACTTTCGAGCAACTCACTTTGTTTGCTTGCTAATGTAAACACAGATTCGACACCGGTACTCGATAAGAGCACTGCTTTGCCCCCGAAATCTGTGCATTTATCGAGATTTTACTGTACTACGGGTCTTATGCATTTAGTACTATGATGCAAACGGGTTAAGAACTAATAAATCTAATCTAGAAATAAGTGCAGAGGAAAAATTAGAATTGGAGAAAACCTCAACCATAAAATAACAATTAAATTCATATATTAAAAGTAATACCTTTACACGAAATTCCTCTACAAAATGAAATAATACGTTTGCCAATTCTCCGTGAATTTTTATCCCTTTCACAAATATATGCATCTACAGTTCCTTTAACAATTATACTTCACCAACACCAACATCAACATCGTGGCTTACACCGCTTTTAAAATGAACTGGTGATTTCAAAACACGAAAATCATACAGGCGCCATGTTCATCATTCATAATACACAGCCGGTAGAGATCTACATATGCAGTTTGAAAATTAGAACGAGGGAATTCCCAGAGAAGCGAAAATTGCGGCAGGATTGTTTTTAAACCGAAATAAAGCCGTATTTTAATGCCTCCTACTTTTAGGTCAGCATGCAAATGGCTGCTCGATCGGAACACGTTGCTCCTCTGTTCATCCTACATTCTCGACGATTCCCTGTGTTCGCTTTTGTTGCCATTGCCAAATACGATTTTTCCGAATTTTTCCAATCGTTATTGTCTCTTCGATGAGACTGAAAATAGTCTAATGCTTCCTCCATGACACTGTCAGGGGAATGGAGTACGATATCGGTTTCGTTGGATTTCAAGGAAATTGACGAACGATGAGGCTTTTTCTATTGGAACTGGCAGATGTTCAGAAAGTTTCGCCCGAAAAGTAGACATCGCATTTGTAAGTAAAGAAAACTCTCTGCTAAAAAACATTGTAATGTCTGTTTTTGTGAGTTATTGGAAAATGGATAGATTTCATTGTCCGATTGTCTTCGAATACTTTAAGATGAAATTACAGAATTATGCTGCAAAATAACATTGCATAATTATGTATTATAATATCGCTTAATTCGTATAGTACATTGTTATCAATGTTGAAGATATTATACTGTGGAAAATAAAACGTTTGAAAATAATGTGCGTTGAACAATTTATTTTTTAACGAACGCTATTGCATTTATGGAACTCGTTTAGAAGGACTTTTCAAGTGTTCAGGCCTTTAAATCGTGTCAAGTTACAAAGAAAATTGAAATCGTACCGTACAGCTTTTTGTTACATATTTTTTTCAAAGTGACGCAACTCCAGAGCCATCTAATTTGACGATATGGATCTCTTCGATATCAATTAAATATTGTATGTCGAATGTACTCGACAGAATTCTTTTTTCATTAGAACGAAAATTTGCATTTCAATCTCTAATTATGTAAAACGCTAAATTTTGTTAAAATACTATTCTAATTTCTCTTCCTCAACCGATTTAAATCTAATTTAAATTAATTACTAACTGTCGAACTGCTAGAACAATAAGCGTATTCTATAATATTTAAAAATTCCGCTTGCCACCGTTAACCGGAAGTCCATATGTTGATTTCAGTGTTTTCACGATAAAATATACAATTAAAATCGTACTGCTTGAAGTGAAGTCATTTATTCCGTGAAATAATAACATTGTTAGTCGAAAATTTCAAAAATGTTACACCGAGAGGCGCACCTTTGGAAGGGCGCCATTGACTTTTGCTAGCAGGAAGTCACAATTGGCGGGTGTAGCATGAAACAAAAGAAATTTCCACGTCCGATGAAACAGCATGTGACTTTGTACAAGCAGTTGTTTGTACAACCACTGAACAGATTATTGTCGTGCTAGAAAGACGCTTAAAATGTCAAGTACAATTGGAGCGTATCAACGACAAAGGGGATTTTTTTTGCGCTTTACGTCACTATAGAAAGTCCCGGACTCGACATCGCGGAAAGAGGATTATTAAAAAACTATTAAACTCTTTGCATTTCTGTTAATGTGAATTTCGAGTATATTCCACAAATCACTAATAATAAAAAATTACAGGACGTGAATTCACGTTAGCGGTTGCGAATGTGTTAAGTATACATGGTGTCTCGCAATTTTGTAGGATAATTGTAAATGTTCTTTGTACGGAGGTCCATGGAAAGTAGGAGATAAATATTTTTCAAACGTGGTTGGGTTTTTAAGAAATTCAAGTTTAAATATTATTCGAGTATATATTTGAAGGGGTATACACATGAACGTGTCTCTAACTAATGGATTGTTTACAATGACCCGCTTTCAAAATAAAGATTCATCGATCAAAAATGCACATTAAGAGGTCGCGTCTATCTCGTTGAAATTCCATTTTCTTATAATTATTAGAAATTATGAAATAAATTTTCAACATTGCCATAACGGTGCTAATTTGAAGTTTTAATGAATGCTTTACGATCGAAAATTTTGAGTGTCCGTTTTCTGGAAAAGATTTGTTGTACTTTCTTTCCTAGATTAAAATATCAATAAAAAAATAACATCATTCTATGTTTTCTATTATAAACTGTTTTTATATTTACATAATAATATTTGGAAACTCTTTATATCAGCGAATCCTGAAATTTATGTAAGTTCACCTATATAAAATATTAAACATATTTAATTAAACGCTGAATCCATTAAACCTATGTATTTATCAGCCCCTGAATGTAAATCTACTTCATCAAATATCATAAAGTAGAAAATTGCTGCTATACAAATCTCAGACTAACTTGAAGTACTTTTCGTCATAATTTTCCACAGTGTTTTCAGAAAAAACTCAACAATATTCCAAATGGTATAAATTTTATAAACAAAAAGCAATAGTATTTACAAATCTGAATCTAAAGAATGTATTTTAAGCGAATGAATAACCCCATGAGATCATTATTTTGCTGCAAGATCTCCTGTTGCACAAAATTATCACTGTTTGAAGAATTTTTCCGATTAAATAAAACGAATTGTTGCAGATTTGAGATTCCAGTTAACACTTTCCCGTCCAATGCCACCACGTTGGTGTTAAAAAACTAAAAACCTAAACAAAAATAAACTGAAGAAACTGAAATTTCCTTATTATGATAGTTGACCTCTACTTACATATGATTACATGTCCTCATAAATTGAAAGACTTGTTGTGATACTTATGTTTTACTGCTATATATTTTATCACGTTATAAGTCACGGGGGTCATCGGTGACCGGCGCTACCGAATTCAATGAAATTTCATATGACTTTTAAATTGTAACATTTACGAATTTTATAATACATTCAATATTTAAATATTGACATTAAAAGGTACAGCACTGTTGATTATATATCTATTTGTGTCTTTAGGGTTTCTGCTATGTAAAGATGTGATTTTAATAGAAAAAGTTTCACATCATTAAAAATGTTGAAACTAGCGAAATATCAGTGGCTTCAACGTGTTAATTGCAATATATAGGACACCGTGAAATGTACGGACATTAAAGTATTAACGTTTCGAAGCAAGTAGTAATCGAATTTTTAAGTTCATAACGTTAATCACTTGTTCGCAGCAGACGTCTCGTAAATATAACCACATCCGGCTATCGGGTTTCTCAACTCGAGTGGATAATGAAGTTGATGAAGCCGTTGATCGGAGAATTCCTTTAAACCGTCATCGTTCCTTTAGACGTCGAATGACCCAATTCCTCTCTACCCGATAGTCAAATTTCCTGCCATTTACGGAACGTTTTTCCGTTTCCTGTTACCAATTACCAGCCGCGATTGTATTCGGTAACAGTTTATTACTTCGGATTGAAGTTACTTTGTTAGGCAAAATTGTATTTACCTGATGTCGATTAATAACCATAGTTGTCACCATCGATGGATTTTGTTGAAAGGTTGGTGACATTTGATGTCGTGTGAAAAAATGATGAAAAAGAAAATGATTTGAAGAGTTAAAAATAGGAAATGATTGTAAGTTCATTTGTGAAAGTTATAGTAAACTACTTTCGTAATAAATGAGATTTCTATTGTTGTTGTTGGAGATTGTTACTGCTGCTTTCTGGAGATTTCTGTATATAGAGGGTGTTTCAGAATTTGTGGTTCGATTGGGAAAGTGGGGGATTTTTGCGAAAACGAAGAAGTTGCGATGAAATATAATTTTTTTATATGTGCCTTCGCCGGTTAAATTTTGCCAATAGCTCAGATATCAATTAAATCATTCGTTTCTCATTTGATTCTTTTTATAAATCAGGTACTTCTAGCTATACAGAGTGACAATGGAGAATCATAAATGGAAAAGAAGAAGTGGATGATTAGTCGTAAGAATTTTGCAAAATAACTTTTGCAAACAATAATAATACAAACAACTTTCATTCCGAATCAGCCATCTTAATTGTCTTAAATGTAGTGTTAAACATACTAAAAGATCAAGTTGGAAGAAAATTGTGAATTCAGGAAGAAACAATTAAGAACTTTTGCAAACAATAATAATGCAAACAACTTTCATTCCCAATTAGCCATTTTAATTGTCTTAAATGTAGCGTTAAACATACTAAAAGATCAAGTTGGATGAAAATCATGAATTCAAGAAGAAACAATTAAGAGCTTTTGCAAACAATAATAATGCGAACAACTTTCATTCCCAATTAGCCAGTTTAATTGTCTTAAATGTAGCGTTAAACATACTACAAGATCAAGTTGGAAGAAAATTGTGAATTCAGGAAGAAACAATTAAGAACCATGACTATCTTAACAGGTCTAGTGTTAAACAATACATCAAGAACTCAGAAATCTGACAGTCTTTTTCAAACTGCATCGTTTTAGAATTTAAACAATACCGAAACGACAATGAAATATTTGAAAGACAAGAAAAAAAAATACCTATTTCGATATTTTTCGAAATCTCATTATCGGCATTTTTGAGACTCAGGAAAGTGGAGAGCTGGACGATTGTGTGAAGAAAACTAAAAGAAGGGAAGATTATTCTGCGACCAATTCGAACTGGGTTAATTGTCCAACGAGAGGAGGGCTCAAATCAAACAGGATGCCGAAGATCTGCATTATGACGGCTATTCTCCTTCGAATATTCCGTGGTTCCTTTGCAGAATCCTCTGAAAGGATCCTGCCAAATGCAGTTTACGTTGTATACCAACCAGAGAAACATATGCAGTCGATTTTGAAATTTTCGAAAAACTTGTTTGTGTTCACAAATGCAAATAACATTATTTATTGACTGCTAACTTGCATTTATATGAGACTTTTAGTTGTTTTTTGAAGAATTATTTCTCTGCTACAATTACTTTGGTACAATTATTATCATATTATTATTATTTAGCACAATTAATTGTAACAAAGTTGATGCAAATACGATAAAGTTGATTATTATAATGATTTAATAGAGTGAAGAATAGAAGATAATTTGGAAAATAATAAACTGAACGGTTTTTACTCAAATTAATTGAACCAAAGTTACTTTTCTCTGAAAATCGAAGATTCTTAAATCACGCACTTTGATTTTAAAACTTACAAATTGAAGAGATTTTTGTTTATATATATTAGAATTACAATGCATTTAATGTATTTTACACAAATATTCCATCTTTGGTGTTTTGTGCTCTCTCTAAGCCGTGTGCTGCTTTGTAACCTAATTTTAATGCTCCAATTTCTATCCACTGCTTTCTCTCTTTCTCGAGTAGTTGAACATTTTTTTTAAACGTAAATTTATTATAAAACAACCGATGGAAACGATAGTTTCAATGACCGCCTTTTTAGAATATAAAATAAAGTGTGAATTCCATATTGCAGATCGCACAAATTTTCTATTTCTTAATCATTTTTCAATTATACTTTATGTGGTATATACTGTAAATTCTAAACTCAATTGGTAGTTTACAGAAATTTTGTTTCATTGCAAATATGCGAGGAAAATTTATTATATTTGAATTCCACTCGAAATCAATTTCAGCTGAATTCCTTTGAATGCGAAAATGTGTCGTTTATTGTAAAACACTTGAAGAAATACTTCAACAACGGCTATTTTATATTGTAAATTGAATCAACGTAAGGGCTATCCCCATGAGCACAACATTTTTAAATTGCCCGCGCATAAAATTTCGCTTCGCTGCAAAAATTGAGTTAAATCTTTTCACGAAATTTTTATCTCGCTGCGAATTAATTCCGGTTGAATTTCTTCAAACTTGATTTACTATAAAATAACTGTGTTTGTAATATTCTAAAATAAATTAACTTAATTGCAGATCTCACAATCGTTAAATTTTTAGGCTTCCAATTCTGCGAAGCTCTTTTTCGCTGCAGAAATCGAATTAAACTTCGACGGGAAACTTTTAATAAAACTCAAACCGATTCTGAATGCCGTAAAAACAAATCGAAGATATTTTTCTGCATGCACGTACGAAGGTAATTTAGTTCACTCTTCATAAATGCAGCTGAAAATCGATATCGATGAAAATTCGAAATTTAACCTGCTGAAAAATAAAATCGCTGTAAAGGGGATGCTATTTCCAGAAACCTCGTTTTCCGTGATTAAGATGCGCATTACTCGGATCTAGCACAATTACAGGATTGAAACAATGAGAATTGTCATCGCGTCATTTGCAGTATTCCTCGAAGACGACAGTCATTGAATACCAAGTAACTGTTCCGTCGTCTTATTCACCCTTTTAATAACAAAATGAACCTGCTTCTGATATTCCGCGATGTTATTCTCCGCCTCTGATATTACTTTGCGGAATAATATTACTAATTGCAGTGACAGTAATTAATAATAATGGCACTAATTACAGTAATGCAATGTAATTTTTCTCCGTTACTTATTTCAAGTTTATGGGAAGATAAGATTTTTTTTCTTGAGTCTACAATTAATAAATATCAGGTGTGTCGACAGAGTAACAGCTTTTCCATATTACTAAATTTCTATTGTAACAAAATGAAGGAAATGTAAATCTACAATTGATTAACTCCATAGAAGTATCCACGGAAATATATCTCCCATTCTTTCGTTCACAATAAACAAATTGGCATGATATTAATAACAATAATAACAATCAATTACTCCAAACATATTTTACAAATTCATTGTAAGAAAATATAAATTTATTTTATAAAATGAGTATCTTTCGATAAAATTCAATGAAATCAAAATTTTAATCTTCATCCAAAATCTAAAATCCAAATCCATTTTAATCTTCATCCAAAATCCAATTTCTAAAACCACTTTATATATATCTTTATTAATTCCAGCTATGCAGCCAAGAAATGGACTTGGTTTACAACAATAGTTTTACGTTCACTCACACTCTTCATTTCCACATATATCTTGTCCCTGAAATTAGAAATAGACTATCTAATAACTGTTTATAAAATTCACGGCCAAAAAAGCAAACAGTTTAGAAACTTCCTCGGAGAATTATTTACTTATAACGCAAAATACAAAATCCCTAAAACCTATATATTACACTTATCTTTCGTAAAACCACTTTATAAAATTCATAATAATTAGTCCGAGGATTTTTCTGTATTTATGTCAAATTTAAAACTGCCAAAGTACGCAAAAGTCATAGAATATAAAAAAATATCTGAAATATCCGAGATGCATCATTCATCGTAATATTTAGCGAGTGAAAGGAATCTCTACTTGGATTCCTCTTTCACAGCTGCGTCTGTCAAACTTGAAATTTGCACACACATCCGCAGTGTAATAACAATAAATCTGTAGTGCCGGAAAATATTATAGAAGCTCGGCTTTAACCCCTTCAGACCCGAATTTTTAAATTATAATTTAATATAATTATAATTTTCATTTATAATTTGTAAATGTACATTTTAACGGGCATATGATCCTTACGCAAAATTAGCAACATTAAGGAAATCCTGAGAAATATTTGTATAAAAAAAACTAAGTGAAACTAAGTTTAAACCTATACGTAATAAAATACAGCACGATTATGGTTCGACTGCACTGACTGTTATTTCCGGTGTACAATTAGGGATATGAAAGTAGCTGCTATAAAAAAAGTCGTCCCTGAAGAGGTTAAGTATTTTCCGTAATTTTGTGTTTCCATTCGTAGTTTATATTTTTAATGTGTAACTGTAATAAATATCCTACATATATTTAGCAATACATTGTTACTTGTTATTTCTTAAAATCAAGTATGTTGTTATTATTTTCTATCAAGTGAACACCGAAGACGCCAATCCCTCTTTTAAATCTCCCGCCTCTCTACAAATCATGGAGTGTCGAAAGTAGAATAATAAAGATAGGAATTCAACTTACAAGAAAGATGCATAGGAAGTAATTAAATTGGCGAGGGCCAGTAGGACTCGCTGCTTCATGATGTCCTGGGACCGATCCTCCCCAACGAGTCGTCCTGATTCGCTCATCAATTCGATTCGAACTTCCGAGCACTTTGACACTTTCTGCTGAAACAGAGAAGAAAATGGACCGCATGTCACGTAGAATTCCACTTGGCTGCATCCTCTCTGCTGACACGATCGCCTGACAATTTTTCACGCCTCTGTTTGCCGACTGTGTCGTAAATAGATGTTTATTTGAATTTGCAAAAATCAAGGTGAATATTTGATTGCGGAGGACGTCAATGGCAATTACGCGTTGACGAGTAATAATTCGAATACGAAATCATTCGAGCTAAATTGCATGGCAAATGACGTACAGGAGAGGCAGAAGGGGCTGGTGGAAAAAAAGAGGAAGTGAGGAGAAATCGGATCGAATGGAATCAAAAGTTCGTTAACGATTCGATGAATGACATGCTGATGACAGAAGAGACCCTCTTGGGATATCTGTTGTAAAATGAGCGTTTGTTCGGAAAAGGATAAATGCAGTGGGACGTTATGCAATTGACAAATCGTGTTTATCAGCATTGTTCCAAAATCTGTATCCCTTTTTTTTTATTTCCAAAGATAGATGCAGCGTTTTAGCAAATGCGTCTTACAATTGGAATGTAATTTGAATTTACAGATAGCGGGAAAGAACGGTGCTGATTTTTTCGTGGAAAGGTCACTGTTTCCGCTCGTTATCTTTCATTATTCACTGTCTCTCGTTAGAAATTATTTGGCGAGGGACTATAATACTTATGAATGTTGAAAAAAATGATTATTTTTCCCGAAATTAATTTTTCAGCTTGAACTACAGCAAATATTTTACTTATTTTGTTGGATTTCGAGCCATGGAGGTTATAATACGCTTGCCTTTTGTTAATGCAAACTTAGTCCTTTTAAAACTCGAACTACTAAGATAGTCGAAAGTCGAGAATTTCTAAAAACACCACTTAACTTTATATCAGTTCACTTTATTCAATTTTATATGTCTATGTTGGAAAATGAAAGTGAACGAATCAATCAATGTTTCTCCATCTCTCGGTTAATTTGTTTCAAAACGTTTATTAACTATTTTTAAATATACGAAATTAATCGCAGTCAGATCTAGCGATAATTTGCTAATGAGAATGTGCACTATAGAGTGTACTAGACTCTCTCCACTCTTTCTTTCTCTTCTCCCATATTCAAGGTCGAGGATCCATAATCGGGACCTACTGAAAGGGTCGCCTTATACTCTGTCGACTTTTGATTTTTCCTTTTATAAAGGGTCAGATGCTTTCCAGCGCCCTTAATTAACTTTCTAAATTGCTCCCTTTCATTGCCCACGCGACACGGCAACTTCTCCGTCGTTCGTTCGAATACGCGCATAACATAAGTATTCCCGATTAACCTTCACGTCTCTTAATGGAAAAGCCATTTTGGTTCTTCATCGTTTCCAATATCTACTTGTGATTCGAGTATTACTACAAAGAATGTACAGTAGCGGTAGTAACAGTGCCAGGGGGCTGTGATGAGTATGGAGTTAACACTAGATCTACCAATCTGGTCGAAGCGACTTGTTCTGAATTTTTTGCAAATATTTCTGAGTAGTTCGTCGGTTCCTCAGTCCCTTGATTCCTCGATTCCTTAGGTCTTCAGCTCCTCAGTTCCTCAAATCGTCAACTCCTCAACTCCTCAACTTCTCAGTTCCTCACACCTCAGTTCCTCAACACCTCAGTTCCTCAACACCTCAGTTCATCAACACCTCAGTTCCTCAACACTTCAGTTCCTCAAGTCTTCAGTTCCTTAACTCCTCAGTTCCTCAACTCCTCAATTCTTCAACTCCTCAGTTCCTCAGCTCCTCAGTTCCTCAACTCCTCAGTTCCTCAACTCCTCAGTCCCTCAGCTCCTCAGCTCCTCAACTCCTCAGTTCCTCAACTCCTCAGTTCCTCAACTCCTCAACTCCTCAGTCCCTCAGCTCCTCAGCTCCTCAACTCCTCAGTTCCTCAACTCCTCAACTCATCAACTCCTCAACTTCTCAGTTCCTCACACCTCAGTTCCTCAACACCTCAGTTCCTCAACACTTCAGTTCCTCAACTCTTCAGTTCCTTAACTCCTCAGTTCCTCAACTCCTCAGTTCCTCAACTCCTCAGTTCCTCAGCTCCTCAGTTCCTCAACTCCTCAGTTCCTCAACTCCTCAGTCCCTCAGCTCCTCAGCTCCTCAACTCCTCAGTTCCTCAACTCCTCAGTTCCTCAACTCCTCAACTTCTTAGTTCCTCAACTCTTCAGTTCCTCAACTCCTTAGTTCCTCAACTCCTCAACTGCTCAACTCCTCAACTCCTCAACTCCTCAACTCCTCAACTTCTCAGTTCCTCACACCTCAGTTCCTCAACACCTCAGTTCAGCAACACCTCAGTTCCTCATCACTTCAGTTCCTCAACTCTTCAGTTCCTTAACTCCTCAGTTCCTCAACTCCTCAGTTCCTGAACTCCTCAGTTCCTCAACTCCTCAGTTCCTCAACTCCTCAACTTCTTAGTTCCTCAACTCTTCAGTTCCTCAACTCCTCAACTGCTCAACTTTTCAACTCCTCAACTCCTCAACTCCTCAACTCCTCAACTCCTCAGTTCCTCAACTCTTCAGTTCCTCAACTCTTCAGTTCCTCAACTCTTCAGTTCCTCAACTCTTCAGTTCCTCAACTATTCAGTTCCTCAACTCTTCAGTACCTCAACTCTTCAGTTCCTCAACTCCTCAGTTCCTCAACTCCTCAGCTGCTCAACTCCTCAACTCCTCAACTTCTCAGTTCCTCAGCTCCTCGACTCCTCAGTTATTTTCTGGTTTCCTGTTTACTTGGTGTTTTTGACTACATTGGATCAATTTTTAGCAGATCCACTGTTAAATGCTCGATTTCCTAATCAATCCAATCAATCGGCCCAGTTCAATCCTCTTATCGCCCCTGACAACGACGAAAAATTTTTCCTTTCTGCTATGTGTATCATACTCTTATAGGTTTTAGGCCTACCCAAAACAAAAGGTCCTAGAAATCCCCGAGCGAAATGACCATAGCCTGAAGCTAAAGAACTGCAAAAAAACACATGTCCATTTCGAAAAGCCTGAGAAGAACAGCATCTCATTCTTAACGATGTCAACTTGGAACCGTTCATAATGAACCATCCGGCCAGGAATACAAATCTATCCAAAGGTTAATGCGTACGTTATCACGCAAAAGGCAGTATTAAACCGAAGGACAGACGAATCCGGATGAAAGCGACCTGATTATCACCTGACTTCGTCGCGGCGAGCTAAATTGCAAAGTCAAACGCGCCACCGGAAGTAGGCGGTTCCTCGTGTGCGGAGTTTACACCGCGCACGTCTGCACCTCGAAGTGTTTGCAAATCGACTTGTTTACTGGAATCGTGGCCCGCTTGTTTTACAGTGACAAATCCACGGCAGAGGGAACGACGATCTGGGTATGAGAGTATAGACGAAACGTAGGCGAATTTACGTGGGAAGTTTGACGAGTAGCTGTCTCATCATGGAATTAGGAAGTGTGATAACGACGGGTAATGTATGATCACTAAAGGTTGATGGGGAGTTCAGTGGAGGAATTTTGATGAGACATTTTGGGCTGTTTGTAACGGAAGATGAATCTGTAGCACAACTTGTAATATCGTAACACGTTTGATAATTACCGCGAGCCATATTGAGACGTTACAAGATGTAGAAATGCATGATTATACTTTGAGAATAATTAGTTGGGGCAATCGTCAGGGCTATATGAGAGCTCAC
The DNA here is from genome assembly GCA_963989415.1 of Cerceris ruficornis. Lineage (NCBI taxonomy): Eukaryota > Metazoa > Arthropoda > Insecta > Hymenoptera > Crabronidae > Cerceris > Cerceris ruficornis. The sequence goes on along the minus strand of OZ022517.1, from coordinate 11,583,242 downwards.
AGGCAATTCCGATATCTGACTGTGTATATAACAGCAATATGTGGAAGCTAAGCATACACGAATCGATATAACATAAGGAGGAGAATAATAAATCGTACTGTAGGAACGGAATTTTCGCATTAACACTAGAACTACCAAACCAGTCAAAATGACTGGTACACATTTTTTCCAAAAATTCTCCAAGTTTGTAGGGGAGTCATAGAATAAATATTCTACGTCCACCTGAAAAAACCTAAATCACCGAATCGATCAGCATTTCTATCTCTTAATTGATGTGGTTTCAAAGACCTTATTTAATTGATTTAAATATACTAGATTTAACGCCGGTAGTTCTAGTGTTAAATCAATTTAATATTTAAAAACCATAAAATGAGCGTATTACATAATCCAATATTTTTCAAACCATTCAAATACCAACCCTTAAATATCTCCATGCAATATAAAGTAGACTTGCACCACTTTCAATTAAAACAGCTCATATGCACCTTCTCATCGATGCATAAAACACAATTTTTCGTCGATCTTACTTTTATAGCGATCCATTGCCATGGAAATTTATGAAATCTAGAAATTCATCGATTCAAAGGGACTCTTTGGAAGTTACAACCAGAAGCCACAGTGGCTTCAAATTCTACCCTACATGCAGAGAATTGCTCATCGAATTTTCGCAATTAATATTGCTAATTCAGTTCTATTCTCTTCCCGTCAATTGGCGTACCCGCACATTCATTGAAATGCGACCAGCGAAAGGTAATTATCGCAGTTGACCCGCGTAATTTAGATGTTTGTTTCCGCAGATACGTTTACGGCTATATTGTATTAGAGACTGTGGTATTTTCTTGCCTAATGATCATGCTAACGTAATAGATTTTCGTGTTTTGGCTTCTAGCACCCCGATTGAAAAATATTGTTCCGATGAAATATCAATCTCATGGGAAGAGTTGCCGCGAAAAGGAATAAGTTTGAGTGTGTTGCAAATAACGGTATTAATATCAGATACTATGAAATGTTTATCAATTAACAGAAGCATTTCATGAACAATTTGTCGTAATCATTTTGTCAATTGTATATTTCTCTGCATAATGTTGCTTCTCTTAGCACATTGCACGCTGGTCATTACTGCGGAATTTCAAATATATGATTGTAGATTGTGCCGATCAACATAAGTCATATTATTCTGTCTTGAGGTAATTTGAAGTGTAGTAAAAAAAGGCAGTATTATTTCGTTTAAATTGCGCATCACTTAATGCATTTATATTTGATATTGATTTAGATGGCAACATTATCAAATATAACAAATTTCGCGGCTGATATTTAGCCGGCGTGCAATGTGTGTCTCGCTAAAGGTCACGTGAAGGTCAACATATTGCACCTAGTTGGATTCATTTTTTTATAAGCTATAAGACTGTTGCAGTGAGAATTGTAGTCCCATTTCAGAAAAATACGATGACCTTGAAATCTCGAAAAATATGACCTTGAGAAAAAAATTCGGCCCATCAGCGTATTGACGCCTTCAAATAAAATATTTTCTACATCTGACATTTTTTTTATCATACAAAATAAGCGATATAGTAAAGGTGGTCAAGTTAGGTGAAATATCCTGTATATAGTGAATGAGATCAAAAACGACTCTACGTTGTAGGAATTCCTATTCTAAACAGAAGACTCTCTGCAGTGCAGGGGAGAGTTACATAAACAGTTTATATTACTAACAATAAGTGGGCCCGAGCTCGTCTTTTGGGCATCCACATTCAGTCCATTCTAAACTCCAGCAATATAAAAACGTTTATTTTAAAGCCTTCAATAAAAAGGTAATATTAATATTATAGTGCCCCCTTTCAAAAAAAGGTTGTATTAGATGAAGGGATTTCGTAGGTACGGGCCTGAATAGCCCATACCCACGTGTTAAAGTGGTGGAACGGAAAGAAGGCAGCTGAGACGGAAGGGGAGATTGCTCTCGCACCGCCTATCTCCGCCATGTCGGTCTTGGAAACCTGAGATCGACGAATGACAATCGAAAATAAAACACTCCTTTCGTCGTTCACATGACGACGCAACGAATGTACGGGTCTCTCGGCCAATAGCGCGTCAAAATCGAAAATGCGTGAGGGAGAGGGATGTCCCTATCCGTCGGGCGAATCAGAGCAAATTACCCCTCAAGTGCCTTGTTTCTGGTCCCTCAGTATATCTGCCTAGCGACAAACGCCGATGCGTAGCATTTTTACGCAGTCTGATTCAGTCATCTTAGTGAGACGGATGTGGTGTCCTTATTACTGTTATTGCCATTATTACTATTATTATTATTAACATTATTACTACATATAATTACCTCCAAATATATATACTCTAGTTTTGTTTAATTTGTGCTGCTTGTGTGTTTCCATTTATTTAATACCTTACTACAATATAAAGTATATTGATTTATTTAAACACCCATTTCCAATAAAAAATCTAGAAAAATATGTTTGAATATCAGTATGGTAAGTTGCAAGTATTGAATTCGTAAGTTTCGAAGAATTCGTGAAACATATTGAACTTGTAAGTATTGACAACGTCGCAGTTTGTTATTTGTGCTATTTTTAACGTAGCTTTCACGGTATAATCAAGAACTGCATTTGAACTGATCCATCTCGTAAAAGTAAGCAGCAGAAAGTTAATTTAATTTAAATTCTCCCTTGTATTGCCGCTAGTTGCAACATGAAAACACAAATATCTGCAATAAACGGGTCGCGAGGTTTAAATACAGAAGCAGCCTTCGAAAATGTGTACAGAGAGGTACGTAAACGTACTCGGTCCGTTGGAGATGCACTTTAAAGACGTAGTGCCGCATTTAGACCGTAATTCGCATCCGTGGTGCAGCCGAAATCAAGTTGACACACTTCAGTGACGAGCGTTTGCGTTCTTTTTATTTTCTTAACCATTAACTTCAACTTTACATGCCCATTTTTCAAATTGCATTTCGTTCGACGACGTATCTTCTCGCATGATTTTACGTATGTTTATCTCAAAATTTCATCTTCGCCCAATTAAAGCTTTTTATGAATTTTCCGACGAAACTTGTACGAATTATTGGTTTAAAAAATTGCACTTTAGTTTAAATTTTTTCCGGGAAAAGTGGAGCTTCCAAGTTACTACAATTTTTCATATTGTAATTGGAACGATTTTCAGTATATTTTTATTGAGAGGATGTTTATTTTTTATCCTTCGATGATTTGTATGTAGAGAATTGTCGTTGGAATAGATATTTAATGTTTATTTGGATTTTAGGATAGGAGTGTGATTAATTCAGAATCTGGAGTGTTCTATTTAAACGTTATTTTTAAAAATGGATTAATAATTTAATTATTAAATTAGTCTGACAATGGGTAGAGCTAAATTTATGATTTTTCTAATATAAATAATTGACTGAAAACTATTTGCTATGAAATTCCTTCCTGTCTTTTGTCAGCTTCGAATGATATTTCTCTGTCAATTTTTTACAATCTTATCGAAAATATTTTATGATTTTTTCAAAAAGCTCCTCACTATTTTAATTCCCTCTATCTATTTATCTATCTAAATACCCGTCTCTCGAAAAATTCCAATTCCTTCTTTACTTTCATGCGGTTTTTATATTTTCTTCCACGTCATTCTCAAATTGTTGCCAATTTTGTACATCATTTGTCCTCGACGAGTACGCTAAACAAGATATCTCATAAAACAAAATCGAACTAATGACTCGCGATTTTCGATGTATCTTTTATTATCGAAGGAAAAGTACCGGTCCTTTCGCCGTCCTCTCGACTTCATTCGGCAAACTTCCAAAACTTCGCCGAAGAGCTTAACGACGCATCTGACACATTCATAAATAAAGTCGCTGAACGCAGCAGGAAGATCTCGATTTTTCGCTTCATCGGAGGATTTCATTTTTCACGATATCTCATCTCCTCCTCTCCTATCCAGTTCCCGATGAATCTGATCCGATTAATTGCCCCGGTATCTAATTACATTCTATATGATTCTACTTGTTTATCGTAAAATGTCAGTAGCTCAACAATAACAAGCTTAACTTGTCGAATTATTGAGAATTGCGAATATCCTTGCTGTCAAATAAATTATTACATTATAATTTGTATATAATATAGCACTATATTATGTAAAATAAATAATTTAATGGTTAAAGTTTCTGTAAAATGGGAATCTGAGAATTTGCTTTTGATCAAACACAATGTAAAAATTTAGATAACTCTAATTCTGACAGATATTCATCTCAGATCAGTTGTTTTGTAGTGCAGCTAACGAAGTACATAACAAAATTGAAGTTTTTTATAATAATGGTATCCCTACTGACGCCAAAAATGATTACAGGAAAAATGAGTGCTACCAGTAATTCGGTTTGTTAATAATACTACAAAAATGATACCTTTTAAGGGTTTAATTGGTCTATTGGCTTATGGGCCACCCTGTACCATAGCCACCACAGTTCAGAGTTCATCTAAAAGTGTAACTTCATGTCAAAGTATTATTCCATAGTAATTGCCAGACTGTGGATTTTTATGCATTTATAACAAAAACACTACTAAAACACACAAAACGTAATAAAGAAAAAATATCTGAGACATCGATGGTTTAGCATTCGTCGTAACATTTAGCGAGTGAAAGAAATCTCTACTTGAGTTCTTCTTTCTTAGCTGCGCTCGTAAAGTTTGAAATTTGCATAAACAACCGCAGAATAGTAATTACCGATGGAATGTTGAACAAAGAAGCAATATCCAATAAGGGATCGTCTTCCATTGAAGTATGCAACGATTAATTGATAGCAACAAAGAGTTTAATGTCGTTTCATCAAGAGTCGCAAAGTATTCCGTAATACTTCGTCCTGAAATACTTCCGGATATAATATTGTTATACGGAATTGCAGCTTCATTTCCACGGTTACTGGAAATACATTTCGCAACTAGTTGGCAAACATTTAGCCAGGAATTCACGTAGACTTCGCGAGCAATTCGAGAGTAATTATGCTCTGGCACTTGGTACCTAATATTCGCGTGAAATATAATGTTTTGTATCAACGAAACAATACTGCGAAGCTTTAATTACCAATTTTACGCTTATTTGTCCAGGATTAGTGTGACTTCCTGACGCTGTTTCTTTATACTTGAATTATTTCGTCTTTTTGTTCGAATGAATTTTATTTGTTTTAGTACGCCATTTAATTAATTTTTTTATTGTAATTATTGTATGTTGTTTTTATATTTTCCATTGCCATTACCGTTATCTTATCATGAGTTGGAGTAAAGTCAATGAGTATTGTATGATTTATTTTTTTTATTATAGATTAAAGCTTATTTCTGTAAAAATAAATAATAACGTCGATACGTTTGATTTTAAAGAAAGAACAAATTTCTTTGTACGATGAGAACTGAGGCAAGCAAAGTTTATAAAGGTATACAAATCTCTTTTATTGCCGGAGGGAAGCAATATCGATGACAAGAAGTAAAAGAAAATCCATGACTTCATTGCACGATAAATACTGTTCTTTTATTATTTCTTTTTATTGGAGTTACTGCTATTTTTTTTATTGTAACATCTCTATCACTATCACTGTTATGGGTGCAGTTTATTGTGATTAGAGTGGACTGAATGAATATTTTGTTTTTATTTCATTTTACAAGTAAAAGTTCAGTGGTACGGATTAATAGTTATCATGAGGTAAAAAATTGTTTATATTGTGAAAATTGAAAGGAGTAAATTTTATGAGGATGTCCGACATAAATCTCTTGCATTGTCGGTGAGAATTAATATTGATAGCGTGAAATAAAAGCAGATCGATGAATTCAATTGTACGATAAAAGCATCCCTCTTGTTTGTTAAACGAGAATATATGTCATTTACACGGAAGCGTACGACGAATTAAATTTACAACTGTTATTGAATAAATATATTTAACTGATATTACGTTTTTCATTCCTCGTATCGTTTTCATACTTCCTCAATATCGTGTTACTTTGTTAATTTGCAATTTTAAAGCAAAAATTCCTAAGGTTTCTTTTTATTTATTATAAACTTTGTCAATTTCTTTTAACGTTCATTTTTTTACTTTGGAATATTAGAAAGTATTGAATGTAGATTTCTGCATCATAATTCGACTCTACTTAATGAAAAACTTTGATTTACTGCTCTTTATTCGATATGTAAAGAGAAGAGATTTAAAAATTTAGAAAATATGCAAATCTCGTAAGATACCTAATACCCTCAATTATAAAAATTTATTCTATCGTTAAAATTTAAAAGGAACCGAATTGCACGCTGTGCAAGTTTGAAAATGACATTAACAACTGCAAATATATTTGAATTGTTACATTTCTTCTGAACAGAACCTTTCAATTTATCACAAATTGCAAGATATTGTCCAAAATTCTGCAAAAAATCCCAGTTAAAGATTCCTCTTCGTCCTATCGCCACAAAATCTCTTAAACATTCGCCTCATAGCCGCAGATTATTATTATTCTTTATTGATGGGCAAATTTCCTCTTAGTATACATTGAGAGCAACAATAGTTGCGGTATGCATGGAATGATACACATGTAACAACAAATATAATTATAACTAGAGGATACACCCAATTCTGTATTTACACGGTCTTTTTTTACACGGTTTTGATTTAACACGGTCTCGAAAAAAAATTGATTTCGTTTTTACACGATTTCATTCGATTTAGCACGATTAAAAAATCTAAAATATTCTTAAAATAAATTTTTTAATAAATTTATTTTAACTATTTTTTACAGGGTTGAAGGATGTGGACCTAATCCCCTTTTTTCTATGTACGTACTTCATGTCTTTTTTTACACTGTTTTGTCTGGAATGTATCTAACGTGTAAAAACAGAATTAGGTGTATAATGAATGAAATAAGTAGAATAAAAAAAATATGTATGATACAATAGAATAAGAGAGAGTGGGGTGGGATTGGATAAACAAAACAAAAGAAACAATGTGGGTAAGGACTATGAGGGATAAATTACGTGTAATAATTGTACTAGGAAATGAGCAAGTGAAGATGGATTATCTGGAAAGGGGGGTGAGGACACTGAGCCTAAAAATCGAGAGCGGAGTAAAAAAGTTAAGATCGTTAGAAAACCGGTTTACATTGGTAGTTAACCTACTGATGTAGTTATGGGAACCATAGTTAGTACGATGGAAATCTTGTTTTAGAAGCGTGTAATGCCGTGATGTAATATCCAAACAAATCCAGCAATAAATAAGAATCGGCAACGGCAACATTCGCCTAAACTTTACAACAAACTCGAACCAAGACGAATCGTTTATATACGCGACGGAATGCGCTCGGTCGAAGCGTCGAAGGTGAAACGAACGAACGATGAAAGCTTTCTGGATGTACGTACATTTTTCTTCGAAAGAAAAGAGCTTATCCTTCGCGGAGGTTATACCAGATCGGGAATACTATTCTTTACAAGGTTTTTCTAAACCCGTGTCTGACGGAAGCCTCGAAGCGAGGCATTTTTCAACGTAGTCGCGTGGCTAAAGCTTTTTGGTGTTTATCGGTTTAGCCAATGGCGCTTTCCCAATCCGCCTTCTGTCGTGGCCTTTCTTCCTTTTCTTTCCCTTTTTTTTATCCATACGCGCTGAGGGATGCTCCGAGTAACTTTTTACACTAAGAGCACCGACGTCTATTGCGTTGACGTACTTTTTCCGCCGGTTTTTCATGTAGGTGAAACTTTATTTCACGAGATGGAAATGAACTCTTTTTTTGGAATTTTTTCGTCTTTACCTGATATGGTCATTTCGCTTAGGAACTACAGTTTTAGCGGGGTCACTTAGAAAGGATTTTCCAGAGGTGGGAGGAGATTTGAACTCGGAACCACTCCTGAGTCATTTTAGCCCGACTACTGTTTTAGGTGAGTTGCGAACCACCATGACTATGATAGAAATATCCCATAGTAAAATTTCTGAGAGTTGATAGGAGATTTGAACTTGAGGCCACTCTTGAACCACTTTAGCTCATTTGGTGTTTCTGATGGGTTCCGAACCACCTTGGCTAATATTTGAATATCCCATAGAAAGAAGTTCCCAGAAGTGATAGGAGATTTGAACTCGGAACCACTCCTGAGTCATTTGAGCCCGTCTACAGTTGTAGGTGGGTGCGGAACCACCGTGTCTATGATAGAAATATCCCATAGAAAGTATTTCCCAGAAGAGATGGGACATTTGAACTCGGAACCACCACTGACTCATTTTAAACCGTCTATTGTTTTAGATGGGTTCCGAACCACCGTCGCCATGATAGAAATATCTCATAGTAAAATTTCTAAGAGTTGATAGGAGATTTGAACTTGAGACCACTCTTGAGTCGCTTTAGCCCATTTAATGTTTTAGATAGGTTCCAAACCACCGTGGCTATGATATAAATATCCCATAGATGAATTTCCCAGAAGTGATAGGATATTTAGACTCGGACCACTCCTGACTCATTTCAGCCCTCCCACTGTTTTAGGTGGGTTCCGAACCACCGTCACGATGATAGAAATATCCCATAGTAAAATTTCTAAGAGTTGATAGGAGATTTGAACTTGAGACCACTCTTGACTCACTTCAGGCCATTTAGTGTTTTTGATAGGTTTTGAACCACCCTGACTATAATATAAATATTCTATAGAAAAAATTTCCTATAGGTGGTATGTAATTTGAGCTAGAGTCTACTAATTTCGAGTCCGAATCTTTTACTCTTTGTTCACTATAGCCTCTCTGCTATTTTAAGGGGGATCCGAACCACCGTGGCTCTGATATACATATATCATAGCGAAAATTTCTCAGAGGTGATAGAAGATTTGAATTTGGCCGCGTTAATTGCGAGTCCAAGCCCTCACCTTCTGATCTGCCATAGCCTCAAAAATGAATTTATTTCTACGTCAATATTTATTTACCAACAATGGTCCTTGAAAGAAGGAGAAATATGGTTTATTTCTTTAATTTTGTCATGAAAACTGAATTTTTAAAAAAAGTTGGCTTCGAAACCTTTGATCTCCTCTGTTTGTAATTGTTGAGTATCATAATGTGCCTTAAATTACATAATGTAGAAGGTATTCAAATTTAGCATTATTACTGGTTTTTCCTACAAAAAGTGTTTCATAATTTAACCCAAAATACATTTTTATTGTTCCAAATTTACAAGAAGTAGGAAAAACTTTAAAAACGCTTTGCAATTTGAATCTATCGAAACAGCCTGGCAAAGACGAAGCATGAGAATGATAGAGGAATAATATTGATCATAAATCGATTAAGATTTGCAAGAATTCGATGATTCTCTTTTTTTAAACGCATCGTGTTCGTTGTTACCGGCAAAACAGCACGGAATCGAGTACTTTGAAAAATGATACGATGCAGAAAGAAGAGCAATCGAGCACGGGAATCAATGAATAATGCAGATATTAACCGAAGAATAGTTTTACTCGGCGAAAGGGAAACCGTCGGGGTGCACTTTGAAATAACAGTTTTTTTTAATCCTAACTGAGATTGATAATAATCAGAGAAACAATGCAAACGCGAAAATAGCGAGTGATAAATCGCCGCCTGCAGTTCCATTGTTATTAATGACACGAGTACGATGATATACTTCTGAGTCGGAACTTCATTTCGTATTGTTTCGATAATTACAGTCGAACGTCATTCGTGTTCTGTTGCTAATGATTTTATTTTCTTGATAACATGAACTTTCTGTATCAGTGGAACTTGAAAACTGCTAAAGAACGCGCGGAAGTATTTCGAGATAAATTGCAAAGTTCGCTGCAAAGCAAATATCGACGAACTTTTTATTTGCCTTTTAAGTGGTTCCTTCGCGTTGTTAAAGTTCCTGAAGTTTTTGCATTAAGATGACTGTTTAATTAAAGTTGCATTAATTAGAGTGAAGGGATATCACGGAGTACTAAAACAATAATAAATCTATGTAAAGAAATAAACACTAGAACTACCAAACCAGTCAAAATGGCTGGTACACATTTTTTCCAAAAATTCTGCAAGATTATAAGAGAGTCATAGAATAGATATTCTACGTCCATCTCATAAAACATAAATTATCGAATCGATCATCTTCTCCACCTCTGAATTCCCCTTTTTCAAAGTACTTATTTAATATATTTAAGTATAACAGATTTACAGCCGGTAGTTTTAGTGTTAATATTGAATCTATCAATGTTTTTTAAATGGTTGACTCTCAATTTTGCGAAAGATTTCTAAAATGTTTGACGTTTTTCCTTTTTTTTTAATGTAAACGATTCAATCGATTAAACTTCTTCCTATTTAATTATTTTCTTTCGTTAATAGACTTATCTAATATATGCAACTATATCAAAATAGTGATTGGTAGTTTTAGAACTAATTAATGCTGGAAATGAGTTCAAAGTACTTCGATCCTCTTCTGGCGGGAAATATGAAACAGCAATTCAGAGAATAGCGATTTTTCTGTAAAATATCAAACATTTACCACAACTTATATTCACATATAGTTATATTAAAATAAAAAAAACAAATTTCCCAAATTTTCATATAAACAGTATTAACAATATTGCTACCAAGCCGGTCAAAATGACCGGTTCCCAATTTTTTCTAAAAATTATTTAAATTGACAGGGGAGACATAAAGTAAATATTCCACTTCTATCTTGTAAAACCTAAATTAGTTAATTAATCATATTTTTCAACTCTTGATTTCTCTTTTTCCAAAGTACTTGTTCACTGTATCTAAATTTTAGTACATACAACGTCAGTAGGTTCAGTGTTAATAATTACGGCGATAAAAATCCAATAAAAGGAAACAGTTAAAAGTACACGTAGAAAGTGTCATCTCAAATGTCATTTCGTCATCACTGATTCGCAAAATTACGAAGTTCAGTAATGACGTGAAAATCCACGACGAACGGAGTGCAGCGAACAAAGAACGTGCTGCCGCAAACGCGAGAATCGTGTTGTAAGTGTACCTACGTAAAATCAGAGGGGAGCAAATGTCGGAGAAATTGCTATGATAATGTTGCCTCGAACGAGCAGCAATTTTTCCGCCGGGAGGTTCGTGTAAACAGAAAAAGAAACGGAAAACGAAGAGGTATTGCAACACGGCAGACCATTACCGCGCTCGCCGTGCAAAGACCAGAAAGAATATCGCCTCGCTCTTCCCCTTATTCGGCTTCCTCTTTTATTTGTCGATCAACGCTGCTGGCTTCGTGGTTTTTCCACGGTTTCCATTTCACGACTTCGGGCTTTCTTCGTGCGGGCTCTTTTTCAAGCTCTCGCGTTTGTTTACCTGGTCTCATTTCGACAAGGTCTTCCAGCTCGTTTCGATATAATTGACATCAATTAACCCTCGCTGGGTCGATGGCGGAACGGTCGTTTGTCGGTCATTTTTTAAATGTAATGCAGACTTAGCGACAGTAGGGCGAGAAATCTCGGAGATTTGTGTTTCAAGAGGGCGCGAAGATTGGGGAATTAACAGATTTATTTGGAGGGTTAGAATTATTTGTAATTTGAAAGCAGGTGGGGCTGCATTTTTGTGTGGTTTGGCCAGAAATGGAAAATATGGAATGGTGGAATTTTCAGTCGATGATAGTCCTGATGTTAGAGATATCAAAGTTATGTGCAGAATGTTTACGCTATTACAAGTCATTTACAATTTGAAAATGCATGTGTTCTGTTTTATAAGATTCATGTAAAATGAAAAATATGGAATGAAAAAATTTTAAGTCGATGGTAGTGATAAAGATGTCAAAAGAGATGTTAGAATGTTGTAAGATGGCACACCAAAGATATGTGCAGGATATTCACGCTATTAGTAGTTATTTACAATTTAAAAATACATATGTTTGTTTGTAAGATTTATGTATAATAAAAAATATGGAATTGTCGAATTTGCACTCGATGATGTTAGAGGTATCAAAAATGATATTAGAATGTTGTAAAATTGTACATTAAAGTTATGTGCAGGATATTTACGATACCACTAGTCATTTACAATTTGAAAATACATGTGCTCCCTTTTATAAGATTCATGTAAAATGAAAAATATGGAATGAAAAAATTTTAAGTCGATGGTAGTGATAAAGATGTCAAAAGAGACGTTAGAATGTTGCAAGATGGCACACCAAAGATATGTGCAGGATATTCACGCTATTAGTAGTTATTTACAATTTAAAAATACATATATATTTTTGTAAGATTTATGTAAAATAAAAAATATGGAATTGTCGAATTTGCACTCGATGATACTCTTGATGTTAGAGGTATCAAAAATGATATTAGAATGTTGTAAAATTGTACATTAAAGTTATGTGCCGGATACTTACGATACCACTAGTCATTTACAATTTGAAAATACATGTGCACCCTTTTATAAGATTTATGCAAGACAAAAAGTATGGGGTGATAGAATTTTAAGTCGATGGTAGTGATGAAGATATTAAAAGTGATGATAAAATGTTGCAAGATAGCGCATCAAAGTTGTACACGGTATATTTACGCTGTTACTAATTATTTACAATTTGAAAATACATGTGCACTCTTTTATAAGATTTCTGAAAAATAAAAAATACAGAGTGATTGAATTTTAAGTCGATGATAGTGATAAAAATATCAAAAGAGATGTTGGAATGTCACAATTTCTGTTGTAAACGGTAAATACGGCGAAAAATAAAAAGAGGAAAGAAGAAAGAGTAATTCTTTAATACAGCAGTACTTTACATTGCGTAATTTCTAATAAATTCTTTCATTCCAATCTTGCATGACCTTCGCGGTAATCATTTGGCACATGAATGAAATCATCTCTTTGCATGCTCTTATGTGATATACAAACTTGATATTAATATAAAAATATTGTAAAAAGAAAAAGAAATTTCATACATGATTGTACATTGTTTTCTGTTACAGATGCAGAGTGTTCCACCCGAAAATTCTGATTTTATGTAGAGTATATTGGGATAAGTGAAGAACAATATTTCTTCCTGTCGGGAATTCAGTTCATGGGGTGGAATTCATCACTCAAGACTTGTTGAATTTTCAGATTTTCTATGTAACTTGCCAAATCGTAAGCGATACAAAAAAATTGTTCACACTGCACTTAACAATTAAAAAATTACATTATGTTGAAGGTAATACTTGCATACAGACAAAATTAATTTACTTTAATTGATGATTTAATTTATTAACTTAAATTAATAAGTGATGTGGTACAATTTCTAATATTTATATTTTTCCTCTATTCTGATGTCTCTTCCAATATATTCATTATTATTCTTTTCCTTTTTTTCGCAATTTATAATTTTTAAAACTTAACCCTTTGACTCTCAGATATAACGGTGGCTTTCGGTCGTCGATTAACTTATTAATTCTCAATATTCCAAAAAATGTCTTGTTAGGTTTTAAATAGTGTAGCGAGTGAAGGGATTGTATCAAACAATAGTGGTAGGTATTTGCCGATTAAATAGATTTACTTGGATTTCTTTCCAGACTTTTCTACGAACGTTTTATTTCTTATACACTCTATACAGGAAGGTTTACAACACGGAAGTTACGTAGGTGGCTCTACGTTGGACGCGGTGAATACAAAATGTCATTCTAACATGTCTATTCGCAAAACATTAAATAGATTAAGGTTGTTCGCATCTTTCGTTGCTACTTTTATAAATAAATCTAGATATCCCGCGTCCTACAATTAAAATTTAATAATACATATCTATCATTACTATTTCTATCACATTATTTAAATTATAATAAAAATGTACAGCTAAAACACAAAATATCCAAGACTACTTTCCCTATCGCTTACGGTTTGCTGGACAAATTGAAAACACTGAAAATTCCTGAAACTTTGAAGGGTCCTCTCGCTTCTTTAAAGCAGAATTTCACGACGAAAGAAGAAAACTTGTCCTCAACTTGCCTCAGCATGCCGATCACGCTTCCGCGAACTTTCATTAAAATCAAAATTTCCAAGTCGTAGAATCCCCGGGGCCTGTTACGACTCTCTTTATTCAATGAAAGACAGATCGCCGTAATCTTCTTAAACAATATCGTTTACACGGACGAGAAAACATTAAGGTTTCTTATCGACGAGTTCCCGTGTCTCTTTCACAACGAAGGAACACATTTCGCGGGCGAGAAGTTCTCGTGAAAACGATGGTTTTATCACATTACCACCCTAAGGGTGATTCCAGTCCCCCGGTACCCGGTGTCTCTTTAAAGCAAGGAATTAAACATGAACTCCCTCGAAAAGATGCTGAATGGCTAATAAAAGTCTCGTTTGCCCCGTTCCGAACAGTTTGAAATTCATGGCAGTTTTATAGTTCTTAACGCCGACGGGCGCAATTGAATTTAGTTTAATCAAAATTATGAAAGGATGTCTTCGCTTTCTTGTCGAGTTTCCGTGTCTTCGAGATGTCTGGATTTTCTTTGGCGATTTTAAAAGAAGAAGACCCGGAAATGATGTGATTAAATGTTGTTGGAAAGAGTTCTTACTGAGTTTCTTTTTTGAATGGAATATTTTAGATGAAAACTAACGATAAGTAACGAACTGAAGTTTTTTTTTTCTCATTTTTTCTACGTTTGATTGCGTGATAAACACTTTGAGCATGAAAGTCAAGTATTTTGTGAATTTCTGTGAAAAATGTATGCGAATTTAGCCTTCTCCTTCTTTCGTGATACATGCTGATCCGCATGCTTTTGTATATATTTTCTAGAATCACTTTGTAGAGTTTCTTGGACAGTCTCAATAGCTCTTGCGAGTGCCATAAATTACGCGTTTCCGGTGGCCCAGCGTCAACCTTGGGCCGCATTATCCCCTTCCCGTACCATTTCTTTTGTGACTGAATGCGCAATTACTCTGAATTAATTGCTGAAATAATAATCTATCCCTGATTTCATATATAGAGTAGAATTTAACGCAATATTAACACTAGAACTACCAAACCAGTCAAAATGACTGGTACACAATTTTCTCCAAAAATTCTCCAAGATTATAGGAGAGTCATAGAATAGATATTCTACGTGCATCTTATAAAACATAAATTACCGAATCGATCATCTTTTCCACCTCTTAATTCCGCTTTTTTCAAAATACATATTTAATATTTTGAAATATGATAGATTTAACGCCGGTAGTTCTAGTGTTAAATAGCATAGAATTACATTTATTTTATTCTGACCCACTGATATTTTCAATTTAATAATTTTTGGAACACTTCAAAATTCACTATTCCATTTATCGCGTCACTTGCGACCCCTTGCAAGTGAAAACTTCCCGCCAAAACCTTTCCCTCTTTTCCCTAAAAAGCGCGCCAAGGGCGCAAGGAAAAGAGGGCGCAGTCGGTGAATTTCTCGCTTTCCGATTGGCTGAACGGCCGCGGAAATTCGCCGCTCTGCGGGGGCGCGGCTCTTTCGAACTAAGACAGCGAAAAGACGGTCATTGTATTTTGAGCTGCACGTTCGCGACAAACTAGTCATTCGTTTTTAAATAAAGTTAGTGTTCATGGAAACGTTTCTGTTGAAAAATAATTACCACAACCTCGTCCCGACAAATACAATTCTTCACTCGCTACTCTATTTAACTCTTTGAGGCACGGGAATTCAGAAAATAAAATGACCCATGTTGCACAGACAATTTTTTTTCGATTGAATAAAGTTGGTTTATATTTATTAACGAAGTTATATGATAATATAAATTTTATAAGTGGGACAAAAATATCCCACCGTGCATCTTCTGCAAATTAATTATCTCTATAATTATCTCTATATATTAATTATCTCTATAATTAATTTGCCGAAGAAAGAAAAAAATGCATTATCGAAGTTTAACAAATCTTGGAATTAAAATCTCCATCGTTCCGTTCACTCCAATTGCATAACGTCGTCCGTGTGTGATTCATACCGGAAACTAAGAATACAGTTTTATTTTAAAACTTCGCAACTTCCATCGAACTTCCCGATCTTCAAATAATCCTTATGGCGTAGAATTTTCCTTCTCTATGTAATCTCTCGTTTCAAAAGTTGCTCTTTAATTTCATCAAGCTTAATTCCAGCAACGTCTCGAGGGGTTCAACGAGTAATTACATCGCACACTTGTAAACGCAAGAAAACCGACGTGGTCGTAACGATCCCGCGAAAAAATGATATCTGCGAGACTCCACCAACTTTTTTTTAGGGTCTCCACTGATTAGGTGTTACGTAATTAACGGCCTGTAATTCGATGGTGTAAGAATTATTGTAGTTTTGATGGTACTGAAAATTTGTTTACTTGTTTCACAAGTCGTAGCTTTGTTTGTTGCCATCTTTGTTAAATCTCCAATCTCCATCTTTCTTCTCCAACTTCCCCTCTATTTCAGTTTGTGTTTCATAAATTCCAATGTTTATTTACTTCGTTTGCTTTGTCAGTGGCTTCTTCAATGTTTTTATTAACTAATAATTACGGAATTAGCGAGTTTGTTATTTGGAGATATTCCTATTCGTGTAGTTCTTTTTTATAAATTATTTATTTTTTCTAAAGTTACATCGCACTGTCAATGATTGCTGGAAGAAGCAGCGTTAACCCTTTTGATTCGACACTTTTCGAAAGTGAAGAAATATATTATTGGGTTGAAGAAAATGTTTCTTGGTATTTCAGCGCAAAAGTGAAAGAAATTTGTTATCCAATAATCACAGAAATTTTACAGAGACGATTACGGTTTTACGTCAAAAATGGCAAAAGGGGGTCGAACAAAACGGCACACATTAGATTTATTAAACTTCATTTAAAATATGAAAAACTTGTTTCACTTTTACGGTCAAACACGAAGAAACTTTTTTCTCAACCCACTATTATAAACTGCATTACTAAAATGGTCCACTTCTAAGCCAAAAACTTGAAGATTGAATTGAAATCATCAATTTTTTTTGCTATACAGATTTGCTATACAGAAGTTCCAAAAAATGAAAATCTTTCAAAAACTAATGCTGCCTCATTTCATAGGAAACACGAATCCCAGAACAAAAACTTGTAGAATTAAAATCATAAATTTTTTTGTACTTCACAAAAAGCTAATATTTACAATATGATGGAATTGCTCTACAGAAATTCCAAAAAATGAAAATCTTTCAAAAACTCATGCTGCCTAATTTGATAGGAAACACGTATCCCGAAGCAAAGACTTGCGCATTTTGGAATAAACTACTTAAAATCGTCATAATTATTGTGACGCATATATATATATATATAATTATACATTTTATATATAATTATACATGATCTTTTAGTACAAACGGAGATATATATACATATTACCACTTCTACGTTTGTATTAGGTTGGTAAGAAATTAATGTCGGTTTTTGGAGTTTTCAAACTCCGGCGCTTAATTTTGAGACAGCCGTTCATTTTAACCTGTTTGTTTTCTTATATCATTTAAGAAAAAAAAATATTTAAAAACCTTGTTTCTCTTTGGGGGAAAATGTGTAAATTTTAATGGAACTTATTTTGATTAAAATAAATTATTCGCATTCTCAACATGTGTCAAAGATCACGTTTTAAAACCGACATTAATTTCTTACCAACCTAATACTAAAAGATCATTTTAGAAAATGATCAATTTTATATTTTTTAAACGAATAATTTTATTATCCTGTACAAAGGGGAATATGTGTAATCTAAATTGACACAACTAAGAAATCAGTGTCGGCAGAATTAACATGTGTCGCCATAATAGACATGTGTCACTGTAATAAATCCTCTGTATTAAATCCAATGGAATAGACTTTAGAAATCAAACAGAAATAAAGAGCAACACGAATGGCATAAGAAACTTTCTGGTAAATTTCCAATACCTCGAAATCTTGCGAAATATTTCGCAGACACCTCAAACGAAGGTCGTGTGAAACATTGGCTTTATGGAGTTACTGGGTTGTTAGACGTTGATGAGTTTTTCTCTGCAACCGTTGAGGAGTACAGCGAGTACAATCTTCGAAACGATTTTCATTTTGGAGAACGTATTAACTAGCCGTTCCGGATTCGCAATGAGTTTTTAATTCATGATACCGTGGAATAAGATAGTCGACTATACACCAATTAGATGAAAAAAGTAATCGAAGAACCGGAAGGAAGAAGTATTGTACATTATAGTTTCCTCGAAAATGAGTTAGCAGTTTCGTAGATACATGAGATATAAATAAGGAATGCGATGTTTATGGAATTTTCAATGGGAAGTATGATCGTATGTCATAGTAGATCATGGTTTTGTTTTAGTGTCTGTTTTTCACTTTCATATAACTTTCAAACATTCTTCTCTTAGTCTTTACAGACAGTGAAAGATCGTAAAATAAGCTGAAATAATTAATTCCTGACTATTAATTTTTTATTGGAAATATTTTTCTTAGAAGAGAACATTTTTGAATATTAAGAGATAACCATTTATTTTGAGATCCAAAACCACCTTTTCAGCAGGAAGTTAGGCTGTTAATGTACATTATAAATTACTATTTGTTTAATCATATTTCAGCGGTTTATATTTCACTTTTTCAACTCTAACTGTTTATACAAGCAGCGATAAACTATAATGAAATTTTTTCACAGACCACATATATGCGTTGCTGGTCCTCAAGGGGTTAAATAGAAATAACTAAACGCAATTTTTTTTTAAAAATCCCTTATTCTAAAAACCGTGTAAAACCGAAATCGTGTAAATGAACTACCGTGTAAATCGGGGGAAAGGTGTATAAGGAGATTTTAAACTTTCGGATTCAAAAGTGATTGGAAACGCAGAGCGACGGTACGTCTTTATACCAGAATTACAAACTGAAAATTTTCTTTCTTCGGGCCCTAGTCCGCTCTTTTAAGGACTCCAAAATAGTGTCGTGAAGGGTTTGGACAACTCTGCCTAGGTTTCGCAAAAGGCGGATGTCATTGTTACGATATTCCTTGATATGAAATATTCAGGAAAAGCAATAAATGAACCGAAAATAAGTAGAATGGAATTAATCGCTATTCAAGTTAGTTTATTAGTTTATACGTGTGTGTTTCATTATATTCAAGACCCTTACTACATTTTATTATCGAGAAAATAATCGCATCGTCTGTAAATACATAGATAGATAGATATTCAGCAGAACTTTATGTTTTTTACGCCAATATTTAAATATTGAATATATTAGAAAATTCGTAAATGTTACAACTTGAAAGTCATATATGAAACTTTATTTGAATAATAGCACCGGTCACCAGTGACCTCTGTGGCGTTCAACGTGTTAACCCAGTGGTCGGCAAACTTATTAGCCAAAGAGCCAAATATGAACATTACAACAATTTTAAACAAAATTGGGAGCCAAATCTGCTTATTTAGTAAACTTTTATTACACTAAATATGTAGTACACTAAATAAAACTAAATTTCATACTTAATAAATATTTATTAATGCGAACAATGTGCTTGCATCTCCTTGGTAAGTTTGAGTAAGTCAGGTTCGTATGTTGTTGTTTTTAATTTTAGGCATGATTCCAAGTTCTCATCAATAAGACGACTTCTCAGTTTACTCTTGATAATATGACCAAAAATGGAAGAAAACTTCCAACATTTGGACAAATAGAAGTTATTGAAAAATCGATTACAAATTTTGTACCGGAACCACAAACATACATAGCAGGTGTAATAAAATCGAAAACATACGAACAATGTCAGCCGGTAGCTTGTACATGGTTTGTGTTTACGTTTACGAAAACTAATAAAATTAAACTCGATGTTCGTTACGTATTTTTACAACAATATAAAATTTTAATTACCTATCTATCTTTTAACTTAAACAAAAAATTATACATGTTCTCGATTTATAGAAGAATTTTAATTTATCAAAATAAGATGTAATTTTTTTCTTACCAAGTTTTTTTTTAAATGAAAATATTATTGCGCCTTCCGTGGATATTTGTGCCAGAGCCGCCCTTAAGGAGCCAAAGAGCCACATGCGGCTCTGGAGCCGCACTTTGCCCACCACTGTGTTAACCCATGCTTCCTGTACCTTTTCGTCTCTTTTTTTGCGACAGCAACGATGGCGTCTTTTGGAGGGTGGATATTAATTTTTCCGCGCGTGATTTGAAATGTGTAACAAGTGAAAAGTTCTTAAAAAGGATCACGAGGTGCTGTTGTTAAGTTTGAACGGTTATTCTAGTGGTTATAATAATGTTTCTGGCATCTGGAGAAAAAAGCAAGAGTGACTTGTGATTCTTTTTGTATTTGAGTCTGTAAAAGATAAATTGTATTGAAAAATAATCGCGTCACAGGAAAGATCACCCCGCGGCGCAGCGGTTGCGGAGCACTGGCATATACCATCGTCGTGTCGCAAGAAAAAGAGAATTTTTCTGACATCCGAGCGAGCAATCGAATACCTCGGACCTAATTCCTCGCTATGATGAAGGTGTCCCCCCGTAAGAGGTGCAACTTTAATAATAAAACTTTCCAGATGGCCCGGGGATAATTCGCGGCTTCATTTCATTCCGGCGAAATACGTCGATTGTATATTTTTTCACTGGCGACAATGATCGAGCCCTCGAAGAAGGGGGACCGCCGTGAGAAGCTGGAAGGATTACAAAGAAGAAATATAACGAAGACCTTTCTCCTTCCGCCGGAATCTCAAGATAAAAGCCTGGCCATGGTAAAAAATAATTTTCAAAGCCACCCCTCGACCCCTTGCCCAACCACCCCATTCAACCTTTACGACGCGATAACGGCGCTTCCGTCGAATTATTAATTAATTCCACCGGAATTAAACTCAGCTTTGAATTCAAGCTAATTTGCAAAAATTACTTCGACCCCCGAAATGCGTTTGTTACACTCGCTGTCACTGTTCTTTGGAAAGTATTCGTCGACGTGTAATGCGGAAAGGTTAGTTAGGTTAATTCGTCGAATAAATTACCTCGCGACGAAGTAAATGCATTATTATTATTATTATTATTATTCATTGACAGGCATATTGCCCTTTAGTATACATTGAGAGCAACAATAGTTACAGTATGCATGAAATGATACACATATAACAACAAAATGCATGTAGATAACGTGCGATTGTGTGATGTTTATGAAACGAATAATTTATTTATTTAACTTCCGACAGAGGGATTCATAGGTATTGTTTTGCAATTAATTCTCGCGTTGGGTCGATTATATATTTATGCATATGTAAACGAAGCATGGTGAAACGTATGAGGCACTGCGGGTGGAAGTGCGAAGTTGGAGGTATGAAAAATATTTGTTATTTTATCAATTTTATCTATGGTAGTTAACGTGCCTGTCTCTGACTACCTCTCAACTCTCGAACTCGATGTTTCACAAGCTCTCTTTTCACTCTAGTACGGAATAAAGTTGAATTTTAAATAGAAAATATTTCTCTGCGTTCGTGGTACCGGAAATGAGAGCTAGCTGGACGGTTCTCACTTCGCAGTATTATCCTAACTGGGTTCATTCGATCATTCTATTCAAAGAATTGAGAGTCACCATCATTTCTCTTCTTTCCAACATTTATTACGTCGAAGAAAGTGGCTCGCTTCATTTTACAAGTTCGATTTATCATTCGTAATACACTCAATTCTGCTTTTTATACGATTTTCATTTAATACGAATTAGAAATAAATTTTAATTCTGTTTTTACATGGCTTATTTTGATTTAAAACGATCGACCCAAATTCTAAGAAGAAAATTTTGCTTTACTGTGTCCTAGCCAAAACACAAACACAGCGATTAATTATTGAATTCGTTCTTAACCCCCTCAGACCCGAATTTTTAAATTATAATTTAATGTAATTATAATTATAATTTTTATTTATAATTTGTAAATATACATTTTAATGGATATATGGGCCTTACGAAAAACTTGTAACATTGAGGAGATCCTGAGAAATATTTGTATAAAAAAAACTAAGTGAAACTAACAAACTTAAACTTGTAAGTTTAAACCTATACGTAATAAAATACAGCACGAAAAGTATTATGTATTAGGTTGGTAGGAAATTAATGTCGGTTTTCAAACTTTATCTTTAAATACACATGTTGAGAATGGGAATAACTTTTTTTAATCAAAATAAGTTCCATTACAATTCACACATTTTTCCCAACGAGAAACACGTTTATTAATAAGTTTCTTTGTTCTAAAATAATATAAGAAGACAAACCGATTACATTAACGGCTATCTCAAAATTAAGCGCCAAAGTTTGAAAACTCGAGAATCGACATTAATTTCTTTCCAACCTAACACATTACAATGTGCAAAGGCTCCGAAGGGGTTAAATCCAATGAATAATCAGCACCACAGGAGGCTAGTCCTAATTTTGTTTAAGAAATTACTGAAAGAATTTCACCAATGGAGCACGAAGACGATAACCAAGACATTTCTAGTGATAGCAGTAATATTGCAGTCTTACGCAAACGTATGCGTTTATTGTCAGAAAGTCACAACGAATAAAATCTTTTTACGTGTAACCCATATTATTTTGCCTAATTTTTGTGCTCATGAATTTGTGACATTATTTCTCCATAAATGAACTATATTTTTTACAGGAATGTTTTTTTACACGTATTCTTCGGGAACTTATCTATCGTGTAAAAACAGAATTAAGTGTATTTGAAAAGCGAGAATGTAATAAAGTGAATAAACTGTCAGAATCTTTATTGAACTTATCCTTATCAGCTTCAAAGCCTAATTACTGTTAATACTTTCAACAGAATTAAACATTTCCTCTAATTAATTCTTTTCGTGCCCCCTAAAAACCTAAATAACTTTACAGTTAATCTTTTCAATGTCTAAAATTTTTACGTGTGTCTATTAATAATTTCCATTAATTTTCTAAGCATGAAAAAATTGTCAAAAAATCGACAAACTTACAAAATTCCTTACTTCTTCGGAAATTCTTTATAAAATGTGACTTTAAGAACGAAATACACTTTTTACTTAAAGCTCGTAATTGTTGGGAAATCCGTGGTTTGACAAACGAAGAAAATATATTTAGCTGGTGCTTCTTATCTCCCTTTTTTTTTAGAAGCGACATGTAACGAGGGAGGAAGGTGGGAATTTATTTTCTCGTTGTAAATTATGGTCATTGCATCGAAGGACGACGTGTCTCGTGGGAATTTCTTGGTGGCACCTCGCTAGCATTTTTTACACATAACGAAATATCGTTACCCTCAGGACGATAAATCTGTGTCATTAAAAGAGAAGCTAAGAAGTACTTTCCTTGAGAGTGAAGAAGTCCCTTTCTTACATAGTTCCTCGTGAATTTATACTTTCGAGAGACTCGCCACGAGCCTCTTTGAGGTAAAATCTTCGTTATATAATGTACAAAGTCGAAGAGAAATTGTGTAAAGATTCTAAATAATATCAATACCGATACTCTTCGAACTGGCAGCGAGTGCAGTTACTAACTCTTATTTTCAATTGACAATTTATAAAGCAAAAATTAACAAAACATATAACTATGTTAGCTTATTTTTATTAATAACATTAGTACATTTTTAAACATAAAATAAATCCACATTTACACACGATAAGATACATGTTCTAGATATATGTTTAGCCTTATATTATTCAAAACAAAATTAACCTATAATTCTGAGCGAAAGTTGACCACAATGGGCGCGCTATAATGGAAGGAAGCGGAAGAAGATGGCGTGCTTCACAAAAACTGTCTACAAACTACTATTGCCGAATCTGCAAATTTAAATTTTGTCATAAGAAACTGGGCAAGTTGTTTATATTATATATTATTTATATAGTTTATACAGTTTTCATCGTAGTTATGTCAGGTGCTACTGGCATGCTTTTCGAAATGCAAATATATGAAGGAATAAAACAATGAGAAGTAGTAGCACGCAAATTTTATCAAGACTGTTTCGTTTAACTTGAAATGATCAAATTTCCTTCGAGGCACCAAAGTTATTAACACGTTGAATGCCACGGGGGTCACCAGTGACCGGCGCTATCGAATTCAATGCATTTTCATATGACTTTTAAATTCTAATAATTACAGATTTCTTAATTAAGTGATTACTTACGCGTTCCTCTTAAAAAGATAAAGTCCTGCTGTCTGTAAATCTCTTTTTGTCTTTGACGTTTCTGCTTTGTAAAGATGTGATTTTAATAGAAAAAGTTTCACTTCGATAGAAGTGAAGAAACTAACGAAATTTGAATAGTGACTCTTCTTTCTAAACAGCGAAATTATACGGCGGAAATTGTTTTTCGGTCCAGTGATAAAGAGCTGCACACAATTTTCAAAATAAATTTTTTCGTAAACGAACTAAAAAATGTAGTTTTACCGACGATTTTCCCAGAGTAAAATCAAATTCAGGAAAACAAAATTTACAAAGCAGCCTTACAGAATAATTTAACGTCCATTTAAATCTGCCATTTAATTGGTCCTTCAAAGTCTTTCGCGTGAGAGGGAAATAGAATAATCTGTTGGTGAACATACCTCAAGAATCTCGAATTTCCACGACGTTGGGTGCATTCCATATTGATTAAGATCAGCTTCGAACTTTTCACTCGTTGACCCGCTGCAATTGCTTTCGATATTTTTTTATTCCAAACTAATTGTGCTAACGGACGGATCTTGTCGTGGAGAAACGAGAAAAAGTTTCGATAGTCCCTTTCACGAAGAACCGGGAAACGGATTTTCGTTTCGTGTCGTAAAGTCATCCGGGGATCGTGGTCTTCGTTGTACGTTCAAATTGAAAAGTACGAAAACATTTCGTCGCTTCGCCTCGCGAAATCCAACGATTCTCATAATTTCCGCCGCAGGATTATGATAAAATTTCAACGACGATTTTTAATCTCTGCTTTAGCACTTTTAAAGCCACCGGTATTTCGTTAGTTTCATAATTTTCACTAAACTCAAACTTTCCCCATTAAAATCACATTTTTACAAAGCAGAAACCTTAAGGACACAAAACGATATATAGTCAGCAGGATTAGACCTTTTTTAATAACAATATTTATATATTGAATATATAAAAAATTCGTAAATATTACAATTTAAAGGTTACATGAAAATTGAATAATAGCGCCGGTCACTGGTGACTCCTCTGGGAGTTCAACGTGTTAACCCATGCTTCCTGAACCTTTTTGTCTCTTTTTTTCCGACAGCAACGATTGCGCCTTTTTGGAGGGTGGATATTAATTTTTTCGCGCGTGATTCGAAATGTGTTACAAGTGAAAAATTATAAAAAGAATCTCGAGGTGCTGTTGTTAATTTTCAGCGGTTATTCTAGTAGTTATAATAATGTTTCTGACGTCTGGAGAAAAAATTGTGAGTAAATTGAGATCCCTTTTGTGTTTGAGTCTGTAAAAGATAAATTGTATTGAAAACTGCGTTTGTGACATTCCATATAGTAGTTTGATTAAGAGTCAAAGGATTTGTACTACTAAAATTTATAATTTTTTTGCGAAGAAATTAGGAGCTGCTTATTTCTACTGATTTTGCTATTTTATGTTTTACAACTTCGGGTTTAATATTTTGTTAACAAATTTTGAGCTTTTGTTGATTAGATATATTTTAATTCTTTACGTACGAATGTCTCTACTTTTTAATATGTTCTTCCTAGGAATCCTCTCCCTTTTATTAAATGTATTCTTGCTGGTTAGATTACTAGTATATTATTAGTTATATTAGCAAAATTCTATTCATTTTATATTTCCTTTATATTCTACATCTTCGATGTTATATTATGGATTACAAATACTTCCAAAATTCAAGTGAGCTACATTTCAACTCTCTTGAGGGCCTTGGTAAAGGCAAGTATCGAGATAATATTATTCAAAATATATAATATATAATATAGAGTGGGTAAGAAAAGTGGTAAAGAAGGAAAAAGAAAGAGTGCGAAGGGATTTGATAGGAAAATAAGATAATAAAGTATAAAGGTAAAAAGGCAAAGAGGTCAGGCGTAGAAGGAAAAGGGTAGAGATATCGATATACAGAAGCGCGATAAAGTAATTAATAGTGATTAAAACCAAAGATACTAGAAAATAAGGGTGAAATAGTGGTAGATGTGTGAGAAAATAGGCACGAATGGAAATTGAAGGTGCGAAAAATACCAAGAAAATAGAATAAACCGAGTTCCCTTTTATGCCTAGAAGGCTGAAAACAAACTGTACAAATATAAATGTATAATATAAACAAACGAGTTCAAAAACGAAAATAATATATTCCACGCGTAAAACTATTTCTAAACTACAATTTACAGTTTCATTAAAAAATGACAATTTTACATTCGAAAAGAATTGTGTTCATATCACGGAATATAAAATGCACCTCCTTTCATCCCTTATTCGCCGAATAATTACTGTCTTCCTATTATTCCTATTGCAATTCATTAAACTCGAACACCTTTTACACGCAATCTACTCAACCATTTCCAAAGCCTCGAATACCCTCTGTGCCTGAAGGTAATTACCCAAATTTTTGTCCTACTAATCTTGAAATCCCACGTATATACAACACATTATGAGTAAAGCTCACTCAATATGACACGTTCGGATAAACAGCCATCAGATAAATCGTTGTATGGTGTATAGCTATCCAGAATTCCCCTAATATCTTCTCCGCCAGAGGGCATTTACCATGGAGAGCTTAAACCGCCCGCACAGGCAATGATCATCATCCCCGTTCCACTTTGTAAGCCCACGTCATCGAATTCGGTGGTTGTTTCTTAACACTAGAACTACCAAACCAGTCAAAATGACTGGTACACAATTTTTTCCAAAAATTCTCAAAGCTTATAGGAGAGTCATAGGAGAAGTATTCTACGTCCAATTCAAAAACAATAAATGACCGAATTGATCATCTTTTCCGGCTATTGATTCCTCCTTTCTCAAACTACTTATTTAATATACTGAAATATAATAGATTTAACGCCGGTAGTTCTAGTGTTAATGATAATATACCACACTTTAACCCCTTCCCCTAAAATTTCTTTTGTAACGGCGTAAGCAATAATTGAGAATAAAACTGCTAAAATAAAAATATACTAGTAGATTCCTAATATATCGTATGTTCTAAAATAAAATGAATAGTATAAATTTCATTTCATCGTTTTGTGTCCTATTAATATTTTCAATTTGCCAGTTTTTGGAAAACTTCAAAATTTTGTATTTCATATTCCGCGCCACGAGTGTCACTCGTTATTGTGGGGCAATGGGTTAAGGGCCAATATATAACACATATGCGGAAGAGGTGAATTATACAATGGAAATGAAATAAATGATTGAATTTTCATATCGTATTTCACTCTTTGAAGTGATGAAATAACTTTGTATGAACGTATGTCAAGAAACTCTCCCTTTACAGTATATAAACACTTTTCAGTTTGAAATTTCATGCGAATATCTGTGACACGTAGAAGTATGAATGAGCGCTGTGCACGTTTGCCGTATGCGAAAAATTTCGAAGTGCTACTCAAATTTCTCAATGTATTCAATTTTCTTTGAGTAAGCGTGCATCGAGGGCAGATGAAGCGTGTGTTGCCGAAGAAAATTAATTAGAGTCGTTTCTTCCACTAGGTTTTAACAATTTTTACAATATTTCATTGCTAACAAAACATGTTAATATCGTAGAAAGAAAAAATCTGCAAACTGATATCGTAGTATGCTCTTTCCGTATAAGTTAACCCCTTGGCCTATAATAACGAGTGACACTTCTGATGCGGTTGATGGTATAGGAAATTTTGAAGATTCCCAAAAATGAAGAAATTGAAGATATCAGTGGAAGACAACACAGTAAAATTATTTCTGAGTTGTTAATATTGCGTTAAATTGTAAGATATATCAGGAATCACTGATAAATTTTCATTTTAGCAATTTAATTCTGAATTATTGCACGCACAGTCGCAAAAGTAATCGTAGTGAAAGGGGTTAATTGCACATCTAAAAAATTACATTTAATAGTAAATTATGGACTACGTTGCAATACCTAAGAATTTCTTTATTTCAGAAAACTGAGAAAGCTTTGCAATACGTTGTTGAAGATCAATTACCTATTTTGCTGTCATTCTCTATAGAAATGTAACAAATTATATTTGATATTATTTGTTTGGTTAAACAGTAATTTGTGGTATCATTATGTAACCTGTGTACAGTTTTCTTCGACACTTCCAACGTCTCATTCGCTCGAAGGCGTTTCGCACGGAGAGCCTTAACTACGAACAAAACCACGATCAGCAATGTCGCGTCTCATTGTCAGCTTATGGCACTGCACTTAGCAGTCGCTTTTCACTTGCGGCATGCCGCAGTTAAAAGGTTAATTCACTCGTGTATTTTATCTGCGCATTAGAGAATATTCTAACCTAACGGCAAGCATCTACTTAAGAGACGGACAAGCTGGTAGAACAGCATTGTAGGGCACACAATCTATTAGAGAGTCAAATGGGGTAACAGCGTTAGCGAGAGCATTGTGTAGGGTAAACAAGCTAGTAGAATAGTCCTGTAGGTTAGACAATATAGTAGCAAGTCATGTAGGGTAGATAATCTAACGTAACAGTCACTTCGGGTGGACAATCTATTAGACAGTCAAATGGGGTGAAAGTGTTAGCGAGAATTCTATGTAGGCGGACAAGCTAGTAGTATAGTCTTGTAGGTCAGACAATATAGTAGAAAGTCATGTAGGGCAGATAATCTAACGGAACAGTCACTTCGGGTGGACAATCTATTAGAGGGTCAAATGGGGTAAAAGTGTTAACGAGAGTGCTACATAGAGCGAACAAGCTAGAAGTATAGTACTGTAGGTTAGACAATATAGTAGCAAGTCATGTAGGGCAAATAATCTAACGGAACAGTCACTTCGGGTGGACAATCTATTAGAGAGTCAAATGGGGTAAAAGTGTTAGCGAGAGTGCCACATAGGGCGAACAAGCTAGAAGTATAGTACTGTAGGTTAGACAATATAGTAGCAAGTCATGTAGGGCAAATAATCTAACGGAACAGTCACTTCGGGTGGACAATCTATTAGAGAGTCAAATGGGGTAAAAGTGTTAGCGAGAGTGCCACATAGGGCGAACAAGCTAGAAGTATAGTACTGTAGGTTAGACAATATAGTAGACAGTCATATATGGCACATAATCTAATCTAATAGTCACGTAGGGCAAACAATCTAGTAGAGAGTCAAATGGGGTAAAAGTTTTAGCGAGAATGCTATATAGGCGGACACGCTAGTAGTATAGTGTTTTAGGTTAGACAATATAGTGAAAAGTCATGTAGGCAGATAATCTAATGTAATAGTCACGCACGACAGACAATCAAGTAGAATAATTACGTGAGACTACAGCAGAATAGTCACGTAAGTCAGACACACTGGTTGAATAATCACGCAAGTCAGACATGCGGGTAGAGTAGTCACGTAAGTCAGACACGCTGGTGGAGTAGTCACCTAAGTCAGACCCGCTGGTGGAATAATCACGCAATTCAGACAGACCGCTGTAATAGTCATGTAAGTCAGACCCGCTGGTGGAATATTCATGTAAGTCAGACAATGTAGTAGAACACTCCCATAGGGCAGCCAGTGTAGTAAAGACGTCAGCTAGTGCAGGTAACCTAGGAGAATAGTCACGTAGGACAGGCAATCTAGTAAAATAATCTCGTAGGGCAGACAATGTAATACAGCAGTCTGCTAGGTTACACAATCTAGTAAAATAGTCACGTAAAATAGAAAACGTATTTGAATAATCAGGCAAGCCAGGCAATCTAGTAGAATAACCCTGCATAATTCCGACACAGATCGTTTTCTGCAAAGCAGCGCAGCCCTATATTTTGAAAGTATCCTTGCTATGATTATACAAATAGAATTTTTTGATTTTTTCAACGAATCTGTGTGTTCAAAGGGAAATGAATGACAAACAGAGGAATATGACATACTCTGATCATCTTTTCATTATCATATTGACGCTGCTTCAATCAGTTTCCATGGGACCTTGTTTTCCTGCGATAATTAATTATGCGGCAGGTGTCGTTGCAATGGAAGGTAAACTGACGTTTAATGATTAAAAAACGGAGATTGGGAATTAAAATTGTAATTTTACTGAGACTCAATCAAGGTGATGCTACTCTTTTATGTTTTGCGAATCGGAAATTAAGTGCGGCGCTATTATTCTATTAATATAATACAAATGTATGGTTCCGTTGATTTTTTTAATTGTTAGTCGTAATGCTCAATTGTTGGCTTAATAAACAGAGGGAAGTATTTATTCTAATTTTAATGCAGTTTGAAGAAAACATTGACAAAACAAAAGACATTGTTTGCTTTGTGCAGCGCTGAAGAAACGAAATTTCAGCGACTGTTTTTGCATTATCTACTTTATACCATATTTTTTTATTTATTATCCAATTACGATAGGTGTTTGGCATTTCTATTAAGAATGTTTTAACGAAGTTTGTCGCATAAGTGTAACTGCTTGAGTTGCAAAAAATAACAATATATAATGATTTAAAATTTAAATCGAATTTCCTCACTGTGTCTATGATGGATATTCTTTTGATATTGCAATGTAAATCTTGAGAATTATCGTTAAATAAATTTCCGGAGGAAATAATAAATATTACGTTGCCCGGGATTTCTTGGTACTAATGAATACAATTGGGAGTATTGTTCTCTTTCTGTCAATTTTTCACCCCATATTTTTTTATTGGTTCTGTGTTTACTTGTTACAAATTTTATCGAGAATATTTAAACTTTCAGTGGTACCATTCGAAAAACATTCGTTTTACACGAGATTTTCACAAAGATATTGCTATTAGTGTTTTTTTTTCATTTACAATAAATTCCAAAGTTGTACATCCCCCTCGACAGTTGCTTCGAACGTCAAATTTTCACAGAGTCACAAACTAAGTTTTTTCAAAATTCTATGGTGAATATTTCAACGATCTTTCTCCCACAAATTGGTATCAGCTGCAGTTAATTTAATAAAAAAGGCCTAATGCTGATTTTTAATAAAAGTACTTTTCATAATGATTTCTGCAATATCCAACATAATAATTAATTCTAGAAAAAATAATAATTTATACACAAAATTTCCGTATGACTCTCCAAAAGTTTCTTCATATTGTAACCTTCCTATGGTATCACTAACTATCCCCAATTTTCGTAAACTTTACCGCAAATATTTAAACGTACTTTCTCTCGTATAGCGTCGCTGCACTTGCAATTTATTCGACAAGACACTGCATACATATGTTTCTTTACAAGCGAAATTTTCTACCTGACACTATCATCATCGTTATCAGAAATGACTGTTACTTTCAGTAACAATTCCATAGACTAACAATTTACAATCAACTATAACAAGATTTTACCGCGAACATCTGAGCGAATCCACTCTTGCATAATCATACTAAGAGAATTATAACAAACTTCACGACGAAGTACACTTCGTGAATAAAGTATCTTAATAATAATTGAAGAAAACCGCAATTCTATGGACAACCTATGTGTCCTGCACTTTAATTAAATTTTGATTAAAATATTTCAACGAAGAATCTTTCGTTTATCGGTTCCAATCGAAATATAGCAATCTTCTCGATGAAGTATATTTTAGAACTAAAGAATTCTAATTACAGTTAAAGAACATCGCACATTGTACTTATCGCACATTTTCAAAAATTCTATTTTTTAAAGATTTTTGTCGATATTGCAAAAATTATTTTTGAAAAAAATCAATTCTAACAATTGATACTGTTATTAGAGGTTCTCTAATGTTACAGTATTGCCTCGTATTGCCTGCTAGAGGTTACAGAATCTCAACTTCACAAAGAAACACAAGAAAGCGCTTAAACACTCCTCAGTATCTTATTTATAGTGATAAATAAATATTTGAGAATACAATTTTTAATGTTTTTTCTATATCCCACTACTTTCGAACATTCAACATTTGCCCACATTTTCAGGCACTATTTATGTGCGAAAGTTAAAAAAAAATGTAGCAATTTTTCTCTTCAACAGTTCAACGAAACTTCTCTTTATAAAGACACCAAAAAAATTTCACCATGAAGCACGATTCATAAATAAATTACTCCAATAATAACTAAAGAAGCTCGCAATTCCATGAACCACTTACGTTCAACTATATCAAATTTCATCTGAAATTTTTCAAATAATCCTCCCTTATACAACGGAATCAAAAGAACCATAATAAATGTCACGAAGAAGCACGTTTCATATATAAAATATTCTAATAATAACAAAAGAAACTCGCAATTCCATCAACCACTTACGTTCAACTATATCAAATTTCACCTGAAATCTTTCAAATAAACCTTTCTTATAAAACGGCACCAAAAGAACCATAATAAATGTCACGAAGAACTACGTTTCATAAATTAATTATTTCTATAATAACAAAAGAAACTTGCAATTCCATGAACCACTTACGTTCAACTATATCAAATTTCACCTGAAATCTTTCAAATAATCTTCCCTTATACAACGGCATCAAAAGAACCATAATAAATTTCATGAAGAAGCACGTCTCATAAATAAATTACCCCAATAATAAAAAAAGAAACTCGCAATTCCATGAACCACTTACATTCAACTATATCAAATCTCACCTGAAATATTTCAAATAATCCTCCCTTAACAACGGCGCCAAAAGAACCATAATAAATTTCACAACCAAGCACACTTCAATGACAAACTATCCTATCGATAATAAAAGAAAACTTCGAATCGTCACATCGATATTTCCCTCGTACAATGACGTTCAATCGACTCACCAACAATGCTGAATTTTCGTCGAATCCACTGCGAAATGGTTCAAGTCTCTTTCACACATGGTCACGAGGACGAAGAGAATACTACCGATCCCCGAAGCACCATCGAGATCGTCTCGATCGACGACATCGTAACACCGCGTTGAAAGATCCTCGCCCGATATCCGCGAGTCAGCATCGCGACATCTCGAAGGACATGTTAGTTAGCGCGAGTTATCGTTCACTACTCTCGATATGACAGAATCGCCGTAGAAGCAACGAGAAGCACGTGGCGGAGCCACGACGCGTACTGGCTGCTTTCTACAGGACAGCTGACGAAGGGTGGAAACTCTGCTCTTGCCACCCTCCGCTCTCTCTCCCTCTTTATGTCTCTCTCTGTCCCTCCCTCACTCACTCTGTGTCCCTCTCTCTCGCTTTTTCTCTCTTTCAATCGGTGTCCCTTTCTCTCTCACTCTTTGTCCCTCTCTCTCGCTTTTTCTCTCTTCCAATCGGTGTCTCTTTCTCTCAGTGCTTTTGCCTTTTCTCTCTCGGGCGATCCGTTCTCCCCACTCGTCGACACTTGGATTTATATCGAGACCTCGAAGAAACTGAATAGCTCGTCAAAGTGCGGAAAGTTTGTTTATTTGCTGTTATGTTCATTCAGGAACGAGTTTACGAGTTCCCGCGCCTTTTTTCGCGCCGTTATTATCTTTCCTTACACTCGATGAACTCGTAGCGAGAGCAGGGTGGGATCCGAGTCGTGGCAGACGTTTGGAGACGATTGGTACCGTCTTCTCGTGAATTCATGATATTTGATTGTTCGACGTTCGAGGGGTTTCATTGTTTGATGATTTTTTTGATAGAGGAAGAGATGACTGATGAGATTATATAAATTGCTAATCGAGGTGTAGACTGTATGGAAAAACTTTTTAACCGACAATGAATCATGAATTGCTCGGAATATCTTGTCAGAGATGTTAAAAAGTGCTGTTTTTCGAGAGGGGTCTGCGACAGAAGAGTTTGAAAAGCAATCCTCGCGATTCTACAGCAAATATATCGGTCCTCTGCGTTTTAATACTAAACCTACTGATGTTATTTTTACTTTTAGATATACTGAACAAGTACTTTGGAAAAAGAGAAATCAAGAGATGAAAAAGATGATTAATTAATTAATTTAGGTTATATAAGGTAGAAGAAGAATATTTACTTAATGGCTCCCCTAGCAGTTTAGGTAATTTGTAGAAATAATTGGGAACTGATCATTTTGACCGGCTTGGTAGGATTAGTGTTAACACTGTTTACATGAATATTGAAATTTATATATTTTTTTTAATATAACTATATATCAATATAACTTAGGTGGATGTTTGATAGTTTACAGAAAAATCGCTATTCTCTGAACTGTTGTTTCATATTTCCCGCCAGAAAAGGATCGAAGTATTTTGAACGAATTTCGAGCATTAATTAGTACTTAAATTACCAATCACTATCCTGGTATAGTTGCGGATATTATAAGGTAATTATATTATAAGGCAGGTTTAGTGTTAAAGTATTTTATATTCAGTTTTTATTTATAAAATATCCAGTTTGTAACTTCTTAATAGTTTCCTTATAGTTTATTATATTTAACTGTTTTTTCTATCAGAATAAAGTGATTTCTGGCATTAGTTTTGTTCTAAGCCTAAAGTTAAGTGTAATTTCTGAAAATCCGTTCTCCAATCCTACATGTATAGATTTAAGAAAAAACTCCCCACTCAACTAAAATCATGCAGGTCCTGATGCACCCACGATTTTATACCTCTCTTGTAAAGGCCACAAAACAAACGTATACTGCATCACTGTAAAGGAAACCCATATAAAACTTCTCCACTCCAGATATTACAGATCCCACGAATACCGAATGCTGCGCAACGAATTTTACTGCTTTAAGTACGTCGAGCGTAATCTAATAAAGAATTCTCCAACCGATATCACTACCGTGTGTCGTCTACAAATACGGCATGAATTTTCCACATAAACGGGAATGACGAAGGTGGTGCTTTCTTGAAAAAGATCGATGTTCCCGATATGGGCCGATATTCCCATCTGCCGCTCGAAATCCACCCTCTATTTATTGTTAAACGTCCACGCCGCAAAACGAGCGCCGATATCACGGACAATATCGTTAGCATAACAACCTTGGAATCGTACGTTCGCTGCAACACATTCTCATGCTTCTCCTGTTCACTCATAACGCGTCCCATGGGAACATTTGCCGTTTCGTGTGAGCTTCGTCGACCTGCGTTTCCGTGGGGCGACGTTTCGAAGGGGATGCGAGGAATTAAAGGTACTGTGCGAAGATGCTACGTCGCTGTAGAAACAAATTAGTTTTCCTGACCCAGTCACACGTATTTGTTTCTCTTCGTCGCCAGTGGCTAAGTCAGTCACATTTACAAGTTTCATCGTGAAAAGGAAACCGTCAAGATGATGCATCTAAACAGACTGAGATAGAGCGATAGAGAGCGATAGCTCAGACGCATTGGCATAGTGATCGGCTCAGAATAATAAGGATTAATATTTTATTAAAAGAGTGAAACCGTTTGATGTTTTAACAGCAGTAAAATTAGAAAAGAATAGTAAAATTCTTTATCAGGATATTCAAATAAAATAAATTTTATTTTCATTATATGAATTTTATTTTGTTCTTTTTGAATAATGAAACAAAATAAATTTAAATATATTATAGCATATTCATCAATTATTAATTCAAGATGAATAACTATAACAATATATTTAAATAAATATAACTGTATATTTTATTTTATAATTTATTCATTAACTATATTATGTTTAATTTTAATTTTAATAAAATTTAATATTAATAATAATAAATTTTTATATTCAATAAACTTTATGCCACTAAAATTTAAATTTTTATTCGTACTTTTAATATTATCATTACTAGGAATACGACCTATAAGAATAATATGAACTATACTCTCTATTATAATAACATTAACAAATTTATTATATTATAATTCCATAATTCTTTTAATTATTTTAATTTCATCTAAATTAATAATAATAGTTTCATATCTTTATATTTCTTATTCATTTTTATTTGTAAAAAAATTAAATTTCAAAAATTTATATTCATACTCAAATAATTCCTGAAAAAAACAAAATATAATATTTATAATAATTTCATTAATTACAATAATAATCTATTATTCAATTTATTTATGAAATATAATTTACTTTTATTTTTATAGTTTAAAAAAGAACATTAAATTGCAAATTTAACACTATTTAGTATAAATTAAAAATTAGTATTAGAAATTATTAATTTCTTAAATAAATTTACAATCTATTACTTTAATCAGACATAATACTTTATTTAAAATTTTAAGTTAAGAAAACTATTAACCTTTTGAGTGCCAAGCAGCGCGATCGCGCTTCTTTTGTTCAGTACTGAAAAGTGCCAAGCTGATCGACGTATAGAATTAATGAGACTTTTTGCTCGAACATGAAAAATAGTTCATTAATATATTCTGATTGCGACAGAATAGGTATAATATGGACAATATCTTTAACTGAGAAATGAAACAACAATACTTACCACTTATAAGCAGGAAAACGTCGAAATCTTACTTTGTTGCATTCCTCGATGCAAAGCGAAAGAAGCGCGATTTCGCTGCTTGGCAATTTTCGACCTGCTTTTCGCAAAGACCTCTGGCACTCGAACGGTTAAGAAATAATTGCAGGTTAAAAACATTTATGTGCAACCCTTAAATGCATGATTTTTTAATTTTGACCGGAAAAAATCTATTATATGTAGATTATTACATAGGTTTATGCAAAAATAGAAAAAAAAAGAATTAAGTAGTGTGTAGGTTTTAATTTTTTCTTTTGAAAAATGAAGTGTTTCAAAATAGAATTTTTAGTCGAGGTATTTAATGATTCATTATGGTAACCGCAGTCGCGAAAGAAACTGGAAGGAATGTGAAAACTATTTATATACCTGTGGGATCTGCCATCATCGGTTATTTATATTTGAAACGCTGGAGTTACGGGCGACTAGCAAGAGATACATTTAAAACCATTTAGAGACATTTTAAATATACATTGTTAACATATTGAAGTAACTAGTAAAATATTTCAAGGTACGATCTTTAAAGAATTTAACTTTGTAGAGAGCATTCAGTTTGATATTTGTCAAACGATTAGACTCTTTGCATCTTTTTCTTTTTACAATACCGTAAAAAATACTAATCAAATCTTTGCAACAAACTAATAATTATTATTTAGTTTTACACCCAGTTGACTTAAGTTTCCAACTATTTTTAAAGTGACAGTTATTTGAGGGTCGAGAAAAAGAACAAAGCTCGATTTTTGATCCTATCAAGGAACTTGATTACACGCTCGAGTGAGTTTATGCACTGCTTGTATTTTTATCGTAAATTCATGTTTCTCGGCATAGATTACTTCCGAAAACAAAACAATTTCGAATGATATTAAAGTTGAACGTCCAGCTGTAATAATGCATCGATAGTAAGCCGACTTCAAATTTTACGGGGATGAAAAATTCATGCGCATCTTCTATGTGTCTCTTTCCAATATCCGCAGGGAACGATGTATTTTACAAGAGAATTTGATCAAAAAATCGACCGTCTTGAAGATATTTTCACTGAGACTCCAACACCGGCTGAAGTGTGATTGTCACAAATTCAATGACCTCGTTTTAAAAAGTAAAGCAAGAATGTACATTAGAAGATTGCTGAATTTTCTTGGAAATTATAAATTCTATTTTATTATAATCTTACTTCAATCTAATCGCGCAATTGAGTAGCTTCAATTAGATGACTATAATCTTTCACATTTTTGGAGTGTCTAAAAAATATTGTTCACATCAATTAAGAAGATTATTATAACATTGCAGCTACAGGGCAGCTCTATAGAATTTTTACTGTTCATTTAGATATTGAATTCAGACAATTAGAATCAACAGAATTTAAAGGATTTGTTTCGGCTTAGATTTCCTAAAAAAAATTACAATCTCTTTGAAAATTACAAATGCTTCTCATCGACTCCTTAACACAGTTCCACTACAATAATAAATAACAAATTAGTGATTGCCATGGGAATCGATTAATAAACTAAAAGTCTAAGCGTTAGTGACAAAAAGTCTATTAATAGGCTACCGGTCGGTAAAGTGTTAAATAAGTACTTTGAAAAAAGGGGAATTCAGAAGTGGAAAAGATGATCGATTCGGTAATTTATGTTTTATGAGATGGACGTAGAATATCTATTCTATGACTTTCCTATAATCCCGGAGAATTTTTGGAAAAAATTGTGTACCAGTCATTTTGACTGGTTTGGTAGTTCTAGTGTTAAATATCACTGACGATACTTTTTGCACCTCTTCCAAAGACTTTTTCTCGCATGCTTCCTAATCCCATACAATCGTAACTGCCCATTCGGATACTTCAACCAGGCAAGTAGAATTCCTTAAATCCTTCATCTCAAAATTATTGTTACAACAAATAAATTCTTACTTTTATATGTATAATATTTAATAGTTATTGCGTTTTTAGTTTAATATGTATGTAATGTATGTTTATGTTAACCAAATAAGTAAATATTAGTAGCAAAATTTTCAATTTTATAAAATAAACCCGTCTTTGATCCAATATCTTACCAGCGCAATTTACTCTGTGATTGACGAGTATACTCGTCATGGCTCGATTTTGGCGACACAAAACGGTGCGCGCTCTCAAACGAGGGCGCCACAGTTAACTGGTTAAGGGTTGATATACGAAAACGCGAAAGAAAAGACAAAGTCGACGCAATAAATGACGAAGTCCAGATTTGATTGAAACTGTACACATCGCAGGAACGTGATGATGCATTCAGGTGCTCGAGCCAAGGTGTTCGAAGTCAGTCGAAGCCCGGAATTGTGGCAAGAGGGAAAGATTTCCTGGTGAGAAATCCATTGTTGACAATGCATTAGCAGTCTCCCATTGCTCCGGGTCCTTCCATTCAACCTCCGAGTTTTCTTCGAATCCACTCGACAATGGGATTATCGATATCAGACCCTGAACGGAGGTTATTAGAATCCGGTAAATCTCGTTGGAAGTGAAACCCAAGTACGAACCGAGGCAAAAAAAGGCTCGTGCAAACCGTGCTCAGATTGATTGCGCGCGAAATTCATCGAGATCTCCAAATGAATTTCGGTTAGAGAGAAAATTGAAATGTTTACGATTAGTGGTCGACAAGTTCGAGATTTGAGCATCGATTGGATTTCAATGATTATTGATGAATCAGAATTTACTGTTTTAAGGACAATTTTTGGATGGCTTTAATGCTATTTTAACACGTTTACTGACATGGGGGTCACCGGTGACCGGCGCTATCTAATTCAATGAAATTTCACATGAATTTTAGATTGTGATATTTATGTAATTTCTAATACATTCAATATTTAAATATTGGCATTCAAAAGGTAAAGTCTTGCTGGCTATACAACTATTTGTGCCTTTAAGGTTTCTGCTTGGTAAAGATGTGATTGAAATAGAAAAACTTTCACTTCAGTAAAAATGATGAAACTAGCGAAATACCGGTGGCGTTCAATGTGTTAACTCTTTGTCGTAAGAACGTATCGAAACGGGAAGCAGTTTTATATAGATAAATAATTATTTGTCGATTATGTAGATATTTATGAATTTTCTAACACATTCAATGTTTCTATATTGGCGTTAAAAAAATTACGTCCTGGTGAATAAATATCTATTTGTTTCTTTAAAATTTCTGCTTTATAAGGATGTTATTTTAACCCCTTGCCCTACAATAACGAGTGACACTCGTGATGCGATAAATGGGGTAGGAAATTTCGAAGTTTTGCAAAACGTATGAAACTGAAAATGTTAATAAGAGGCAACGAGATAAAATTATTTCTATAATACTAATATTACGTTAAATTGTACGATATATCAATAATTACTCATCAATTTTTATTTTAGCAATTTAAAGCTGAATTATTGCAGATGCAGTTGCAAAATAAGTCGTAGGGCAAGGGGTTAATAGAAAAAGTATCGTTTCAGTAGAAATGATGAATCTAGCGAAATACCGGAGGCATTCAACGTGTTAAAATCACTTTCTTCTCTTAGGTTGACAAGTGATTTTATTTCTTTGAGTTTGAATTACATAATATTAAAATAATATGGAAATATCTCGTGTTCTTTGAATTACAATAAACCAAGACGTCTAAAATTGTACAAATTGATATTAAATGTTCACCAAGATGGCGGTGGTTTCCTGGTATAAAAAAGTGTTAAATTTTTAGAAAATGCTACTTTATCGATTCGAGTGAAACTAACTTGAGTTAAAGCTTATTCCGTAAACATTTGCCACGGAAAGGGGAACACAGAAACCGCTGACGCGTCTTGTTTCGTTACTTTTTATGTACGCCACATAAATTTTACACGTATTTTTTTCCTCCCGCAATTTGCGTCTACGCGTTACCTTACACTCTGCATAAAACTTCGTTAAATATTCGTTCCAAATTATTTAAAAAAAATTGAAATGACCGCGGGTAGAGAGATTAGTGTTAAATATTCACCGACTCAGAGACATTCTTATCATCGACAATTTTTTTAAAAATACTACATTATCGATTCGAGTGAAACTAACTTTGGAACAAGCTAATTCAATAAACATTTTCCATGGAAACGTAGAAACATTGCAAAAAAACCCGTGGGAGATATACAGAGCGTTCCACTTTTCCGTGAAACTTCGCGACATTTTATAAACAAAAATAAAGGAAAATATAAATGCAGACTGTTGAATATTTGATTAAAATATTATAAAAATGTACGAATTGATAGTGGATCATTTTTTTTGATAGATATCACAGAAATAAGATTGTCTATTTGCATTAAGATTCTATTAAAAAAAAAGTTCGTTACCATGAATACAGGATTAACATATATGGAAAATAGAATCTATTATGAAATACCACTTTGTTATCATTTTGTACAGCCAGACAAACTAGATAAATGCAATGAATGAGAAGAATTGAAGAAAACAAATGTTGTTCGCGCGATAATAATTCAGCACGAATCCGATTGCTTTATCTAGTTCACTTATATGTGTACCGTCTATGTACGATTCGCGATCGGATATCCCGAGACGACAATCTTTGTAATTCGGGTGGTTATGGTCGAATTGAACTGATTGTGAGACAGTCCTCTTGTCAATTTCTTTATTGCCACAGTAAAAAATAGGTTAGTTGTCTTACATACTAGCGCCGCGAGAGGCGCTGGCTCGAAACAAAAATGCCAAACGAAACGCCGACAACTATCTTCGAATTATACGTGCTAACGCACCGCTAAATTACTGAACACATTAAACAAGTGTAAACGATGCAATTATTTACATTTCGCCACAAAACAAGTAGAATCTAAGAAACAACTTTAAAAATTTGTAGAATT
The DNA here is from genome assembly GCA_963989415.1 of Cerceris ruficornis. Lineage (NCBI taxonomy): Eukaryota > Metazoa > Arthropoda > Insecta > Hymenoptera > Crabronidae > Cerceris > Cerceris ruficornis. The sequence goes on along the minus strand of OZ022517.1, from coordinate 11,542,067 downwards.
CTTCATTCAAATTCCAAATCATTCATTTCGATCACTCAGGTATCTCAAACATCAACAAAATTCAAAAATTCATGAAATCTACAGTCATACGTCATTTTGTCCCTTAACCCTTTGAGGACGACGGACGCATATATGTGGTCTGAGAAAATATCTGATTATAGTTTATCGGTGTATGTATACCCGATTAGAGTTGAAAAATTGAAATATAACTGTTAAAATCCGGTTACGCAGATAGTAATTTATAAATTCTCTACATTAATACTTTGACTTTCTGATAAAAAGGTGGTTTTTCATCTACAAATAAATGATTACTTTTCAGTATACGAAAAAGACTCCGTCCGCAAAGGGTTAATTTTATTCTTAGAATATGCCAGTAACATTTTCCGAAAACTCCTGATACACCTTATAAATTAAAATAAAAGTTCGATCGATCGTTCGTGAAGAAAGTCCGATCGTAATCCCGCAAGATCTTGAAAACCTTAATGATTCGCGTCCCGGAGGAGAAAAGGGTACTTTTTTTTCTATCTTGAGAAGTTCCCGTGAATTTGAAAAATGAAATACGTCCTTAGATCTTTAGACGGGTCGGCATACCTCGCCGAGTGTCCGGGGTTCGATTTTTCCGGAAATTTGACGCCATCGTTTTTCACCGTCACACGGAAACGTTGACACGATACATCTCGAAGACGAAGATCATAAACGATCCTTTCCGTGCCCTCGTATAACCCTGTTGCCAACGTGATATCGCCTCGAATTGCACGGCGTATTTTTCGCGTTACGTTTCATCCAAGACTCGACGATCGAACCCTTTGACGGTGGAGGAATTTTACCATGCGAATCTACTCGCATTGCGTTTCACTGTAAAATTACATCGTCTCTTGAATTTTCCGTTTCTTTATCAACGAGCAAATGGGATTCTACCGTTCGTTGTTTAATTAACAGATTGCGAATTTGTTACGAGAATTCTTGCGTTTGCTGTATTGCTGCTTTTTGCCGTGGTTTTAAGTTTTTAGTGGTCAGAAATATTTTTATATGATAGTGATTATGTTGTTTTATGATTAGAAAATTGGTGGCTTGATTAGGAATAAAATGGATGGTTAATATCTGCAAATCTACTCGCATTGCGTTTCATTGTAAAATTATATCGTCTCTTGAATTTTTCTTTTCTTTATCAACGAGCAAATGGGATTCTACCGTTCGTTGTTTAATTAATAGATTGCGAATTTGTTACGAGAATTCTTGCGTCTGCTGTATTGATGCTTTTTGCCGTGGTTTTAAGTTTGTGAAGGTCAGAAATATTTTTGATTAGTTATAATGAATATAATATGGTTACAATGCAATAGGATATGATAGTGATTATGTTGTTTTATGATTAGAAAATTGATGGCTTGATTAGGAATGAAATGGATGGTTGATATCTGCAAATCTACTCTCATTGCGTTTCATAGGAAAATTATATCATCTCTTGAATTTTTCTTTTCTTTATCAACGAGCAAAGGGGATTCTACCGTTTGTTGTTTAATTAACAGATTGCGAACCTGTTAGGAGAATTCTTGCGATTGTTGTATTGATGCTTTTTACCGTGGTTTTAAGTTTGTGAAGGTCAGAAATATTTTTGATTAGTTATGATGAATATAATATGGTTACAATGCAATAAGATATGATAGTGATTATGTTGTTTTATGATTCGAAAATTGATGTCTTGGTTAGGAATAAAATGGATGGTTCATATGCGAGGCTTTGTTGCAAATGTTAATTAGTAGTTGACAATACAGTTGCTGATTCGCAAGCTGAACACGAACTTGTTGCAGATGTTAATTAGAAGTTGGCAACAAAGTGTCTGTGGCACGGCTAGGAGACCTAGATGTTGTAACAGTTAATTGGAGGTGTTTTTTTTAAGTGATTGCAACATTAGCTGTTAATTCATTGCGGTTGTTTTTAATATTAAATTGCATTTAATAAAAAATCTCAATGTTCTGTCAATAGAATATTTACTTTGTGGCACCTCTACCAATTAGGGGAATTTTTCGCTAAAATTGGAAAGCCATCATTTTGACCGGCTTGAGAGTTTTGTTGTCAATAAATGAAAAAGTAAGAAGAGATTGTAGGCTGAATATTAACACTAACCGTACCGAGGCTTTATGGATACTTACAATTATTAGTTTTACCATAACAGGTCCTGTGACTGGTTATGAAATAACAGTAAAACATTTTTGACCGAAATCCAGCAGACTGTCAACTTAACACATCGTATGCGGGTCTTTCGTGCCGCCTCGTTAAGACTGAAGCGGGAAACTTGTTGAATTTTATTTTCACAAAAAATTACTATAAATTGGACACTGCTTGCTCTCCAAATTCGAAAATATACGCAACTTTTCAAATCTAAGTGATTAATGCCACGAGCCGTCATTTTTTTAAACGATCTAAGTACAGTTTTCGAAAAACGTACTTCTACGTAACCCGCATACAATGTGTTAATGTAAGAAACAACGTACAAAGCAGTCTTTATTTAATAGGACAAAAAACATATATTTTTGTTTCACTGAACCGTTCATTTGACCGTCTATGGTACGGTTAGCGTCAAAGAATCACAGATTTAATTCCTGCATCTTTATCTTCACAATAATTTATTAGAAATCTTTTATCGTATCCTCGATCAAGCAGAAGATCAAATATACACCTAATTCTGTTTTTACACGGTAGATACGTTCCAGACAAAACCGTGTAAACAAAGACATGAAGTACATACATAGAAAAAGGGGATTAGTTCCATATCCTTCTACCCTGTAAAAAATAGTTAAAATAAATTTATTAAAAAATTTATTTTAAGAATATTTTAGATTTTTTAATCGTGCTAAATCGAATCAATTGTTTTTTCTAGACCGTGTCAAATCAAAACCGTGTAAAAAAATACCGTGTAAAATCAGAATTGGGTGTATTCATTTATCAATAACGAAGCCTCCGTAATATTTTCAATCTCATTTAACCTTCTTCAAGGAGCTGGAGAGATAAATACTTCCGACGTGCGATTAACACGATAAAATCAATCGCATATCGTAATGCCATATAATTCCGTCTATCTACGTATCTCGATGAGAGGTACTCGTAAATCCGATCTCAATCGTTCCCGATAAATCCGAAATGCCAAGGTCAGTCGGAACTTACAAAAGATTTCCCTCGTAAATTTTAATATAAGGCGTATTAAAAGTTCACTGAAAGCCGTAATAGAGCTTTAACCCATTGACGAAGGCGACTATCGCCGCTTAAAATCACCGATATCCTTTTTTCTTCTTTTCTCGACTCCACGGTTATATGGCGCCACTTGTAAGGGTGCTTTTCCAACGTTCACTTCTGTACCTTTTTAATTAAATCGTTAGATCTTGTCGCTGGCTATTCTCTTTTTTTTTGGCAGCTTTAAAGAAAGCCACAATGGACTTTCGTTTAAGAGCATCGAGAGCAATTAAAAAAAGGAAGGGCCGCGATTACATTAAGGCGAGGCAACGAAAGCGGTTTCGTTGCTTGAGAAAGAAACACACACGGAGGGTTTTCGTGTCGATTAATTTAAGATAATAAGGCGTTGGTAATGTTTAAGCTGCGGGTGTTTATGCAAATTGGAGACATTATAAGGGCAACGGAGGAAATGGAAGTTAAACGGAGATTCTTTTTGTACAAATTATTATAATGAGCGTATACTTTGCATATTTCATATACCTCGTCATATTATATACATTCCGGTTATTTTTGAGATTTAATACTGGTGCTAAAGGTGTTAAATCTACTGTATTTAACACTAAAACTACCAAAGCAGCCACAATAACTATTTCCACATTTTTTATAAAAAATTCTCAAATTTATAGAGAAGGCACAGAGTAAGTATTCTACCTTCTGATTCTTCTTTTTCTACAATTCACAAATTTTCTAATACGTTCAATATTTAAATAATGGCATTAAAAAGGTGAAATCCTGCCGACTACGTATCTATTTGTGTCTTTAAGGTTTGTGCTTTGTAAAGATGTGATTTTAATAGAAAAAGGTTCACTTCATTTGAAAATGATTAAACTAGCGAAATACCGGCGGAGGTCAACGTGTTAAATATAATTTAATATTTTTTTTTATCAATGAACAGAGGAGAGATTAAAATTTTGACGAGTTAACGTCTCTGCAGAGACGTGTCGATGATTTGTCAAAATTTTCTATATCTAAAATTGAGTTTGTCAGTGTCAAAGCATCTCATATAAAAAATGGCGTGCATGTACAATAATAGACGATTTTTATATTTTGCAGTAAATACAAATTAGCACCATAAATAGAAAACAATGCACGATATTCAATAACAATTTCTTAGTTTGTTCTGCAATATTTTTGTAAACATCTACATACAGGTAACTTAAAGGAAATTACTCCAGGAAGATTTCTACACTGCAATTTCATTTACAGAAAATTCAAACTGCAGAAAATGCACTTTAGTCGAGTTATTGCAGAGTTTTGTGCAGTTTATATAACTGACGAAACAGACCGTGCATAGAGATGCATACATTTTATATAACTTTTTACGTAATCACAAATTCGTTGCGGATTCGGAATACAAAACGAACTTTATTTTAACATACAAAATTAGTGCGGTATCGATGACTACGTTCCCGGAAAAAAATCATTAATTGGCGTCACGGTGAAACAAATCTATAAATATCATTTCAATTTGCTTGTAATTTAAAAACTGGAACATTTACACACGTGAAATCAAGGCTATTCTGTCAATTTTATTATCCACTATCTGTCTATTTTATCTATTGTTAGAAACCGTTTTATGTAAAAATTTGAAATTCCTTTTAACGCTGACATTTCCATACACAACTGTATCGAATTTCTCGTGACAAATTACCAAGACATCGTTTAAGAATTCAGTTTAAATATCGTATCGCTATCGTAATGACGATAATTCATTACAATCGTGTCAATTAAGAATGTAGGAAGCTGTGCATTAGAAAACGAGATCCCGAGTATCCTCATAATCCGAGTATTTAGCGTCTTTTTCCTCGCAGCTCCCATTAAAATCTGAAGGAATCGGTAATTTAATCGGGAAATCGATCTCCTGGTCGTATCTCCTTTCGAGAGAAATTCAGAGGAACCAATCGTTCCTCAAGGAGTACTCGTGGAGAGTCCATTTACTTTCTGCTTCTTCTTCTTCCTCCTCTTCTTCTTCTTAGTCTCCCTTTCCGGTGAGTTAATGACAGAACCTGCTTGCCAAGCACTGTAAGAACGTAATTTTGAAATTTTTTAAGTTCCAGCAGCAGCAAAAATTGCAGACTTTCAAGTTACATTTTCTTTCTTCTATCTGAAGAAGTAGGTGTTATATAATAATATTCTTCATTTTTTATTCTTTGTACTCCATCGGTGAATTTAAATAAAATGACAATTTTAAATCATCCGTAAACGTAGAGACGTAAATACATCGGAAATTTGTACTCGTACTTCGAAAAGGCTATAATTTGATGTATTAAATTCCAAAAATATTCAGAATTTACTGTTGAAACATTTGAGTGCAAATAATTTACTTAAGAGTACTAGATAGTATCTTTACAATACTCAAAGTTTATCTACATTTTATCCTTAAAATTTTCAGCTAATCATATATTATTATTTTACAAAAACCTTAGACTTTTTAATAAGTTTCAAATTACACTTATCCACCGATTTACGCGGAAGATGTGTTCCTTAGAAAACCGTTTAAATCGAAGTCGAAAACAAGCTAAAACGTGTATAATTTATCAGAATTTCTAATCAGAATTTACTGTTGAAACATTTGAGTACAAATAATTTACTTAAGAGTACTAGATAGTATCTTTAAAATCGTCACAGTTTGTCTACATTTTATCCTTACAATTTTCTGCTGATTATATATTATTATTTTACAAAAATCCTAGGCTTTCAAATAAGTTTCAAATTATACCTATCCCCCGATTTACACGGAAGATAGGTTCCTTAGAAAACCGTGTAAATCGAAATCGTGAATGTTGATACGTAAAACTGCGTAAATCGAAAACAAACTTAAACGTGTATAATTCAGTCATCTATTTCAACGTTAACCCTTTGCGGGCGGAGACATTTTTGAATATTGAGTGATAACCATTTATTTTTCGATCTAAAACCACCTTTTTACCAGCAAGTTAGGCTGTTAATGTATATACATTATGAATTACTATTTGTTTAATCATATTTCAACGGTTGTATTTCAATTTTTCAACTCTAACTGTGTATACGAGCAGCGATAAATTATAATTAAATTTTTTCTCACACCACATGTATGCGTCGCTAGTCCTCAAAGGGTTAAATAGAAATACCAAAAAGCAAATTTTTTGAAAAATTCCCTATTTTAAAAACTGCGTAAAAGCGAAATTGTGTAAATCGGGGGATAGGTGTATATTATATTGCGTTATTATTTAACAAAAATCCCTGAAGCTATTTAACCCCTTGCCGTACAATAACAAGTGACACTCATGATGTGGTAAATCGGATATGAAATTTTCAAATTTCGCAAAATCTATCAAAATAAAAATATCGGTGAGATGCGACGCGATCAAATTATTACTATAATATTAATATTAAGTTAAATTACACGATATATGAAGAATAAGTGATCAATTTTAATTTACTATTTTAACTTAGAATTGCAGTGGCAGTCACAAAAAAATGGTACGGCAAGTGTTTAATCGCAGCTGGTCCTATCTCCGCCATCATCATAATCCCATTAATCTTGCACTCTTTCAAAAATTTTCAGCTTCGACATCTTCGTCCACCTTTTTCAATGACATACACTTTTAAGTGGACTTCAACCTACCAACACCTCGATATTAAATCCTTCAGACCCGAATTTTTAAATTATAATTTAATATAATTACAATTATAATTTTTATTTATAATTTGTAAATGTACATTTCAATGGACATATGGCCCTTACGCAAGATTTGCAACATTAAGGAGATCCTGAGAAATATTTGTATAAAAAAAACTAAGAGAAACTAAGTTTAAACTAACAATAAGTGAAACTAAGTGCACAGGGTCCGAAGGGGTTAACGTAGCACAAAAAAATCCCTAGAATCCAAAAAATATCCACTCCAAACTTACGTCCACTGTTTAAAATATCCAATATTCTATCCCTGTTAACGTCACGATCGCCCTCTTTCGTGCTTTACCTCATATAAAATGGCGAGCAGTTTTTCATCTGAAAATCTTATTATTTCGATATCGCAGAATTTACTCTCACCGTTCGCAGAGAAATGCAAATTACACAGACCGAGGTATTTCGGTACAAGATCAGCCGGGAGAGATCGGATAAGCCTGGTTCGTCGCTAAAAGCCGTACAAGGTTTTTCTAACCCTTATCGTCGATAAGGAACGTAGGAAGGTTTCGCTTGCGATTTCGAAGGGTTCGCCGCGAAGAAATCTCTGAGGCCGTCGCGGAAAATCGTTTCGTTGATAATGCGTTTTCGCGCGGTTTTTATCGTTGCTTTTGCAGATTTCAGATAAAAAAAGAAACAGGTTCGAGTGCCCTCACGCGATAAACGTGATAATGACTCTGGCAGAGGCCGATAATGGATGTCTCGTTATTTTCACCTGTCTTTGCGGTGGTGCGAATCTTCTGAGATTAGAATTCCGAGCTTTCGTGTTTGGCTTAAACCATTAACCTCTTGAGGAGCAAATTATTTTTAAATTGCCTGCCAAATATTTTCTATTCTTTTTTATCGCTGATTTCAAAAGAAACCAATGTTTCTAATTATAATGCAAAAATATTTTTGCCAAAAAGGACCCAATTTAGCAATAAATATTTAACGAAATGTTCAGAAAATCCATAACCAGATTTATCTCGAGTGGAAGAAATAATAATTTGTATCCCTATCATAATTACTGACAGATTATCATCAATAATTGATCTATTGGAAAATATTAAAAATAGAAGGTTAAATAATGGATTAACTTTGATAGTAATAAATTAGAAATGTCGGAAATTTGAACTTAATAATCGTCTTATTATACGCAACACACCCCGCATTCTAAAATAAACGTCTAGATAACTCAAAACTAACAATAAGAATAATTAACTCAAGCCACTTACATAATTACTAATGCATTATCATCTATAATTAATTTGTAACGTCTCCATAAAGAAATACAGACGCATAATAACAAAATTCTTGATAGTTTTTCAATATACTTTCGCCAAATCATTTCAAAAATATTACACCCCCATGAGCGACATCCCCTCTTCTACCATTTTAACCGTTATCTAATTAATCTTTTAATTAATCTAATTAAGCATTCACTCTCAATCTCACTGGGTTAGTTTAAATCCTATGAAGCATTTAAACGATCATAAAATCACACCGTATTTCCGTGCAATCGTGAACGATGAAAACGGTGCGAATTTTCAAGGTGACACGATTGGATTTCCGGGACTCTCGAAGCTCAGGATCGAAGATCGAATCAGTTTTGGACGAGGTAAGGTCAAAAAGTCCTCGAGGGCAAGTAGAGGGATGAGAAACAAGGATGAAAAACAAGGATGAAGTGGGAACATCGAACTAAACCAGGGACAAACAACGAGGGTCTATCCTCTTTGATCTCTTGCAGAGTACTGTGCTGCGGTCAGGCCTGACGTCACTTCTTCGATCCAAACTCGACAATTTGTTATTGTGTGTCAAATATAGTGGCAGTGGGAGATTTTGGATTTGATTATTTTTAGAATTGCACCATTGGATGTAGATTAGAGTAGTGAAAATGTAAAGTAATTATTTTCTTTGCGGAAATTTGATTGAAGAGATTGAAAGTACTCTTCAGAGGTTAGTCTAAGAAGATACGAAGGTCAATGCTGCACTTTTCAATAGAATTGCAAGGCATTGTTTCAGAATAATTGTGCCTATAATTATGAAAGTGGTCTAAGTCATATATTTCTTGTTCCGAGATATGTAATGGATTACATTTGAATAAGTTAAAAAATATTTTGATATTATGCAACATTTTAATTTAGAATTTTATTAGTCTCGATTAATGAAAATTTATTGTGAATGTGAAATTTTGTGTGAATCTCATACGAAAATGTTATTTTTAAAGTTTGAATTGACTTAGACCATTTTCAAAATTAACTGAATGATTTATAAATGACTTAAAGCAATAAAAAGCTACGAGTTTTATTAGAAACAATAATATTAATGAAATAATTCATGAACATTTATTAATTATTTTTGAAAAGTAATCCATTTTTATCATTTTAGGCTTTTATCATTGTGAGTTCTGAGATTCTAAAAATGTTCCTGAAAAACTGGAAGGATGTAGGGTAGTAAACACATAATACCTTTATGATTTTCTTCTGTTGCTGATTTACTGGTGATGTCTAATGGAAGTAATTTAATATTTCCGTATATTTTTTTCTTTATATCCAAATAATTAACATATTCACATAATAAGTACGTTGTCATTAACTTACCTGAACCGCTATCTGTTGACATACTGGCAAAATATATAAATTATTTTTCCGCAATAATTACTTCGGAAGAGCCCAACTGAATTAATGCACTTTCAAAATAAAACTAAATGAATTCCATATAATGGTAAAATAGCTAACACAACGTAACGGCTCGTTTTTCACAAATTCACAAGATTGAATTTGCGTTTCTCGTTCAAAGAATGTGTTACCATCGTTATCATTACCGTCGTCGGCTGATTTTTAATAACTGATAAAGTAAATTTTTTAAAATTTTTGACTTAGACCACTTGCATAATTAACACTAAATGAATTCCAAATAATGTTGAAACAACAACCACTATCTAATGGTTCATTTTTGACAATATCATGAAAATTATATTGAATTAATTTTGTTTAAAATAATGCGATGTGAAATAACTGATAAACGCATTTTTTTTAAATTTTGACTTACACCACTAGTTAGACCACTTTCATAATTATGGGCACAATTGTGAGTTAATGGTTTTGAAAAGTTTTAGAAACTCATAGATACGTGAATTGTACATTTTATGTTGTATTAAATGGAAGCTTGTAACGAACTAATCTGTTTGGAATAAGAGATTTCTCAGGCATGCATTCGTAAGTTCCAGTGCACAATATTACTTTGGGAATTATTGAATAGAAAATCCACCATGAAATGCTTCAACTATCATGCTTTTAGGATCTCTCTCCTATAGTCGAAGCTATCTTCTATTGTTAGATCTAACTCAAACTTATCTCGTAAGAGGATCTTCCAAACTCAAACTCATTGATTTCGATGAAACTTCGTACGTTTATACAAGAATCCCATTCTGCAATAGAATCGAAAGTGACAGTTTTATATTTTAACGCTCTATTCTTAACCCTTTCGATACCATCGGTGACTATAGTCACCCGTTGAAATTTCAAGCGAAGAATTAATTAGTAGTTCATATTTTGTAATTGGATATTTTTTAAATATCATAAGTTTTTGGTTTCCATATAGCCATTAAAAGTTATTCGTCCGCGCCGGGACTGCTTCGTATCGTGTTAGACTCGCGGAAAAGTACTCCGTAGCGAAAGGGTTAAACTATAAGAAATAGAGAAAAGTGCCAGCGGTAAAACTTGAATAGTACAACCATCGCAACAAAATCATCTACACAAAATTTCTCAAAATTCTTTCCCTCTCATATCGTTTCCACTATCATCACTTTGCGATCGAATGTCGCCATACACGAGACTTTCGTACTTCTACTTCCGTGAAACGTCGACGCAAAAGTGACGAAAAACAATTTCGTTATCTGCAATCATCGGTGTGTATATTTACGCAGATTTATAATTGAGAAAAAAAATTCAAAGAGTTAGAAAAACATTGGAATAGTACAGTCTTAGAAGTTCTCCACCGCAAAGGGCTAAATTTCTAATTGTCCTATCGATTAACCTCTTAATTTAAATGCCCGAGAATACTCGGGATTTTAATTTTTACATAAACTTAAAAGCCCAAGAATACTGGGGATTTTAATTTTTGCATAAACTTAAAAGCCCGAGAATACTCGTCTATCTTCACAATATTCTGTGTAGAAATTTAAACCTCGGAGAAATTCGTTGCGTCTAGTTAGTTACAAATGTGGCCACAAGAGAGCACAAGAAGAAGAAGTTTTAGTTGAAAGCGTTCAACTAAAATATTCGGTCCTAAGACATTTTATTCTATGCGAACATATTTTTTAAAAGCAACGAGTACACTCTCGGTTTTAATATAACCTTTTTTCAACATTCTGTAATTACCCTTTAACACGTTGAATGCCATGGGGGTCACTGGTGACCGGGACTGTTGAATTCTACGAAATTTCTTATGATTTTTAAATTGCGATATTCACGGATATGCTAATATATTCAATATTAAAATATTACTGATAGAAAAGTGAAGTATTACTTAATACATAACTATTCTTCCTTTCGACATTTCTATTCTACACAGATGTGATTTGAAAAGAAACAGTTTCGGTTCGGTGGAAATGATGAAACTAGCGAAATACGGTCTTACTATTTGCATTAACCTATAATCATAATAAAGTTTAAAATTCAGCAATAAAAAGAATTGGAAATTTTGGACACACTTTTACAAAATAACTGTTAATTTAAGGGGTGAACCCTTAGCAGTCCTATGTCGAGTGAGGCTCGACATCACATTTCTTACGCCAATGTCGAGGTAAACTCGATTTTATATAATGCAATTTCTAAAATAATAGTAATGCTGGTATTAATATAATAATAACAATTTTTGTTGCAATACAACTTTTTACTGAGGCCCCCTTTTCTTCATATATTTTTCTAATTAATTAAGGAATTTTTGGTAGGTAGCAAAAAATTGAGGAGTGCAAAGGGCTAAGCAATTTATCCGTTCTATCTGAAGAGCTGGCCTCGAAAAATTAGAATCCCACCCCTAGAATCCAAACCCACCCCTCTTCAAGGCTACCAGAAGCCCGTACAAACGTCCTCGACTTCCGTATCTCGTATCGCTCCGCAATCTTGCAAACTTTCATCAAAATCGTTATGCTGAAATTCCCGCTGTTCCCCTGTCAATCCCACCGCCTTAGTCGACGGCGGCATGTTTCGTATCGAAGAATTCGAGCTCGCCCTTGCTATTCCGTCCTGGAACTAAACGGAGAAACTCCGCATAAAGGGGGTACTTGAAGCTGGCACCATCAGCAATATTCAGAACCTTCTGCGCTTCAGCTTCTGTCTCTTTTCCTCTTCCTCTCGCGGTGGTTCTCTCTTTCTACCCAACGTTTTTTCTCTCGCTTTTCCTCTCGCTATTTCTCTATCACCTTTTCTCTCTTCCCGTCTCTCCTTCTTTCTCATCCGCTTCCTCACTTTCTCTCTCTGTCTTTCATTTTTCTTTCTTTCACTTTCTGCATTTCTTATCTGCGCCCCTCACTCTCTCTTTCTTACTCTCTCTAACTTTCTGTAGTTCTCTATCTATCTCCCACTGCCCTTCTCTATCTTTTATACTCTCTCTCTCTCTCGATATACTTAGCTATATATCATTCTCTCTCTCGCTCCCCAAGACTACATCTCACTCGCCCTCTCTCAAATTTTCACTCTTTCTCTCCCTCTCTTACTCTCTCTAACTTTCTGTATTTCTCTATCTACCTCTCGCTGTCCTTCCCTATTTTTTATACTCTCTCTCTGTCTCTCTCTCTCTCTCTCTCTCTCGCGCGCAATACTTAGCTATATTTCATTCTCTCTCTCGCTCCCCTAGACTACATCTCACTCGCTCTCTCTCAAATTCTCACTCTCTCTCGCTCTCTTACTCTCTCTAACTTTCTATATTTCTCTATCTACCTCTCGCTGTCCTTCCCTATCTTTTATACTCTCTCTCTCGGTATACTTAGCTATACATCATTCTCTCTCTCGCTCCCCTAGACAACATCTCACTCACCCTCTCTCAAATTCTCACTCTCTCTCTTTCCCTCTCTTACTCTCTCTAACTTTCTGTATTTTTCTATCTACCTCTCACTGTCCTTCCCTGTCTTTTACACTCTCTCTCTCTCTCTCTCTCTCTCTCGCTCGACTTAACTATCTATCATTGTCTCTCTCGCTCCCCTACACTATTTCTCACTCACCCTTTCTAAAATTCTTACTCTCTCTCTCTCTCTCTCTCTCTCTCTCTCTCTCTCTCTCTCTCTCTTACCCTCTCTAACTTTCTATATTTTTCTATCTACCTCTCACTGTCCTTCCCTGTCTCTTACACTCTCTCTCTCTCTCTCTCTCGCTCGCTCGACTTAACTATCTATCATTGTCTCTCTCGCTCCCTACACTATCTCTCACTCACCCTCTCTCAAATTCTCACTCACTCTCCCTCACCCTCTCCCAAATTCCCACTCTCTCTCTCTCTCTCTCCCCCTATCGCTCTGCCCCTATCTATCTATCTTCCTTACCACCCCACTTTGCCTCTCTCTCCGTTTCTTTTCCTCTTCAACCCTCCATCTCCTCCTACCGTCTCTTTCTTCCCTTCCGCCACGACCTCCGACGCAACTACCCTCTCTCGCCTTACATCCCCGATAACCTATATTCCAGCCTGAGAAGCGGAATGAACCACGGGACACGAGGGTAAGAATCTACCTCTTAAGCCTGCATTTATCGGCGACGCTCGTTGCGCTCTGTCACCGGACCCAACCATGCTGAGGGTCGTTTCTTTGGAATTTTAAAACGGCGATACTTGGGTTAACGAATCGACGGAAATTCGATATCGTGGTACCAAGTGCGCTCCTGTCGGACGTACAATTTATTTTAAATAAGTTCGGGTATTCGAGAACCGACGGTACCTGTTGATTTGTTCAATGGTTTGCTGCATTTTCTGGGGTTACCTTTTTAAACGAGGTTTTAAAGGATTGCGGTTATACACTGCCGGCCATAAGTATTAGGACACCTACTTCGGATGGAATAAATGTGACCATAAATCTACGCACATTGTTGTATGATTTTAACTAATTTTGTTTTATTGAGTATTACATATTTCAAGGCAATCATACATCAAGTGCTATAGCAGGTTTATAATGCAAAAAATGAAGTATAATAAAAGTAATGTATGCATTTACAGAGGATCTGATACGAGAAGCCACACGTAGCAGAACCTGTAAGTTGCTCGGTGAATATATAATACAGACTGTTATCAAAAAACCAGGAATAAATTTCTAAATTAACCAAGGATATCGTAAATACTTATAGTTGAGAATATGTTTTAAACAAAACCTGGAAATAGGAACAGTGAAAATGTTCACTCCACAATCAATTTCCGATTTCGTGCATACGTAGCAGGTGTCCTAATACTTTTGGCCGGCAGTGTAAGATGGGCAGACTCTATCGTAGACGGGGGGAAATGGGACTAATTCCCGGGGCCCGGTAATCCAAACCCTTTCTTTATATTTTTTTAAAGGTACTCTTAACACACGTAATGATACAGAATGTTAAATATTAGTCATTTTAAAAGTATTCACGAACGCATCTCATAATGGCGCAAGTTTTGTTTCTTTGTGTGGCCCCAGGGGCTGGTTTACCGATCGGAAACCGACTCACGGAATTACAATTTTAACATTAATTGTAACGGTTCATTTCTGACTCACAGTTTCTTGTCAGACATTTTATCTGTACACACGGCGAATGCGGTGATCCAATAAAAAATGTTAACCTTAATTTGCAACCCCTTTGCAAAATTAGCGACCCGCTTTTTTTTGTAAATATTCACCGATTCGTTTACAACTAATATAGGAAGTTTTAGCCAACTAATTGTCACTTAGCAACTTAATTTCTAATGAAAAAACATTGATTCTGTGACTAATGTTGCAAAATGCTTTGCAAATATCCAACATGCATAAAAGTAATGAAATTACGCGAACATTTTGAAAGTTCGTTTCTAAGAAACAGCCAAATCGTCTTTTGAAGCGATGCGAGAAACATCGCAAGCCTTCGAACATAAATGCTCAGAGAACACGCAGTTTTCGTTTTACGAGGCCGCGAAAGGATCGTGAAACTTTTCTCAAAAAAGGGTTTCACTGGCGACGCGTACACGCGAAGTTCGTAAAAAAAGAACGCGAGGAAAAAAGGAAGATGGTTGCAAGTCGAATGAAAGCTTCCCCGTGAAAAGCTTGCTTCCTGGAAACTTCTTCCAGTGTCGACGAGGACTCTCGATGCTTTTGTAAGCTCGTATAAAGCTCTCCTTTTACACTTTGCGTCAGTTTTGCAGACTGAGCTTCGATTAATCTAATTTAAAACGACAAAATCTTATCCCGCTTTGTTGGATATAAATGAGCCGTGTTTTAATTGAATGGCAAGATTTTCTGCCCGTTGCAAGTTCTTCCTTTCATACATCTACGACAAAGTCTTTTTATTATGGTGTAAACCGATTGAAATTGTAGCTTTGCAAAGGAATATTCACTGTGCTTTCACATTTGCAAATTTAATAAATTGCATATGCAATTTTTGAGTGACATGTAACCCTTCAACCCATTTAATCCTGGTGGTACGAAAATGGCTCAATTTCAGTATGTGTTACCGTTAAAGCGTAGAATCCGTAATTTCATAAAATAACCAGTTATTTTACGAAATAACTGAATTATACACTTTAACTAACATGCGTTCACTATTCGTTTAAATTGAATATGAATATTTTGATTGTTATTTAACCCTTTAACCCTTTTACTAACTCGTTTAATCCTTGTGATACAAAAGTTGCTCAATGTCAGTGTATGCATTACTGTTAAAGCGTGGAATCCGTAACTTCATAAAATAACCAGTTATTTCACGAAATAACTGAATTATACGCTTTAACTAACATGCGTTCACTATTAGTTTAAATTGAATATACATTTTTTGAGTGTTATTTAACCCTTTAACCCTTTTACTAAACTCGTTAAATACTCGTGATACGAAAATGGCTCAATGTCAGTATACATTCACTGCTGGTTTAAATTTTGAACAAAAAGAACACGGAAGGAACAAGAAATCGTGGATGGTGCACGTGAACGGTGCAAACGTGGAGCGATGACAGTATTATTAAAGGATACCTGTTGATTTGCTATCTCACATTTTATTTCGAAGCTTTCTGCGCGGAGATACTGTTATGAATTATTGGTTTCTTCTTCAATGAAATATTGATGTGTAATCTTTGTTTAACAGCGATATACCGCTGGTATCTCACTTACATTTAGATACATTGAGAGATTTGTCTCTGATAAACCTATCTGCTCTTTGTATAATTAATCATTTATAAGTCTAAATACTAAATTCAATAAAATTTCTTGCGATACTTTAACAATATTCATAAATTTTCTAACACATTCAACATTTCAAATATTAGAGCGGAATAAGTACTGTCGTATATACATATACAGAGTGTCCCAGGTTTTAATGTTCAAACTCTGTCAGCATATTCTATGGCACTAAATAAGAAAAAAATGTTATGCAAACATAGGTCACATACAGCTATATTAAAACGTTATAACAAAAATACGGAATAGAAGTAATATTGGAATAGTAATTGACGTGCTGTTACTGCAAACATTGACTCAAATAGATCAGCAATATTTACATCCAGTGTATTTATGTAAGCTGTGTTTACTATCTGAGGTCACCTAAGATTGTATTCAATGAAATAAAACAGAATAAAAAGGAAATTCGCACAGTTATAAATTCGATCTTTGATCGCTGTCAATCATGTATTGTCAAGAACGGTAGACATTTTGAAATGAAGAATTAATTAACTGTGGAAGTGGCGATGTCAAGTAGTAAATATATGAAATCGGGCCTACTAATTGTATTTTTCGTTTGAAACTGCTATGGTCACCTGACATAGGATTTACAGTTTTAGGTGGTTTCCGAACTAGCGGGTCTATCATATCTCAAATAATAATTTAGGAAAAATTTCTCAGTGTTGACAGAGGAGGATCTGAAATCAGACCCACCACCAATTGTTGTATTTTTTGGCTGAAACTGCTATGGTCATCTGACATAGGATCTACTGTTTTAGGTGGTTTCCGAACTAGCGAGTCTATCATATCTTAAATAATAATTAAGGGAAATTTTCTTAGTGCCGACATAGGGCTTGAAATCGGGCCCACTAATTGTATTTTTCGTCTGAAACTACTATGGTCACCTGACATAGGATTTACAGTTTTAGGTGGTTTCCGAACTAGCAAATCTATCATATCTTAAATAATAATTTAGGAAAAATTTCTCAGTGTTGACAGAGGAGGATTTGAACTCGGGCCCATCAATTGCTGTATTTATTAGCTGAACCTGCTACGGTCCATTTTACTTGGGACCTACTGCTCACGGTGGCTTCCGAACTAGCGAGACTATAACAAATTAAATAATAATTCAGAAAAAATGTCTCAGTGTTGACAGAGGATTTGAACTCGGACCCATTGATTGCGAGTCCAAGCCTTTACCTCCTTGCACACCATAGCCCCCGTGAAACTTGGGTCATTATGACACGACACTGTTAAATGTAAGCGCATTCCGTCTACACAATATGCAAAACAACTACCACGCAAATGGATTAATTATAAATTAAATTCTACGTACGTAAGCAAACGTCTCGTTGCACTCAACGCTATCAAGTTTTGGCATTTCCCATACTTTATGTTTACGTAATGGTCTTCGGCTCTCCGATATAAAAGCGATAGCAAAGAATGAAAGGAATTAGCTGTACGTCCTCGTATTCTTTTCGTTGAAAGCATCCGACGGAGTATACTCCTCGGACGTTTACGAAATCTCGGCGACGGAAAGCTCTGTGTCGAGGGTACAAGATGAACGGAAGAAGATAAGGTTTCCTCGTAATCTTCATTGTGCTTTTGTAATCCTAACAGCTGCGACGAAAACGGAGCGTGATCTCGGGACTCAGTACCAAATGTTATTCAAGATAAAAATGTAATTATTTTCGCAAATAGTATTCAAATTTTACAGCGAATAAATTTGAATGAATATGTATAACTTCGAAATGAGATGCCATTGGATTACTTTGAAGATCGGTTTATATTTTTACAGCACCGTATTTTAATAATATAACTGTTAGGTATACAAATAAGTTCGGCGCCCTTTTGGCATATATTCGATGTTTATTTATAGAAAGAAGGAATGCACTTTACGTTTCGAAGTAATCACCACTACTTTTGTGGTAGGAATCGATTAAATAAGATTAAGGAGGATAAGGATAGAATTTGAATGACTAATGTGTAGGCGGTTACGTTAATGGGTAGGCAGTTAGACGCACATAATTTTAGACAAGATTATATACCTTAGATTATTTAGTCATTCAGTATTTTATTTTGAATTCTATTTATTCCATATTTACTCAATATATATTCTATTTATTATTATATATTACTCATTAGTGTGTGTGTGTTTTATCCACGCCTACACATTAGCCATTCAAATTCTATCCTTCTTCTTTTTAGTTATTTCATCGAATCCTCCTACAAAACTGAAATATGTAAGTATTGTTATAGTATTATTATTATATTATAGTAAGTATTGTTATTATATACAAAATATAGTGCCATATATTTGTACATATTGTTACAAATAAAAGTGTATTTACACTGTAAATATTATTAAAACTTGACTGCAAACAAAAATAAATAAATAAGTACGATAAATATACGCAGTTTCAACATGAGGTACCATCGGAGCACTTTGAATATTTAGCTGATTTGCTATTATATAATTACATTTCTGCGAATAAGTTCTTTGCAGTGTTCATAGAGACTTGAAGTAGCATTTTGTCTCCACGTTTGATGATTTATTGTCTGCCGTTATTGGTACTCTCTCGAATGAACTTACTGCAAAGTTACCACGGCACCAACCAATTAGTTTAACAAACTCTTCCAACTGAAACTACTTTTTTCCTACTTGGCACCGAACTCGCGATGAAACTGCAACTAATCTTCGCCTATCAACGAACAGATTATCACGGTATTATTAAGCTTATCGCGGCATTTTCGAAATTCTTTTTATTAAAACTGGCGAATTTGAAAGCTCGCGGGTTTATTAACTCGTACAACTTGGCCGAGTAGAATAGTTGAAATGGCTGCTCAAGTGCTGCTCAGTTGCTTCCCGTAACTTTTTAGATTTAATAAGAATTTCATTTCATGAATACATATTTTTATAGTTACGCATGCAGTACCCGGTAAAGTTAATTTGAATAAAAATAAATTACGAGGCATGTTAAATGTTACGAATATTCGAAAAGAAGATTTTACGACACGACGTCCTCAGATACGAACGTGTTGTAAATTCTAAACTCGAAATAAACGTTACATATTTTTCGCTCGTTAAGTAACATTATCATAGCGTAGTTAACATAAAACAGTAGATCCCAGGCAAAATTACCATAGCAGTAAAAGAAAAAGTTGAAAAACCAACCAAAAAGGTATTATAATTTTATGTAATATCAAGAAGTACATGAATCCGCAACTTTATCCCACATTTTAATGTTATGATCTTTTATACTTCCTTTTATACTACACTTAATGTCACTAAAATTCAACAAAAACGAAATCCAAAATAAATTTACCGAGAAAGTTAGCTTTGTAGTAAGTTTAGGTGGAAGTTAAATGGTGTAGCGTAGACTTAACTACTGGCAGTTGTTGCCAGGATTCACAAACGTAATGGTAATAACACACACACACACGCACTAATAAATAAAATATAATAATAATCAGTATCTATGTGCAGCACTATGCCTACATATATAGAGAAAGAGAGTATATAAAATAAAGCAAATAGAATACAAAAATAAAATTAAAATATTAAGTAACTAAGGTATCAAACTAATTAAGAACGGCTAAGGATGATTTCTAAACGTAATTTTATCTAAACTGTATCTCAACTAAATCTAAATTTATACGCATTGCCACGGGAAGTCATTTCCACTATGGATAGTACAGCTTAAAAGTACAATAGATTGCAAAGGGTGAATCTGATGAGAGAGGGCAAACGATGTTAACACAGACAGGAAGATCTACATGTTCTAACTACAGTTTGTTGGGCAATTAACGTGCATCAACGCAAGAGACAACTGGGGAATTTGTTCCCCGGAAATGTTTGAGTTCGGTCTCACGCGTCGAAATTTCTGCACGTGCTTCGTTTGCACACTTCCCTGGCCTCGCTCTGTGGATGATTTACGAGAAACTTATACGGAAGTAATGCGACGAATTTGTTGATAATCGAGCTTTTTAAAATGTTGAGCAGATAATTCTCGAATAGAGTTGATAGTTGACGAGTTCGGATTCTTTTTGTTGAATAATTTCACTTTACCATATAACACTTGGCCTTTGAAATTTTACTAAAAATAAGGTGAAGTTGATTGTTGACTTTTACCAAGTTAAGCATCTACAGCGCTAATTTTCTGCCTGAAAATTAGTTGAATGGTAATGTTATGACCGCAATGTTTTTGAGGGCTTCGGGATCTTCCGATAAGGAAATTCTCGGAACTGCGCCCAAGGTCTTCGCCAACCGCTACTACTGTCGTCTGCTAAATACTTTCGGTTCCTTTTTTGTGCGAACTGAGCGTGGCAGGCAGTCTAGAGTTAACAGCGCCGAGGAACAGTCGTAGGCTCAATAAAGCTAAAACGAAAATTAAATAACGGCTTTCTTAATTGAAACAGTTGTTATCCGATGAAGTATCATTCGATTGAGAATAGTGTGCCCTAACCTCCTATGTTTTTTGGTCCTCCCTATTCCTGCTACGATCGTATATATCTCATCGAACAGATAACACTATTGATAAATGTTATTAAGAGCACTTTAAGTAACAGCTGAATTATATTTAGATGCATTTTTAATGCAAAGAAAGTATGCACACTTCGCTAGCCCAGCTCTGTGGATGATTTACGAGAAACTTATACGGAAGTAACGCGACGAATTTGTTGATAATCGAGCTTTTGATAATGTTGAGCAGATAATTCTCGAATAGAGTTGATAGTTGACGAGTTCGGATTCTTTTTGTCGAATAATTTCACTTTACCATATAGCACTTGGCCTTTGAAATTTTCCTAACAATAAGGTGAAGTTGATTGTTGACTTTTACCAAGTTAAGCATCTACAGCGCTAATTTTCTGCCTGAAAATTAGTTGAATAATAACACTATTGATAAATGTTACTAATAATACTTTAAGTAACAGATGAATTATATACAGATGCGTTTTAATACAAAGAAAAATTGTGATTTTACGCAATGATTTTATAATTGTTGAGAAAGTTGAAAATGTCATGTCCAGTTTATTTTTTAGAAATAAAGGGCTTGGAAGAAACCATTGCCAATTTGTAAATTCTGCCTTTTATGAATATTTATGAGAATATAAAATATTTTGAGACTAATGAGAAGCAATTATTTTTTCTTGCTAAGGTACACTTTAAGGAGTTACAGCCATTATACCTATCAAGGTAATTTGAAGTTTACTAATTGCAAGTTTGAAGTTTTCTTCAATAGAGCCGGCTAACTGTAAGAAATAGGACTTTTTCTGCAAAAAATTGTACTGCACCGAATAGAACCTCACTTTTGCTATAAAATACGGCATTTTATCTCGTTCAAGAACTTAAATTAACGAATTACTCTACTGCTATTTGAATAATGTTCTGAAATACTACTCTACGATAAATAATAATAGTGTTTTCCTTCTGAAACTTGAAAAAATCCCCAATTTATAATGGAAAGGTTCTTTTATTCTTCAAAATTGCCAATTATATTGAATCACATTAAAAATTCGGAAAACTTTGTAGAGTGGCTTCATCCCGTTAGAGAGAGTTTCTTGAATAAACAAGACTTATTATTTGTTTCCAGGAATGTACTCTGCGTTTTCGCAAAGTCTCATTAAAATCTGAATTTTCGGATGTAAAATGTAGCATTGTTTGAAGCGTAATTTGTAATTATATAATTTCAACGGTACTACCCCCTTTTGTGTAAATATCTATCGGTAGAATTATAAATGACTATTGTTTGAGCAACGATAAAATTAATATGGAATATCCTGCGATATTTGATAAAATGTAATTAAGTATCTGTGTGGCGACGGCGCGAAAGCAAAATTTTAATTGAACTGCGAACGGCGTGCAAAAGGAGATCGACAAACAGAAGCGTTGGCTTCGACAGAATCGAAATGAATATCAGAATGGAATAAATCAATTTATTGCCTTTTTTTCTCGCTCGTAATTTTTTCAATAATCCATCCATATAATATTTCCCATGAATCCAATCTAATTGTTTTCGGATAAAAGAATTCATTAACGGGCAGTGCTATTGATGAATAATCTCCGTTAATGCATTGTATTGTATTATACCATTGGATAATACTCGCAAAAAAAAGTAATTTACATTGCGGGATTAAACGATTTACTAACGGGTAACGTTGTGAAAAAAATTCGGAAGTTACTTCTTACAGTAAATTCCTGCAAAAATGTAGTCCTACAAAAATCAATTCTTTGTTGTTGGCATATATAAACTTTATATCCGCCGGGAGAATAAAAATAAGAGGAATTTTAATCTTTTTACAGTTCGTTTAATTGCTGACACTTTTTCTTGAATTCCTTACGTCTATCTTGCAAAATGCGGATAATACATTTAGTTAATTTTTCTTCATTCTTGGTCCGTTTTCTTGTAAAATATAAAGGATGAATTAATAATAGTTAACATCAAACGTAATTGGTAACCTGTTGATTGTATCAAAACGACTTTTAAAAGAATTATATTATATTGTATTTTGAGAGAATGCTTATAAAAGCGTCTAAGCGCATCTACGATCCAAAAATTATAATTAATAAGTTTCCCAAAACCCGACATAGCTCTTCCTTTTCTTAGATATTAATCCTCATTCACACACTCGACATACTTCTAATACATTTAAATATTTCAGATTAATTGATATCCTCAGATTAATCATTTACAATAAATATAATAGAAATTACACGAGCAACTTGCGTGTAATTGTTAAAATAGGAGCATATACTTTCAAATTAAACTGAAAATATTGTTAACATAAGATGAAATAATACTTTGTACACAAAAATGCACGAAAAATGTCGAAATATCGGCCACGACACTTCATAACCCGAGTATACAACGAGTCCTCGTTTGCGCTTGCACTTCACAAGAAAGGAAAATGTCTACCCTGGATGCTAGATATTAATCCTTATTCACTCAGCCTACATACATCTAATACATTTAAATATAGCAGATTAATTGACATTCTCAGATTAATAAATCACATTAAATATAATATAAATTACTCGAGCACGTTGCGTGTAATTGTTTTGGTAAGAGCAAATACTTCAAAACACGTTGAAGGCCACAGGGGTCACCGGTGACCGGCGCTATTCAATTCAATGAAATTTCTTACGACTTTGAAACGATAAAATTCACAAATTCGCTATTATATTCAATATTTAACTGCTGCCAGTAAAAAAGTAAAGTACTGCCTAATATACAACTACTGTTACCGTTAACATTTATGCTCTATAACGATACAGTTTTAATAGAAAAAGTCTCACTTCAGTGCCAACAGTGAAACTAGCGAAATACGGGTTGCATTCGACGTGTTAAACTAAAAATATTGTTAAAATAAGATGAAATAATACTTTGGACGCAGAAATACACGAAAAATACCAAAATATTGGCAACGACACTTCATAACCCGAGTATACAACGAGTCCTCGTTTGCGCTTGCACTTTACAAGAAAGGGATACGTCTACCCTGGATGCTAGGCCGAGTTTAATTTGAAATATTCCGTGTTTGCGGTGCTCCCGAAAGTCTTCTACTTTGCCTGAGACCTCGAGTTGCCACGTCATCTGACGAAATGAAGCCGTGGTATGGTTTTAATGCATAAAATGAGTCGATTACATTGTGGCCGAATCTTTGATTGGAGATCGAGGACTTTGCATTCGATGAATACGCCTCGGATGGGATTTCTGGGATTAATGGAAAGATACTTGGATGGACTTGATAAATTATTCAAATGAGTAACCGACGAAATTATATTGAATATTAATGGAATCGTTGATATGGAATGTTGGTTGGAAAGATGACGGTTTAAAAGGATGGAGGAAGGTGAGAGAAGGAAGGGGCGAAGGAAAAAGAAGAAGAAGAGATCAGAGAGAAGACAGGGCAAGAAATGCTGAACGTTTAGAATCAAAGAGAAAAAAGAGGAGGAGAGACAGAGAGAAGAGGAAAAATGCCTGATATAACGAATAGAAAACTGATGAAAAAAGGAGAGAGATAACAGGAAGAGAAAAAACAGGGAGGAAGATAAATGTAAAGGGAATATTAAAGATAACAAAACAAAGCAGAGGACAACAGAAGAAAGAGAGACCACAGCAATGAGAAAAAGTGGAGAAAGAAACGCGCAAAAATAGTAAATATATCTCTGCAGATGTAATACTAATATAAAGATACAGAGAGGAAGAAGGAAAAACTGACCTGACAAATATAAAACAGCGCATAAAGACACAAGGACAAGGAAGAGAAAAAAATACGATAAAAAGAAAAACATCGAAGAGAACATCTTCAAACGGAAAATGGTAGAAAGAAAAGACAGAAAGACAAACAGATACGGGAGGAAAAAAGAATAAAAAGGATGAATACAGGAAAGAAAGATAGAAGGACAAACAGAGACGAGAAAAAGAGACCCACGGATAAATCTACAAAGCAGCAATAAAAAAAAGAAATCAATAATATTTATATCATTTTCAACGCAAACTAAAATATAATGTCACATACGTTACTTGTACATTGCATGAGCCGTTCACAGCACAAAGTGATTAACTCAACTTATTGAAATTTTTGAAAAAGTCTCAAAGCACTTGATTGAATCCTAACTTTTTATGTTTAAAATAAATTTTCGTAATAATAACGATTAACGCCATTAAATGGCGAACCTTTTTTGGCCATGGAAAAATAAATAATTTAATTCGGAAGTCAATCTAATTAATTCCAAGGCTATTTAACCTTATTCATTTTATACTTCGTTAGAGGACAGCTACATGCGAATATATATTCTACAATAGTTATTTGTATTTATATTTTGAAGGGAATTTTGAAAAGGAGGTTAGGTTTTACGGAGTTAATCGATTTGACAAGTGAATGGTTCACATAATGGTCATTGTAGAATCATTCTTGATATTCTCCACTTTGTTTCACGCCGTTACTCGCTATCTTGATCCAAGAAGAGGACAAACTTGCGGCAAGTATGATATCCGTGCGAAGTTTCTGCAAATCACACGATACATCGACGTTCTCGCGGCTCCTCGCGTTCGATGTATCAAACTTACTTTCTGTTTTGTATGCAAATCATGAAAGTTCAATTCGAAGAGAAACATATTCTGTCGGAAGCTTCCCGCGTTTAATATAGGATCTGTTCCGTGGAATTCGGGATAGAATTTTGCTGAGACGAGACAATAGTAGGCTTCGATAGTCAATATCATCGAGAAAAAGATAAATATCACTTTCAGCAACGAGGCGTATTGATACACATTCATCCCTTTCGTTGCGTGGCTTATTTAACCGTTTGAGTGCTGAAGAATTTTCTTGTATATATGCTAAAAGTGCGGAATGCAATGTGTAGTTATTTTTTTTGGAAAATAATAGAAACGGTTATAATTAACTCTAATTATTACATAAAAAGCAATTTTTACCAAAAATAATATTTTTTATTCTCACTTATTATAAGAGTGTTTTGGTGCACAAATTCCATGAATTCCTTTTTCATATGTAGCGCAAATTAAGATGGATCGTTTAATCCAATACCATTTTTTTTCCTGCATACCTCAGACTGTCGTAAGTCGTCTTATCCTGCTCTCAATTAACGCGAAAATTATACTGTAGAAATATACAGCAGCGCGATCGCGCTTCTACGCGTTTTTGGCACAACACAAGAGAAGCGCGATAGCGCTGCACCGCATTCAAACGGTTAAACGCGATTTCAATTATTACGATTTTAGAAAAAAAGCTTTTGCACTATCTCAAGCCGAATTATTTTGTATTATTAAAGTGCCAATTTTAATCTGATTGTACCAATCGCAAATCTAATGGCGACAGTGATCTCTTTTGATTTCTATTAGTAATATTAAATAAATTTAAATTTAAATATTAAATAAATAAATATAGTAATAATTTAGTCAGGCAAAAAGAAAGTCTTGGCTGTTTCGATTAATTGTACTAGTACTGACAACGCACAGCGGTCAAAAAGCCAAAATTTCTTTTCGCGTTTTTCAATATCTAGCAATTTCCTAAAAACCTTAAAGGCAAAAGAAGCTGTCCAATTTAAAAAAAAGAAAACAGTAATTTTTAAACTGTGGTATTCCCTCAATGCGACAGTTTTATCCATCTGGAAATACATTACCCAATTTGAAGAGGACAGCAACACGAATGAAGCAGTCGTTTTTCTTCGTTCTTCCTCAATTTCTTTTCTAATATTTACCTTTGTGATACTTTCCCGTCCAGAAATGTCCCTGGAATCGTAAGTCAGGTGTGCAGTCTAGCGAAACAAAGATAATCCGGCGACGATTGATCGTGAGGGGCTTTCGAGAGGTTTTCCTGTCGACCTTGGCACTTGGTCAGCCTTTTGTCTTACGCTCTGTCAATGATTGCCTCTCCAATCGAAGAACATTCTTTTTCTATCACCTTGTAAATTTTCTTTTAACGCGTTGCTTAAAGTTATCTTGCTAAAGCAACCTTAAAGTTTCTACATCGTCCTTATTTCTTTGCGACGTTGATTCCGATGTTTGGCAATTCCAATGCGCGTGCATCTACTTTTTCTCGATTGGAAGATAAGCGAGTGATAAAATTGATAGGATTTTAAGATAGAATTAATGGAATTCTTTAAACCGATCAAATTTATAGATGCGTTATTGTGCTGTGATACTTCTCTTTTAACAAAATTGTATTTGACTTTTTAATTCGTCGATTCTTTATTTCTCTTACAAATTGTGCGTTATGGTTAATTAATTCTTCCATATAATTCAGTTGCTACAGTCAAAACTCACAAATTGATATTAGTGACAAGCTTTATACAGTTTTAAATCACTCGGCACTACCATTTATGTGATAAATGAGAATAATTCCCCAAGAATGATGGCGAATTCAATCAAATCACTGTTGCTTAAGCGCGGGAAATTTAAAATATTCCATGATTTTCTTTTGAATTTTTTGGCTTCAACGCAATGGCAATTTGCCTAGAAGATACAGTTTAGCTAGGTTTCATATCACAAAGGTTGTGGTATGATCAAGTAACTAATAATTCAGGAAAAATATCCCATAAGTAACCGGAATGAAGTCATATCCAATTAGAAATCTCAACCTTCAGCTCAATACCCATCATGGCCCTCTATAACCCCATAATTATCCTACCTGGTTCTTCCCCAATCATTCTACTCCATCAAAAATTACTTCCCTTCTAAAAATAATCTATTAACATATTATATATAATATATTAATAATCCATGTTATAACATGTTACTGTATACAAAAGTTATTTCACTTTTTTTCAATGTTATGCAATAGGTGTTTCACAGAGACATATACATAAGCGTAAATAAAGTATTGTTTGCTATGTTATATAGATAAATGTAGATGTATGAATGGTCATATAGTGCAGTTTAGTTGAAATATGAAGTTATTGTAGGATATTTATTACAAATTCACATTAAAAATATAAAATATGAATGGAAACATAAAATTACGGAAAATACTTAAACGCACATGCACGCCCTCTTACGGTTACTAATAAATATACAATCGTCTGTCTAGTCGCGTCTATTCGTCTACGTGTTACTCTCGTTTAATCGTCTGTATGTTATACGTCTATTCGTCTATTCGTCTAATCCTCTAATCGTTTAATTGTACTTCTATTCGTCTATTCGTTTATTCGTCTACTCATCTATTCGTTGATTCGTCTATTCGTCTATTCGTCTATTCATCTATTCTTCTATTCGTTTATTCGTCTATTCGTCTATTCGACGATTCGTCTATTCGTCTATTCGTCTATTCGTCTATTCATCTATTATTCTATTCGTTTATTCGTCTATTCGTCTATTCGTCTACTACGTCTACTCGTCTATTACGTCTATATGGCTTTTCTTTTACTCGTCTATAGTGAGGGACCAGAAACAAGGCACTTGGGACGGAAGAGGAGATTGTTCTCGCACCGCTTATCCCCGCCATGTCGGTCCTGGAAACCTGAGATCGACGAATGACAACCGAAAATAAAATACTCCTTTCGTCGTTCACATGACGACGCAACGAATGGCGGGTCTCTCTTGCCAACAGCGCGTCAAAATCGAAAATGCGTGAGGGGGAGGGATGTCCCCGTCCGTCGGGCGAATCAGAGCAACTTACCCCTCAAGTGCCTTGTTTCTGGTCCCTCACTTTACCAACGCGTCCGTCTAACGTGGCATTCGTCAACTCTGCGTCTTCTCGACCGCGTGCAGTCCACTTCCGTCTTTCGTCTGTGTTTTGTCTTACGCTGGATCTCTCCAGAAGAATCTAGATAGATCCGCGCGGGTATTATAAAATTCCCACATTATTACTTATAAACAACTATTATATGCAAATATATTTCACAATAACATATTATGTATTTTACTCAAGCTTTTATGAAATACAGTGACATCGGCTAAAGAAATCCCATCATACAGCAACAGTTCGAAGCTATCTCAAAATATAAACTAAAAAGAAAATCAGTGACCAACAATCGAAAAATATATCTAGAAACAAGCAATTGCACTCCGTTCGACAAATAGTCAGTGGAATCGAATCGAAATATGCAAAACAATTTTCTCATTATTTCCTGCCCGTTTCCTGAAGCGTGCCACGTTCCTTCCACAGTGGAAGTATCCTTTTCCGGGGCAGAGGAGGAAGAAGAGCCGGAAATTGCGAGCTGCCACGGCGGAGGCTTGATGGAAAACGTCATTGCAGATGGGACGGTATTCCATTGGGTTCTCCTCGAGTCAATTTTCGTTCGACAGCCTTTGGCTTTGGCGGTGGGCCAAGGTTGGGAGGCTCGTTACGCGTATAAAAATGTCGGGGGTTGATTCTTACGATGCGTCGGGAAGTTCAGACCCTCCTCTCCACGGATCATTCAAACGTCAAGGCAGACGAATCGCTCGGATCCGTTGCTAAATCACCTGGATTCACTTTGACAAATCAGACGGATTTGATCTGAGAAGAAATTCTGTAGGTTCCGCTGTTATAAAATTGCGATTAATAAGTCTGACATCTACCAACTTTTTTTTATGTCGCTTAAGATAATTGCTAAATATTGATCTCAAGTGTCTTGAGAGGTATTGATTAATAATTTCTGGGATCTGTTGCTAAATCACCTGGATTCATTTTGACAAATCAGACGGATTTGATCTGAGAAGAAATTCTGTAGGTTCCGCTGTTATAAAATTGCGATTAATAAGTCTGAGATCTACCAACTTTTTGTTATATCTTTTAAGATAATTGTAAAATATTGATCTCAAGTGTCTTGAGAGGTATTGATTAAAACTTTCTGAGGTCGGTTGCTAAATCACCTACATTCACATTGACAAATCAGTCGGATTTGATCTGAGAAGAAATTTCGTAGTTTTCGCTGTTATAAAATTGTAATTAATAAGTCTAAGATCTAACAACTTTTTATTATATCGATTAAGATAATTGTAAAATATTGATCTCAAGTGTCTTGAGAGGTATTGATTAAAACTTTCTGGCATCGGTTACTAAATCACACGGATTCACTTTGACAAATCAGTCAGATTTTATCTGATTGTGAGAGGAGATTCAGTAGATTTCGCTGTTATAAAATTGCGTTTAAGAAATCCGAGATCTAACAACTTTTTGTTATATCGCTTTAGATAGTTATAAAATATTAATGTTAACACGTAGGACGCCACCGGTACTTCGCTGTTTCATCATTTCTACTAAAGTGAAACTTTTTCTATTAAAATCGCAACTTTACAAAACAGAATCCTTAAAGACACAAATAGATGTATAGTCAGCAGTACATTATCTTTTTAATGTCAATATTTAAATATTGAATGTATTAGAAAATTCGTAAATATTACAATTTAAAAGTCATATGAAATTTTATTGAATTCAATAGCGCCGGTCACCGGTGACCCCCATGGCATTCAACGTGTTAAGTGTCTTGAAAGGTATTGATTAACAGTTGCTCTGATCTGTTACTAAATCGCAGGGGTTCACTTTGGCAAATCAGTCGGATTTGATCTGAGAAGAAATTCCGTAGGTTTCGCAACCATGCAATTCCGATTAATAAGTTTGAGATCCAACTATTTTTTGTTATATCGCTCAAGATAGTCGTAAAATATTGATCTCAAGTGTCTTGAGAGGTATTGATTAACAACTTCCGGGATCGGTTGCTAAATCACCTGGATTCATTTTGACAAATCAGTCGCATTTAATCTGAGAAGAAATTCCGTAGGTTTCGCAGCCATGAAGTTCCGATTAATAAGTTTGAGGTCCAACAATTTTTTGTTATATCGCTTAAGATAATTGCAAAATATTGATCTCAAGTGTCTTCAGAGGTATTGATTAACAACTTCTGGGATCAGTTGCTAACTCACCTGGATTCACTTCGACAAATCAGTCGGATCTGATCTGAGAATAAATTCAGTAGATCACGCTATTCTAAAATTCCGCTTAATACGTTTGAGATCCAACAATTTTTTGTCATATCGCTTAAGATAATTGCAAAATATTGATCTCAACTGTCTTGAGAGGTATTGATTTACTATTGCTCTGACCTGTTGCTAAATCGCCGAGATTCCTTTTGAAAAATCTATGTCATCGACTTTTAAAATAGTTGTAAAATATTGATTGTTACCTTTTTTTACGAAACATAGATTAACATCGTTTACTGCAATTTTGCGAAGCATTTGTTCCGTGTTATTGGATGAAGCTTTAGTTCTACGGCGACCTTTCAACTCCTAACGCTCAATCGCGATTTTTCTTCCTCTACTTCTTCTCTTTCCATTTATATCGAAGTGTTCGGACCGAAGACGTTCACCTAAACGATATATCGAATGTGATAAATTATAACATAGTGTTATTTTTCTGTAAGCTCAAGGAACGTTACAGCTCCATGTTTATTTTTTGGTCACTTATAACAAAAGTTAAAAACATTCTTCACGCTGATACCACGTTAAATCCCGATTGACATTGGATTCAGGGCAGGACCAAGAAATTTCGGGGCCCGGGAAAGAAACTTATAACGGGCCTGTTACGTCACAGACGCCTTGAATTTTAAATTTTGAGAAAGGTACACTTAGGCGAATTGTTGCTTTTTATTCTTAGATGTTTATGGTTTACTAGTTGAAATTAAAGTGTTGGAAAAACGAGGTTTCAAGAGAAACAACCTTGGAATTGATTGATTAAACTAAATTCGAATTAGGTTCGGTCAGAATCTTCTTTAAAATTGATCCTAATTTTCGACTCTAAGTCAAAGATACCTCGAAAATGACAAAGGATCAATAATGTTATTTATAGAATACCAAAGAATATATAAAAATTAACGATACATCTCTATGATGATTCTTAACACTTTACCGACCGGTAGCCTATGAATAGGCTTTTTGTCACCAACGCTTAGATTTTTAGTTTATTAATCGGTTCCCACAGCAATCACTAATTTGCTATTTATTATTGTAGTGGAACTGTGTTAAGGAGTCAATGACAAGCATTTGTAATTTTCAAAGAGATTGTAATTTTCTTTAGGCAATCTAAGCTGAAACAAATCCTTTAACCCTTTGCAGTCCTATGTCGAGCTCTACTCGACATAGCTTTTAACTTCATTTTATTTTCTAATGCTTTAATATCGACTTTACAATTCCTTAATGATTTTCTAATATCACCTAAATATCCGTCACTACCTACAGTTATTGATATCGTTAAAAAATAATGAATAATCAACGATAGAAAATGTGAAATTAATTTCATTTAGGTCACTACAAAACTGACGAAATAATTCGGACCGCAAAGGATTAAAGGGGGTAGAATGCTCAAACAATAGCGATCGGTAAAGTGTTAACTACCTGAAATAAAATCATATTTTTATTTCACATTGCCAAAAAGTTATTTTGTCTTTTTCTGTCACTTTACGCCTGCATAACATTCATAACTATTCATACCGGTAAACAAACACTTCATAAAACATTATGTCGTATTTCTGTTTTCCTCTTTGACGTTGCAAAATTTTAATGGAAATTAGCTGACAAATATGTTAAAGTATTCTTGGACTGATAAGGGTCAATATTCCGTTGCAAATTAAATATTGCACTCATATTGAAACAGAAAAAAAACAACAATAGAGAAAAACATGCCCTAGAGGCTCATTCATATAAACCTAACGCGTTCTATTTTTTTCCGGCGAATCGCAGAAACGAGTCTTGACAAATCACTCGGATTTCTTCCAGAAAATTGCTTGGCCCGATCGTACGGAATAATCGCGCAATCTGTCGATTTTCTGCAAAAAACAAGCGCTCTACTAAAAGATCCATTTCACGTAAAACATGTAAACATAAGACGATAAACAATCGCCCTTTAAAATTATCCCACGAGCGTTGATTATATCTTTAAGATTAGCACTCGTTTGGGATAGTTTATTAATAAATTCAATTACAGGGTAAGTTAGTGGAGTTAGGACTTTATACACGATCCGTTTAGGGTGATGTAGTGTTGGCGTATCTTCTGTGAAATCCAATAACTGTGTAATTACGTAGTTCTACGTTGTTCTACAGAGTAAGAAGCGGTAGTTGCGCCGGAGCCACGAGAAAGGGCTGACTTCAGTTGCTAATATAAATCGAGTTTGTTGAAGAATTTTGAGAAGGGACATTTCATTCTTAACCCCTTGCCGTACCATTGCTTTTTTGACTGAATACGGCATAACTCAGAATTTATTGTCGAAATAACAATCTATCCGTGATTTCGGATATAGCGTATAACTGAACGCAATATTAAGTAGCGTGGAAACAATTTAATCGTATCGTGACCCATTGATATTTTTAACCCTTAACGCTCCGACTTTTAATTGTGAATATCTGTAATATCAGGCTATAAATTTAGTCCGCAATCTATAACTTATAACCTATATTATAGTTCATAACTTAATTTAGAATTTATGTTTATAACTTTAAGTTAATGTCAGTAATACTTCTGTATCAACCATAACTTCGACTTTGTTTTACTATTTACCACTTAGTTAATTACTTTATAAACTTATATGTCTATGTTATTATACTGTATTTTCCAAAGGGTCTTTCTTACCCGTTAATAAAATATAATAATAATATAATAATAATATCGACCGGCAACTCCAACTTATTCTCTTCATATTATTCTCTTCTTATTCTCGTAAATATTGACTAAATTTACTTTGTAAATATGATAATTTAAAAGTCATATGAAATTTCATCGAATTCAATAGCGCCGGTCACCGGTGACCTCCATGGCATTCAACGCGTTAACACTAACCTAGGTTAATAATACGTTCCTGAAAGAAATGCAGGAGACTGACAAATTACCTAGAAAACAGCATGCAAAACAGTATTTACGTCGTTGTGGCAAGTTAAATATTAATTTTCTACCTACACAAAGTATGACATACCCCACACGAAACCTTGCGGAAGAATTACGATTTTTCTGCTGACTTGCGGTCTACTCTCAAAGAATAGCGCAAATCGACAGAAATGGCTATAAATGAAGTATAACTTCCGCTAAAGTGACAGGAAGGATCTGAGATAGAATTAAATAGGTAAATTATTCGCAATAAGCGAAATGTAAATGGATTTATACATCGCTTGAATTAGTCCGCTCGCGATGGGAATTAAAAGAAATTACAATACAATAGGAGTTCCACATAACTCTAAGCCAGAGGTTACGGCAGGCCGTACATTTGGTTCTCAAATGTAACTCATTTGCCGTTCAATCCTTGAGAATTTACACGTTACAGATTTCATCGTTGAAACATAGTTATGTGTCTGTAAAACAGTATACGTTACCTATTAACCGTTTGAGTGCTGAAGAATTTTCTTGTATATATGCTAAAGGTGCGGAATGAAATGCGTAGTTATTTTTTTTGGAAAATAATAGAAACGGTTATAATTAACTCTAATTATTATATAAAAAGTAATTCTTACCAACAGAAATATTTTTTATTCTCACTTATTACAAGAGTATTTTGCTGCACAAATTCCATGAATTCCTTTTTCACATATAGCGCAAATTAAGTTGGATTGTTTAAGTCCATTACCACTTTTTTACTGCACACCTCAACACTGTCGCATACCTGACCCTGGCGTACCAAAAACAAAAACTGAATATTCTGTCCGTATACTGTTAACAGTGTTAACCGTTTGAGTCTCACGCAGCGTGATCGCGCTGTTGAGATTTTATGTCGAGAAAACCCAGCACATTTCGAGCATTGTGGACAAGTGACGGTGCGATACCGATTTTCGAAGTCGCGCGCTCAGATTTACTGACGCAAGTACGTCACACAGCTCCTTTGAATGTAAATAGTACATTTTACAATAGGTAGAATAATACTATAATAATGCAATAATACATTACAAAATGAAAATTTTTATTTCATTGTTATCTTCTCAATCATTTTTATCGAACAAAACTTGAAATATTTATAAATTTTACAGTATGCATATGTAATAATACATATACATTTTATAAAATAACGAATTACAAATTAACAATATTTTTGTGTTATGAACAAACAATTTAAATGGTGAGTAACACTTATAATTTGTAACGTCGGTGTTTATCAAAACATATTGGATGAATTCCTTTTTTACATCGCACGCAAATTAAATGTGATCTTTTTATTGCATTTTTGGTGCTGCAGACTACGCATTGTCGATATAAAATAAGCAAAGCGCTATCGCGCCGCTTGGTATTTCACGACATAAAATAAAACAAGCGCTATCGCGCTGCTTGGGTCTTTTCGTACTCATTTAGAGAAAGCGCGGTTGCGCTGTTTCGGATTCTTCGACAGTGTTTTTTCAATACCCCCTGGGACTCAAACGGTTAACAACACGTTGTAAAGGCAAAAGAAGTGTGAAATACAACATTTGAAAACGATAAATCAATTCAAACGGTAACCCACTAGAGTGAGCCACTATAGTAGCGCATCGTTCCTAAGAGGTTAATTCTTATCCTCCTCTCAATTAATGCAAAAATTATAGTAACGTACAGCAGCGCGATCGCGCTTCTATGCATTTTTGCCACAACACAAGAGAAGCGCGATAGCGCTTCGCCGCACTCAAAGGGTTAATCTAATTACTTGATTAATTATGTAGGCAGTTTTGCGAATTTCGGTCGGCCTAATCCACGAACAATCCTCGCTAGCGAGTTTGTGTTAATTTGCTTCTTTCTTTGTGTATTTGAATAGTGATTGCCTTATGACGGACCCGGGGCATCGGCAAGGCGGCCCTGGTGTCATTGTTTCGAGCGGACCGCGACCTTTAGGCCGGAAGGACGGTCAGACCCAGGGCATCCCGACCTCCCCTTCGTTACCGTTACTTGGTTGAAGGTGAAGGAGTCGGGTGTGAGAAATTTGCGATGTTGCCGATGTTCTCGAACCCCCTTGAACGCAGACGTCAGTGCACCCACGAAACATCGGCCCTTCTGATTGGTCAGGAAGGGAAGAGTGGAAGAGTGCAGTGACGTCTCTCAACGCATAAAAGGGCAAGTGTTCGCCCATAACATAACAATTCAACACTACATTTATACACTTGACACTTTATCTGCCGGAAGCCTATTAATAGGCTTTCTGTTTATCAATACTCATTGGCCGACAGTCTATTAATCTGTTATTACAGTTGATAATAAAATAAAGTTACGCTGCCTCGGAACAGCTGAAATTAAAATGACATAACGAGTATTTTTTCATATTTCAATTTTAATGTTATAGAGCTTTGCAAGTAGGTGCATAATGTTCAGAAGAATGAGCGGTAGATAAAGTGTTAAACACTTATAACACTTATACCAGTATGGGATTTAACGCATTGACTGCCAGGAAAACTAAGCAAATATTACCTTTGCTTATTAAAATTTGAGAAGATGAGAGAAAGTTTTTAGAACATTGGTTTCATTAATCAAAAATATAATCTCGACATTTGTGATAATACGAAGAGCAGTTTTGTTCGAAAATTTCTATACACGCTCGGCCATTATTGTTAACTTATTAATTCAAACTTATAGTGCAGCTACGAGATATCTCGTAGCTGGCAGTCAATGGGTTAATGTGTATAAATGACTCTTCACGAAAAATAATAAAACAGAGTATATATACAGAAATCACACAGTCTCTCTCTCTCTCTCTCTCTCTCTCTCTCAGTTTTATTCATATACATGTATCTAATATATAATCTAATATATATTAAAATAAAACAAAGGATAAAGAATAATATAAAAACACACACACACGATTGACCGCACCTCGCAAGACCAATCGCACGCAATATTCTAAGGATTCGCTTAACGCCAACTCATACGTCAAAGTATTCTTTCTCTCAATTTTCTTTCGACGACTGTCGTCTCTAGAAAAAGGCGTCGGGCTTGAACCCTTCGCACCACACATATTCACACGCACAGACAGATCCGTAAAACTAACAGTCTTATGCTGTATCTTAACCTAAACAGTTTTCGACAGCATCGGTCCGGACGGCGCTGAGGTCGCATGCATTTCGTCGCGATTCGTTAAGCCCGACACTACACCAGTAACATAACACTTACACTTTGATATTCACAAGTGTGAGTGGTGTTGCACTGCTTGGTGGTAGCCATAATTACTGCCCAAGTGCCACACCCTCACAATACACACAGATATATCAATTTATACTTAAATCAGTTTGTATAATAATTGCAATAACCCGTAAAATAAATAATAAGCAATGGAGTCAGTGAATCTCTAAGGTTTTTTTTTCCTTATGGGTGGTGGTCCTTCGACCAATAATCACCATAAAATAAAATAAAAATAGCAGCAAGCTGGAACACCGGAAGTCGACAATGAGCCCAACCAGTAAAGCTATATGTATATCTATCGCGACTATTTGTGCGTGAGTGCGGATTAGCTTAAGTTTCACTATGTATTAATAATATCAGTTATATCAATAAAATAAGCTAACACATGATTCAACACATCGACTACGTTCTTAACTGATCACTGACACTGTACTTTGACATTAAGTTATATTTACCTAAAAGTGTCAATATTTTTCGTTCTTCGTGTTAAATCGTTGGCAAAAAGAATCAAAGAGGTGTTACAATTAAATCAGAAATTAGTAATTTGGAAGAACGAAATTTTGTATTGTCCCTATTCCTCAAATGAGCCGTTTTCTTTGAAAGTGGTGTAAGTCCACTTTCCGCAAAGACAAAATATTTAGTTGAAAAATTATACTACATAATTTCTCTACTTCACTTTTAACTAATACTTTAAAAACGATCACGTTATAAACTTAAATCAATCTAATATTTAAGAAACACTAAATGAGCGTATTACATATACCAATATTTTTCAAACCATTCAAATATAAATCTTTAAATATCACCATATGATATAAAATGGACTGACATCACATTCAAAGAAAACGGCTCAAATATTTATAACAAAAAAAAATTTCCAAGGCATCCTGCTGCAGTTAACGTGCTAAACGTGATGAAAATTAATCGAAACATGGTGGAATACTCATTTTATTTCTCTCCCATAGTTCGTACAGTGTGCAACACCACTTGATAGTCGAGTCAGAAAAAAATATAAACACCTCCTCCGTATCCCTATAAAGAAATTCTGATCTCGAGAATACGTGATCGGCTTTTCAACGAGTAACTTCCTCGAGGCATCACGCAAAAACAAGTGGCTCACGTTTTCCGCGGAAATCCCGATATAAACTGCGCCCTCCTTTTTTTCTTTTCTTCCTTCCCATTCCCCAAACTGATATTACTTCTGCAAGATTTCAGCTTGTATCCGCGTATAACTCGAGCCACAGATTATTCCGGAAACATCGTTCTTGCGAGATTCGTATGATCGCCCCTGGATATGCGATGTAGTACGTTATTAACAATAGGTTTACCGATGTTTATTATATATTTTTATCTCTACCGACACGGGTCAATTTGACCCATCAACAAAATCGCACATTTTCTGTGGAAGACAACATAACCCTTAAATGCATGATTTTTTAATTTTGACCGGAAAAAATCTATTCCATGTAGAATATTATATAGGTTTATGCAAAAATAGGAAAAAAATAAATAGTATGTAGGTTGTAATTGTTTTTTTGAAAAGTGAAGTGTTTCAAAAAAGATACACCATGCAGTACAAGCATAAATAATATCATTTAATTGCTAAGAAAAAAGTATGCATATATTCACTTACTAATTATTATGACTAAATAAGAAAAAGTCTCCAAATAATTTAATTTTATTGTCACTCCTAACTGTCACGAACTTCTTCGGACGCGTCAAAACAATTCGCCAATTTAAGTGTCATATTGAAAAGCGCGCGGATTTACTTTTTTCCATTTTTTTTCATACTTCGTTTAACACTAAAACTACCGACATTAAATCTATTATAGTCTATCATATTAAATAAGTACTTTGAAAAAAGAGGAATCGAGAGGCGGAAAAGATGATCGATTCGGTGATTTATGTTCTTTGACATGGGCGTAGAATATTTATTCTATGAGTTTTCTATAAACTTGGAGAATTTTTGGAAAAATATTGTGTACCGGTCATTTTGACCGGTTGGTAGTTGTAGTGTAAAATGGACCAATACATAAACATATTTAATACTGAAATACTACAGCAAAATAAGGAAAGCTCTACTGAAGTTTTATAAGTAACGAAACTCTTTTTATCCTTAAGCCATTCGCATAATTTTACGTGCTGCAGTCGAATATGATTTTTTGGCGAATGAGGAAAAATAATTTCTTTCTTCGTATTACATCGATGACCTCGGTATCCGTTATGGCGTCAAAAAGATTTCGCAATGATAATAAGGAAGAATTGAGAGGTTATGTAGAAAAAATGTAAGAAAAGAAAGTTTTAGGTAAAAATACCTGTCGTTTAATTTTACATTATTTTCACTTGTTACTACACAGTCCCTGACGCAATGATGGATGATTGAACTCTGATTAATCAGTGAGCTGTGTTGATACTTAAATACGACGCGATTGGTTAATGTTTCTACTGTACAACGATGTTATTTTAATGGAAAGATATTCACTCCAATGGAAATCACGAGGAGAAATACAGCATTCAACTTAATGAAACTAGAACTACCAGCGTTAAATCTACTACGTTTCATTATATTAACCTATTTGCATCATAGCACTAAATA
Source organism: Cerceris ruficornis (assembly GCA_963989415.1). NCBI lineage: Eukaryota > Metazoa > Arthropoda > Insecta > Hymenoptera > Crabronidae > Cerceris > Cerceris ruficornis. The sequence continues at coordinate 11,502,698 of OZ022517.1, read as the reverse complement.
CGGCAGAGTACCCGTAGTACCGTGCATTTTCGCGCGCAGCAGTTTAACATTATACCGGGCGGACTATTCCGCAGCTGGGTGATAAAAGAAACTCATCATACGCAGAATATTCTGCTCACGGATGAAAATGGGTTAAATAATTACTTCGAAAAAAGAGGAATCGGGAGGTGGAAAAGATCATTTGTTTTTCGTTAATTTGTGTTTTATAAAAACTATTTTATACTTCTACTTCTAAGTAGAATATCTAAGCCACGGCCCTGCTACAAAGTTGGGAAATTTTTGGAAGAAATTGGGAACCAATCATTTTGACTAGCTTGCCACTTCTAGTGTTAAATGGCCAAACCAAAACTAAATATGACAAATCATTCGCCATTATTATACCATAAATCAATGTTACGCAAATGAAGTCGTTATGAAATCTAATAATACTTTGTCAAGCAGCAGAATTAAATGCTATCAGAATTAACTGTCCAGGATAGCCGTTCTCATCGACAAAATGGATTTCTACAGCACAGTGAAATCCCTATCTCTTCCTCTGATCCTATTTAACTTTGCACATACGAGGATCAGCGTCGACGACCTGCGACCAGATCAAGTCGACTTCCTAATCCGAAGATCTTCTGTACAATAGAATTAAGTTTAACACTGTTCGAAACGATTAACCAGAACAATCGCGAGCTTTTTGGCGATTACGCGAATCGAGTGGATGTGAAGTCCGGGCGGAATTCTTTCCTTCTAATTTTAAGTCTACAAGTACACTGCAGATGTTCGTGCAAATTTTAATTTTCATAAGTACAGCTAAGAAAGGACGACCCAAGTAGAAATTTCTTTCAATCGCTAAGTGTTACAACGAATGCGATATCTTAGATCAGGGAGGCCGATCGACGCGCATGGTATGTCTTTCCAGTGCGAGCGGTTAAATACGAATGTCGCCCCAATACGCCACCACGCTCGTGCCAATAGCTCCGATCCTGGCAAGTGAAAGGCAAATCAATCAGCGAGCTCTCGAGCGCACGGGAAGGGGAAGCAGGCGGAGCACTTCCAAGGACGGCTCTGGCGATCAAATAAACGGCTTCCCTATCTTAGATACCTCAGATAATTTTTTATATTATATACTTTTTATGTATTGTAGCGGCGTTAATTTTGCCATAAAAATTAATACTTTCTGCCGGAAAGAAAGATTTCCCCATCATAGCCCTTTAATCATAGGACTTGGACTTTTAACCCTTTAAGGACGGCGGACCCATATGTGCCCATAATTATGAAGGTCATCCAAGTCATATATTTCTTGTTTCGAAATATTTAATGGATTACATTTGAATAAGTTAAAAAATATTTTTATATTATGCAACATTTTAATTTAGAATTTTATTAATCTTGATCAATGAAAACTTATTGTGAATATGAAATTTTGTGTGAATCTCATACGAAAATGTTGTTTTTAAATTTTGAGTTGACTTAGACCGTTTTCAAAATTAATTGAATGAGCTATAAATGACTTAAAACAATAAAAGTACGAGTTTTATTAGAAACAATAATTTTAATGAAATAATTCATGAACATTTATTAATTATTTTTTAAAAGTAATCCATTTTTATCATTTTAGGCTTTTATCATTATGAGTTCTGAGATTCTTAAAGTGTTTGTGAATAACTCGAGGGATTTAGGGTAGGAAACACATAATCTTTATGTTTTTCTTCCGTTGTTGATTTAGTGGTGATGTATAATGGAAGTAATTCAATATTTCCGTATATTTTTTTTCTTTATATCCGAATAATTAACATATTCACATAATAAGTACGTTGTCATTAACTTACCTGAACCGCTATCTGTTGACATAGTGGCAAAACATATAAATTATTTTTCCGCGATAATTACTTCGGAAGAGCCCAACTGAATCAATGCACTTTCAAGATAAAACTAAATAAATTCCATATAATGGCAAAATGGCTAACACAATGTAACTGTTCGTTTTCCACAAATTCACACGAGTGAATTTGCGTTTCTCGTTCAAAGAATATGTTACCATCGTTATCATTATCGTCGTCGGCTGATTTGTAATAACTGATAAAGTCAATTTTTTTAAATGTTTGACTTAGACCACTCTCATAATTAGGGGCACATATATGTGGTCTGAGAAAAAAATCTGATTATAGTTTATCGGTGCATGTATACACGGTTAGAGTTGAAAAATTGAAATATGATTACACAAACAGTAATTTCTAACTTCTATACATTAACACTCTGACTATCTGATAAAAGAGTGAAGAGAAAAAGATTATTTCTCAATATTCGAGAAAGTCTCCACCCGCAAAGGGTTAAATAGATCTGGAATATCAAAGTTCTGTTGTAAATGTGGAAAACAAATTTCTAGAGATGATAGTGATTCAAACTTGAATTCGTTATTTGAAGTACCTTATCCTTTATCACTGCTATCATCACAAACATTTCCCTCCTTTATCTTCACTCTATCCTCATCTTTCTGCCTTCCTTTCTCTTTCTCCCTGTCTCTCTGTAATTTTTCAATAACCTTCCTTTCTCCATTCATTTCCCCCGCACATCTACGTAATAGTAATGTTAAAGTGGTTTCTATGGCAAATAGAAGATATCAATTTTGCAGAGAATAGAGCCCATGGCCACGGGGAATGGGAATGATGCACAAAGTGGACCGGATCGTTGACCCCAGTGGTTTGACCGGTAGAGTTAATATTTTTTTATTAGCTGGTACCCATTGGAGAGTGCCCCCCGCCATAATCACGAGCAGTGGCCCTCAATCAGACAATGTTGCAACACTTTTGTTCGACTTATTGTAATAAGGGTGACAAAATGATACAAGTAATAATACAAAACGATTGAAATCCTTCACAGAATAGATTACCAGTCAAACAAACTCCCTGAATTCCAAATTTTGTTGAACTTATCCCGTTTCATCTAAAGCGACGTCATCGTTAGGAGTCGTTGACAATCATTTTTACAGTGCAAGTAAAAACACTGTGCTTCAAGTTAATGCAAAATTTATTCATTACGAACGAATGACGAGTTATCTCGTGTTTTGTTTACATGAAACTTGTGCGATTGCACTCAGAAGAGACGTTTGGCAAGTGGAAAATTCCAAAGAATTTGAAAGATTGTAGAAATGTGGTTCGTGCGATGTTATCGTAATAACGGCAAGTGTCTTTTCTTAATATAAAATGTTATTCAGCAGAAACTTAATCTTAATTGAAGGTACTCGAGGTTTCGCAATAGTGAAGCTAGCCGCTGAAAATAACTGATCAATAATGTTGTAAGAGTATAATAAATAGCATAAATAGCATTGTTTTTTGCAAGCTAAAGTACACTTCACTTTGCAACAGTTGCTTAATAAAATTTGTTTTCATAAAAAGGGACGAGAGTAAAACATTCGTTATACGCAAACACAAAACAATCGTAATGTAGTGACAACTTAAATTTCAAACAGCCCCTACGCTCATCAACATATTGGGTTGGCAAGAAAGTAATTTCGGTTTTGTAATACGAAATGAAATTCAATTTTTTTCTTAACAAAGAATGAACTTTAATCAATTATATATTTTCCATTTTGTTCGATGACCTTTTGCCATCTTATAGATCAATTCATGATGCCGTTCTCATAGGAATTCTGGTCTTTATCAGCAAAAAACTGAATCAGGTGCGATTTTAGACTGAACATTTGAATTAATCATTTGGTTCCTCGGAAGCAACTCGAAGTACACGACACCTTTGCAATCCCACCAAATTGACAGCATAACTTATTTTTTATACAATTCAGCTTTCGATGTGGTCTGTATAAAAAAGTAATGAAAAAGTAAAATACAGTGAAACCTCTTTTTGTGCGGTCCTTTTTTCTGCGATTTTCTTTTTGTGCGATTTGTTTTGTGCAATTTTTTTCGTGCGATTTTGTTTTATGCGGTATATGAATCTCAGCGGTGTTGGCGCCAGTTTAATGTTTCCTATCAGTGTACATATACATGTCGTGGACGAACCCTGACTACGTGGACTCCTTGACGACAATGTATGTGCACTTCGCGAGGCTCTGTTCATTTGTTTTGATCCAATTCATCGCAAGAAGATGAGCGTTTTGGATTACGACGAGTAGCAGTGAATTATTTAATGTGCATTTTGAAAGCTTCTCCATGTATACAATGAAAAATTAAGTGTTTTTAAAATATTTCCAGGTCTAATTTAATTTGTTTGAAAGCATTTTCTCATCTATTTCGTAAATAATTGATGTATTTTCTAAGTGCGACTTTTTTTATGCGGTCCCTGTCCACCGCATAAAAAAAATTTTAGGTGGTATATCGTACAAAGTTGTTTATTATATGTATGTATTTATAAAATTTCCGAATATTTTTTTGTACGATTTCTTTTATGCGGTCCCTATCCACCGCACAAAAAGAGGTTTTACTGTATGTCGAAAATGTTCGTTTTTGCACTTCATAATAAGATTCACACTAAACTAACAATTGCAAACAAAATGAAGCACAATTTGCTTCTAAATCCTGCCAAAAGTGACAACTTTCAATTTTCAGAAGCAAAAAATGTTAACATTGTCAGAAGTCCTTCAAAACAAACGTAACGTTAGCTATCGACGAAATCCGAAATTACTTTCTTGCCAACCCAATAGATAAGAGTTTCATATGTATGAGAAACACTGCGATCAACGTGAATCGTCGGCACGAACCATAACGGAAAACAGGTCGTGGAAAATACGACGAAAAAAATGCCGAGCCATAAGTATAGCTTTCGATGTACCGAGACATCAGTTTGGCTGCGACTGTCAACAAGAATGGATCGCTGGATAGGCAAAGTGGCTGTGGTAACAGGCGCCAGTTCTGGAATTGGCGAGGCCATCACCGTCGCTCTCCTCAAACATGGTGTCAATGTCGTCGGTTTGGCCAGGAGAATAGAAAGAATGAAGGCAGCTGCGGAGGAATTGAAAGACACGAAAGGTACCTTTCATCCCATGGAATGCGATGTGACGAAAGTTGAGGACCTTCTTGAAGGATTCCAATTCGCGGAGACTCTTGGAGGAGTTGATATTATGGTCAACTGCGCTGGATTATGTGTCAAGGAATCTATAATAGGTACTGTTCTTTTCTGCGTCTTAATTAAATTGCTGGTGGTGATACTACGAGTGAAAATGTTGAGTGAGAGTTTTGTACAGGTGTCTATTGAGGTATATTGCTGGAAAATGCTGCAAAATTGAGATAATGAATGTTTTTCGAATTTTTGGAATAGATTATAGTCATTTTGGTGCACTTTTTCAAATTACTTAACGTCGTTGATAATGCTGTGAAGTGAGACTAATGTTGCATGGATAGGAAAATTGTTTGAATTATCGGATGAATAAGTTAGAATGACTATTGTAGATATAGAATATCGAGAGAAATTTCAATTTTTCTTCGTCGAGATATCACTTTGTAGCAAACATTCGACTGTATTTTTATCTTATTTTTTTTAAAACGATTTTAAAATTTTCAATACGTTCAGTTAACTCCCGGTGACTGGTGAATTTTGTATAGTTCAAATTTTTATGCAATTATCGGTGAATATAGATTATCGGTTTCGAAAGTGGACCAAATCGAATTCATTGAATGGTTAGAGATGATATAAAGTATCATTAGATTTAGTAATTAACGGAGAGATAATCAAGTACTACAGAGAGCTAAAATATTGCAAAATGAACATTAATGTGCTTCATTTGTCACACAACTACTTACACAATTTCGATGCATAGATACGTCCAATTAGTGAATAAAAGAGAAACGTGTGTTTTATTATTATCATTACGGTTCATTACACGTTATCATTACGTGATTCAGTGTAACCGTTATTCCGATTAGCCGAAACTGATCACAGCCAATTGCCCTATTTTTGGCTCTCTACATTACACAGGGGTTTAACCCCTTGCCTTACGACTTCTATTTTGACTGTGCATGCAATAATTTGAAATAAATTCTTGAAATCAAAATTTCTTTCTGGTTTCTGATATTTCCTACAATTGAACGCAATTTTAATATTCTGGAAACAATTTGTTCGTCTCGTGACTGATTGATATTCTCAATTTAATAGTTTTTGGAAAACTTCAAAATTTCTAATTTCATTTACACCGTCACGAGTGTCACACGTTATTGTAAAGCAAGGGGTTAACACTAGATTTACGGACGTGAAATCTGTTATATTGCATTATATTAAATAAGGACCTTGGAAATAGAGGGATCAAGCGGCAAAGATTGTAATTCGTTAAATCATTATTTTATTATAAAATACACGTGAAAAAGCAGCTGTACAGCTTCTCTGTATATTTGAGAAATGTTTATAAACCAAGTAGGAACCCGTCAATTTGACGGCTTCCGTAAATCTAGTGTTAAGCATTGATTAATCTCGATTGCTTCCTTGAGGAAATCAGAAAAATTCATATCTGTAACGTGCGTTAACACTAAAACTACCAAACCAGTAAAAATGAGTTGTATGCAATTTTTTCAAAAATTCTCCAAGTTCATGGGAGAGTCATTGAATAAGTATTCTGTGTCCGTCTCATAAAACATAAACTTCCGAATCGATCGTCTGGAAAATACTTATTTAATATTTTTAAATATAATAGATTTAACGCCGGTAGTCTAGTGTTAACCCTTTGTTCTACGATTTCTTTTGTGACTACGTACGCAATAACTCGGAATTAATTCGTGAAATAAAAATTTCTCACTGATTTCTGATATACGGTATAATTTAGCGCAATATTAATAGTACAAAGATATAATTTGACTGTCTCGTAACCCACTGATATTTCCAATTCAATAGTTTTTGATAAACTTCACAATTTCCTATTCCATTTACCGTATCACGAGCGTCACTCGTTATTGTAGGGCAAGGAATTAACCCTTTGTGGACTAGCGAAGCATATATGTGGTCTGAGAAAAAATTTAATTATAGTTTATCGCTGCTTGTAGACACAGTTAGTAATTTAATTACTAACAGTTAGTAATTGCCTTACGATTTCTATTTTCATAGCGTGCGTAATAACTCAAAATTAATTGCAGAAATAAAAATTTCTCTTGCATTTTGAACATTTCGTATAATTGTCTGCAATATTAATATTATAGACATAATTTGATCGACTCGTGACCGACTGATAATTGCAATTTGATAGTCATTGGAAAACTTCAGCATTTTGTGTTTCATTTATCGCGTCACGTGTGTCACACGTTATTGTAGGCTAAGGGGTTAAAACGATCGACACATCTTCTATTTCACGTTTCCTTCTGATGTTCACGAAAGATATTTAACACTCTCGCGGACGCGAATGCTATAACATGCATTTTCATCGTAATTTAGAATGACATGAATTTTATAGCTTTCATGTCATGCCAAATAATAAAGCCAATTATAATTCATTTAATTTTATATAACCTTAATTGTTTGCAATTATTATGCAATTTAGAGTGATGGCCAAGTGATCTGTTGAATATTTTCATACTATTTTATTTTTTCCCTGTGTAAGTTAAAAGTGTAACACTTGACTGTCTATTTTTGCAGCTCACTGAAATTTTTACTGTCCGCGAAAGTGTTAAATAAGTTTTTCATGTATAACTTAGAAGTGTATACTTTATTTATCTTATCACGCTAAGCTCGATATACGTGCTTCTACAATCACTGACGTATAATGATAGAATAATGCTATCGACAAACATTTGCACATGAATATGCAAATTAACGAACCTAAGGTATTAGTAATACACGTGTTTGATTATACAGATGGCTCGACCGAGAACTTCCAAGCCATTTTGGATGTAAATGTAAAAGCAACCGCAATTTGTATTCGAGAGAGTGTGAAGTCCATGAGAAAACGAAACAGCGCAGGCCACATAATTAACATAAACAGGTAAAGCTAACGGAATTTTCCGATTAATTGCTCCGCGGTACTTGAATGGCAAACGTTTGAATGCTTTCGATCGAATGTCAAGGTCGATTTCTATTTACGTCTCCAATTACAACATGACTTAATGCCTGAAACATTAAGTAGTTAATGATTCGAAAGCAACATTAACCCTTAAATGCATGATTCTTTAATTTTGTCCGAAACATCTATTATATATGTGGGATTATAGTTATCAATCGGCTAAAATCGATAATTCGTGAGTCGTGCTTATCAATAACTTAAAAATATACACCGTCGCGTTGTTCCGTTATCCGTAAAAGTTCTACTCCGTGTCTGGGTTCATCCGTTCGTCTACGTAATCGTTGAAAAAGTCTCTGTGTTCAGATTTCATGTAAATAAACCCAGCGCATTTGAACGATACAGACAACTAATGGCGCACTCACAATTTCAAAAAGCGCGCTCAATGTTTCAGACGCATGTCGCATCTCTACTTTTTTATATATATGTAATCCAAGTAATACACTTTGTATTTCTTTGTAATCTGATAAAATAATAAGTTACAAATTAAAAACATGAAAAATGTTAAGAATAAACAATATTTAATTCCAAATAACATTTACAATCTGAAACATTGGTGTTTATCAAAACATATTGGATGAACTCCCTTTTTACATTGCATTAATTAACACGTTCGTGGACGTGAATGCTATAACATCCATTTTCATCGTAATGTAGAATGCCAAATGATAAAGCCGATTATAATTCATTTAATTTTATATAACCTTAATTTTTTGTAATTATTATGCAGTTTAAAGTGATGGCCATATGATTCATTAAGTATTTTCATACTATTTTATTTTTTCTCTGTGTAGTTAGAAATGTAAGGTAGAAGTTTAATTATACTGTGTGTGTATACGTAAAACTGTAAGTGTAGAAGCAAATTTAAAAATCCCTTATTTTAAAAAACGTGTAAAAGCGAAATCATGTAAATATAGTACCTTGCAAATCGGGGGGATAGGTGTATAAGAATTTGCAATTTCCTAGCAGTTTAGTAATTATTAATGTTACGATCCAATTCGAAAGCAACATTGTTCTAATTATAACGATCGCTTTAATATAAGCTAATATGAATTCTTAATAACACAATGGATAATATCAGTGAAATGATTTCTTTCAAACAGCGTTCTGGGCCATAATGCGAGTGCCGTATATTCAACTCTCAGTCTTTATCAAAGCAGTAAGTTCGCAATGACCGCAACGTCCGAAGTTGTCAGGAATGAATTGCTTCTAGCCAAGCTGCCGATTAAAGTCACAGTAAGTAAATTGCCAGTTTTTTCTTAACGACAAAACACCAAATGTATCTTTACACAAAGTGTCTGCAATACTTGGTTGATAACTAAATTGAATGGATTCTTATCCTGAAACGACAGCTTTTATATGATATTAACCCCTTGCCGTACAGTAACGAGTGACACTCGTGACGGTAAATTGGATAGAAATTTTTCAAATTTTGCAACACCTATGAAATTGAAAATATCACTGAGACGCGATAGGATAAAATGATTTCTAGAATATTTTTTTTTATTTACAATATACAATAATAAACAATTACATAATGTTATGATAACTGGGTACCAAGATTAACTTTCACCCCAGTCATTGGTAAATTAAGTTATTTAACAAATTATCACGATTGTCTTTTATTTTGAAGAACGATAGGAAAATTATATAAAAACCTGTCTCATCATTAAGTTCTAGAATATTAATAATACGTTGAATTATACAATATATCAAGAATCACTCATCAATTTTTATTTTACCAAATTAATTTTGAGTTGTTGCGAAGACAGTCAGAAAGTAAATAGTACGGCAAGGGGTTAACACAAGAACTACCAAACCAGTCAAAATGACTGGTACACAAATTTTACAAAAATTCTCCAAGCTTACCGGAGAGACATAAAATGAATATTTTACGTTCATCTCATAAAACATGAATTACTGATTCGATCATCTTTTCCACCTCTTAATTCCTCTTTTTCCAAAGTACTTACTTAACACGTTAAGCGCCAAACCCAGCCTGTTTTGTTTTCCTTTTCGTTTAGATGGTAACGTCCGATTTTAGCGATATGCTGGCAGCCGAAAATCTATACTTCTTAAAATCTGTTACTTCGTATTCTTTTAGAAATGCTTTCTCTTCAGTCAGTTGCCTATGGTTCGTGTTCCATTGCGGTTTAAAAAATCTTTCTTTACCCATAACAACATTAGTCTTATGAATACAATATACTAGCAAATGCACTATTACGAAATGTTGAATTTTATTCGTAACAAGAAATATGTGTTTACATTCTCTTATGACCTTCAACTTATTTAAAATTTAGTAGTAGCAGACCGCGTGAGTCAGCAGTGACCGAAGTGACCTGAACGGAAACTACAGTGTCAGTCACCGGTAATTGACATGGTACTTAACGTGATTATACAGGGTGAGTCTCATAACATGACGACCTCAAATAACTCGTAAGGTATTCGTTGCATGAAAAAATGTTTCAAACAAAAATTGCATGGTATCTAGGGGGACATACAGTGCTCTAATCTGTTTTTTATTACCTTTATTTTTTATTGAGATATTAGGGTCACCGTCAATTTTTTAAATGGAATGTTTAATATTTTTTTTCGAATTTGGATAAGTTATCAAATTATGCGTAAAGAAGTATTAGACAAAGTGGGACTTCTAATGAATAATTACTGTTACACACAATTTGATGGTTTATCCAAATTCGAAAAAAAAATATTAGACATTCCATTTAAAAAATTGAAGGTGACCCTAATATCTCAATAAAAAATCAAGGTAATAAAAAACAGATTAGAGCACTGTATGTCCCCCTAGATACCATGCTACTTTTGTTTGAAACATTTTTTCGTGCAACAAATACCTTACGAGTTATTTGAGGTCGTCATGTTATGAGACTCACCCTGTATATTTCAGTGTAATAGATTTAACGCCTGTAGACCTAGTGTCAACAACATTATCTATAGTGGTAAACAACGTTGTCCTTGAAATTATATCAGTCCCATTAAATGAGCATGCCTTGTAATGCAGGATAATTATTTTGTGAATATCTCAGTAATTATTCGTTTTAGACCCTACATGTTAAAATGAAAAGTGTTTAACACGTTCACGCCGGCGCGGCGCTGCAATTCATGTTTCTCTCCTATGCGCAGCTACACTTAAAGCTCTTCGCTCTATTGGACGGGGCCCGGGCATTACGTTATTAATTATAATTGTTAATAAAAATAAATGTTTTCAATTAAAATACGTTAAATTTTCAACTATATGGCAATTTTTTCTAGTTAACGATCTAAATTTTTGGTGTTATGCACCGCCTGATAGCACAATCAAATGCGAGCCACCGGTGGTACGCGCCGGCGTGAACGTGTTAAATTAGAAATATCAGAGTATTAAAACAGACTGTTAACCCTTTGCACTCCGTGTCGCCGCAGCGGCGACATTCTGATAGAAGCTGGTAACTCCGTTGTCAGGTAAATCTGGTGTTGTAACGCGACAGCATTAAAAATGACCTCAAGTACGGGAAAGTGCCAGGTACCTGCCGCTGAGGGCCCTCGCCCCTCCACCCGGCCTTACCCTCTTCCCTCCGAGGACGACCCTGATTGGTCAGGCCCGGAAGCGGAAAGAGGAATATAAGGAGGCACTTTTCCCGGAAACAGGCAGAGTCTTCCTGCACTCTCGAAATAAGGAAGAACAGTAGCCCTCGTACGGAGCAGACGCAGCCTTCGCGGCACCGACTCTCCTACGAGACGCTACTGTCAAACACCAGGAGTGACGGACCTTGGGGAAGAGGTGACCTTCGCGGTAACTAAACCCCTCGTCCACCAGAGAGTCTTCCTGCACTCTCGCAACAAGGAAGAATAGTAGCCCTCGTACGGAGCAGACGCAGCCTTCGCGGCACCGACTCTCCTACGAGACGCTACTATCAAGGAACAGAAGGAGACGGACCTTGGGGAAGACGCAACCTACGCGGTACCGGCACCCCTCGTCCACCAGAGGGTCTTACTGGACTCTCGTCAAGGAATAACAGTAACCCTCGTACGGAGCAGACGCAGCCTTCGCGGCACCGGCACTCCTACGAGGCGCTACCGTCACACCGAGACATCAGCCCCGAAGAAGACGCAGCCTACACGGAAACGGCACCCCTGCCTCCGTGATCCAGAATTTCTACACGGACCCGTCTTACTTTCGAGTTTTCGGGCCCAACCCACGAACATCCACCGGCCTTATTTTAAATACGACCGTTACAGTGTATTTTTATATTTTTTTATATTGTAAAACAATTTTAAAATGTATACGCTTCTTTTTTTATGACAGAACAAGATTTTCAATTTTCCACGGATGTGCAATTGCACAATTGTAAATAGTCGTGGTGTGGCTAGTAGCTCATAGTAAAAATGATCGAAGTGCAAAGGGTTACAAATTTCCCATTAATTAATTCCCATTGCGATTCATGTACCATTCTGTAGTATAACATATACTAAGAATAAGTAACAAACATTCGAGGTGACCCTTCGACGCAGCTAAAGATATTTACACGCATTAGACTTTCACAAATCGGCGTCATCCATCAGGGGGTACTATGCACGTAAAATTATAATAAACTTATCAAACATTTTTACCTACGCAAAGGAAGAAATACGTAAAATAATTACATTATCTACCAACCTCTGAGAATGAGCCAATAGTATTGTTCAGAGCTGAGATGTTACACGCTCGACGTAGAAACGACGCAGTAGAAGGGGAATCGTCCAATCGCACCGTCCCAGTATTGCAGAGAGATGAGATGCTGGCGCACTACCTCCATGTTCAAACGATGCAGGGAAGGGAAGAATTGTACAGTTGCACTCTTCCGACATAACAGAGAGATGAAAAGAGAAGTATTTCAAGCCAAAACGGCACAGAGGAGAGAAAAAGCGTCGACCCGCACTACTCAACTGTCAATGAATGTCTGTAGCAGGACTGTGGCGTCGCTTTTGGAACAGATTGATCTCATTGGCTGAGCTGGTCACGTGGTCATCGTGTAAGAAATAATGCTCGCAAGGAAGCATTGGAGACGGATACACTCCGATTTTGATGAAACATTGCACAAATTCTTATTAGATCTATCTAAGAAAATAGGTGTAATTCATTCGTGCCCGTTTTCAACATCGTGGAAGAAATCAACCCTTTTATCCGCACTACTTTTTCTATATACGTAGCAGACAAAAAAGTTACCACTTTTCCAATTTCTTGTATTTTTATTATTTTTCAACATAAAATTAAAATTTCAATGTATGCTTAACCCCTTGCCCTACGATTTCTTTTGCATGCAATAATTCAGAATTAAATTGCTAAAATGAAAATTTATCAGTGGTTCCTGATATATCTTAGAATTTAACGCAATATTAATAACATAGAAATAATTTTATTGTGTTGCGTTCCACTGATATTTTCAATTATATAATTTTTGGGAAGCTTGAAAATTACCTATTCCATCTACCGCATCACGAGTGTCACTCGTTATTATAGGCCAAGGGTTTAACCCTTTCGTTACGAGCGCCGACTATAGCTTCGAAAGGGTTAAGTCTGGCGATTGCGGTGGCCAGTCCGTTATTCATTACATGTGCTTATAAGTCGTAAACAAAAAGAGATATCAAAAAATGGTTAAAATCAAAATTATACCTTTTCTTGAGATCTACAAAGGTGCATGTAAATTTTTTTGAAAAAATCATTCCTTTAGATAACTGAAAGCCGCCCACCCCACCTTCATTTTTTGGAAACGGTAAAAGAGTTTATTTATTACGAATTAAACCATGTATTAGAATATATAATTATTTTAATTAATCCGTTGGAATCAGCAATTTAAGTTTTGTAATCTTTCTGTATTGACTTTCCATTCGATCCATACTGGCGATATTGATAAGATTTTTAATAAGAATCATCTTTCCCTTCGTTTTACATGTGTTAACCGTTAAAAGTACGACTTCTTGCATTTGAATGCAACAAGACGGGCATTTCCCTTCCTACTTATAAGTAACGTGTGACATCTCGATCAAGCCGCCAGACATGACCTCGAGGAGTGACCTCTACGAAACGTAAAGTGTTACGCAACATTATCTAAGATTTGTGCAACTCTTTTTGCAGAATTTGTCACCGGGATTGGTAAAAACGGAAATGCCCTTGAGTATGTCAGAACACGCGCTAAAAATGTTGCAAATCGTTCCGTACTTGGAAGCGGAGGACATTGCCGATTCTGTTCTGTACGTCCTTGGAACTCCACCGCGTGTCGAAGTAAGTAAAGAAAAAGTCAGAATTGTTGTAAAAAAATTTAATTTATGTAGCTAATTTACGTAATCATTGCGAAACGTGGTTCATGCGTCGCTACTTAAAAACCTAGTCGCCATTTAGTCAGGAAAGTTACGGGAGACATAATTGCAATTCCCGCAAGAGAATGATTTTACTGTAATCATTGAAGAAATAGAAAATATTTATTTTATAATAGTTTTTAACGAAACTCGTATTTTTAATTTCAGATAAAGCAACTAACAATTACGCCGTTACACGAGGCACCGTTTATAGGAACCAATATCATAGTATAGAAGAAATATTTCTTAAGTATTCATCCTTTTTTCTCATTTATCATTTCATTTCAAAGTTCGATATCTTTTGTTGATCGTCGTCGCAATTATCAATGAATGATGTATCAAAAACAGTAATTATCCGCGTAAAGTGATAAATAAGAAAAAGGATGTGATAATTGAAGACTTCACGATGAAACCGTGAACGTATAATGTCATTGTAAAAAAATGTGAAAAAGTCGTTGCGCTAATTTTTTTTATAAAATGTTGTCATCGTATGCAACTACGTAATAAAAGAGGATGAGAATAATCATATTTATAAATATATCTGTAACAACTCCTGAAAAAAGTTGGAGTTTGATGATTATAATGCATGTATTGCAGGAAAAGAAGAAAAAAATGAATATGAAATATTCCTCGATGAACAGACACAATGGACAAGTCATAATATGTATTTTTGTTTAAAGCACAAATAAAATAAAACTCTTTCAAACCCGAACGTCTCGTCAAATTATTCCGAAACATTTTTAGCAGGCTTAATAAAATTACTATTATCACATTATAGGTCGTGAAAAATGCTTCATTCTGTATGAATAAAATAAATACTAATAGAAATATGTAAGCGAATAAAATTTACATAATTACGATTGACTTTATAGTGGTCCATGTGATTCTTTGTCCGAAAGATTTTGGCACATTCTCGTGGGCTAAAAAGAGAGGAGTAACTTCAAGATTCCTCGTTAATATTGTTATTACTTTCATATTGGAACATTAATTGCTATGAGTGTTTTCTCTCGCACCTACAATTTTAGATGAGTTCTAAACCACCGAGGCTGTGACATTAATTATTAACTTACTTTAGGAAATTCCTCCCAGATGAAAGGGACATTTGAAAGGGCCAATAATCGGAAGTCTCAGCCTTGAACGCCATAACCACCATAGTTTCGATTCTGCATTTCGAGTTCAACTACAATAGTTTTTACAATTTTACATGAGTTGCAAATCACCGAGGCTACGACACTTTAAATAGTTACTTCCAATAGGGAAATTCCTCTCAGATGGAACGAGGATTTGAACTCAGGGTCAACTAATCGGAAATGTCACCCTTGAACTCCATACTCAGCATACCTTCCCCCTTGAATTTCAAAATTAACTGCAATAGTTACTTCGCATCGGACCTGCAATTTTGCATAAGTTGCAAACCACCGAGACTACGACATACAAAATTCTAACAGGGATAACAACTCAG
Organism: Cerceris ruficornis; assembly: GCA_963989415.1. Lineage (NCBI taxonomy): Eukaryota > Metazoa > Arthropoda > Insecta > Hymenoptera > Crabronidae > Cerceris > Cerceris ruficornis. Next base: position 11,486,928 of record OZ022517.1, on the reverse strand, counting down.
CAAATTTCTTCCAAATGAAACGAAGATTTGAACTCAGGGTCAACTAATCGGAAGTCCCAGCCTTGAACGCCATAACCACTTTAGCTCCCCCTCTGCGTTTCGAGTTCAACTGCAATAGTGATTTCAACTTTACATGAGTTGCAAACCACCGAGGCTATGACAAGTTAAATAGTTTCTTGCAATAAGGAAATTCCTCCCAGATGGAACGAGGATTTGAACTCAGGGCCAACTAATCGGAAATCCAAGCCTTGAACTCCATACTCACCATACCTTCCCCCTTGAATTTCAAGATCAACTGCAATAGTTATTTCGCATCGGACCTGCAATTTTACAGAAGTTGTAAGCCACCGAAGCTATGACACGTTAAATATTTACTTGGAATAAGAATATTCCTCCTAATTGAAACGGAGATTTGAACTCAGGATCCACTAGTCGGAAGTCCAAGACCTTAACACAATATCCGCTGTATCTCCCTTTCTGTATTTCGAGTTCAACTGCAATAGTTATTTCAAGACAGGCCTGCAATTTTAGACGAGTAGTACATCACCGAGCCTACGACATATTAAATAATAACTTACAAAATTCCTCTCAAGTGGAACGAGGATTTAAGGGGGGATTCCCATTTCAAGTGTTGAAAAATCGTGTTTTTTTAGGAATTTTTATTAAGGAAACCATTAGATATATCTTTGTCATAATTCACACGTATAGTTATTATGTATTCAGTGAACTACAGTTAAATTTTTAATTGATTATCTTGAAAATTATGGCTTTCACATCGTTTGAGGTGGGACGCCTCCTGAAAATTCCCGGTCGCTGGCCGACACGATAACTGATCTTCAAGTTGTTTGAAACAAAAAATTCAAATGGAAATTTACTCCTTATGAATGTAGTTCTGGTATGAACTACGGACAATATTTTTTTCCAAAAACTAAAGAAACTGCGACGGTTGGAAAAAAAATTTTGTCTTTTCGCAACAAATTTCGTCACAAGTTTGCTTATAAAACAAAAAGTTGTGCATGTATATGTTTTTTCGTAGTTCACACTGAAGACAGATGTTTTTTCGAGAATTGTGCGAAATTTGAAGGCAATCGACTGAATGGTTCCGGAGATATCATGTCGGCCGTACAGAAAAAACCCGTTTCGAGAAAAACGCGTTTGAAGTTTTACGTACAGTGTTCAATCCAGGAACCAGCGTTCGGCTGTTCACCTGGCCTAATCACTCATAGAGCATTCAATTTCCACCCCACCAACTTTGAATTTGACACCGACGGATGGGTGGAGTCTCAAAGTCAAAGTCAAAGACTATATACCTGCTACACTAAACAGGAACCTCTCGGGTATTGCCCGCTCGCTATCTCAGCATACGTGCGCGCCGAGTTCGTTATTGACTCATAACTTTGTCAATTCAACGAATTTCGGATTGAAATTTTGCACATTGTTTCTCAAGAGTATGAACTACAATAATAATAATAAAAAAAAAACACAAATTTTTGAAGCCGTGAAATGGGAATCCCCCCTTAAACTCATTGTCAGGCCAACTAATCGGAAATCAAATCCGTTAACTCCCAACCCACCAAATCGTTCGTTCAAAACGATCGTATCCGTTATCTCTAAAAAAAAAAGCGAAAGTCAAAGCGACCTCGCTCTCTACGCCGATTGGCAGTAGCGTGCAGAGGGAGAAAACGTCCCGTTATGAAAACGACGAAAGGCTGGAACGGACCGATTATTCTGGGAAACGATATCGCGGAGAATGGATCGTTGGATCGGAAAAGTCGCGATTGTTACCGGCGCGAGTGTCGGGATAGGTGCCAAAACTGTGACCTCTCTCGTGAATCATGGCATGAAGGTCGTCGGTCTGGCCAGGAGTCTAGACAAACTCCAGCAACTGGCTTTGGAATTGCCCGACGGCAAGTTCCATCCGATTCGGTGTGACTTAAGTAATGAAGATGACATTTTGAAGACATTCGAGTGGATCGAAAATGAACTCGGTGGTGCGGATGTTTTGATAAATAACGCTGGTGTCCTCAAAACGGGATTGATAATTGGTAAAAATGATTTCTTTTTGTTTTTACTTTTGGCCTTTGAATATGAATTTCTACGTGAGTGGTTGCTGAGCTTTTTTTATTCTCGGCGCACTCTGATGAATCCAGGTGTTTTTCAAAGCTTGTGTGAAATTTTAACAGGTAGACTTCACGAAATGACTTTTTATTTTTTTAAATAGATAATGGAAATAAAATTATGAAAATTGTGTAACATCTTACGAGGGCCCCTGTGATGAAGTCGCGGTTACTTGGACAGCGAAGGGCACACTTTAGGGGCCACTGTTTTAGAGAATTCTTCTTTGTTAAATATCTTTAGTTATCCTCTGTTGTTAATTTTTACATTTTACAGTAGAGTTAGTCCTCATTCTTAATAATGCAATAAAAAAGATTCGGATACTAATGTCCTTTTTTATGATCGAATGTTGGAATGTGGGACTCGTTGTGTTCTTTAGTGATTCCTTTTTTGTTAAATATCTTTAGTTATCCTATGCTTTTAATTTTTACATGATTTTACAGTAGAGTTAGCTCTCTTTCTTAATAACGCAATAAAGATTGGAATACTAACGTCCATATTTAAAATTGAATGCCGGAATGTAGAACTCATTGTGTTTTTTGGAGAATTCTTCTCTCTGATATATCTTTAGCTATCCTAAGTTATTAATTTTTACATTTTACAGTGGAGTTATTCGTCTTTCTTAATAACGCAATAAAAAATATTCGTATACTAACGTCCTTTTTTATGATTGAATGTTGGAATGTAGGACTCATTGTGTTCTTTATTGAATTTTTTTTTCTTAAATATCTTTAGTTATCCTATGCTTTTAATTTTAACATCATTTTACAGTAGAGTTAGTCCTCTTTCTTAATAACGCAATAAAAAAAATTCGGATACCAACGTCCATATTTAAAACTGAATGCCGGAATATAGGACCCATTGTGTTTTTTGGAGAATTCTTGTCTCTGAAATATCTTTAGTTATCCTGTGTTATTAATTTTTACATCATTTTACAGTAGAGTTCGTCCGCATTCTTAATAACGGAATAACACAAATTAGGATGCTAAGGTCCATGTTTATAACTGAATATCGGAATGTAAGATTCATTGTGTTAATTATAACGGTTACATACCGTAGCGATATGTATTGTTAAGACAACGGTATATATATCGTTAACAAAAAATTGCTATAGGTTGTATCAAGGCCGCGACAATTGAGAATTGAAATCTTTCAGCTCATAGGCGTACCAGGTATCATTATTTGTTGAACGCAGTATTACATATCGTTTATTTTACATTATTATGTATTATATATTATTATTTACATATCGCAATATTTTGTTAATAGCTTTATCTTCATTTCTCAAAAATCACTATACCCTCACGGGAAAGTAAGCAATGTTATTTACGTTTTCATGTGTTCCTTTCAACTTCTACTTTTCCTGACTGATAAGACCGACTACATGACTTTGATAAAATAATTATCGTTATCAGCGTACATTCAAAATATTTAGACTTTCTCAAGTGGCCGTTTATACATTCGTATCACGGGCTTCGTGTTCAAAAGTAATGTACATTCGGTTAAATCATCCAATTAACAAAGTTGCAAAAAGTTTCGCAATTCATTCGTCATTGCATTATTTAATTCGAGCATCGCACATGCTTCTTTGATATAGTTAATATTTATTTTGTAAATCGTTTACGCAATTTAAATTTGAATATGAATTAGTTATTTATATGAAAGCATGCTTTTTGTAAATAAAAATGATTACTAAATGTAAAAGGACTATGAGAAATTAAAGTAAATGTGTTTTACAAATTAATTACTTTTTAACACTAGAACTATCGGCGTCAAATCTATGTATGTATAGTAAAGTATAGTAAATCTAGTATAAATGTAGTATAGCATAGTAAATCTAGGATTTAATAAATGAAATAAGTACTTTGGAAAAACAGGAATCGGGAGGTGGAAGAGATGATCGATTCCGTAATTTGTGTTTGATGAAATACAAATAGAATATCTAATCTGTGGCCGTGCTATAAACTTATAAAATTTTGAGAAAAAATTGGAGACCGGTCATTTTGACTGGCTTGGTAGTTCTAGTGTTAATGATACTTTTTAATTTATTTATTTAATGTGTGTCTTCCATCTGCACATACAACATTTTTTATCTTTTCCAAAATTTACGAGTTTTTTTACAATTATCCAGTATTAACTTTCAAACAGCACGTCTGCAATCTCGGTCTTAAAGGTCGCTGATAATTTTTGCTTAATCAAATATCAATAATGCACATAACATATTCGATGGGATTTTAAAAAACTCTTGGAATTTTATGCTTTATGGTAATTGCCCACTTAAAAAGACACAACTTTCCTCATTCACATCGTTTTAACCATTTTATACGATAATATCTGCTTTAAGATGTAACAAAAAAAGCAGAAATACGTAACCGCAAAAAATTGTTTTTCTTCCGTAATATTTAAGAAATTAACCTTTTTATAACTCATTATCATTGCAAAAAGATATTATACTCTCCCTTGCATAAGTAATGCCTACAAAATGATTAAACTGTATGACAAAAAAATGTTAAACTGTTCCCAGATTACCTATTTCTTCGTTCAGAGTTTACGGAAAAACTTTGGATACAAAAGTATCACTTTCAAAAATCATGACAAAAGTTCCTCAAATTCCAAATTTCTCTTATCCGTAGAAACCTCGACCGAAGACTATCGAGCTATGGTGGACGTAAACATAATCGCTCTGTCGATTTGCTCGAGGGAGTTCTCTCGGTCGATCAAGAAACGCAGCAGGCCAGGACACATTATAAACATAAATAGGTATCTTTAAACAATTCCAATCGGTCCCTCGAATTAATTGCAAAATTAATTATTACATGGGACCGATTGGAATAATGTAATTGACCGATTAGATTAATAATTCGATATTGAACGAACAGTTGGTAGCTGTGCGCGTTATTAATTGGTAATGATTATTAATAAAAATGAAATAGTGCCTACAGATACAAGTAAAACCGTGCGAACAGTTAATTAATAATTACTATCAACTTAAATATTACATTTTTATTCGATCGAATATCTCTTATTTTTTCATTGCTGACAGTTTTTATAATCCTATATTATTATTATACTCATCAGTTTGTTGATATATTTGGCATAGCCGTATAATGGACACGTATCTCTATAATTAGCGACTACATTAGCAATGTATGCATTTAAAGGAGATAATTCATTCAGCGTTGAATGTTTATCCTGTTAAAATTGCTTTTTAAGGCCAAGGTTACTTGAGGGTCACTCGGGGAGCATGCGCATAAACTACTTTTCATGGCTATTACGAAAGTCCGTACAGAAATATGCGAAATTATGAAAAGAATAAAGTTGATTTGAAATAATAAAAACAAAAGTACCTTTAACCCTTAGACATCTAACGGCGTAATGCATAATAAGTACTCAATTGTTCTTTACGAACAGAAAAGATAATATCTATCAGGGATGTCCTTCGCTGTGTTACGCCTATAAATGCTACAATTGCATAAGATCGTTACAACTTTAATTCTTAATTCCACTAAACAGCAAGAAAGTAAAAATTTTGATATTTTACAGCTTCGCCGGACATTTCGCGGACAGCTTACAACTACCTCTTAGCATTTATCCCGGTACCAAGTATGCCGTCACCGGCATAACCCTTAGTCTACGGAATGAATTACAAAACATGGGCCTGGACGTCAAAGTAACGGTAAAATCTTTATTTTCTTTCGATTCATTGACAAATAAATAGAATAATGAGAAAATTCAATGGCATTGCAGTTATTTTTATGATACCATCAGCTGCATTAACAGTAACCGTATTCTGCACGGTCAAATGACCGGTTCAGCGGAATGAAAATTTGAAATTCTTTGAATTATTAAATAAAGGCTGAACTCTGCGTTCTTCCTAATATTAAATTAACAAACACCTGCATATCTTTGGGGAAAATATTATCATTATTCTATAACAAGTGAAATGACTGGCCGCTGTAAGAATAGATATAGTGAGAGACCAGAAACAAGGCACTTGGGACGGAAGGGGAGATTGTTGTCGCGCCGCCTATCCCCGCCATGTCGATCCTGGAAACCTGAGATCAACGAATGACGACCGAAAATAAAACACTCCTTTCGCCGTTTCCATGACGACGCAACAAATGTGCAGATCTCTCTTGCCAATAGTGCGTCAAAATCGAAAATGCGTGAGGGAAAGGAATGTCCCTATCCGTCGGGCGAATCAGAGCAAATGACCCCTCAAGTGCCTTGTTTCTGATCGCTCACTATACGAGGCGGTTGTTTCTCGTGTCGATGCATTTTGTTTTTGGCTGCTAGAAATTTGGATATTGAGAGTTTTAAAGTGTTTCACACTTCAATGCCTTGTCGGCTGGTCCAGAGAAAGTATCTGATGACCAAGATTTGCCATTTTCCAAATAAACAATTGTTTGTTAAGAGATGTTTTAACAAAAATAGCCTATATGTTCGTTAATTAATTTTGAAGTGTTAGTTAATTTTTTATAGTTAAGAATTAGTCAGTTAATTTTGCAGGATTGGCGAGCTATCAAAAAAGTTTCAAAGAGACAATCAGGCAAGATATCATAAAACAGTTTGAGAACCACTGCGATAAAGTAATATTTACGTAAATATTAGTAAAGAAAACCGTTGGAAAAAATCAAATGTCGAACTGCAATTTAAAAGTCTTAAAGCAACTATTAACCGTTTGAGTCCCAGAGGATTTTAAAAGAACACGATCGAAAAAACCCGAGCAGCGCGATAGCGCTTGCCTGAACCGAGTACTGGGACTTTTTCACACAAATTCTGGAGAGCGCGATCGCACTCCTTGGGACTCAAACGGTTAAGAGAGGTGTACGAATACTTTTTTTTACCGAATGTATATACATGGGTATCAGAGACGTATATATGCGGCCCTAGCCGCAAGAATTAAAGCTGAGGACTGGAAAAGGTTTTAGAAAGTCATCTCTGAAATTTAATTGTTTACAGAGCATCAATCCTGGACCGGTAAAAACCAATTTGATAGAAGATGTACTTTCTCTGTCCGAAGATTTAAGGCGGGACTTCATTTTGTTAGATACGGATGATATCGTCAACGCGATAACTTACGCTTTGGGGTCTCCTCCGGGTGTACAGGTAATTAATTGAAAAATGGATTTTACAAACGCTACATTTCTATCAAGAAAGATTCCCTTCTTCATCTTTGCAAATGTGCAATTTACAAGAAACGAAGACGAATTTTGTACAGGAAGTAATTTATTTTCTGTAAAAGTCCATTTCACCGGTGTCGAATTTCTTGCTAGAAAATTAGTCATTAAATTTTATATAAAAAGTACTTGTGTGAAATTTGGATTGAGACTAATTATTATCTAATTTTTTCAGGTCTGGGACCTTACAGTTATGCCTTATAACCCAACATTAAATGCCAAAGCTCGTGCTCTTTTGGATGCTAAGTAATTAATTGCAATAGTTTATCTTGTTTGATGAAATGACATTATTAATTGTTACAATTAAATATATAAAAAAAAATTGCAAGACGACATTGATTAAACTCATCTGTTAAAGAAATAAGCAATACAATTAATTCGATCGTACATATTTAAGTATTAGTTTTTTTATATCTATAATTAATATTCGTGCTTTGTATTTATATATCGAGATATGTCAAGAATTTCTGACATAATACATTTTTTTATTATTTCGTATATTTTTATATACGAAATTATAATTTTTTATTATTTCGTATAGCACCTTTAGTTCCTCCTACCAACGAAAAATAAGTGAACCGTAAATAGTTAAAGCACAAGAGAGAACATGTAACATTTGAAAAAAAATGCCTACAATTTATAGTGAAGCCATAATTATATTAGCCATCTGTGTTTGAATTCAAACAGCTTTTGTGATTCTGCGTGTTTCTTTGTAATTCTATACTTACAATTAAACATTTAATTGTCACTAACAAAAAGTCGACTCTTCAATTGCCCGTATATTTTCTTTCCTGTTCTGCAATTTCAGGAGGGTTATCGCTATTCGTGAATAACATATAAATAAATAAACATGGTATTTTTTGTCGAATGTCTTGTAAACGGTAAGTAAATTGTTATCACTTTATTTTACTGTCAAATACGATCATGTGTATTTCATTTACGTGAATAATGGCTGTTCCAAAACAAAAGCGGAACAACGAATTATCATTCGTGCTATCATAAGATTCTGTAAGCACGCAATTTTAACAACACTTCGAAATATGTTAGCATGCAATTGTAACAACACTTTAATTATACATTCAAAATTAAATAATGCAATCTTTTGTCAATAGTCGGAAAAATAGGAAAATGTGAGTTCGACAAAAGTGTAATCGATTTTATATGAATTATAATTCAAATAAGTATAAATAAAAAGGAGAAGTTTCCCACGAGCAAAGTTACTTCATTTAAATTTAAATGCTACAAACAGTAGCCAAACAAATTTCGAAAGAAATATATTCGTAAGGATTACATATTATCTTTAAATTATACGATAAGGATAACGTAAATCTAATCTAGTAAATCCGACAGACCACGGAATCTCGTTTCAATCCTAATCTAAATCCTGTTCGTGATTGGAATCATTCCAGAATAATGGATACCATTTGTAAGATTAAGTCTCAAATAATACGATGCATCGCCATCTATCTATTTTCCAGATCCTTGCGATTGCAAAAGAATCGAAATGTGAAAATACGAAAAAAGAAAAGAATCTTAAAACATAACGTTTTATACGCCGACAGAGAACCCGGTTTTTTAGGTCTGCCATCCAAATATTAATTTAGGAAGAAGCGAAGTTTATGAATTTTATTTCACGTGACTTTTGTAGGTGGAATTTAATGATTTTTCGGACACACCCGGTATATTCGCGCACCTTTTGCATTGCGAAAAATCTCTACAAAGGCGATCGGGGTCGCCTTAAGGTATTCACGTGACAAAGTACAAAGAAAGGATCGCGATGACGATGACGAAGGCCACTTTAACCCTTCGATACTCGTTTCAATACGTGGAGTCGATTAAAAATGTGCTTTTTCTCTCAATTCTCCAGGAACTTAAAGATGATCGAATATTTTATTTTGCGCAGTTATTACTTAATCTCTTACCGTACAATTTCTTCTGTGACTGTCTCCGAATTTAGTATTAAATTGGTAACATAAAAATTGATCGCTGATTCTTGATGTGTTGTATTAGTTGTTGTCTTGTTTTCATTGATTAGTCGTATATTTAGTAATACATTGTTACTTGTTATTTGTTAACACTTTAATGGCCGCTCACACAACATGTGTGCGATGCTACCGCCGACGGTTATTGGCCGATAACACATTTTCCGTGTGATGATTTCTCTAAAAGTTATTGACGGATAACATAATACATGTAATATAATTATTAAGCCATAAATTTCTTGTCCCTCTTCCTCTTCTCTTGCAAATGTTTTTATATCACTGGCAGCATAAGTTCATATTTTCATTTCTGTGTTGAACGTGAACAAGTGTAGATATTGTGTTTAGTTTTATTAAAATTTGTGTGTTCGCACATGTTCAATTATTTCACGAATTTATATAAGCTTTTTTTTAATTTAATTCTTTAAAAATATTGCCGGTCCCCGGTGAAGTTTAACCGTTTGAGTCCCAGGGGCTATTGAAAAAACACTGTCGAAGAATCCCAAACAGCGCAACCGCGCTTTCTCTAAATGAGTACGAAAAGACCCAAGCAGCGCGATAGCGCTTGTTTTATTTTGTGTCGAGAAATATCAAGCGGCGCGATAGCGCTTTGTTTATTTTACATCGACAATGCGTAGTCTGCAGCACCAAAAATGCAATAAAAAGATCACATTTAATTTGCGTGCAATGTAAAAAAGGAATTCATCCAATATGTTTTGATAAACACCGACGTTACAAATTATAAGTGTTGCTCTCCATTTCAATTGTTTGTTCATAACACAAAAATATTGTTAATTTGTAATTCGTTATTTTATAAAATCCATATGTATTATTACATATGCATACTGTAAAATTTATAAATATTTCAAGTTTTGTTCGATAAAAATGATTGAGAAGATAACAATGAAATAAAAATTTTCATTTTGTAATGTATTATTGCATTATTATAGTATTATTCTACCTATTGTAAAATGTACTATTTACATTCAAAGGAGCTGTGTGACGTACTTGCGTCAGTAAATCTGAGCGCGCGACTTCGACAATCGGTATCGCACCGTCAGTTGTCCACAATGCTCGAAATGTGCTGGGTTTTCTCGACATAAAATCTCAACAGTGCGACCGCGCTGCTTGGGACTCAAACGGTTAATTCCGTAGACCTGCGGCCATTAAAGTGTTAATATCAAATTTGTTGTTATTATTTACCATCAAGTGAATACCGAAGTTGACAATCCGTCTTTTAAATTTCCCGCCCTCTACAATATATTGTCCCGCTAGTCCCGAAATAGTTAAAGAAGCAACGAAATCGTGACTCCATACGTTAAAGATCATGTACATGTATATACATAAACGAGGCAAAAGCGTATCGCGACTAACGGCTGTACGTTTATCACGTATAATTAAACTCGACGCTGAAGCTCTCCCGTCAGCCGCATTAGTTCCACTCCGATTGTTTACGCCTCTATCGATTAATTGGCCGTGAGGAGCAGACGGAGAAAGAATAGCTCCGGAGGTTCTTCACGAAGTCAGCCCGCGAGTCGATTCCACGAGGACGCTGATCTTCGGAGATGGAGAATGTTGTAAAACGGAAGATCATCTAACTCTGATGCTAGATTTTATTTTACACTCGTGAGAAGTCATATTTGACTGTTTGTGCTCGAGAGACGTCTCTCAGTCGCCATGGCGTTTCATGCGGCAACCTGAATGACGAGTAAGAGGCGACATCGATCAATTGGACCGTTTATTTTGAAAGTGGCGTAAGTCCATTTACGTTCGATTCGAGATATTGAAGAATTTGCATTGGATTAAATTTAAAAATATGGGTAACAGATAACATAGTAGAATAATGTTTATGAGTTTCTAAGGGTGTCAAATTTATCATCCCAATAAGTATAATTAACATAATTTAAGAAATAATATGTTTATGATGGCTATGAATGGACTTACACCACTTTCAAAATAAACTTTTTCATCACTTCATTAATCAACAAATTTTCGTGTTACAACATCTTAATAATTTTAAATATATTAATAACAAGTTGCTTTAGAATGAAAAGATCATGTAAAAATGTAACTATTAATGTAGCTAACTCGATTTTTTTGGAAAATGGACTTACACCACTTTCAAAATAAACGGTCCAATTAATATATTAACCTCTGTGGATGTGAGTTATTAATTAATTAACACATTCATGAAGGATGCAAGATGTGTGCGCGTGCCGGGAGATTGCGACGAACGTAGATACAGCCCCCAAAGACAAGAAAAGTCCTATGGCCTCTGGTTTGTTCTGATTCGCCTGACGGACAGAGATATCCTTCGTTCTGACGTCATTTTCGATTCTAACGCATGACTGGTCGATAATGTAGGAATTAAACGGGAAAAGTGAAGCATGTTTATTTAAATTAACGAAGAACTGAACATTAGTATAACAAAAGATAAGGAACACAAATAATATAATGATTAACTACGCAAGGAAAACTCAGACTACACAAACCACTCAATTATTAATCTCTCGCACAGTTCTCTCTAAAATCTCACAGCAATCTCTACCAATTCTCAATCGTGGATATGTTACAGTGAAACACCGAAATCTGGAGAATGTCGACTTTCGCCGGTGAATGTCAACATTCACATAGTCCCTTGGTGTATGTCCGAAATATTTGCTAAATACCCTTATTTCTGACTTACACCGGTAAATGTCGACATTCACCATGCTGTGATTGTCGACATACACCGGTGAGGGTCCGAATGTACAAGAATGTAATGAAATATTCGATCTTTCACCGACGTATTTGGTATGTGATGACATTCACCGATGAAAGTCGACATTCTCCAATTTTGTCTTTCAGGGTAATAGATATATTCATAACATTCACACGACATACTCACTCACACTCGCACTCTCGTCATCAGCTGTTTGCCATAGTGATCACCGATCGATAGCTCCGGGGACATTGGCCTTTAAGGACGTTGTCGTGGTGCAATATCGTCAATAGTTTTTGGATCATGTGCGTGGTAAGAGTATAGGAGCGAGTAGCGATATGAACGATCACCTTTGTTTCAATACTGTACCCGTGACAACATACACACACAAATCTCATATATATGTATACACAAACACTATGAAACATTTTCACGTCTCGCAGTTTGGCAATGTCGCTTATGCCGCACAGTTGGACATACTGGGCTTGTTTACTGGATACAGCGCTTCAGTGTATACAGACTCAATGTATGTACAGTACAGCGTTGCCAAGTTGTTTCTGTTCGATTTGCCCGCGTGTGCTTTTTTCCACAATTTTTAATTTTTGCATTATTATAACTCAATAACGGGAAGGTCAATATATTTGTTTTTTTTTTGTCTAATTCAGAACAAAAACATTTATGAATTGTTAGTTTTTTGAAAGTTTCTGACTGTTAGTTTTTTTATTAGAATTAATAAAGTGGTAGAACCACTACATAGCGCATATACTCTCCATGCTAATGACCCGAACTTTAATTAAGTTTATCTCGAATTAGAGGAGGTCAATCGATTTAAAATTTTAAGGATAATTGTATTATAATGTCCTCAATGAGTATTCTAAAATTTAGAATTTTCTGACACTATGCCCATCGCACGACAACTACCTTAAGGACAAATGAAGATCCTGTTCCCGGAAGCTTCTCGATGGTTCTACGCATTCACGGCAAATAACTGATGCGCTACATTCATAACTAAAAATCCATTCATACCAAAATAATGCTGCACATTCGTTGCGTCGTCATGTGAACGATGAAAGAACTGTTTTGTTTTCGGTTATCATTATACCTCGCAAAAACAGAGAAGTCTCGCGGTATGTGGCACGTGTTAAGAGGGAAGAGTCGCTCGCACTGGCTATCCCTACCATGTCGGTGCTGGACACCTGAGACCAACGAATGACAGCCGAAAGCAAAACACTTCTTTCGTCATTCCCATGACGACGCAACGAATGTGTGGCTCTTTCGGCCAATCACGCGTTAAAATCGAAAATGACGTCAGAACGAGAGCTGTGTCTATCCGTCAGGCGAATCAGAACAAAACACATGCCAGAGGACATCTCAATTTTTGCCGGCTATAGCTATCGTATGTCTCCTCTCAACGACCAAAGAACTTTTAATATTGCGATCGTATGTCTTGTTATGGTTTAGAACGATCGAACCAACATATTTATTTTACAATAAGGAAATAGAATTACTGAGTTTTTTAATAGACAAACAAAAAGAACGCGATTTACACTTGTCGGCCAGAACTTGGCCGTTTCTACGCATTGATCGACTTCCTCGGATTGCGGACGCATTTTTATATATTAAAATCTGTTTAGAGGAGAGAAGGACGGAGGAAGGTTTTCCCATGCAAACCTCCTGGGCAGTTCTCTGGAATTAGGGTTGACTTTAGTTATTTCACTGGTGGGATTGGCCCACTCCGTGAGGTCTTAATCTTAAAATACTACGCAGCTTACTTTCAGCCGATAAGGGACACCTATTTCTATCTGCTCTTCATTGTCAGGTTACCTTGTAAACGTTTATTACAGCAGGCGGCATCAGATTAATGTAAAACATTATTCTCGTCAAAAATGAATTATACCTCGAAGCTATGATCTTTCAAGATTTTTTTTTCATTGCCAATGAACCCAAAAAAGAAAAAGGTGAAACAGAACGGTCGTCCGATGAGAAATAATTAAATAAATCTAATGACCGCTATTGAGAATAATTCACAGGATTACGGCGCGTTTTATCGCATAATTCGAACTCGATATCGTTTGGTTTGTTCGACTTTCCCATTAATCTTGCGTAATTAACCCCTTCGTGGGCCAATATCCGTCACACGGGGACCATTTATAGCGGATGCTCTCTTTCGATTTCGCCATATGGGAACCATTTACAGCTGACATGCTCGATGGCATTGCAGAAAACTCGAAGGAATGTGTTACAAATAAATTCACTCGCAAAATAAGCTCTGCGTCAGAGAATATCCTGGATGGAAGGTGGTTCTTAAGGTTAAAACCTGAAGATAAGTTAACAGCTGTTAAACATGACTTTCCAGTTACCTTGAATGAAAGTAATATCCAGTTAATATTAGTGTAGGAATCGGTTATGACGATATTGCCCATTGTGCTTTACCGCCCAAAGTGACGGATAAGTGATACATGTGTATGCGTGTATTTTGTGAATGCATGTGCGAATGAGCGATAAGGAAGTAGGGCCGAAAGACGAAACGTTAGGACAGAAAACGTTCAGACGCGACGAATACAGGACGAGTTTTTAAGAGGTGAGTTCTAAGACGTATGTATATTTTAAGACGATCATTTTTAAGACGTATATTTTAAGACGATCATTTTTAAGACGTATATTTTAAGATATCATTTTTAAGACGTAGTTATAATTATTTTCAGTTTAGTTTTTACTCTAGTTTTACGTGCTATTTTTATTAAATATAGTTTCAGCTTAGTATGTCCGTATTCTTCTATTCTTCTCTCACAATCGCGTTCCGGAATCCTATAAAATTTGGGGGCTGTCGTCCGCGATCGAGTGAGCCATTGTATTTATATTTCGGTTAATAAACGCGTTGTGTCGGTGGCGTAAAAGGAATAGCGAAGACGTGATATGCAAAGGAGAATTATTGAGATAAAGACGATCAAGATAGAAAATTTGGGACAATTTGAAGTCGTGAAAGGCAAAATTAAAACTGCACGTACCGCAGCAATAAAATGTAAGAGTACATTAAAAATTTCTTGTGTTGTTATACATATAGATATACATATAATTTTCACTCTTTTTACTGTATATATTATAATGTAACAATAATACAGTATAACATTCCGAAACGCGGGCAGATACAATATAATCAACTCTCCCTCTGCGAAAGAGAGAGAGGGCCCTTTTTGGTCCGCTGGACGACCCTTTTTTGGTCCGCTCTCGATCTTTAAGTTCAGGGTCCTCACCCTCCTTACCAAGTAATTGTCCCTTTCCCTTTCCTATCATCCTTACTCACGTTGTTTGTTTATCCCTACCAGAATATAACAGAGTTTATTACTCTGTTATATTTATTCATATATTTTTTTTATTATATATAATATTTTATTTTATTTAATTTTATCTAATATTTTGTTTGCATATAACTATTGTTGCTCATCATGTATATTAAAGGGCAATTTGCCTATCAATAAAGTAACAATAATAATAATAATAAAGAGTATATTGCCGATATCTCAATACAAACTTAATTACAATACAAACTTAAAAGTGCAACATTCAATAAACTACTAATAAAATAAAAGTGCGATAATAAAAAATATTTAACACTGCATCTACCGATGATCAATCCAATATACCCAAAATTATAAAACAAAATTAAAAGTGAAGGCAAAAGAAACTCAATCAATTTAATCGCTTAATCTACAAAACAATAGGACATTGAAAAAGGAACGGCGTTAAAAATTTCACGAACAGTTACAACAAATTCACAATCCATTTCAGCCACCTTGGCAGGTGAATAGTGTTAATATCAGAAGAGACTAATTAAACAAATTTATCTGCAACTACAGCAATGTTGATAACTATCATTAATTTACAATAAAAGCACCAGTGTGTATAAAACGCCAAGTCACAAAATCTTCAGAACACAAAATGGAACGTTTTATCTATTCCAAATCGCGTCAGACCTTCGACGTGGCTGTGTTCGCGATCGAATCAGTCCGTTCGTTGCGAATGCGGTAAATCTTCAAAGAACATTGAACCGACACCATTTTTGACACACTCCGTTGGCTAACGAGCAGTCGTAAGTCGGAAATCGCAAAAAACGCTCGTTAAGGCTCAGCAGTCTCGTGCGCCGGATGCATTACACGGTACCGAGGGCATTACGACAACGGACCTTCCTGGAATCTCGATCTTATTGTTAGAGATCTTTGCCGAGTCGCAGTTAAACTCTGAATACCTTGAATTTTCACGAAAATTGCAACCTTACAGAATTTTATGCTGGCACATTAATCGTACCTTTTTTTTTCGTTACGTAATAGCGATTCGTGTAATTACTTTGGCAGGATTGATTCGATTAGAATGTCGTTTTTAACGTATTTTTATAATAAACAATTTTTTCTTAATACTAGTTTCATATTTAATAATTGTAGGAAATGGGGCTGTCCAAAGTAATGACACTTTCGGAGTCGCTGTTAACATTCATTGGCTTCTAAAAAATATTACGTTAACAATAGAAACAATGGTGTTAAATCTATTGTATTTCAATATATTAAATAAGCACGTTAAAAAAGGAGGAATCGAGAAGCAAAAAAGATGATCGATTCGGTAACTTATGTTTTTTGAGATGGACGTAGAATATTCCTTCTGTGACTCTTAGTTCGTCATTTTGACTGTTTTGGTTCTAGCAATTTCTAGCCTTTAGTTCTCCTATCGCCTATGGTCTTTTCTGACCCCAACAAAATTACATTAACAATGGAAACAACGGCGTTAAATCTATTGAATTTCAATATATTAAATAAGCACTCTGAAAACGGAGGGATTGAGAGGTGAAAAAGATAATCGATTCGGTGATTTATGTTTTTTGAAATGGACGTAGAATATTCCTTCTATGATTCTTAGTTCGTCATTTTGACTGTTTTTCTTCTAGTAATTTCTAGCCTTTGGTTCTCCTATCTCCTATGGTCTTTTTAGGCCCGTAGACTATTTTCTATTTAAAAAACAAGATTTGTTTACTTCTTCTTTGCAATAAGTTTATTGAGAATGATATTTATCCACTGTGTCCAATTTAGATCGATTTGGGTCAAAATAGACTCTAACGACGGATGAAGGTTAACGTTGCAGGGCGTCTTACAAGAATGTGGTTACATACAATAATGAAAAGAAGACAATGAAGAGTTGCATATGTCTTTCATTCGGTGACGCAACTTTTGCCATTCTTTAGGGGTATTTCCAACAGTAAAGGGAAAACTGATTCGCTCAAAATGCGATGTCTCGATGCAGACTTGGACAGAATCTATTTTTGCAATATGATTCCGGCAATGTATTGAGGAATGAAATTCAATCTTTTGGAAATCTCGTAATTCTATGTTCACGTTTCGAAAGAGTCCCATTTCCATCGTACATATTTGTATTATAGAAACTATATTTTTTTCTCAAAATGATGTTAGTGTGCCATTGAACGGCATAAAAATCAATTTCATCAAAATCTCAGATTTCAATTTGTACATTTTATGAAAGCTCTTTTTGCAATGTGAGTCAGGCAACACGTCGACAAGTAAAATCGATTCGATCGGAATCTCGCCCTTCTACGTATGCATTTTTGAAAAATCTGCTCTTCCAATGTCACTTGAGACTAGAACTACCGGAATTATATCAATTATATTTAAATATGCAACAGTCGAGAGTTTTTTTTTCATAATCTTTTCCTCGAATAAATAAAATTCCTAGATTATAAACTTTAAGATTCTGATGTAACTTTTCATTCTTTGTTAGAAAAACTATTAGGTTTGATAACATGTATATACTTTTCTGTATTAATTGATTCATTTTATATATGAATAAATTTATTACTATTATTTAAATATTCTGGATAAGTACTTTCGAAAAAGATAAATCAAGTGGTGAAGATGATGATCGATTAAGTATTATAATTTAGGTTTTATGAGATAGAAGTGGGATATTCACTGCGTGGCTTATCTGAGCTGCTCACAGCACAAAGTGATTAAATCCACTTTTTCAATTTTTTTCAATTTAAGTCTCAAAGCACTTGATTGTTTCTTAACTTTTTATGTTTAGAATAAATTCTCGTAACAATACGGTTAAGGCCATTAAATGGCGAAGTTTGTTTGGCCGTCGAATAATAAATAATTGAATTCAGAAGTCAATCTAATTAATTCCAAGGCTATTCAACCTTATTGATTTTGTACTTCGTTAGAGGAAAGCTATATGCGATTATATATTCCACAATACTTATTTGTATTTGTATTTTGAAGGGAATTTCGAAAAGGAGTGTATACTATTTCGGCACGTTTCACCACTTTAGGTTTTATGGAGTTAGTCGATTTGACAAGTGAATGGCACAACTATCAATTTGGGATTTTTCAAAAAAATTCAGAGCCGGTCATTTCGATCGCCTTGGTAGTTTTAGCGTTGAATAAGACAGTTACTGCAACGGCATTCGTAACTGTTCATATTTGTCTGGCAGTCTAAATGTTGAAGAAAAAAAACACTTTGATTTACCAAACTATTAATCTAAGGCATTCATGTTTGTCGGATATTTTACATTTTTCCAAAACACTTTGATTTATTAAAATGTAATTCCAAGGTATTCAGATCTGCCTGATATTCTAATTTTTCCGGGAACACTGTGAGTTCTACAAACTTAATTAACAACATATCTAATACTCTTAATATTTTGGAAATATTGCTAGTTATCAAACTCATATTTTCTACAGAAAATATTTATGCTACGGCATGATTAAAAATCAATTTCCTTGGTATAAAAATGTGATAACAGCATTAGCTTACCATTAACAAAAAATACTTAAATTTCAACAAAAATGCCATTCGACAGAATTCCACGCCGTTGTAGCTTAGTTCTTTCTCTCTATTATATAATAGTCGTTTTTGTAATTACTTAATCGCGTATTTCTTGCAGAAATAGTTTCTTTATTCACATTTGCTACACTTTAATCGCCATGTTTCCAATTCGCTTTGCTCCGCTGTCAACCTGATAAAATGTCAATTACGAGTTTCTGACAAATTGGATGTCAAATGCATCGACACTTTGTAATTAAAAAAAAAGTGATATAAAATTTCTGTAATCGTGTACGATAAAACGCAAGATGCTGGGCTGATAAAAAAAATGATAAATATGCAAAGAAAAATGCAAAGTATGCACTTTGTTATGCCTTACAGTAAAAACTGCGTTCTGCTGCATTCCTTGCACTTATCTAGACAAGAAGCAATTGTTTTTTCGTAATATAACCCTCCGTGAAGCAAACGGTGAAAGTATTAGGAATGGAAATGTTTTTAACTACTTTCACTTCATCTAATTATGCAACGTGAGAGATGCAATACGCTCTTTGTATAACTGCGGTATATTTGAGAATTTTATAGAATGCTCGGAAAAGTCTAAATGTTGAGGAAAACTGCAAGTTTTTGAGAAACAATGCGTAGAGGGATTGGCAGACAGATAATTAAATATTTATGATATGTAAAGATATGCTAATACTATGTAAAAATGCTCGTAATCAGTGCAATTAGTGCCACGCGTGTAATATAATGATAAGTAAAAATAAAACAAACTTACGTTCATCAAGTGACTTATACCGTTCAATTGTTATCGATATTAATTATTAAAATACCATAGTGTATGTGCACGTAATTTTTGTATAAATTAACATTGTTTAGTGTGCGTACATATATATTTATATTTAACAGAAAACCGTCAGATTTACATCGCCAATGGCGACAGGATATTCACAAATCGTTGATTCACCTTTGGACAATTTTTCTTAAATTATTATTCCATATATCATATACAGGGTGGTCCACGTAACTTGTGCACCTCGAATAACTTTGAAAGTATGCGTTGCACGAAAGAATGTTATATACAAAAGTTACATGGTTTAAAAGGGTACACTATGTAGTATGTTAATTTTTTTTATAGGTGGAGGCGTTTCGGAGATTTGAAGGTCAACTTTGTTTTTTTAAATGGAGTGATATGTTTTTTTATTCATCATGAAATAGTACGTTTCAAGACGAGTTCAATGACCTAAGACTTAAGTTCATTCAAGGTCAAACTTGCTTGAATATTAAGTAACTATAATTCAAAGTATGCCGTGTTTGGTATCATTTTAATCAGAATAATCGCACAAATACGTTAGCAAAGGTTTAAAAAAACTCGAAAATGAAAACGGCCGATCCTCCCGATTTTTCTGATTAAAATGATACCAAACACGACATACTTTGAATTATAGTTACTTAATATTTAAGCAAGTTTGACCTTGAATGAACTTGAGTCATAGGTCATTGAACTCGTCTTGGAACGTACTATTTCATGATGAATAAAAAAACATATCATTCCATTTAAAAAAACAAAGTTGACCTTTTCTGCAATATCCCTGCAAGTTTGACCTTGAATGACCTTGAGTCATAGGTCGTTCAACTCGTCTGAAAACGTACTATTTCATGTTTAATAAAAAAACATATTATTCCATTTTAAAAAACAAAGTTGAGCTTCAAATCTCCGAAACGCCTCCACCTATAAAAAAAATTAACACACTACATAGTGTACCCTTTTGAACCATGTAACTTTTGAATATAACATTCTTTCGTGCAACGCATACTTTAAAAGTTATTCGAGGTGCACAAGTTACGTGGACCACCCTGTATATTATTTCATATATCAAGTTATTTCCTAGACGGAGTGATCATAACAATTACAGCCGGAAAGAAAGACAAGAGAAATTCTTTGCCTTTGATACTTTGCGCTTTTCAGCTCTCAAAATGCCATTGGAAGAGAGAATTTTCCTTTATCCTGCCATCATGATGAAATAGCTATTATGAAGCATTTCAGAGCATCGCCATGTGTCGCACAGAAGTTGAATTTCAAGCATAAGTCTTGATCGCGTCGTAAAAGAGATCAGCTTGCACGAATCGTCGGCGATTAAAATTTGAGATTCATCAAAACGTCAAGATGGTTAGATTTACGAGAATTTAACTTCCACGTTTTCATTGGCATAATGTATTCCGCATTTCATATAGGCTGTAATCTCTGTGGCTTCTCTGTTTCTTTCCGTCGGAGATTTCATTTCCTCAAACTGAAATTCACGGATACACTGAACGGTACACTGAAAATCAACGGATTGAAATGTAATCTTTGAGATTAACAATAGTTAGAAGACTGAACATAGTGAAAGTCTGGAAAGTTCACTTCAAAGTATCTTACAAAAACTAAGAGAAGAAGCAGTTTGTTAGTTTTATCTTTAACTTTCGTAATTTGGCTACTAATACTTACGTAGAAAATTGTAGATTATAAAATAAAGTGAAAGGATTTTTAGTGTAAAAGAGCCTATGCTCTTTAACGCTCTTTCTATAGTACAACAGTTGAAAGATGGCTAGGAAACATCGGAGCCTCTCGGTTTCAACCGCCTGTTCCCGCCATTTCGTTTTTGGAATTCCCAAACCCAGTCTCTTAAAGTAAATACTCCGGATAGTCGTTTACTTTAGGAGACTGGGTTTGGAAATTCCAAAAACGAAATGGCGGGAATAGGCCTTTGACAAAGAGAGGTTCCGCCGCTCCCTAGGCATCTTTCTGTTGTCGGACTGTACCCAAAGTGTCAAGAGACACATTGATATATCTCATTTATAACGCTGCTTTTTAGTTAATAATGTATCAATGTTGAATTATATTTCTGATAAAACACAAAATATTAAACAGAAATTAGTTTTGAACAATTAATTCCAAGATATTGGCATTCAAGCGCAAAGTTGTCAAAAGACACCACGATATATTTCATTTATGACGCTGCTATTTAGTTAATAATGTTACAAGGTTGAATGAATTTTCTGATAAGATACAAAATAATAAACAGAAATTAGTTTTTAACAACTAATCCCAAGATATTGGCATTCAAGCGCAAATGTGTCAAAAGACACCTCGATATATTTCATTTATAATGCTGCTTTTTAGTTAATAATGTTACAAGGTTGAATGAATTTTCTGATAAGATACAAAATGTAAAACAGAAATTAGTTGTTAACAACTAGTCCCAAGATATTGGCATTCAAGCGCTAAATTGTCAAAAGACACCTCGATATATTTCATTTATTACGCTGCTTTTTAGTTAATAATGTTACAATGCTAAATTAATTTTCTGATAAAATACAAAATATTAAACAGAAATTAGTTTCTAATAATTAATCCCACGATATTGGCATTCAAGCGCAAAGCTGTCAAAAGACACCTTGATATATTTCATTTATAACACGGCTTTTTAGTTAAGAATGGTACAATGTTGAATCAATTTTCCGATAAAATACAAAATTTTAAATAGAAATTAGTTTTTAACACTGAATGTCAAAATATTAGCATTCAAGCGCAAAGGTGTCAAAAAAGACAGTTGGCAGAAATATGTATAAACATAACCGTGATGAAAATAGCGTTAAACTGAATCACAAAGTCTAACAGAAGTACGGCTTCGTTATTTCTTTCATTAAATATCAGGTTAAAAAAAGCATTTTTAAAAAATTCAAAAAGGGCCATTGCAGTGCATATCGGCAAAGAAACTAACCTTTACATTTCAGTATACGAACAACGATTAACACTGCCAAAACACTTGGTCACGAGATAAATGACACTTACGAGGAGATCTGGTCTAACTAACAATAAGAAAACTTCCGTTTTTACATCTCGTGATCGTTGACGTGCATCCAAACGAATCCATTACAATCGCCGCGAAGGCTGAAAGGAATTCCATCCAGGAGAAATTTGAGTAAATTTTAATAACCAACCGGCAGAATAATTCGGTGAAATAATTCGGCTAATAATAGCGCTAAATTTGGTATCATTCTGCCCTGATTAACAGAGTTTCTCACCGGATTGCTTCAATTCTTTCTGACGCGCTTCAGTGAAACTCCGTTTCCTTCGAATTTGCTTCTATCTTTGAACAACTTAGTAATGGTCAAAGGGTTAAACAAACTATCTTCCATGTAAATCGATGAATAGGTGTATTAATTGATACACCTACGCTACACCTAATTCTGTTTTTACACAGTAGATATGTTCCAGACAAAACCGTGGAAAACAGACATGAAATACATACATAGAAAAAAAGGGGATTAGTTCCATATCCTTCGACCCTGTAAAAAATAGTTAAAATAAATTTATTAATGTAGTAAGGTATTAAATAAATGGAAACACACACACAGCACAAATTAAACAAAACTAGAGTATATATATATTTGGTGATAATTATATGTAGTAATAAGAGTAATAGTAATAATGTTAATAATAATAATAGTAATAATGGTAATAATGGTAATAAAGGCACGACATCCGTCTCACTAAGATGGTCGAATTAGACTGCGCAAAAATGCTACGCATCGGCGTTTGTCGCTAGGCAGATGACACGTGGGTACGGGCTATTCAGGCCCGTACCTACGAAATCCCTTCATCTAATACAATCTTTTTTTTTTAAAGGGGGCACTATATTAAAAAATTTATTTTAAGAATATTATAGATTTTTTAATCGTGCTAAATCGAATGAAATCATGTAAAAACGGAATCAATTTTTTTTTCTAGACTGTGTTAAATCAAAACTGTGTGGAAAAAGACCGTGTAAAAACAGAATTGGGTGTATATTGAACGAGTGCAAGGGTTAACTCCTTGCATAAATTTTTTTTTGTAACTGCGTACACAATAACGTCAAATGAAATTGCAGAAATAAAAATGTATCAGTGATCTCTAATATATAATGTGTTCTAAAGTAAAATTACTGCCATTAAAATAATTACACCTTATCGTGTCTCACTGAGATTTTCTATCTGACAGTCTTTGGAACACTTCAAATTGCGAATCCTTTGTCGCGCCACTAAAACCACTCATTGCAGGACAACGAGCTACAAATAGTTTAAATATCCCTAATTAATTTAAAAATTAATTAGTCAACCCGAATTTCCAATTCCTACAGCACCTTTTCTTGTCTATCTATTCTTCGACATCTAATCTCCAAAGACCAACAATTAGTAAATAATTGCTAGCCCAACAATCGTACCGTTAAATTTACTATATGCAAAATATTTCCATCCATTTAAATATATAATGTGTTCACATATGTTATTTTAACTTCTTTAGTCTTTTTTTCTTTATCGAGCACAACTTCGTGCATAGATAACAAAGCAACTCGCAGATAACGATGCAACGAATATCGGCAAATTAGTCAATGCATGCAAATTCCGAACCGATGTCAAATTCTGCCATATAAAAGACCGCTCTTTCAACGATCTCGATTTTCGGCCTTTGCTTCGGGCTGTTTCTCTTGCGCAAAGGAACGTACGGTATTTTTAATAATAATTGGACTAGTCCACGAAACTGCCGTGTCATTAATCAACGAAGTTTGTTCGGTGAAAGGTATACCACACGAAGTGAAGGGCTTTTAAATTAAAAACAACAATTGACGCGTGTGAATCAAGGTGAACTGATTGATAAGGAAATTCATTTGAGCTTTGGAAGACGAAGTATGCGCCGGTCAATGTTTTGAACAGAAACGCAACTTTTCGGTGAGCATGTTTTGTCGTTTATTTTACTTTTACTTTCTCAATTTTTGACGTACTTTCGACGGAGGAGATCGGGGGAAAAATAATCGTTGTGGATTGTGTGAACTTTTGTTATTGTATTGTGTTGCATGAGAGTTTGCATGACGTGAATTCACGTCAGCGGTCGCGGATGTGTTAATAGAAAAAGTTTCGCTTCAGTGAAAATTATGAAATTAGCGAAACACCGGTGGCGTTAAACGTGTTAATATCTATCAGTATGATAAAAGTCATGATCAGTATGACAAACAAATCAATAAAAATAATGATAATACATTGCTGGTAGTAGTAATAATTAACAAAGCTTATTGTTAGTACCTATTCGTTTGTAAAAATTCAAAGTTGTGCTACTTGATTAACTCTCGTTATTGACACTCGTTTATATTGGAATGACCAAATGCATTCTTCAGTTTAGATTAGCATTCTTATGTAACGCTTGTTTATCGGACATGCAGACGAAATTTATAAATTATGGCTGATAAGTGTAATATATTAGATATTTTAATCGTAGAACATAGAATATTAAATGGTGGATCTATTTTTTATTAAATAATTTAATTGTCGGAAAAAATGCCCGCTCATTGATCTCTGAACTTCGTGATAACTTAATGATAAACTTTATACGTTTGAACGCGCATTAGCAGTCTAAATATAATTGATATGAAACTATTGACGATAGGAATTTCTATTGCGGCTGATTTTCTATTAAATTAATGGAAACTTTGACAGTTATTTCGATAATTATTTCATATATTTATCCGAAGTGTCCTGCGATACCTGTAGTTACTATTATTAAAACAAAATAAACTTATAATTTACAAGATATCACAAAGTTACTTACAATAAATTGATAAAATATAATAACAAAGTGAGTCATACTTTAAAAGTCCAATAGTGCTTTCTATGGTTACGAATTTCCAATACGGTAATACTTCCAATTCGAAATTTCGAATTCAAATGACAATAGGAAAATTCCTATCCTATTTTACTTTATTTACAGTAAACAAGACAAACAAAACATAAAGTTTACACTTCAAAATTCCAGATAATAATGCAATCAAATATAAATCGTGCACAAATGAAATCATTGCTCCATAATCTTAATTATTTAGGAATATTTCCCATCAGAAAAAAATTTTTCTTTTTTCACTCCATGACAATTGGAGTTTAACCTTTTATTTTAAAAAATTCAAGAGAATCGTGCATTTATCTTCGTAACCCCTTGCCGTACGATTTCTTTTGCGGCTACCTCCGCAATAATTTAGAATTAAATTGGTAAAATAAATATTATTCAGTGATTCTACATATACCGCATAATTTAACGTAATATTAATATTATAGAAATAATTTTATCGTGCCGCATCTCACTGATATTTTCAATTTGACAGGTTTTATGAAACTTGAAAATTTCCTATCCAATTTACCGCATCACGAGTGTCACTCGTTACTGTACGGCAAGGGGTTAACAATTTGACGAATGGAAATATGTTTTCGAGAAAATGCAAATAAAATTTCTAGACACGCGGCTGAGGCCTTGAAGAAATGAAGCATCATTTTAACCTTGAAACGAGTAGAAGAAATTTGTTCCTTTCTCTCAATACACTTCCGCACTCGTTACAAATATTGAAAAATACATCCTCTTTAAGGAGAGGTTGGCCGTAGTCCAGGACTTCAAGAATTTTTGTTCCAGCATCGGGAGGAAGTGCGAATTCGTTATTTTATTCCTCCTTTCTTTATGTGCAATTACGTATGCCGAAAAGTGTCTCCTTCTTGGGTATCTTCTGGACGCGATCCAGACGCGATATTTCATGCAATTTCTGCTCGCATGCAAAACGACGCTGTTCTCGCGAATTCGTAAATATCCGAGAGTGTGTTTGCAGAGATTCTACGAACTCCGCGATAACGTTTCTTTTCCTTTTGTTGCCCTTCTTCATAGATGTCATCCGATTATTGTCTTAGCTGCTCTTTCTTGCAATTATAATGCGGCTAGATTATTGTTGTGATTATTATTCATTTAAGAGTGTCGGAAAAGCGTTAAAATATTTTGAGATTTCGGTCTATTTTAATGCAAATACTTGTTTTTTCAATGCGAGTTCAAAGTTACAGCGATTGGTTTTTAATGCTTATATGGAAGACCGAATTTGCAGAAATGAGAAATTGGAATTTTTATAACAATGGTGATACATTTTATTTTATGTTCTGACAATTCGGGAATTTCTTTGGTTAATCTTTGCTCTTTTCTTGAATTTTTCTGGTCTAAACTGTTACAGCCATTCCGCCTTGGACCTGATGTTTTAAATGGGTTCCGTGGCTCTGATATATCAATTAATGAATTAGAAAAATTTCGCAGAGGTAATGGGGAATTTGAATTTAATCTCAGTAATTAAAAATTCGAGATTTTAACCCATTGCCCTACAATAACGAGTGACATTCGTGATGGGGTAAATGAGATAGGAAATTTTCAAGTTTTGCAAAACCTATGAAATTGAAAATATTAATGAGACGCGACGCGATAATATTATTCCTGTAATATTAATATTGCGTTAAACTATATGATATATCAAGAATCACTGATCAATTTTTATTTTAGCAATTAAATTCTGAATTATTGCGGAAGCAGTTGCAAAACAAACCGTAGGGCAAGGGGTTAACTACTTAGCACCATAGCCCACTAGCTTGATCTACTAAAAATACTATAAATTGCTATGTTCGATTAAAACAATTTTTCGTAGTACATTTCCAGTTTTAGTTTATTAGTGCACTCACAGTACTGCCGATGTGTTAATTAATTCTCCTAATTTGTCAAAATTATTATAAATCATAAAAGGTGTATTGATACGTTTGCTGCAACGCCAAATACGTGGAATTTTGTTGATGTATCCGTCGAAAAGGGGATACTTGTTTTTAAAATTGAATTATGCAGAATTATGAACTTCTAGACAATTATTATAGTCTTAATTTCGTTTGCACAGATTCAATACCAATTCTTGTAATACTGACATCTAGCCAGAGAACTTGAATCAGAATAATCTACTAGATTGGAGAATTCTGTGCCGCAGAAAAGTCTTTGTCAAAGGTACCTTAAAAATTCACAGGCCATAATCGATAAATATAAATCACAATCTATAACCATCGTCATCAACCGTCAGAAATACATTTCCAGCAAAGATAATTTCCAAAATCTCCCATAAACCTACATAACCTACAAAGAAATTTTCTCACCTCCCAGAAATCTCAAAAAACCTCTCGTCCTTTAAGCTATCGTCAAAAGAAAATATCAAACAGGCAACTATTCTCATCGAAGCAACGTTTGAATCGTTTATTTTGAAAGTGGCATATGTCACTTTTCGAAAAACTCGAGTTAATGATAACATCAGTTACAGTTTCACGACGTCTCTTTATTTTGACAAAATTTGCGATCAATATGTTGAAAATAACTTAAATTTTTTTATTGGGAAAGTTTGACAGTTAACGGCATAACAAATACGTTTAATTTTAAAGTGACATAAGTCACTTTTTCAAAAAGAAGCAAGGTAATGTCATTAATGACAGATTCACGGCATCTCTTTATTTTGAGAAAATTTGCAATCAATACGATGAAAATAACTTTAATTTTTTATAGAGAAATTATGCTTATTAACGGCATAACAAATACGTTTAATTTTAAAGTGATTTATGTCACTTTAACGTACTGAAAAATGGTGATTTTGCCATGGTTAAACAAAATCATTCATGCTAAAAAATGTAAAAGTATTCAAGATAACAAGTGCAAGTGAATCTTCTCGAAAATTGGCACCAATATATTTTAAACGCCTAAAAACGCAAACCCTTAAACATCTCGATTTCAAAAGAAAGTGTCATATACCACTTTCAAAATAAACCGCTCAAATATGTTACAATTAATATAATAAATCCAGTTTGCAATAACAACAACCGGTCGTCCTTAATAATGATGAATTGTTATAACTCTACATTATATCAGATTATAAGTAATTTCTTCATTTTTACAGGAAGAACTTTTATGGTTTTTCAAATTACATTTTACTTTTTAGAAATGATTTTTCACTTCTTCTGCTTACATCGATTTGAAAGTGCCTTATGCAACTTTCAAATTAAGCGGCTCATATGTATATGTTATATTTGATATAATAAATCCAGTTTGCAATAATAATAACCGGCCATTATTAATAATGTTCGCGTCTTTCCGTAAATATAAATAATGAATTGCTATAATTGTACATTATATCAGATTACAAGTAAGTTATTCTTTTTTACAGGTTGAACTTTTATGGTTTCTGGAATTATTTTTTACTTTTTCAAAATGATTTTCCACTTTTTCTGTTTATATCGATTTGAAAGTGTCTTATGCAACTTTCAAATTAAGCGACTCATACATCAAATTAAAGATTTTTTACTTCTTTTATTGACATTAATTTCAAAGTGTCTTATGCAACTTTCAAAATAAACGGCTCATATATATTACGTTTGATATAATAAATCCAGTTTGCAATAATAATAACCGGCCATTATTAATAATGTTCGCGTCTTTCCGTAAATATAAATAATGAATTGCTATAATTGCACATTATATCAGATTATAAGTCATTTATTCATTTCTACAGAAAGAACTTTTATGGTTTTTGGAGTAATTTTATACTTTTTCAAAATGATTATCCACTTTTTCTGTTTACATCGATTTCAAAGTGTCTTATGCAACTTTCAAATTAAACAGCTCATACATCAATTTAAAGATTTTTTATTTCTTCTATTGACATCAATTTCAAAGTTTCTTATGCAACTTTCAAAATAAACGGCTCATCTATCAAATTACAGTATCCCCTTCCAACCAAAAATCATTATCACAAGCATCACAATGCTCGAGTTATTCAATGATCCACCTGCAGAACTCAAATATCATAAAATCCACCTGAAAATTCAAGAGCCACCGCGGCACTACGCCATCGTCGATCAATCCCACCTTGGATTTGATCTTTCCTTCCTCGCTGCGTTCGATCACGGCCGAAATGTAAAAAAAACTCTTCCCGAGGCTGTATCAACGCGCTGTTGAAGCGTAAATTAGACGATTCGCAGTCACTTTCGGGCTGCTGGATAGAAAACTCTGCTCTGGCTCACGGGTGAGTTTGCATTTGCATATATATTGTGTACCATTAACGCCGTTCTACGGTTTGTCTCCACGTTACGCCGTCTATCGGATTCGCGGCTTTCGTTTGTCGTTGTGACGTAGATGATATAACACGAGTTAAACGTTCTACGGGTACTGATAAATTTACATGATAAAAAGTTCGAGGAAATAAGAGTAATCGCAATGAGAAATCTCGCGCGTGTTTGATAAGAATGCTAATTTAAATAGCAGGATAACGATTTAAGTCACGTGCCTTGGCTGAAATTTTAGTTGAATTCTATCAGCGAACGTTGCAGAGCGTACAATCGTAGAAATAGATTCGTTCGTTCTTTTTACGCGGGATTTTTAAACGCGGTACGGAAGGATATTATTTATAGAAACATTTTACATGTGATTTCTATGTGGTCGCGTTTGACCCGATGAGGTAATTTGTTCTTATATTGTCTTAATTGTTTATATTGTAACAGCCGGTAGAATTAATGTTACTGAGGTACGGGATACATCAATTGTTATAAATATTGGGAAAGAGATTCAACGGTGGGACGTCCTCGGTATCGATGTTGGACACCGATTCATCTTAAATATTTTTGAAAAATATATTCCGAAGTGACTCTGATCTCAAACAGAATTCACTGCTTATTTTCGGTCGTTTATCACTTTTCCTAAATATTTCAAACTTATCAAGAGAATTCATACAAATAACATCCGCCTTTTCGGAATTCGAGTGAGTAGGGCCAGAGTTCCCTAACCTCCCGCCACACTAATTTTGAGTCCTTAAAAGGAGACATTTTTTTTCAATCTTTTTTATTAAGAAAATTTTTAGTTTTCAATTCTGCTATGACGTCATACCGTCGGCCTGCCTCTCTTATTTCGTTTGTGTCCAGAAAGTCTTCGATTCTTTTCCTTATAATAGAATTGTTGGACACGTATCGTGGAAACATCATTTTTTTGGTGTCAAAAGTTTGATTCCAACATCGGACGTGTGATACGATAAACGTTAAAAGTTTTGTAAAAGAGTGTCGATTTATTTATAATGTCGAAAAGGGCCTTCCGTACGCCGCCGACAAGTAACAATATCATGCAGGTGGATTATTAGTTAGGAGCATTTAAATAGCTTGATATAGATAATGATGTTACAACTAACCTTAATAATCATGATAGGATATCTTTCTTATCTGTGATTTTATGGACAACAGAATAACGGTTGCGCACTATACTTTGATAAGAGACTTCTATTGTCTGAGAGACATATCAATCGTGGATAATCTTTGGGTGGAAATTTCAAGGATAATTTTTTTAAACAAGATTAAAATGCATGCTGCGAGATGAGCAGTCTTGACGGCAATCTGAAAAATGGGAGGATTCGAGGAGGATGATTAATTATCGCTCGAATAGCGCAACTATTCGCTTTCTAGAGCAACTTTTAGTTTGGTGTGTAGTGCATCTTTAAAGATTATTATCTATGTAGAACTCTGTGCGTGAGTGGATCGTGTGTGCGGTGAAAGATTATCGTTAGAGTCGGAACAGTTGAAAGAATAGAAGTGTTTCGAATGAGAGCTGTATTGTTATTAATTCCTTTTCATATTCATTTTTAAATATTCATTTTTAAATATACCTCTGTACCAGCCATTTCTACATGTATTTATTTTCTTGTACGGAAAAATGTCTTAATTCTTAAAGTTTATTTAAATTGAGTCTCGTGAGCTTCCTTTCTTATAAAAATAAAGGGTCTTTCAAATTGCGCGGTTTTTTTAAATCTTTAATAAAACACAGATGGCGTTGTGAATCCACCTAGGTCTTGTCTCATTTACGAAGTGACATTTATGCCCTTTACAAAAATGGCGTCGTACACAATATAACAACGTGTTGAAATTGTTGAGTTATTCTATGAAAATGGGCGTTCAGTGAAAAATGATGAAATGGTCATGTCAATTGGCCACCAAGGTTACGTGATTTGACACCGCTGGACTATTTTATTTGGGATTACGTGATAAGTCATGTCTATAAAAACAATCCACAATCGATTTCTGAACTAAAAGATGAAATTATTCGTGTCAGTGGTGAGATAGAACCACAATTATGCCAACATGTCGTTGAAAATTTCAACAAAAGAGTGAACATCTGTGGAAGTGCAAGAAGTGGTCATTTGGCAGATATTGTTTTTTGTATATAAATGGCATAACAGATACTTTAATTATCAATACAAAGTATTTTGAAATCAAAGCAAATTGTGTGTTTTATCAAAGATTTAAAAAAGCCGCGCAATTTGAAAGACCCTATATTTTCACAATCAAGAATTAAGTATTCCTCGTTAAATAAAAAGCTGGTATCGGACGCAACTCTAATACAATCTCTTATCTGCGTTTCTATTTTATATATTATGGCTGGTAATTATGACGGGGATCTTAGTAATTTAGTCTCCGTTTCAAGATATTTCGAGTTTCATTTTGTTATTCGCGTTGGGTTATGTTTAATGAGAACTATCAAGCTCCATGAATCCGTTCAAACTGTTATCATTTCCATGAAAACCCAAATTCTGTGCTCAGCTTTACTCAAAATTCTAAAACACACAAATTTCCCTTCCAACTTCTACATTCGTCTAATCGTCATATTCAACGAAGCAACAACTGCAAATCTGCGATTGTGAAATCGAATAAAATTAGAAGAAGTCATTATGCACTTATGCAGATTCTCGCGCATGCATCGTGTGTGCATCAGACTTCAACGAGAGAACGTGTAACTAATGAAAGTCTCATGTCAGGCACGCTGTATGCTCAACATATAAGATTTTCCTACGGTAAAAACGCTTGAAATTCATGAATTTGCCGATCGTACGCTAATTTTTCCACTTTCCACTTATCTCTTATCTTCGCGTGTTTCAAACCGTCGATCTAGTCGATAGAGCTTTATGTCCACTCTAGCCGTGTTTGTAGAAGGAAATTGTAAGTGGCATTTTATGGGTAAGAAGATAGAGGTTCGCACTTGCAATTAATGGATTCAAATTCAAATCTTTTGTTATTTCTGGGAAATTTATGTTAAATTATTAATTAATACGTCGTAGCCTCGGGCGTTTGGGACCTACCAAAAATAGTAGAGGGACTAAGTGGGAAAGCAGCTCAAGGCTTTGACTTAGAATCAGTGAACCTAAGATCAAATACTTTTTAATATCTGGGAAATTTTTGTTAAATAATTAATTAATAAATTATAATCTCGGGAGTTTGGGACACACCCAAAACAGTAGAGGGCCTACAGTGGGAAAGCAGATGAAAGATTGGACTTACAATCAGTGGACCTAAGTTAAAATCTTTTATCTCTGGGCAATTTTTGTTAAATTATTAATTAATACACCGTAGCCTCGAGAATTTGGGACCCGCCAAAAACAGTAGGGGGGCTATAATTGGAATGCAGCTGAAGGCTTGGACTTACAATCAGTGGAACCAAGTTCAAATCTTTTATCTCTGGAAAATTTTTGTTAAATAATTAATTACTGCGTCATAGCCTCGGGAATTTGGGACTCACCAAAAACAGTAGAGGGGCTACAGTTCGAATGTAGCTGAAGACGCGAACTCGCAATTTGTGTTACCAAGTTCAAATCTTTCTCCATCACCTTTGGAAAATTTTCGTTAAATTATTAATTAATACATCCTAGCCTCGGGAATTTGGGCCCCACGCAAAACAGTAGAGGGGCCAGAGTTGG
Source organism: Cerceris ruficornis (assembly GCA_963989415.1). Taxonomy (NCBI): domain Eukaryota; kingdom Metazoa; phylum Arthropoda; class Insecta; order Hymenoptera; family Crabronidae; genus Cerceris; species Cerceris ruficornis. The sequence goes on along the minus strand of OZ022517.1, from coordinate 11,453,507 downwards.
AATGCAGCTGAAGGCTCGAACTCGCAATTAGTGGAACCAAGTTCAAATCTTTTGTTATTTCTGAGAAACTTTTGTTAAATTATTAATTAATACGTCACAGCCTCGGGAATTTGGGACTCACCAAAAGAATTAGAGGGGCTACAGTTGGAATACAGCTTAATGCTCGAACTCGCAATTAGTGGAACCAAGTTCAAATCCTCCTGCATCACCACAGAACAATTTTTCTTATGTGATATGTACATCCTAGCCTCGGTGGAATGATCCTCGGTTTTGAAATCTAGTAAAATTGTCATCGGCAAGTGAAGATAAATAGAATATCTTTTTTCCAAAAGTGCTCGGACACTTGAGGATTGAAGGGTGATTGATTTACATCAGATAGAACAGAAATTGCTGCATCTTCTTCGAAAATGCAATGCAGAATGAAAAGAATAGACGGAGTACGATCCTCTGGGGAAAGGACAAAAGGAAAAGGAGGAGGAATTCGGGCGATATAGCGTTGCAAACTCATTCGGGAGGAACTACGGTAGCGATAGAAATAGAGGCTCGAATTACTAAAGAATGGAGCTGGACTGGAATCACTTTGAAGTCACTTATGACAATTTTTTTCTGAATAGCTATAATCAATTCTCTTATAACTGGAAATCTAATTCGTTACTTTCTGTGCGGAAAACTGTGTTATGTAAAACTTATGAAAATTAGTGCTGTGTGACATTTCTTTGAAATTTATTAAATTGTGCTTAATGGAAATATCGTTACAAAAATATGTAACGAGTCAGAGAAGGGCTTTTATAAATTTTGAATCCTGTTATATTTAAACTGTGATCGCAAAATACCGTGTTGTAAGCGAATTAAGCGTGTACCATGGAAACTATGATGACCATAGTAATAAGAGTTTGGTCTTTAAAATAGTGAAAGCTTACGTTGAAATCCTTATCAGTTCTCAAAATTTTTCTTTAGTTATACATGTATAAGAAGCTTGGTAATTTTTAGTATACCGAAAAACTTGAGTCCTAAGTGAAATGAGCCGTTTATTTTGACAGCTGCATAAGTTACCTTCTTTTTAAATCGAGATATTTTAGGGTTTACGTTTTGACGTGTTTAAAAATATTGGTGCCAATTTTCCAGAAGATTTCCTTGCACTTGTTATCTTAGATGCTTATATTTTTTAGCGTAAATGATTTTGTGTAACCATTGCAAAATCGCCATTTTTCATTACGGTAAAGTGACCCATGCCAATTTTAAAATAAACATGTGTTTTATGCCGTTAACTGACAACATTTCTCTCTAACAAAGTTTAAGTTATTTTCAGCATATTGATTGCAAATTTTATCAAAATGAAGAGATGCCGTGAAGCTGTCATTTATGACATTAACTCGCTTTTTTGAAAAAGTGACTTATGTCACTTTAAAAATAAACGTGTTTGTTATATCGTTAACTAGCAAAATTTCTATCTAATAAGGTTTTAGTTATTTCCATCATATTGATTGAAAATTTTATCGAAATAAAGGGACGCCGTGAAACTGTCATTGTCATTTCCATTAACTCGTTTTTTTGAAAAAGTGACATATGCCACTTTCGAAATAAACGTCTTAAATAACCGTAATGATTAAACACAAAGATGTAGAAAAATGAAATCCAGCGATCGCTTTTGCAATTTGAGAAAACTCAAAATTGCCACGTGGTTTAGCCCTCTTCTAGATCGAAGATGCCGCAGTAACATGGAAAAGCATCAAATAGTATGAAATGGAATTGCGAATATTTGATGTTTCAGCTGAAGAAACGGTACATGTCTCTTGGATTAATGTCAGGTGAATGGCGTAGTCACACTGATTGTTCGCGATGATTAAACTCGAGTCTGACAAAGGCCAGTGACCGTTGCGATGGACGTCGTGACGCGAGACATTTGCAAAAAAGTTCGTGCACTCGATATCTGAGATACCGAGACAAGTTTTTAAATTTATTTACACTATAATAAGAATCCATCAGAAAATAAAGAACAATGTTCTAAGTAGGAAATATTTGCAGTAAAAGGAAATGCATCCAATTGATTTAACATGGCTATCAAAACCGTGCAATTTTTGTGCAAATATAAGTATATTACAAATCATGCAACTTTGAACTTAATTCTTTACGATGAAAATTATATTTTCAATTTATTATCAGTCAGTTACAATTCCTTTAGTAAAATTCTTTACCGCTGAATATTTATCTTTCAATTTATGTAAATTAATGTTAATGTAAACAATTAATGTAAATTCCCTCTTCGTTTAAATATATAAAATAATCATCGAGTACATAAGTCGAAATTATTTTAATAAGAAATATACCCGGAGGAAATGCCATTCTTCCATAATTTCACATAAAAATGTAATTTAAATAATGTGCTTTCATTGTTTGCAAAGAAGGAAATAGATAAAATGTGTTCAATTTACAGAAACAAAACAACTGCAAAAATAGCTGTATCTTCGGCGAATCTAATACTTCCATGATCTACATAATGTTTAAGTGTAGCATGATCTTATCGTAAAATTAAATGCCCGAGTCAATTAGCGTAACTCGACTCTTACACGAATTAACGCGTTAACATTGGCAGCAATGATTAATGGGTGTTTTTTTAAAACAACGATCGAGGTGAGCAGCGAGCCATACAAAATTATCAGCAACCGTACGTGGCTTTCTTTGAAATCACTGCACCTCGTTGTTCGCTACCTGGAAATCGGTTTAGCACCCGTTACGTCATTAACTTTCATAATACGCTTAAAAAGCGTTAGAAACGAGTGAACCTTTAGTAGCGTGCTACTATGGCAATTGTTGTGAACTTAAGATCAGTATACACAATAATGTACAAAAGTACGTGCACTCTTGCCCCATGTATCATGAGACACTTACAAAGGTGTAAAAAGTTCCTTTCGATGAGTTTCATTTATAGTGCCCCCTTTCAAAAGAAATTGTACACACATGTTAGATGAAGGGATTTTCTAGGCACGGCCCTGAATAGCCCGTACCCACGTGTTATCTGCCTAGCGACAAACGCCGATGCGTAGCATTTTTACGCAGTCAGATTCAGTCTGATTTGACCACCTTAGTGAGGCGGATATCGTGCCCTTATAACTATTATTAACATTATTACCATTATTATTACCAACATTATTTCCATTACCCTTATTACTACATATAATTATCAGCAAATATACAGGATGTCCCGTAACTGGTGGTACAACCGAACAGGAGATGATTCTACATGAAGAACTGAGCCGAAAGTATAGATTAAAATTTTTTTAAATTGAGTTTGAAAATTTGTCTAGTGTGCGTGCACTCGGGTTACTTGCGGCTCAACGGACTTTATTCTGAGTTACCTCAACCTTTGTTCGCAAAGGTTTTCGATGTTTGTATACATCGAATAAATCGAAGGTCGAGGTTACAATGTTAGAATTACCTTTGAGGAATCCGTTTAATTCTTAATTGCTGGAAGTGCTGTCCACGTTGCTGTAGACATAATTGTGCTCTTCGTATTAAATTCCTTCGAACCTCTTGTAATATACAATTATTATGTTGCTTCGAGTGTTCAAACGCTGTCACAATTTTGTGTTGTAATTGTTCGATGCTCGTTGTCATCGCGATACACAATTGATTTCACCTGACCCCACAATTAAAAATCTAACGGTGCTGTGTTAAATGCTATCAAAGCATTTAAAGTCATTACTATCGACGTCAAATTAATCCCAGTAAAAGTTCCATGACTCTTTAGGAGGCTCGTACGTTAACACGAAACGACGTGGCGGTAATTAATTGCTGATTAGAAAAATCATCAGTAGGGAGTGGGATTTACGGTAATCCAGCTGCTAACTAAGCGGCGTGCACTTCTCTTCGTTTTTCCATCGGAGTGGCTGCATAATGCGCCCAACGGTGTTTAGCAACGAGGGGCCTCCGTGCGGTGTGTTTTTTCGTGCCACGCTTTTGTGCACTTAATGTACCGTGCAAATCACGCAGCACGGGACGTATTTCTGCGAGATCAACGTGGCTTTTAAGGATGACCCGTATTTTTAAAGATAAAAATACGAAGGGCTTGAACATGCCGCGTGGAGGAGGAAACGTAGCGCTGGGAGATTCGAAAATTGAAGTAAAATTTGAGATCGTCGGGGCTTTCGTGTTTCAAGAGATAATAATATGAGAATGTCAGTTATTTATTTGCAGGAAAGCGATATATTTTGAAGAAAAAAATTGTATCGGTTTTAACACCTTTTTAACAAAGCTGCCTAGTTTTAATTTTAATTTAGAATAAAATCTCAAAGACTCAAATCTCACAGAGTCAAATCTCACAGAGTCAAATCTCACAAACTCAAATCACACGGATTCAAATCTCGAAGACTTAAGTTTCAAAGACTCAGGTCTCAAAGTCTCAAGTCTCAAAGTTTCAAAGCCTCAAATTTCAAAGTCTCAAATCTCAAAGTCTCAAATCTCAGAGTCTCAAATCTCAAAGTCTCAAAGTCTCAGATCTCAAAGTCTCAAATCTCAAAGTCTCAAATCTCAAAGTCTCAAATCTCAAAGTCTTAAATCTCAAAGTCTCAAAGTCTCAAATATCAAAGTTTGAAAGTCTCAAAGTCTCAAAGTCTCAAACTCTAATCTCAAAGTCTCAAAGTCTCAAATATCAAAGTTTCAAAATCTCAAAGTCTCAAATATCGAAGTTTCAAATCTCTGAGTCTCGGATCTCAAAGTCTCAAATCTCAAAGTCTCAATTCTCTAAGTCTCAAGTCTCAAACTCTCAAGTCCCAAGTCTCAATGCCTCAAAGTCTCATAGTCTCAAATTTCACAATCTTAAGCCTCGAAGTCTCAAACTCTCAATCCTCAAAGTCTAAACGTTTCAGTCTCAAATTTCAAAGTCTCAAGGCTGAAAGACTCAATTCAAAGAAGAAATGTAACACACAAAGAAGGTAACAAAATTTAAAAAATCATCGCAACGCCTGGGCAATAATAAGACTCTTTTAACCCTAAAACTACCGGCGTTATATCTGTTACACTGAAATATTTTAAATAAGTACATTGAAAGAGCAGATCAATCAGCAAAAATGATCACTCACGTAATTTATTTACAATAAGATACACATGGAATATCAACTGTACTGCTTCTCTATAAAGAAGAATTTTTTATTATAAAAATAACCTCCCGTCATTTTGACCTCTTCGTTGGTTCTTTGTTAATATCTTTCTTTCCAGACGGAGTAACAAAAATCTCTGAAACTTCACCGATCGAAAGATCAACTTGATCGTCAGAATCGCAAGACGGCGCGTAATCTTTGCAAAACCTTTAAACAAAACTTTCATCCGCCCAGCGTGCCAGAACCTAAAAATTTCTATCGTTAGCTCCCGAAGGAACGGGCGACATTTCGCATTCAACGAGAGCCTGAAAACGACGGGAGCAAAGTGCACAAAGTGTAACTCGTATATTCGGAGTTTTCGCGCGTTGCATCTGTCGATACCGTCGGAACTGTGGACGTTCTTTGAAGTTTTAACAGAACGAAAGAGAATTCTTGTTAGCCGACACACAGTTGGCGGCTTAGTAAAATTGTTCCGTCAGGATTTCTTGTAACGGCTGCTGAGATCTGGCCGAGGAACCGTGTTCGAGGAAAAATAGAACCAACAAGTCGGACTTTCGATTATGCTTCTCCACTTATACGAATTGTGACCAGTCGACTGATTGTTATGGATTTATGAGAAAATTAAAACTGTAGAGATATAGACTCATTGTAATTCTCCTTGTAATAGATGTTTTTTTTTAATGTAAGCAGTCTCTGGTTAAGTTTTAATCACTTTATTAACACTAAAACTACCGGCTTTGTATGAGCCGTTTTCTTTGAAAGTGGTGTAAGTCCATTTTTGACAAAAACTTAGTTATTGATAACAATGAATGCAGTCTGTTATGAAATTTTTATCTTTAAACAGTTCCCCAAAAAAATCATTCAAAATTTTTATCATTTCGTCAATATAAATTTACGTAGTTAATGAAATTACAAATATAATTACTTTGAAAGTGGTGTAAGTCCACTTTCCGCAAACACATAATATTTAAAACATAAATTATACTACACAATTTCTCTCCTTCACTTTTAACTAATACTTTAAAAACGATTACATTATGAACTTAAATTAATTTAATATTTAAAAAACACAAAATGAGTGTATTACATATACCAATATTTTTCGAACCATTCGAATACAAACCCTTAAATATCTCAATTTAAGGCTTGCAGTAACAGCAAGTCGGTTGCTATTCCTATATTACTTCTATATTGTATTTTTGTTATAACTTTTTAATAAAGCTCTATGTGACCTATGTTTACATAACATTTTTTTCTTATTTAGCTGAGAAAATACTGACAAAGTTTACACATTAAACCCTGAGACACCCTGTATATCTGGATGGAATGTTTTTCTTTTTTTATACTATTGAGAATATATAAAAACACGTCAATAACAAAATTCCAGTTAGACCTTGGTCGAAAAATTTCAGGAAGTAATCTCGAAACGCCAAATGCTATGGCGGCTGTGTGTTAACTCTTTTGATAGTGTCTCCTTCAGTGGTAGCAAAGTTGGTAAAACTGAAAGTATTAGTATTCCAAACTTCTGCGTGGAATTATTGGCAGAAAGACCTAAGACAACCGTAAAATCATCCAGAAACTTACAACATTACATAATTAAATATTGTAATGTATTTAACTCGTAAGTGCAATGATCAAACCTGCCAAAGTCCGAATCAAAATTTCGGTTTAAAAAGCTCAAATTTTAAATTCTCCACGCTTCAAATTCTATTATGATATATCTAATAAATAAAAACATACAAAATTTCTTAAAATCCATAGTGAACTATCAGAGTTTATTAAAACGAAAGAATACCCTCGCAAAAAAAATATATTAAAAATTATGAATCATCAAATATTTCTCGTGTTCCTTCAAAACTAATAATTACGAGTTTTAGCATAATGCAAATCGACACTATTTATAAACGAAGGACACAACGTGACGTTCGCTGGAAATCGAGGGAATTACAGGCAATTAGGTGTCCGATTTTCGGGTCGATACGTTTACGACAATCCGACCGTCACTCTGATTGGAAATTTGATTCGAATCAGCGGGGAGATTTTATTTACGCCTGCATATAATTATTCAAATAGTATTTGGCAAACATCGATGCATCGCCGACGCGGCAACGCGAATCGCTGAACGATATTTCATCGAAAGTAACCTCTGCAAAGTTAGATAACAACGAAGGATGATTTGCGGAAAAGAATTACAGTTTTTGTGGTCGAGAATGTCTTACAAGGAAGATACTATTTTGAAAGATATACCGGATGTCAGGCAGTGCCGTATTTAGATGAAAAGAGGCCCTAACCTATTCCACTTATGAGGCCCTTTCACCTCTCATTTTTAAATTTGTAAATTACATGAGAGATAATAAAATACATCATTACTGTGATATATATCAATATATTAAATGAAACATGTTGTTATTGGTACTAACCTATAAATATTCAATACATTGAAGATTAAACATTTTTATGTTTGTCTATTAGTCATATGCGTAGAATTTTTCCTTTTTTTCGGTCCACTGTTTTAGTGGTCACTGTTTTTAGAAAAGTGTAATTTTAATTTTGCTAACAATTTGAATGTAGGCCCATCTTGACCTTGAGGCCCTAGGCAGAAGCCTAGCTAGCCTATAGGAAAATCCGGCCCTGATGTCAAGTAAATTGTATTTCGAAGTGTAGGACAAGGTTTCAACTGAAATTATTTCGGATATTTTATTGTACTTTTGCGAATAAAAGATATAACGGAATGTGGAAAATAACACAAGGGGAATAGAACTGTAAAAAATTCTGAGAATTAATTTCTTGGATGTGGAAAGGATGCAACCACAAATTTTTTCAAAGAAAATCATACATTACTTTGTTGCACAGAATAATTATCTTAACACTAAACCTACCGGCTTTATATCTGCTATATTGTAATATAGAAAATATGTACTCTGGAAAATGAGATTTGAAGAGGTGAAAAAGATGGTCGGTTAAGTAATGTTTCTTTTATACGATAGACCTAAAATATTTACTGAATGGCTGCCTAATAAATTTGGGGAATTTTTAGAAAAAAATCAGAAAGCGGTTATTTGACCGCCATTGTAGGTTTAGTGTTAAAACGGCATCGATTTTCTTCTACTATGCATTCGCACCTCGACGTGCGTGCAAACAGAACGCACGAAGCCATCATTAAGCGTTGTACTTTCTTCTTTTCTGATTACCCTTATAAGGGTATTTTTTTAGGTGGAAGAATTCTGAATTAACGATGCTCGACACACTTTTCTATATTTCTACTTTGTACTAATTGATATAATCACTCTATTCGAATACTGTCTTTGCAACTGAACTGTTAGCAGATTTAATCGTTTTGCTTTAACACCTTGCTCATTTTGTTTTAATAAAAAGTTATTTATTATCGGCTTTTTTCTGTAAATTCTCTCAAAATTATTATTGCTAAATGAGCTATATTAAATTAATAATTAATTCGATGTTAGCATGGGAATACGTCTGAATTAAATTCTCTTAACGATTTGTCTTTTGAGTATTATGTAATTTAAACTTCTATGGATTTCTTCTATTTGGAAATCATAGTGAAAGATGTTAATAATAATATGTTAAGTAACAGATGAAGATTTCGAAGTATTTTATTGCAATGAAAGTTTGCGATTTATGGGAGTAAATTTGTAACAGTTCACAAAGTTAAAAAAATGTGTACGTATATGATGCGTTACCATAAAGTCATATGAACTTGGTAAGAGTTGAAATGCAATTCGTTCTTCGAAACGCAACGTTCCTCGTTTTCTATCGCCACTTCCGCTTTATATTCCCGCTTTTTAACTTCTGATCGACTTTTGATCTCTCCGTCTTTTGGCTTCCTCGTTTTGCACGGGACCATTCGTACACAAACACATGCAAGACATCTTTCATTCTGTGCACAAACTTCATTTTACCATTCAGTGAACCAAAAACATCGTTCAATTTTCATTATCGACATCAAAAAATTCTACGTTTACAAACTTGAAGTTGTAGAATATTTATATTATTTTACCGAATAGATCATACTTCGATTCATGTTCTACTAGTTTAAACATTTTATTGGTATCCATGGAAATATTACTTCTCCAGAAAAAGTATCAATGAATTTAGCACTATCAGTAATCCGCGTCATATCTACCAACTCACCATTCATTGAACTCGTGAAAAATCTCTTTCCATTAAATCACACAAATTCTTTTCACCACAAACACAACACAGTGCTCCAACCCATGTTGAAGTTCATCAATTTGTACGCAAGAATTTCCATAATTTTATTATTAACCACGCAAACAACTTTTCCCCCCAAAAAAAATATCAGTAATCTACATCACACCAAGCAGACCAAAATAATTTCTTAAACTCACGATAAATCTCTTTCCACTAAATCACGCAAATTCTTTTCACCACGAGTGCAACACAATGCTCCAACCCATGTTGAAGTTTATCAATTTGTACGCAAGAATTTCCATAATTTTATTATTAACCACGCAAACATCTTTTCCCCCAAAAAAGTATCAGTAATCTACATCACACCAAGAAGCCCACAATAATTTCTTAAACTCACGATAAATCTCTTAACACTAAATCACGCGAATTTTTTGCACCACGAGTGCAACACAATGCTCCTACCCATGTTGAAGATTATCAATTTGTACGCAAGAATTTCCATAATTTTATTATTAACCACGCAAACATCTTTTCCCCCAAAAAAGTATCAGTAATCTACATCACACCAAGAAGCCCACAATAATTTCTTAAACTCACAATAAATCCCTTTCCACTAAATCACGCAAATTATTTTCCTCATCAGTGCAACACAGTGCTCCAACACATGTTCAAGTTCATCAATTTGTACGCAAGAATTTCCATAATTTTATTATTAACCACGCAAACATCTTTTCCCCCAAAAAAGAATCAGTAATCTACATCACACCAAAAAGCCCACAATAATTTCTTAAACTCACAATAAATCCCTTTCCACTAAATCACGCAAATTATTTTCCTCATCAGTGCAATACAGTGCTCCAACACATGTTCAAGTTCATCAATTTGTACGCAAGAATTTCCATAATTTTATTATTAACCACGCAAACAACTTTTCCCCCCAAAAAAAATATCAGTAATCTACATCACACCAAGCAGACCAAAATAATTTCTTAAACTCACGATAAATCTCTTTCCACTAAATCACGCAAATTCTTTTCACCACGAGTGCAACACAATGCTCCAACCCATGTTGAAGTTTATCAATTTGTACGCAAGAATTTCCATAATTTTATTATTAACCACGCAAACATCTTTTCCCCCAAAAAAGTATCAGTAATCTACATCACACCAAGAAGCCCACAATAATTTCTTAAACTCACGATAAATCTCTTAACACTAAATCACGCGAATTTTTTGCACCACGAGTGCAACACAATGCTCCTACCCATGTTGAAGATTATCAATTTGTACGCAAGAATTTCCATAATTTTATTATTAACCACGCAAACATCTTTTCCCCCAAAAAAGTATCAGTAATCTACATCACACCAAGAAGCCCACAATAATTTCTTAAACTCACAATAAATCCCTTTCCACTAAATCACGCAAATTATTTTCCTCATCAGTGCAACACAGTGCTCCAACACATGTTCAAGTTCATCAATTTGTACGCAAGAATTTCCATAATTTTATTATTAACCACGCAAACATCTTTTCCCCCAAAAAAGAATCAGTAATCTACATCACACCAAAAAGCCCACAATAATTTCTTAAACTCACAATAAATCCCTTTCCACTAAATCACGCAAATTATTTTCCTCATCAGTGCAATACAGTGCTCCAACACATGTTCAAGTTCATCAATTTGTACGCAAGAATTTCCATAATTTTATTATTAACCACAAAAACAACTTTTCCCCCCCAAAAAAATATCAGTAATCTACATCACACCAAGAAACCCACAATAATTTCTTAAACTCACGATAAATCTCTTTCCACTAAATCATGCAAATTCTTTTCACCACGAGTGCAACACAATGCTCCAACCCATGTTGAAGTTTATCAATTTGTACGCAAGAATTTCCATAATTTTATTATTAACCACGCAAACATCTTTTCCTCCAAAAAAGTATCAGTAATCTACATCACACCAAGAAGCCCACAATAATTTCTTAAACTAAGATAAATCTCTTAACACTGTATCACGCAAATTCTATTCCCCATGCGTGCAACAGCACGGTGATCTTTCAGTATCGCCGAGTATCTTCTCGCTCGGCATCTCCCGGTATTTTTTCCTCCCCCGGGAGAGTAAGTTTCGTTATGCTCCAAATGTTCCATTCGCTCTTTGCCTCGCGCGGAAAATCCGAAGTGGTAATAAACCGAGACATCACGAGTTTCCCAGCCAGTTCAATTCTCGCGTTGCCAAAGAAGAGCCGGACGGCACGTCGCCGTTCTACTCGAGGCGCGTTCGCGCCTCGAATGTAGCCGCGACGAATTTAAAGTTTCCCGCGGATAATCTAGTACAAGATGATTATTCTGCGCTTCTCGGAAGAACGTAAGGAATACGCTTTGGTTTGGGAAATCGTGATATAGTTTGGTGGACTGTTTTGGATTGGGGAGGAAGAGAGGTGGTGGAGGATGTTTTGCTAATGTGTTATTATATAATGTGTTATTTTGGATAGGTCTACAATGTTAAAGGTGTGAAGAAATGTTGTTTCATTGCAGCAGATAAGTATCTTTGTGGGTCGGAATGTAGTAGATACCAATATTGGGAGAAAACAACACGAAGTGTTATTGTATAACGTTGGAGTTGCAAGTTTGTAGGGATTTTGGGACACTTTGAGTCGAACTATGTATTTTGGATAGGTCTATAATGTTAAAGCTGTGAAAAAATGTTGTTTCATTGTAGCAGATAAGTATCTTTGTGGATCTGAATATAGTAGATACCAATATTGTGAGAAAATAGCACGAAGTGTTATTGTATGACGTTGGAATTGCAAGTTTGAAGGGATTTTGGAACATTTTGAGTCGCACAATGTATTTTGGATTGATTTATAATGTTGATTCTGAGAAAAAATGTTGTTTCATTGCAGCAGATAAGTATCTTTGTGGATCTGAATGTAGTACATACAAGTTTTGGGAGAAAACAACACGAAGTGTTATTGTATAACGTTTGAGTTGCAAGTTTGACGGGATTTTGGAACACTTTGAGTCGCACAATGTGTTTTGCATTGATTTATAATGTTGAAGCTGAGAAAAGATATTGTTCTATTGTAGCAGATGAGTATCTTTGTGGATCTGAATGTAGTGGATAGAAATTTTGGGAGAAAACAGCACGAAGAGATGTGATGGAAGATGTACTACGAATTTAGTGTATCAAATGCAGCTGCGACATATTTAAGTTTTCGGGGTATAATCGGATAGGGGATCATTGTTCTACTATTCTCGGAAAAACATAAGAAGCACGCTTTGATTGGGGAACTTGTGACACGGTTTTGGTGGACTTTGGTGGACATGACTGATTTACAGCGATTTTGTTGAATAAACTGCAAATAAAAAACAGATATCTATTCCTAAAACAAAACAACATTCCCATTGTCATTAAACGCTGGATCTGTACGACCGTTCATTTAGGAAATTGATTATTGTATTCGACATTTAAATACTATTTTGTATACTATTTGCATAATATTTGAATTAGCTACTATTAAAACCATAATTACAGATTCTAAGGCAGCATTGTAAAACAACAATTTAAAAACCCTACAAAATCACTCAGCCACCAAAAATATTACACAGTATAAAATATCCCTCATAATCAAATATAATTCCCATTCAAAATCCACTGAAATCTCTATTTCAAATCCCACGAAACAAAGATTCCATGACAAAAATTACCAGAAGTGAAAATTAAACGCAAATATATTAATTACAAAAAATCATCAGTCTTTCTTCCAGCCATCTTCGAGATGAACGTGACGCTGATAGCGCAGCTCCTAGCTGTGCTAGGTCTTTCGGGGTTACTGGTAACGAGTGCAGTGACAATCTTCTCTTCATCGAGAGCATCGACGTCAGCCGCAACGCCCTCTTCTTCAACGTCAGCCGAGGATGAAGACGCTGGAAATTTCCAGCACAGGTCCCGTCGTTACTATCGTCAAGCACATCGGAAGCCTAACATCGTCATAATTCTCGCCGACGATCTGGTGAGAAAATGCCATTGATGCATCGTCCTTTCGTGCAACACATACACTATCGCTCATAAGTGCTTAGACACTCTCACAAATGTTTAGGCACTCTGCAATGCGAACTCGGAATGTCGCAACTTGCAGAGGTCACGAAACAAGAGAACTTTTCGTTTTAGAATATATTGTGTATTTCGATCGATCCACGTGCAGTGCGACGGTATTGAGTGGAGTTTTGTGACGAATTGTGGTATACTGTTGGAATATTTAGTTGGCAGCTGAGGGGTTATTTGCTCTGATTCGCCCGACGGATAGGGACGTCCCTCTCCCTCACGCATTTTCTATTTTGACGCGCTATTGGCAAGAGAGACCGGCACATTCGTTGCGTCGTCATGTGAACGACGAAAGTAGTGTTTTATTTTCGGTTGTCATTCGTTGATCTGAGGTTTCCAGGACCGACATGGCGGGGATAGGCGGTGCGAGAGCAATCTCCCCTTCCGTCTCAGCTGCCAAGAACGGTTCCCCAGCTCTAACAGCACCGTTTTTTAAACGAATTTTTATATTTTGACCTCAAAAAATAAACAAAGAAAATTTGATGAGTTTGAATAGCGATAGTGGCAGTGAATTCGTTGAAAACGAATTTGCATGAATTCAGCTTCAGTTTCAAAGACTTCACACGTCAAGAATTAACTCAAATAGAAATAATAATTTCTTGATAGGAGCTTATAAAAAATAGAGTCCATTGCCAGCTGGAATATTTTAATATTTCATCATTGAAGTCTGAAATTGGCAACGTTCCAACACAATAATATGGCTGGTAAAATAATTCGATTTCAAGCTATTGGAAAATATAATCCGGAACAAAATGAAATATTGAGTGAACATGCACAGTGATTTATAACGTGCAAAACCTACTTCAAACGTGAACTTTCTCCCTCGTTCAACGAGGTTATACGCGAAGCACTGTTTGTAAACAGTTCAATCGTATTAGTTACGGTAATTCGCTTTGTTATGAGTTTTATCGGCGCTCGAAACAAGCTATAACTAGAAAACAAGGTCAAATGGACCACATGTTGAAACACTTTCTTCATCGTTATTCCATCCTCTGTCTATTACTGCAGTGGTACTTTACTTTAACACTAGAACTACCAATCCAGTCAAAATGACTGGTACACAATTTTTTCCAAAAATTCTCCAAGTTTATAGAAGAGTCTTAGAATAAATGTCCTTCGACCATCTTAAAAAACACAAATCGCTGAATCGATTATTATTTCCGCCTCTTGATTCCTCCTTTTTCAAAGTACTTATTTAATATTTTGAAATATGATAGATTTAACGCCGGTAGTTCTAGTGTTAATAAAGTAAAAAGTAAAAGTCATTTGATCACAACTTAATTCCAGATTACACATACTCCGTGTTTGACGAGTATAATCGTCACCGCTGAAAACGTTGAACGCCACCGGTATTTCGCTGGCTTCCGCCGACTATAGTCGGCACCCGTAACGAAAGGGTTAAATATAAAGTAAAAAATCTGAAATTGATAATCAGCAGCAAATTCATTTTAACATAACAACGACAAACAATTTTAACATAATGAACGACTAAAGATAATAAAAGGGTAATAGAAACAATTTAATAATCAATTTCCGTGTGATATATTCTAAAGCATGGATCAACGTATAAACCTACATCACATTCTTTGCATTTGCATCTACTTTCTCGCCGAATTGTATGTTTACTTCATACTACACACTTTCGCGTTTGATTTTTTTTTTTTCGAAGACGGATTAAAATATGTGCTTGGAAAGGAGAGAGGGCGTACAGTCTGTTCAACAAGAGCGTGTCGTTCCTAATTTTGCCACTAGATAACGCATTTGTTTAACATTCGGTTAATTCAATTGTTTGAACACTTGGCTTTAATGCTTTGAGGATAAATCAGCAGTTTGGGCTGTTATCTGCTTTAAATTTGAGAAAAATAAAAATGAGTGCAGCGTACGATAGCCGCTTCGAAGCGGTGTTCCTCTGCAACCATCCAAAAGGACGAAAAATGTCGTTCGCAGCGGGCAGCCGCTACATGGACAAGTCAGTGTCCTTTATTAGGAAGTGGGTGCAAAGATATGACCCGTGCCCGTTATCCAGCGCACAGTGAAGCACCCGGTAAACGTGCATGTCTGGGGTTGCTTCTGTAAACAAGGATTTGGAGTTTTGTACCTGTTTACAGACAACCTTAAGGCCCAAAAGATGATCAAGATATATCAAAAGTGTTTATTAAAGTCTGCTCGAAGATGGTTTGGCTCTGATAGCAACTTGTGGGTGCTTAAAGAAGATAATTACCAAAAATATCGAAGACGTGCGTGCACGGAGTGGAAACGCGAAAATGGGATCAGGACACTGGATTGGCGTTCTCAGTCGCCTGACACTAATCACATCCAAAACGTGTGGGCAGCAACGAAGGTCAAACTCAGGGAAAGGCGAGTATACAATGTCAAGCAGCTGACACATCATATCCGCCAAATATGGAGGTCTCTAACCGAAAAAATGACGGAAAATGTTGCAGAAAGTATGCCTAAACGGTGCCAGGCTATAATCGACAATGATGGCGACTGGACAATATATTAAGTAAATGCATTGTAGTACAATGTTTATACTTCGATGTTATACGTTTAATTATAAACAATTCCTTTTTATTCAGAAAATATGACCGACACGCTCTTGTGGAACAGAGTGTATATTTACGCCTTTCGTATATATTGATGGACTTGTAAGGTCGTATATATACGTCTTTTGTAGTCAGAGGGTTAAATGGTTGACATCAGTCGTAATCAAACACGCGAGAAGTCGGAATCACCTAACCTCGAAACTTTTAATACAGTACTGTAATAAATGAAAGAAAATTGTTTCGTTCTCCTACATCCTACAGGGTTGGAACGACGTGAGTTTCCACGGATCGAACCAAATCCCCACGCCGAACATCGATGCCCTTGCATATAACGGTATCATATTGAATAAACATTACGTCCCTGCATTATGCACGCCAAGCAGAGCCGCTCTGATGACCGGAAAAAATCCAATCCATCTTGGCTTGCAGCATTCCGTTATATATCCGGCCGAAGCGCGTGGCTTACCGCTGACGGAGAAATTACTTCCACAGGTAGGTTTCTAAGGAGACGATATTAAAACATTCCCTTTATATGCAACAAATAAATTTATAACGATTACGTCGGATTTTTTGTGTATTTTTACTGATTCCCGTTGCGCTTATTGGTGCAATAATACAATATATTACTTAAAAAAGTAAATCTAGAAAGATGGTCAAAATAACTCGTTCTGAATTTTTTATAAATGTTTCTGAAATTTCTGAGGCTGTTTCTCTTCGAATTTTCTACGTCTGCTTTCTAGACTGCAGGCGATTAAATCGATCGAGTCTTTTGTCTCCTTCATTTACTTTGATTTTATGTATTTGTTTACATTTTTTAATGTATTGGATTAATCGTCCATACGTATTGTAATCGGAAAAAAGAGTAAAAAGGCGAAGGTTGATTTAGAATAAATTGAAAATATAATTTAAATATTGTGGATTAATTTATTTGGAAAAAATTGAAATTTGAAAATGCTTTTGAAGTTCATTTAACGACTGGAAATTTCTATTGAGATTTGTAAATATCGGAGCTCGGAATTAAATTAATGAATAATAAATTAGAGAATGAATTTCGAGATAATATATTCTTTTTATGCAGGGTAGCGATAATTTATTGTCTGCACTTTCAAAATGTTTGTTAACAGTACTTAAAGGAAGAAGGCTACAAAACACACGCTGTTGGCAAATGGCACTTGGGATTTTTCAAAAAGAAATACACTCCAACTTTCCGTGGTTTCGACTCGCATTTCGGCTACTGGAACGGACTTCAAGATTATTATACTCACGTCACTAGAGAGCCGGTAAACTTTAATGCAATGCTATATTAAAAATTCTACCACTTAACTGGAATTTCAAAAATACAGTCAAAGTGTCATATTAACCCTTTGAGGACTAGCGACGCATATATGTGGCCTGAGAAAAAATTTAATTATAATTTATCACCGTATGTATACACGATTAGAGTTAAAAAATTGCAATGCAGCCGTTGAAATATAATTGTACAAATAGTCATTTACAATTTGTATACTTTAACAGTCTCACTTTTTGTTCAAAACGTGGTTTTGGATCGCCATATAAATGATTTCCAACCTGTTTCCGTCCGCAAAGGGTTAAAAGAATACGATTAAAAAAGTTCAATTGCAATATGTAATTCTCATAATATTCGTGTTCATACAAAACAGACTAAATTCAATTTCGTGCAAGTGAAGTATTTTTGTAAAATAATTTTCGCAAGTTGCTGCAATAAAAAGGATGATAGAAATGTATTAATTGCTAAAAAAAATTCATAATTTTAAAAACCGTAGTAAAATATGTATCGAAAATATTTATTTAACAGCAATTATTAATTCATTACATATGAAATAGATGGGCACTGCTTCACTGTATATAAAATTCATAGTTACTATATCAGTTCATGTAGAATTTATAATTACGTTTACATAAATATTGTACGTATGTCAAACGAAATGTTAATGCCTTAACAATAAATTTAAATTTCATTTTCTTATCATTGCAAAAACTTGCGAAAACAATTTTACGAAAACATTATTTATGTAATACCGAGCACGAGCTGCAAACAGCGGAATTTAAAGTACAAAATCACCGCATAGATTATCATTTTGAAATTTGAAATTTTTTTTTTCGTATTTCGTCACTTTATCTGCTGTGGCTGTTTCGTCTGGGATCTACTGTTACTAATTGTAATTAATGTTAATAATTTGACTTGACAATGAGTTTGACTTTTTTGGAAATTTTTTTTACAAGATATTTGAGCTGTTTATTTAGATAGTGGCATAAGTCATTTCTTTAATAAAATTGAACTATTGATAACATCAATGACAAATTCACGGCATCTCTTTATTTTGATCAATTATATTTGTGATCGATATGATAACAATATCTTAAACTTTGTTATAGAGATATTTTGCGAGTTAACGGTATAGCAAACTTGTTTACTTTGAAAGTGGCATAAGTCACTTTACCGCAGTGAAAAATGGTGATTTTGCAATGGTTATGTAAAATCACTTATGCTAAGAGAAATGTAAGTATTTAAGATAACAAGTACAAGTAAATTTTCTTCGAAATTGTCACCAATAATTTTATAGACGTTAAACACGCAAACCAATACATATCTCGATTTAAAAAGAAAGTGACTTATGCCACTTTCAAAATAAACGGCTCAAAAGTGTTAAGTTTAATATAATAAATCCAGTTTGCAATAATAATAACCGGCCATTATTAATAATGTTCGCGTCTTTCAGTAAATATAAATAATGAATTGCTATAATTGTACATTATATCAGATTATAAGTAATTTATTCATTTCTACCGGAAGAACTTTTATGGTTTTTGGAATTACTTTTTACTTTTTCGATATAATATTTTACTTTTTCTGTTTACATCGATTTGAATTTCAACAGTCTGAACAATTTTAATGAAATCTTTGACTAGTACAATTCGAATTCAACCGTGAACATTCTCTAAGTTATATCGTGATTTGGAACTTCGTTAATCGGGAAAAAGAAGGTTTCGTGCAAATACTAAATTGATTTCCTGCATACAAACGATTTAGTGCTGAATATGCATAGCATTTTCCCACTCCTTTCCTTACATTTATCGAAAATATTTATGAATTATTAATAACTCCCGGTTTAGTGATAAATTCTTACATCACTTAACCTTTCTATTTGCTTGGTATTTGTAATGGCCGGTTATTATTAACACGTTGAAAGCCACCGATATTTCGCGAGTTTTATCATTTTTTCGGAAGTGAAACTTTTTCTATTAAAATCACATCTTTACAAAGCAGATACCTTAACGACACCAATTGATATATGGTCCGCAGGAATTTTTCCATTTAACACTAGAACCACCACTGCTAAAGCCATTATATTTAAATATATTAAATAAGAACTTTGGATAAAGAGGAATCACGAGGTAGAAAAGATCAATTCAGTAATTTATGTTTAACAAAATAAACGTGAAAATGCTACTGTATGACTACTCCATTTTGGAGAATTTTCGTGAAAAATCAGGGACCAAAGCTTGCTTTGAAAAATCAGTCACTTTGCCTGCCTGGGTACTTCTATTATTCTTGTAGGGCCTGAAAGCTCGAGGGGCTATAGCTGGCAAAAATAGTGAAGTCCTCTGACCTGTGGTTTGTTCTGGTTCGTCTGACGGATAAAGACATCCCTCGTTCGCACGTCATTTTCGATTCTAACGCGTGATTGGCCGATAATGCTGCACATGCGTTGCGTCGTCATAGGAACGACGGAAAAAGTGTTTCGTTGTCGATTGTCATTCGTTGATCTCAAGTGTCTAGAAACGATGTGGTGGGGATAGGCGGTGCGAGGGACACTCTCCCCTTACTCCTTACCTCATACCGCGCACAATCATTCGTTTCTGCCTACAGCCCAAATATCCAAAAGAAGTCCTCTGGCCTCTGATATGTTCTGATTCGCCTGACAGATAGAGTTATCCCTCGTTCTGACGTCATTTTCGATTCTAACGCTTACTGGTCGAAAAAGCCGCCCATTCGTTATGTCGTCATGTGAACGACGAAAAAAGTGCTTTGTTTTCGCTTGTTCTTGGCCGAGCTTCAGGTTTCCAGGGCCCATATGGTGGGGATAGGCGGTGCGAGTGACACTCTTCCTTTAACCCTGTGTAATAGCGCGCGCCAACAAGTCATTTGCGTCCAGTAGCTCGAATACCCCGGGATCGCTACACCCCGTCCTGCTACAGACTGGCAGGTCCTGAGGAACTGAATAGCTTTAGGCTTCTCGGGTTTGCTAGGCCCCTGCCAGTCCAGCCACTGTCCGGATCTGGCCCCTGAGGGAGGTAGTTCTAGTGTTAATGGTAATATTTAAATATTGAGGGTATTAGAAAATTCATAAATATCACAATTTAAAAGCCATATGAAACATTGAATTTAACACTAGAACTACCGGCGTTAAATCTATCATATTTCAAAGTATTAAATAAGTACTTTGAAAAAGGAGGGACCAAGAGGCGGAAAAGCTAATCGATTCGATGATTTATGTTTTTTAAGACTGACGCAGAATATTTATTCTAAGACTCTTCTATAAACTTGGAGAATTTTTGGAAAAAAATGTGTACCAGTCATTTTGACTGGTTTGGTAGTTCTAGTGTTAATAGCGGCGGTCACCGGTGACCCCCATGGCTTTCAATGTATTAATATAAATCGATCAATTAATTGAACCGCAACATATACATTATATGCCATAGCCTTGGTGGTTTGGAAAGCAAAGTAGATCTCAAGCGCAATTTCCATAGAAGTTGTAACCGAAAAATGCAAAGATAGAAAGCAAATCATTACTGAAAAAGTATCTTTCAGGATCCAAAATTCAGTCACTTCGCTGGCTACGACATGAGGCGAAATTTAACCGTTGCTTGGGACGCTGCAGAGAAATACGCGACGGATCTTTTTACCCAGGAGGCGGTGCGATTAATTAATACTCATGATACAGAGGATCCGATGTTTTTGTATCTCGCTCATCTGGCGCCGCACAAGGGGAACCAGAACGAGCTTCTTCGAGCGCCAGACGAGGAGATTGCCAAATTTTCGTACATAAACGATCCCGAAAGGAGAATTCAAGCTGGTAATTATTATTCACGGCGATCTAGCTTTAATTGCTAAGTGATCGTGAGTGTTTTGATATATTTTACAAGAGTTGCACGTACAGTGCATTAAAAGATTATCAAATTTGTGGGTTCTTACGACAAGTTATAGTCGACATGGCTTTCTGTTATAAATAAATATCTGCAAGTATAATTTTACCATTACAGTTCAATATTTCACTGAAATGTTCTACGATATATGTAATTATCAATCATTAACTCCTTGCCGTACGATTTCTTTTGTGACTGCCTCCGCAATAAATCAGAATTAAATTGGTCAAATAAAAATTGATCAGAGATTCTTGATATATCGTATGATTTAACGTAGTATTAATATTATAGAAATAATTTTATCGTGACTCGTCTCAGTGATACTTTCAATTTCATAGGTTTTGCAAAACTTGAAATTTTCCTATCCAATTTACCGCATCACGAGTGCAGCTCGTTATGGTACGGCAAAGGGTTATAGAAGAAAGAATATTCAAAATTTCTATATCAACCAATCAATATGAAAATTGAGGAACAATTTCTATGGTGTATTGATATTTACATCGAGCATACGTCCTACTAATTATGACGGCGATATGTCTCATCAATTTTATTATTTAATTGTTATTTATTGGTCCGTTCAAAACATTCAAATTCTGATTTTAATGTTTACATTGACTTCTCTGCAAAAGACGACTAAAAAATCCATCAAATAGTTCAATTTCCCATAACATCTGCAAAAGAGGTTCCCCATATCGCAATTGGTGCAACAAAAAACAATTGACAACTTCAATTTTCCAAACTCCTCACTTATTTCATTTTAAGGGCACTACTATCCCCTTACAAATGAATATTGCACAAGGTGCAACCAATAATCCATAACAATGTAATTCAATCATTACAAACTGCCCACAGCCGTTGTGTCGAAGCTAGATCAAAGTGTGGGCGAAGTGGTGGACGCCCTGAAAGCCCGGGGCATGCTGGAGAACAGTATAATAATTTTCATGAGCGACAATGGCGCTCCGACCGAGGGGATGCTGAGTAATCAGGGCAGCAATTATCCCCTTCGTGGCGTAAGTCTCTTTCGTTCAATCGTAACGACCTGCCGGCGACAGAAGTTCGAACGATCGACTAAAAATTTTCATGAAAATTTACAGATAAAAAACAGCCCCTGGGAAGGCGGAGTGAGAGGAGCCGCCGCCATCTGGAGTCCTTTGATCAAGGCATCGAAGAGAGTCTCAAATCAAATGATGTTCGTGGCTGATTGGCTTCCTACGTTGTTATCTGCGGCAGGTTTGTTAAAAAAGTCATTAGAGCATCACGCTGGCTATGGTGTCTGCGCGTTAATTCTTTGCACTTTCAATATCTCGCACTGAACTCGTTTGAGGATTTAAACGAGGAAAGATCGAACTCGTGGCGCACTATTTTGACGATAATATTGCGTTGGCAACTAAGTGACTGCGGATTTTATATAAGACGGAATTTCCTTAACCGTTTTAGTGCCAGGGTTTTTTAACACTAGATTTACGGAAGCCGTCAAATTGACGGGTTCCTACTTGTTTTAGAAACATTTCTTAAATTTACAGAGAAGCTGGACAGTAGATATTTCACGTGTATTTTATAATATAATACAATAGTGACTTAACGAATTACCATCTTTGCCGTTTGATCCCTCTTTTCCCAAAGTCCTTATTTAATATATTGCAATATGACAGATTTCACGCCCGTAAATCTAGTGTTAAGAATCCGTGTCGGATTGTGCCATGCAGCGCGATAGCGCTTCGTTCACTTATTTGCAAGAAATACCGATCGACGCGATCGCGCCGCTCTTTTTTTTCGTATAGAAGTAAATTCAATAAAAACAGCTTATTTATGCAGGTGGTTTACGATTATTTGAAAAAAAATAGTAATTACGAACCAAGCGCGTTGCGAATTGACGATCGTGACCAAACATCGCGACGCAGTTCACCACAGTACGCGAACAGCGCGATCGCGCTGCGTGGCACTAAAACGGTTAAGCTGATGAGGGACCCATAAATTGAGTTTTTTAACATAGCGAAACTGTTTTAATTTTTTTTGAATGCATGTATGCGATACATTGAGCTTCTCTGCAATTTCACGTGTTGTGCCATGGCGATCTGAATTGATAATAGCCTTGATATGACTCTCATCAACTGTAACTGGACGACCAGATCGTTGCGCATTTTGGAGTGAAAAATCACCCGAATGAAATTTGGAAAACCAATTTTGACCCTGCCCATCTTTCAAGGCTTCATTCCCATATACGGCACATAACTTCTTGTATGCTTGGGATGCGTTCCCTTTTCGGAAATAATACAATAAAATATGTCTGAAATGCGCGGTTTGTTCTTCCATTTTCAAATTGGGATAAAAATGAAACTAAATGACTCATCGATACGATTTTTTTTACTAATGAAAGGTGGAAGTCCAAGCAACAAGAAAACTGTAGATTAGGTGCTTTGAACATGTTGACGAAACAAAAAAAGTGCTAAGACCATCTCTCGTCAAAATCCGCAATCACTTAGTTGCCAACCCAATAATTGGAAATATAAGTATTAATCCTTAACGGTCCCCGTTAGTGTTAAACAGTAGTGGGGCATCGACCACCAATAGGAAGCGAATTCCTCTGACTGCACTTCTTTTCATCTCTGTCCTATATACTATCGCGATACTGTCGTTATTCGCTATGCTCGTTATTACACTTCTCAAGACCCTGCAACTTGCTTTTAATCTTGCACGTCACGTACCCTGTTCTTAACACGTTCCGTGTCACGTGAGCCACCGGTGATAACTTAAACTTCCGATTCAAGTTGTGTGCCGCACAAAAATGAATTGGCAAAAAACAGACCAACATAAAAAGTATAGAGCAAGTCGAAGTGCAATGAAGTACAAAGAATGGCTTGAATGAAAATTTATACGAAAACGATCCGAGACGCAACGTGTTAACGCATTGTCACACATTCTTATCATACATTGCATTTAGATACTGTCCTATTGTTCCTCGTTTATTTTTCAAAATTATTTACCCTTTTTCACGAATAAACGTCTTGACAGGCTTTTGTTTTATTAGACATTATTAATTCGATAATGTTCAACGTCTTAACACGTTAAATGCCATGGGGGTCACCGGTGGCCGGCACTGTTGAATTCGATGAAATTTCTTATGATTTTTAAATTGCAGTATTGACGGACATGCTGATACATTCAATATTAAAATATTGCTGTTAGAATAATGAAGTATTACTGAGTAGATAACTATTCCTACTTTTAACATTTCTATTCTATAAAGATGTGATTTTAATAGAAACAGTTTCGGTTCGGTGGAAATGATGAAACTATCGAATTACCAGTGGCGCTGAACGTCTTAACCCTTTGCACTCCTATACCAAGCTATACTCGACATAGTTTTTCACTTCATTTTATTCTCTAACTTATCGACGTTCCAATTTCATAATGGTCTTGTAAAATCACCTTAAATATCCATCAGTACCTATAATTATTGCTGTCAAAAGAAATGAATAATCAACGACAGAAAATGTGAATTTAATTTCCCTTACAATTAGTCCACTACACAATTGACAAGATAATTCGCACTGCAAAGAGTTAATGGTACAAAAATTGATAATATTCGCATTCTACTCAGCTGGTCATTTACCCACCTATGGTACGATTAGTGTTAGCGACAAGAAGGACAAAGGAATCATAGTAACTGACACTCAGGCTTGTTTCAGGAGCAAAGAAAAAACCTTTGCGCAACATCGACGGCATAGATCTCTGGCGTTCATTGGTATCGGATGAGATCAGTTCGAGGACCGAAGTGCTGATCAATATCGATGACATCAGCAATTACGCCGCCATCAGACGTGGAGATTTCAAGTATGTTATCGGGCAAACGAATACTGGAAGCGAGTGGCTGGGTGCTAGCGGACAATCGTCCGAGGGTATCTCACCGGAATACACGCCGCAGAGTGTGCTGAACAGCAAAGCGGGCATCGCCATCTCCGGCGTTATCACTGCCAGACAGGTGATGGAATTGAACGAAAGACGAATGAAGAGAAGCAAAAGCGAGGATGATATCGCTTTGAAAACGAACTTGCAGGAAAGGATACTCACGGCCGATAAGATCGTGCAGCTGCGAGGCGAGGCGGAGATAAAGTGTAACGTCAAAGAGGAGGAGAAGGTCAGTGAGACGATGAAGTTGAGAAAGTTTTATCGATCTGCGTAACACACTCTTGAAAGTAGAACGATGGAATGAAGATAGAAATTTCGGGGTTTCGATATTTTTTCGGTGATTTAACGGGGTATACACATTTCTCGGGTTGATTTTTAAGCCTTCTTCCGGAATTTATTTTGTAAATTCGAAATACTGTGTTGTATTAATTTTTTTCGGCGTGTTTGTCCCGATATGGTTGCTACATTATACATTTTTTTTAAGTTAAATTATATAAAATTGTAGCATGTATGCATCGTTGAAGAAGGTAATCTTCTAAATTCTAACAATAAGATCATGTCGTGATGGCTGACATAGTTTCGGCAGTTGTGGCAGACTGATAAAAAAGAATGGGGTGCCATTTTCTTCGGTATGCATGTGGCTATAGGCCCTACGAAAATCAATGTAATATCTCATTGTTTAAACAAATGGCGACTCTTTAAAGTTGAAATTGACTATTTCAACTGACTTTTTAGCTTTAACATAGCAAAAGGATTAGAAGAAATCAAGATAACAACCCTTTGCAGCTATACTTGCCGTAGCTTTTCACTTCGTTTTATTTTCTAACGATATAATATCGACTTTCCAATTTCATAATGCTTCTGTAATGTTACCTAAATATCCGTGAGTATCTATAGTTGTTATAATTAAAAAAATATCGGTAACCAATGTTAAAAAATGTTGTGAAATTAATTTCTTTTAGCTCACTAGATAATTGAGAAAATAATTCGGACCGCAAAGGGTTAAAGATTTTGGTACCGATTATAGCGACAAGTTTGGCGAAGAACACTTTCAACTTTTATCTGGTACTACTATAACTGTCATTTTGTAAAAAATTTCGAGACTTCCAAAACCTATCGACACTTTACAAGACTCTCGAAGGGGTACGTGACTTCGAATAATTTTCAAAATAATATTCGAATTTTTCGCCATGTTTGATAGAATATAAAAAGTCCTGTGTTCCATCATTAAAAACACCTTGAAAATAATTATTCGCAATTCCTCTGACACTTCTCATTAACAGTTCTTCTCATTGGCGAAATAGAATAATTAATGCCAGTGTCTAAGGAATTTAAAAAATTTAAGAAACTAATAATTAAATGAACATATTGTGAAATTCAAGGGCAAAAAGTATTTCTCCATTGCTTTTTTTCTTCTTTTAAATGCAAACGAAATTTAGAATAGATGATAATTGAAAAATGATATAAATTGTGACTTTAATACGCCGTTGACGCAAATTCATCGTTAATCTAGAGATTTCGCATAATTGGCACATGATGCTCGAGAATATTCAAATTCTATCCAGACATACGCATACCAATTTGATATTCCCATCGTGATAGCATATGCGAGCAGATTCTGTCAGCATAATCCCAGATAATGATGGAATGTTAGTTAAATGCTGGTCTTATGGCGACATTACTCTCATAATGTATTCCGCTGAATCAAATGTTACAACGTAGTCCGACAGAGTTCGATTTCTTAGTTCTATACGTCCATGATATCATTTTAATTCCACAACCATCGCCCATAACCGTCATATTATTTTGCATACTTCAGTTTTTCAACTGATACAGCCATTTCACCTAGGACCTACAATTTTAGATGACTTCCGACCCATCAAGGTTTCTCTTTTTCCAATTTACTTATTTAATATATTTAACACTAGAAAGACTGATACTTAGTATATACCTATATTGCCCAAAAGCTGTCAAAAGGACTGCATTGCGAAAGAATAACTAATGTGTAAAGAAATTTATTTAAAATTAATTTTTAATAATTTTTTATATTATTTACAGTTATATAACAGGTTATTCGTAAATATTAACAATAAAAGACATTTACTTCACTTGGAAAAAAAAAATTATGTATTATTATTTGTACATTTTATGCGCGGTAGGGAGGTACGCGGAAAGAGACGAAGCTGTGATGCTAGCATCAAAGTAACTTCCACCTAACCTACGGAATAATAAAGCACATGTACTTGCATGTTATCATGTAACGGTAATCGAAAAAAATGAAAAATGTTATTTCAATACCGGGCCTAACTGTTCATATAAGAAATTTACTCAATTCAATAATAAGAGTCATTTGATTATTTTAAATTTCCCAAGCAGTCAAAACGACTGCTTTTGGGCAATATATGTAGGTATAACACATATATATACCGGAAATGAAGGAGAGGGGAGGTAACCACAATTATTAATAAACGCATTTATATGTTCTACAAAAAATCACAAAATTCTAAGAAATTGTATCATTATATACATATTTTTTTTTAACTGAAATTAAAAAGCAGTCAAAATGAATTCCTTGGGCAATCTAGTGTTAAATATAATATATTTAACGCCGGCAGTTGTAGTGTTAACTGATATGGTCGTTTCACCTAGGACCTTCAGCTTTAGATGGCTTCGAGCAGAAAAGCTGTTTCACGTGTAATGCCACCATACGCACAAATTCTTACATTTCTTCTATCCCATAATTCACTTAATAATATTCAGACTAATCGCAACCTCAAACCTTCAACTTCATATCGACCATATCCTCAAACTCTTACATTTCTTCTATCCATAATTTATCTGAAAAATGTTCAGATAATCATTAATGGTGACTCCAAGCTTTCAACTTTATACCCGCCGAACTTCCAGAGTCTTACATTTCTTCTACCTCATAATTCACGCGGAAAAGTTTCAGATAGTAATCGCGACCCCCAACCTTCAACTTTATACCCAGCGTACCCCCAAATTCTTACATTTCTTCTATCTCATGATTCACCCGGAAAAGTTTCAGATAGTAAACGCAACCTTAAACCTTCAACTTCATATGCACCATTATACCGATTCATAACCCCAAATTTTTAATTTTTTTTATCCCACAATTCACCCAAGAAAAGTTCAGATTCTAATTGCGACCCTAAACCTTCAACTTTATACCCAACATACCCGCAAAATCTTACATTTCTTCTATCCAATATTCATCCGAAAAATGTTTAGATTCTAATTGCGACCCGAAACCTTCAACTTCAAACCCACCATAGCCTCAAAATTTTACATTTCTTCTATCCCATAATTTATCTGAAAAATCCAAACCCTTATATTTCTTCTACCTCATAATTCACTCGCAGAAGTTTCAGATATTAATCGCAACCTAAAACCTTCAACTTCATATCCACAATCATACCACTGCATACCCCCAAATTCTTACGTTTCTTCTATCCCATAATTTACCTGAAAAATGTTCAGATAATCATTAATGGCGACCCTAAGCTTTTAACTTTATACCCACCATACACCCAAACTCTTACATTTCTTCTATCTCATAATTTACCTGAACAAATTTTCAGATACTAACCGCGACCCTAAACCTTCAAGTTTATACCCACGAAAGCCCCAATCTCTTACATTTCTTCTGTCCCATAATTCATCCGAAAAATTTTCAGGTACTCGCTAATCGCGACCCTAAAAATTCAACTTGATACCCACTATACCCACAATTCTTAAATTTCTTCTATCTCATAATTCACCCAAAAAAGTTTCAGATACTAATCGCGATCCCAAACCTTCAACTTCATAAAGTGGTGGAACGGTAAGAAGGCAGCTGAGACGGAAGGGGAGATTGCTCTCGCACCGCCTATCCCCGCCATGTCGCTCCTGGAAACCTGAAATGGACGAATGACAACCGAAAATAAAACACTACTTTCGTCGTTCACATGACGACGCCACGAATGTGCGGGTCTCTCTTGCCAATAGCGCGTCAAAATCGAAAATGCGCGAGGGAGAGGGATGTCCCTATCCGTCGGGCGAATCAGAGCAAATTACCCCTCAGCTGCCTTCTTACCGTTCCAGCATTATACCCACCAAACCTCCAAATTTGTATGCTTCTCATATTCCATAATTGAACCGTAAAATTTCCAGATACCCTGCGATCCGCGAAAAGCTGCCTGCCTTTTCAACATCGAAAAGGATCCATGTGAAATGGTGAACCTTGCCGACAGCAGGCCAGTCATCCTGACGATATTAGAGGTGTCTCTGATGAAGTACAGAGTCACGGCGATACCACCCAGCAACATGGACGGAGATCCTCGGTCAGATCCATCACTTTGGAACAACACTTGGACCTGTTGGGAGGAAGCGAATCCATTGGCATTAGAACATGAAAATCAGCAGGGACCAGTAACATATTCAAGTGTAACTATCGCCGTGATGTCTGTTGTGTTTGGTGTTTTCATTGTCGCACTGTTCACTGTATATGCCATGACATGCAATAGATGTAGTTTAAAAAATGTAGAGTCTAACGATCTTCGGGATGCTCAAGAGCCGATGGTTCGTGCAACGATAGTCGAGGAAACTAAGGAAGGGTGTGGTAACTTGCAAGACTGTACGAACGAGGCAGTAGAATGACAATTAAGAATGGGGTGCACGAGGTCGGGAAGTTTTTTAATTAAGGTTAAGATTTCTTACGGCAGTCGTGTTGCTGAGAAGAAGATGCTTTGATTTGATTAGGAAATGAGCAATTTCACTTGGTTTTGTAGTAGAGCGTAGCCATTTCAACCCTCATACTAATTGTAAGCATGAAAACCCTAATTTTGTAACGCCTTTTTACTGCCGCATACCGGAAGAATTTCCGAGCGCAGTTAGACAATTTTTCTACGTAATTATGTTACTTATTGGTAGCAGGGTATTAATATTCTGTAAGAAAAATTTAACAAAGTCAATTCCTGCTTTTTTGGAATTTTTCGACTTTGACTGCTATGGTTATTTTGTCTGAGATTTTTAGATAGTTTACGAACCATCGAGATTGCGATATACTATGTGATAATTTAGGAAAATATCTTAGATATGATAAGAATTTTCATTTGGGCCAATAAATAGAAAGTCAGAGCAGTTGACTCCATACCAATCATAATCGAGTCAACCGGATATGGTGAATATTAAGGTGAATTCGGGGTTAAAATCTTCGACTCCTAATTATCGGATTTGCATTTAAATCTGCGGCATCGATGGGACATTTTTTTTTAAATTATCATTCGATATATGAGCCGATTTCTTTGAAAGTGGTGTGAGTCCATTTTATATTATATGGAGATATTTAAGGGTTTGTATTTGAATAGTCTGAAAAATATTGGTATATCTAATACGCTCATTTCATGTTTTTTAAATATTAAATTGATTTAAGTTTATAATATGATCGTTTTTAAAGTATTAGTTAAAACTGAAGTACAGAAATTATGTAGTATAATTTTTCAACTAAATATTATGTCTTTGCGGAAAGTGGACTTACACCACTTTCAAACTAATTATATACTGAGGGACCAGAAACAAGGCACTTGAGGGATAATTTGCTCTGATTCGCCCGACGGATAGGGACATCCCTCTCCCTAACGCATTTTCGATTTTGGCGCGCTATTGACAAGAGACCCGCACATTCCTTGCGTCGTCATGTCAACGAGGAAAGGAGTCTTTTATTTTCGATTGTCATTCGTCGATCTCCTTCCGTCCCAAGTGCCTTGTTTCTGGTCCCTCACTTTATTTTTAACTTCATTAACTACGTAAATTTATATTGACAAAATGATGAAAATTTTGAAGCATTTTTTTTTGGGAACTGTTTATAGATAAAAAGATCATACCAGATTAGATTCATTGTTATCATTAACTTTTTGTCAAAAATGGACTTACGTCACTTTCAAAGAAAACGGCTCATATCATAGCCTCGGTGTTTCGAAACCAATCTAAAACTGCGGTTCCTAGGAAAAAGTTACCATAGTTATTAAAGTGGAAATTCAAAATAACAAACTCACTTAAACTCCAACACTATACTCGGAGAACACAATTTTCATGCAACAATGCAAAAATTGTGACAACT
The DNA here is from genome assembly GCA_963989415.1 of Cerceris ruficornis. NCBI lineage: Eukaryota > Metazoa > Arthropoda > Insecta > Hymenoptera > Crabronidae > Cerceris > Cerceris ruficornis. The sequence continues at coordinate 11,422,379 of OZ022517.1, read as the reverse complement.
CTCCTATAAAGTAATACTTTTATAATAGTTTTCATCCAACAACAATATCATATAAAGGTTTCCATACCACGCGACTCAATAAGCTTGGTAATCGTTAAATCTTCAACGTTCTAAACGTTAAAAGACGAAAAACGTAGATTATTCCTTCGATAAACTTGATTAATGAATAATTAAACTGTAATTAAGCGGAGAAGTCCTCTTCAGTTATTAGAGTCTGAACTGCCACGTTCTGTTTCTCCATGGCTGCATGGGGATTTTCTAAAAATCTTTTGAAATACGTAGGTCAGAAAATAATAGTGAAAGTCTATGGGTAAACAAAAATCGAATCTCGGCTGCAATCTATCGGAAAACCAAGATAACATATTAGTAGCTGTGTATTCCTCTTATAACTACTATAATACGGGATCATTTATAAATGTAACATTATCTACGGCTACTAAGATTTCTTCAAACGAAATTATTACTCTTCACATTTACATGAACTAATATTTTATAACTTCTAAGTAATTATTTATTATATACAAGTATTAAATATTCTCTTCATTACATTGCGTAAATTTAACTGTTTTTTTTTCATTGTTTTTAAGTACGTGCTCAGTTTCCAATTTGAATTTGTGATTTTTCAACGTAAGAGAAATATAGAAAGAAGTTCTACCTCCTCGTGTCATCTCATGCATCAAGTCAATCCATAGTTTCGCGTGTATTTTATAATATCTAAATATTATAATAGTTTATCATATTTTTATAATATTTATTTTATATTTTAAATTGGGTTGAGGCAAAAAAGATTCTTCGTACTTTATCGAAAATGTGAAACAAGCCGTTTCATATTTTAAATGAAGTTCATTGACCCTTTCGCCACGGATTTAATATTTTTAGATTTAAAACTTCTGTTTCGTTTCGTGATCTTTTCAGTTACTTAAGTTACCTATTTTTCGACAAAAGAATAGACTTTTATTTTCAGATTTCAAATTTGAATTTTTTTCACATTTGTCCCGATAATAACATTCTTTTACGGGACACATGGGTTCCGTTAATGGCGAAAGGGTTAATTCAAATATTTAGCCATTTTTAATTTAACACTTCTGTGATTTCTTAGCAGAAAACTTGTTTCACCTTTGCGCGAAAATCCGAAGAAGCTTTTCCCCAACCTAATATTATAAAATATCCACGAACTTATGGAATGACCCGATAGTTTCATTTATACGTAATGTAATCCAAACGGTATACTCGAATACTATATCGTTGATCGGATGACCTTAAAGAATGTGCAAAAAATGATTTAGCGAGGCATGAAGGACCGCTTGCACAGCAAGTTTGTCGTACTTCAACGAAGTCGCTGAATTAATTACACCTTTGTAAATATACTACTGCATACTTACGTATTTAGCAGCGTCTTGAAATCGTCGGCTGTTCAGAATGACAGGATTTTTTTATGTAATTTATATTATACACAGACATACATTTCATCGAATAAAAATGATAAAAAGCACAAGTGTTTACATAGGGTTTAACACGTTGAATGCCATGGGGGTCACCGGTGACCGGCGCTATTGAATTCAATGAAATTTCATATGACTTTTAAATCATAATATTTACGAATTTGTTAATTCAGTGAATATTTGCACGGTGGTCCCAAAAAGGTAAAGTCCTGTTGTCCATACATCTCTTTGTGTCTTTAAAGTTTCTCCTTGTAAAGATGTGATTTTGGTAGAAAAACTTTCACTTCAGTGGAAATGAAGAAACTAGCGAAATACCGGTGGCATTCAACGTGTTAAAATTGCCAACCTTATTACCAACGAAAATCAACGCAATGTACGACGGGATGAAAATGAATGCGATTGTTTTTTTCTGGATAAATACTTAATTTCACAATTTATTTATTCACCAACGACTCTCTCTCTCTCTCTCACTTTTTCTTTTTTTTCTGTATAAAATTTTCATGATAATAGAAAGTTCGAATCGTCACCTAAGAAGTAACACGTAACAATGAAACTTCCACTGATCATCGTAATTCGATCATTAATTTTACATACAGAACATTACGTGACACGTCAACGTCCTATCGAATTCTCTCGCGATACTCGGATATTAAGTGTACTAGTCCTCGTCGAAGATAAATACCTTCGAGAAGAACGTTTCATTTACGACATTAATCGCAGATAATGTGCACAAACGATACGTAATAATTCAATTAAGCAACCAACGGAACAACAACGAAGACGTACAGTGTAACGTGAAAGGCTTCGTGCAAATATCGGAACGATACTTGACAAGCAATTATTTCGTCTATCTAAGTAATTCTGTAACCCGATAAAATAATAGAAATATACAAGTTATCATTAAGGCAACGTTTCGCTTTCATCGTGCCTAAGTTCTCGGACTGTACAACAATTATGATACAATCGTTAAAGTCTACTCCTCGCGTTACTCTTCTACACCGAAGAGGAGCGACTTTTCGTTAGAAGCCTCAAAATTAGTAACTCATTAGCGTCGATCGGAGTTTCCTTAGAGTCTCCAAAAATACAGATATCGTGCAATCTGATCCCCGGGTTGGCTTAGCACGAGCCTAACCTTCGACAAATGCGACGCTCTTACGAACAGTGACGAACTGGCCGAGACATTTCTAAAAAGTAACCACACGTCTACGGTTTCCTAGAGTTTAATTACAGGAATAGTCTTGGCAGTTGGCACTTGGCAGGAATGTGTCCAGAAGGCAAAGATAGTGTTCTCTTCACTCCCGCTACTCGTTCATCACATGTGTACGACCTTTGGCGTGCTACGACAGAATTAAATGCTTATTATTCAACGATGATAAAGAGTTGCATGTTTTATAGACTTCTATGACGGGAGATGTTTATGAATTACTGGCTGAAGGAAACGTAAACTTGGGGTGATGATGATATCGTCAAGATACTCGTGCATTTGGTCATTCTATGAATAATGGTGGTCAAGTTTACAAGGGACATTGGTGACGAATTAACACTAGAACTACCAAACCAGTCAAAATGACTGGTGCACAATTTTTTCCAAAAATTCTCCAAGATCGTAGGAGAGACGTAGAATAGATATTCTACGTCCATCTCATAAAATATAAATTACCGAATCGATCATCTTTTCCACCTCTGAATTCCCCTTTTTTCAAAGTACTTATTTAATATATTTAAATATAACAGATTTACCGCCGGTAGTTCTAGTGTTAAATACAACTCATAACATTTAACGCTGGAACTAACTGCCGTTAACACGTTGAGTGCCACACGTATTTCGCAAGTTTCACTGTTTCTACTGAAGTGAGACTTTTTCTGTTAACCCCTTGCCTTACAATTTCTAGTTTGACAGCGTGCGTAATACCCCAGAATTAATTCCAGAAATAAAAATTTCTCTCTGATCTTTAACATTTGGCACAACTGACTGCAATATTAATATTATAGAGATAATTTTACCGTCTCGTGATCGACTGATATTTACAATTTAATATTTATTGGAAAACTTCAAAATTTCATATTGCATTTATCGCCTAACGTGTGTCACACGTTATTGTAAGCTAAGGGGTTAAAACTGTATCGTTATAGAGGAAAACTGTTAAAAGTAACAATAGTTGAATATTATGCAGTACTTTAGTTTTTTAATAGCAGCAGTTAAATATTGAATATAGTAGCAAATTCGTGAATTCTATCGTTTTAAAGTCGTAAGAAATTTCATTGAATTGAATAGCGCGCCGGTCACCGATGACCCCCGTGGCATTCAACGTGTTAAATCTATTATATTGAGAATATAAAAGAAAGTCCCTGAAAAATTGGTCCAAACGGCCACAAATTGATTTTACATGAAAAGATTCATCGAATAAAAAGAATAACATTTTCTCATTTAAAGCTTTGCCTTTGAGAAAAATTAGTTTGAAGATTCATCGTGTGCACAAGTGTTAAAAGCACTCGCGGGAGCTGTGGTGACCTTCAAACTCATTTACCTTGGCAAATGAAGCCTTAAATGAAAAAATATATTCTTTTCGGCTCATTTCTGTCGTGTAGAATTGCTGTAAGTTATTTTATCTTCTTGCAATTGTTAAACAGTAATAAAAGGTCTCCCATTGAGGGGATACTCCCGTTTTCATGGGGAAGAAAGTCGATTTTTTAAATTTATAAACGGTCTAATAAAGCAAATTTAAATAATCATTACAATAATCGACAGCTGAATGTGCAATTTAACCACGTATTTCGTAATATAATGAAATAAAAGTATTACCTTTTGCCCCACAACCAATTAAGTAGGACGCTCGATTGGCTCTGAACGTCCCGCGCTGAAAATGACATTTTAACTTTATTATTTAATTAGAAAATGTTTTTACATTCTTCGAACTAAACCTGAAGTCGAACTGTACATCCGTAATTCCCGGCTACGTCTTTAAAAGCGAATAAAATCTCAAACACTCGGAAGCAGCTAAAATGAATATTACAAAAAAACAACAGGAAACACAAAAAATCAAATAATACAAAATCGGCAATAATTTTCTAAAGGGATAAAAAGTATCTACTATCGTACAATGCGTAAAACAGTTTAAAAATAAGAAATTGAAAAACAGATTGAAAGAATTCACGGAGTGTAAACTGATATCAATTAATTTATATAATTAAATGTCCGTTAAGCCGCTAAATGACGATACGTAACTCATAAATGACCGATCTTTCGAACTCATGTAAATACTACAAAAATACAGTGTCATCTTATCGGTCAAGTGCGCAAAAAGTGTATCTTCTTACAATAAACCAAGTGTCTAACCATTGTACTGTGAAACTGTAAAAGTGATATTTCTTGTAAACTAACATAAATTATCATCGCTATGCTACTTAACAATATTTCTACCGAAGGTGTCGAAAGACACCTTCATATATGACGCCATTTTGTAGCTAATAATGTTACAGTGTTGAATTGATTTTCTGGTAAAATAAAAAATGTTAAACAGAATTTAGTTTTTAACGATTATTTTCGAAATATTTGCAATTCAAGCGGAGAAACCGTGGTAGAAATCGTGTTAAACTCGACGAAACAGAACGTAACACAGTAGGCAGAAGAATAAAGTACCCTTGCATCACTTAATAATTAGCTCAGTTACGTGATATACACAAAAAAATAAATATGGAACCATAAAAATTGACCTACTGTATCAAAGTAACAAGTACAACTTGTAAATTTTCTAATAAGTCAAACAATCAACGACGAGCTGGACTTTTCTTAATTTACTGAACAACACTTCCCTTCACTAATAACCAATTGTTTGACCAGCTAAACAATAAGTTTCTATGTTAACCCTTAGCACTCCTATGTCGAGTGTGGCTCGACATTACATTTTTTGCGTCACCTTTAATGTCTAGCTAGACTCGACTTTATACAACGCAATTTCTAAAATAATAGAAATAATAATACTAATATAATAATAACAATGTCTGTTGCAATACAACTTTTTACCGAGGCCCTCTTTTTTTATATATTTTGCAAATTAATTGAGGACTTTTTGGTAGGTAGCAAAAAGTTAAGGAGTGCAAAGGGTTAATCCTTTCACTACAAAGTGAAGAATCAAATTGTACAACTGAGTCTCATTACCCACGAATAAATTACAGTGTGACGAATTAAACATCGGCATTTTCCGATTTAATTCTCGAGCTAACAAAGGAGCTTTCGCCAATTTAACCTCTTTGCCTACAACAACGTGTGACACTCGTGGCGCGGTAAATGGAATAGGAAATTTTCAAGTTTCGTAAAACCTATAAAATTGAAAATATCAATGACACGCGACGCGAGACAATTATTTCTATAATATTAATATTACGTTAAATTATACGATGTATCAAAAATCAGCTATCGATTTTTATTTTAGCTATTTAATTCGAAACAATTGCGGAGGCAGCGACAATAGAAGTCGTAGGGCAAGAGGTTAATTCAGTTACATAGCACATACGTCATTTTGCCAAGCAAAATAAATCGTATTGTGCACGTAACTGAGTTAGTGAAAGAAGCCTTCTGTTTTTGCTGATATCAAGGGTATCAAGTTCAATCTCCCTCGCTCACGTAGACAATTCCACGAAGCAATTCTTCCTTATTGCCTACGGTGCGACGTACAATTTCTCTTACCCTATCAAATTCTGAGACACAGAAAGAGATTTGTAAAAAGAACATCGACTAGTGATACATACAGAGTGTATAATTCGCATTGACGAGTCTCGCAGCTGCCTCGGGGGGTAATGTACTTAGTACATCTTTATGAGAGAGCAAAGACATTTGCTGTGTGTGCCTCAACTCTCGTTCATCCCTCAATCGCACGTCTTTCGCGTGGCTCACCGTGTGCAACTGCGACAGCCTAAAGGGAAAACTAGCTTGTACAGTGGTACATAAGGAGCTTACTTGTAACAGCAACATTAACACGTTCGCAAATGAGATAGCATGACTCATGACGACAGCCTTGTATCATGTGATGCCGAAGAGAAGTCTCGCGGGACATGTCTCACTTAATTCCTTCGTTAACACTAGATTTACGGGCGTGAAATCTGTTAGATTGCAATATATTAAATAAAGAATTCGGAGAAAGAGGGATCAAGTGCCAAAGATCATAATTCGTTAAGTAATTATTGTATTGTAAAATACAAGTGAAATATTTACTGTACATCTTCTCTGTAAATTTGAGAAATGTTTATAAAACAAGGAGGAACCCGTCAATTTGACGGCTTCCGTAAATCTAGTGTTAAAGCTCGCAAAAGATATGAAGTCCTTTGGCCTGTGGTTCGCTCTGATTCAACTGACGGACAGAGACATCCCTCGTTCTGACGTCATTTTCGATTCTAAATCGTGATTGGCCGATAAAGCCGCACATTCGTTGCGTCGTCATGGGAACGAAAGAAGTGTTTCGTTTTCGGTTGTCATTAGTCGATCCCAGGTTTCCAGGACCGACATGGTGGGGATAGGCGATGCTAGCAACACTCTCTCCTTATCCCGTGGCTCATACCGCGAGACTTCATATATTTTGCGAGCTTTATGCGATTCGGTGTACAGGTGTTTCAAAATGAATTCTCATGACCTACCAGATGTTGTTCTACACCTTTGGATCGGTGGAGATTTACAAAAATAACGAGCCGCAAAATTCGTGAAATGGTAGAAAATTGAGGTGAAATTTTTTTATTGGCTCATCGCATTCGTCTTGTTGCGTAGGTAAAATTATTGAGAGGAACCATGGGTCAGAAACGAACCGTTCTCTTGCAAATTAATGTTAAAGTTGCAATTCCGTGATTGGATTTCCGATCAGGCGGCCATGTCACCCACACAAAGCAAGGAAACACACGAATTAACCTGACTGGATCAAATGTCACATCTACCAATTTAAAGCAAATATTCATTCAAATATGGGTGACGGGGTCATCCAGCCATTAAAGAAAAGCGCATGTGTTTGTTTTTCTCCCCCGGGAGGGTCCTTGAGAGGACCTGAAACCGATCGCAGAGCATTGACATCTTCCTAGCTTTAAACCGGCAGTGTAAAACTTGAGCCAGTAAGGATAATTCGTGTGTTTCTCTCCTTTGTGTGGGCGATCTGGAGGACTGGCTTAATGGTAGGAAATCCAACCACGGATTTCTCAACTTTAACATTAATTTGTAAGATGACGGTTCGTTTGTGACCCATCGATCCTCTCAGACATTTGACCCATGCAACAAGACGAGTGCGATGAGCCAATAAAAAAATTTCCTTGTTAACACGTTCAATGCCACCGATATTTCGCAAGTTTCTTCATTTCTAACGAAATCACAACTTTACAAAGCAGTAACTTCAAAGACAAAAAGAGATTTATAGACAGCAGGACTTTAACCTTTCGAGACCAACGCGTAGATATTTACTGAATTAACAAATTCGTAAATATTACAATTATAAAAATCATATAAAATTTCATTGAATTCAATAGCGCCGGTCACCGGTGACCCCCATGGCACACAACGTGTTAAAAATAATTCCGTGCAGCACAAATCTGAAAGCCAAGAGCAATATAGAAGCACTAAAAATTAATAGGGGGCATAAAAACTATGAGAAAAGTTCATACTGAGATTTATATTTTGACCTCAGTTAAAGTTATTGTAATTTTTGCGTTTTGGCAGATTACGACTGCTTATCTTTTACAATTCTACGGCATCATGTATTATTCATTACGGAAACAGGGTTCAATAGATACGTTATAATTAATGCTCATAACAATTATTGACAGAAAATTAACCTTGAGATCGAAGATAAATATTCCAAGCACTTTTTATAACGGTAAGCATTTGTAGATCGTTGAAACAACAAAGCAGCTGTAAGCTTGAGACAATGTTGAATAAGATAAATGCTAATATGAACTTTTTCCATTGTTTTTATACCTACTATTCATTCTCTATGAAATTGACCCCATACTTCAAGGTATATCAAAAGTAAAACTCACATTTTTTCGTTGATAATTAGAATCAACGATCTCATTTACGAACGTGTTGAAATAATGGATGGTAGCTTATCGGGATTTTGGGATTAATCTAATTACAATTAAGTAAATACAGACAAAGCTGATTTGTACAGACTAAAGGTAAAATACAGATTCCACCGAACCTTTTTCTTTCACGTAATCTTGAATTAAGTTCATACTCCAATAAGCAAGACTACCTTTATGTCCTGATCAGTTAAATTCTTTTCAGAGGTTGGAGAAACTTTTGCAGGCTATAACGAGCTATAGAAGAAAGGTGGAGTCAGCTTTTAGAGGACATAGAATTAATACGACTAAACTGCAACTATAAGCACTATTTTTAAAAAAACTTCTACATGTTCAACAAAATAGGTAACATGAATTTTAAATTTTTAAATGGAGTAACCTTTTTGATCACAAAATTCAACGTTAAAAAAATCTTGACGTACATGTAATTTTCGAGAACATCAAATTTAGGTCTGTTTCCAAATCAAGTAGATTAAGTACAAAATAATAATATAGAGCAATAGGAATTATTTTTGTTTCACTATGCGACGAATCCGTTAAAAACACCAAGAAAAGAAAATTCCAACGATACTAAATTCTTAAAATTTCTTAAAGAAATCAGCTCTTATCGATGTATGTAATATACAAGGTTTATAACAAATGTCTAAGTAAGGATCGTCATATATGTAGAAAATATTATATGAACATGTAATTAAACAATTGAATAAAATAATGTATACGTACGTATGACATCTTACTCAAAGTCACTACCTACACTGACTGTTAAAACCTATTACACTGATTATAAGTCTCCTTGTATACTACTTAAACGATACAGCGTTTAACTCATTTGCATCAGTAAGCGGAATAATACGCGTACGTGGATAATACCTTATCACCAACCGCGGAATATTATTGTCTTTACAATCGTCGAACAAACGTGATGCAAATTGGTTAATGAAAGTACAATTAGCTCGTGAGAAATGGCTACTCGTGAAATACCCCCTCCGCTCGACTGAGTTCGTTTATTCAAAGTCATAAACACACTTCTCTTTTATTGCTTATACGAATCTCAGCAACACAAAAAGGGTATATCTCATTGATGAGCCATTAATCGAACTAATTGCGTGCTGCAAAAAATCAGGTAAAAAAGAAAATTGCACGAAAGGATGAATTACAGACGAAACATACTTCACAGCAAGAGCATCTTTGTCTTCTCCGATCGGAGCATCGATGGCTTCTTTAGCTATTTCAACCGGCCCTTCGGACTTTGAGGGTGACGGATGTTCCACCAATGGCTCTTGCGTTCCGGAAGTTGACGGAGCCTCCGTATTAGGTGACGGAGTAACGTCTGAACCGGCTGCTCTTCTTAATTCCTCGTTAATTCGAATTGCATTTGACAATCGCAACTGCAACGTATCACGTTCTTCGAGTAACTGCATCAGTTCGTGCGTCAATTCCTCGCATCTAACGTCCCGCTGGTGAAGCATGTAAAGAGCAAGATCTAATTCTTGGGAGACCGATTCTCTACCCTCGATACCGGAAGCTTCTGAACTCGAAGAAGCGGATGTATCGACAACAGGGACATCACGTTTCAAGGCATTCTGCATTAATTCGTACTCCTTCAGCTTTTCTTCTAATAGTTTCTGTAAGGCATTAATTTCCGTTTCTCTGGCTTCCAAGGTGTTCCGTAATTCGGTCAATTGTTGTTCTTCCTCTTGGGACAGCCTCATAAGCTCCTCTATGCGAGCATCTTTGTCACGAATTTGAACCGTTAGATTATGCAAATCTGCATCTTTGACGGACAATTCGGCTACGATTCGTTCATTTTCAGCTACGATTCGACCATTTTCAGCTAAAATCCGTTCATTTTCGGCTGAAATTCGTTCATATTCGGTTAACATTCGTTCATTTTCGGCTAATCTTCTACCCTTCTCAGCAAGATTCGTATTCACTTGGAACAGTTCTTCTTCCTTTTGACGTAATTTACTAGTGATCCCCTGTGCCATGATGGATGACGATTCCAATTGTTGTTTCAAGTTCTCTATGTCTTTCTCTCTTAACTGAAGTTCGTACAAAATCTTATGGTTCGCATCGGTGAGCCTCTGTTTTATGTTATCGATCTCCATTTCCTTTTCCCGAAGTTGCTCTGTCAGAATCTCTTCTGTCTTCGCACCCTCTTGTTCGACAATTACCAATTTCCGTATCGCCTCGTCATTCCTCTCGGAGGAAATCTGCGAATCTTCGCAGAAACTACGTAAATTCGAAATCTCCTCCTCCAACTTTCCTATCGTAGAATTCAGCTCTTTGATTTCCTGTTCTTTGGCGAACAGGTCGGTCGATAATTTCTTGATCATCTCGCGAAACTGTACCTCTGAGGACAGTCCAGCTTGGATCTTCACGTTGAAATCGTTCTCTCGCAGAGTGAATTCTAAGTCTTTGATCTCACTTTCCTTCTCATACAACTCGGTCCGTAATCTGATGATCTCCTCTTGATCTTGGAGGACTCTTCCTTCTCTGGAACCTTGAATTATAACCTCCCTTGACAAAAGTTCCATGTCTTGCTCTTTGATTCGTTCTTCCAGGTTGTGCAGCTGCTTCATCGTCTCCATATACTTCTTCTCAGAAGCTTCCAAGAAAGACTCCAATTCAGCTTTCTCATTGTGCAAACAATTGATCCTCCCCTGCATATCCTCGATAATAGCGGGGTACGTGTTTTTGTTCAAAAGGAATTTCAGATGCTCCATCTCGATTTTCTTCTCGTCGAGCTCACTTTGCATCGAATCGATCGTGCTCTGCAAAGTTTCGCAATCGCTGACAATCTTGAAGAAAGGCAAATCATCGATAGTGTCGGAATCAGGTGGTTGATTATTCATTGCCCGTAATTCATTTAACTCTTTGTACATTCTAATCAACGTTTCCTTAGCTGACTCCAATAACGTAGTATTAAATGTTAACTTTCTCTTGGTCTCCTCCAACGTTTCACCCTTGGCTTGCAAGGTAGAACTTAAATACTCTATCTCCTGTTCTAACTTCTTCTTCGAATCATCCGTTTCCTTTAGCTCAGCACGAAGCTGCGCTACTTTGTGCTCATGTTTCTCCAAATCTGTCTTATATTCTTCGCACTGTTTAACGCAACTATCTAAAGATGATGCTTTCGCATTTAGGGCACCTTTTACAATTTCTAATTCTTCCTCCAAACTCTTAATACGGGCTTTGTATTCGTCTACAGAAATCAAAGCTGTTTCGGAGCCCACGAAGTGTCTCGATAAATCTCCAAAGTTTTCAAAATATTTCTGACTATCTGATCCGAAATGTTCTGCATTCTTCTCGGGTTGAGATACTTCGAACTGTTTGGCAAATGTTCCTTCCTTCGCAAAAGGCAATTCTGATTGAGCAGTTTTTACAGGATTATCCTTCTCCGATATGATATTTCGAGCATGTTCCAATTCTTGCTCCAATGCAGCAATTTTATCGATGTATTTTTTCATTTCTTCATAAGTATCGTTCAACGTCGTCTGCATCTGTGACATCTTTTTGGCGGCGTTACGTATCATGGTCTCATTTTCATTGATCTCCATAGCAAGTGCTCGGACAAGTTCTCGATTATCGTCATTGATAAGAGGAATGAGGGACTCTATTCTCCTTTGTTCAATCGATGCACGTTCTTTGTCACTTATGGACTCCCACAGTTTATCGTATTCATTTCTGTATTCCTGTACCTCATCCACTAACTCCTTATAAGATCGCATATTCGAAATCATCGAATCTTCATGGTCTTCTTTCATCTCTGATAGTTTACTCTTCAAATTCTGGACTTCTTGTATTCGAGCATTCAACAGATCCGTGACTTCCAGTAGCGACTCCTTTAAATTCGATATTTCTTTATCCATGGTCGCCGTTTTGTCAATCATTTTCTCCTCTAACTCTGCCTTCTCTTTGAGAACGACTTCCAAATTATTCCGGAGTTCGCTCATCTTCGAGTCTGAGGCTTCTGCTTGATCACGCAAATCGTTAATTTCCAATTCTAACTTTTTCATCTCACAGACTGCCTCCTCCCTTTCACGATCAACTTTCAGTTGCATCTCCACCATTTGCTCACTTGCGTTCATTACACATTGCGAGTACTTTTCACCCGATTCCGTCAGCATAACCTTCAGCTGTGATATACTTGCATTTAACTCGTGCATTTCGGAATTCTGCTTCTCCAGCATGTCTCGGAGTTCTTTGTTCTCCGCGTCGAATGCTTCCAATTCTTTTTTCAGATCTTCTATTTCGTCTTTGTACTTTTTCGATAAGGCCTCAAAGTTTTCATCTTCGGTAGAGGAAGTCTGTTGAAGTTGATCCTGTGTCATCTTGCTAACTCTTTCGAAAGAAACGTTCTCCTGTGTGTCCACCTGAGAGCTATCCTGTCCCGTCAAATTCATTACGCTCTCTTGCAGTCGCCTGTCGAGAGCTTCGATCTTTTCGGACAACTCTTTGTTCCGAATACGTAGAACTTCCATTTCCATGTCCTGTCTTTCCTTCAGCTCCATGTACCTTTCGTTCGCAGAGACAACAACATCGAGACGATTCGCCAAAGCCTCCTTTTCTGCAACGGTATTCTTCTGCTCGTCTCTAACATCACTCAAGGTCTTCTCCAACTTGTTAATCTGCATCTTCAGTTCCTCTTCGATCGCTGAATCCAGCTGATAGAAGTCACTCGCTGATTTCTGCAGCTTAACCTGCTGTTGCAAGTTGTCCAGCTGCACTTTGTACTCCTTCAGCTTCTTTATCATCTTCCCGCTTCTCACCTGAGCATTTTTGTTCTCCTCTAGAATCTTCAGTTTCTCCGCTTCCAAATCTTTGATTCGATCTTGAAGATCGTCTATTTTCGCCCTCAACTGTATCTCTGTACTAGGAACTAACGAGACGGGAACATGCTGATCGCTGACGGCGTCATCAGGGTTCCAACCCCATGACTCTTCGTCAACGTTAAGTTTTTCACTGGATCCTGCATCCCAAGTCGATCCCATTTCTAAATGAGTCGCCTTTTCGATGTTCTCTTCCTGCTCTATTGGCTTCGAAGAAATATCTGATTCCGTTAAAGCAACCGATTCGTTGACGAGAGCTCCAACAGTGGCTTGTCCTTTATCGACAGAATTCTTATGATATTCCTCCAAAGCTTGGGTAAGATTTGCAACAAGTTCCTTCGCTTCGTCTCGTTCACGCTGTACTTTCTCAATATCTGCCTGCAAACTTCGTCCAACTTCAATCGAATCCTTTAATTCCTCCATCGACCTTGATAAATCGTTTACTTGCAATTGCAGCAAGTCCCTTTCCTTCGTTGTGTTCGATATATGTCGTTCCAATTCCCGTATTAATTCAGGATCCGTCGAATTCTTCAATTCTGCTTCCAAATTGCAGATCTGAAGTTTATAAGTATCGAGCTGCTGATATTGTTGATCACGCTCAACGATTGCTCTGTCCAATGTTTCCCTGGTAGAATTCAATTCCGCTATCAATTCCTTTATTTGACCGTCTTTGATGGAAATTTCATTCTTCAATTCGTTAGTCATGATATTCTGCTGATCCTGCTGTGCTATCATTTGCAAACTAACGTTATTTAAGTGCGCATTCTCCCTATCCTTTTCAGCCAAGTGATGCTCAAGCCTCTCTACGTCCGATCGTGTCTTGTACAGGTTTTCCTGCGATACTTTCAATTCTTCCGTGTACTGACTGTAATTCTGCAACATTTGCGATCTCTCTTCGGCCATTAAGGTTTGCATGTGTTCAATCTCTTGAGTTAGATTGGAACACTGAGCTTCCTTTTCGTGCAGTAAATTCTGCAATCTGCTTACCTCCTTGTTACCTAAAATATCAGATTGCGGAGCGAACGACGTGCCGAAAATTTTCGAAGCATCGAACAACTGTGGCGCATTGTCCTGTTCGTCCGATGGACGATCAAATATCGATGTTTCCCTCTTAACTATCGTAGATTCTTTAACTGGTTCGATGCTTTGCTTCTTATGCAATTCCAATTCACTCTCTAAGTCCTCTATCCTCTTCTGACTGGAATTTTGAGCGACTTTCAGACTTTCAACTTCTTGCTCCAAGCCGTCTCTCGCGTTCATCAACAATTTCTCCTTCTCCACTAATTGTTGCTTCTCATTCTCAAACAGACTCAACTGCGACTTTAATTCCTGTTGAAGCTGATCGGCGCGATTCTGAGCATTCTGCACTTCCTTATGCATATTCAAGAGCTCCGTTTCCTTATCTTCACACTTCCTCGATAAGTCGACATTTAGCAAATCAACCCTCTCCAATCTCTCAACCTTTTCTGCCATTTCTTCCAACGTTCGATTCGTCAGACTTATGTTGTCGTCCAAAGTAATATTCGCGGACTGGAGCTCTTCAATTTTGTCTGCTAATTCTTTATTTTCTTTCAGCGCGTCGCTCAATTTCGCCTTAAGCTCCTCGTGAGTAGCCAACAGACTATTGTTCTCCAACAGAAAACTGGCATAAGGTTCAACCAAATCACTGTTGCGCTGAACAGGTTGATCCGTGTAGTTGTTAAATCGAAGCATGGCGTTTCCTATAGAATTACCTAATTCCTTGTCCAAATTCTCAATCTCAGCCTTTTGTTCCTGCACATTTTGTTCGAGCGCTTGAACCAATAACTGATAACGCTCACATTGGTCGCAATATTGTGCAGCAGTTGCTTTCGTATCCTCTTCAGTGAAATCTTCCTCGGACGTCTGAGTAGTTGCAGTTGTAGTGCTTGCAATTACTTTCTGCAACTGCTCCACGAATAAACGTCGTTCTTCAGCTTCTCTTTCAGCATTTTCCAGCTTCTCGTTAATCTGCGTCTGCTTCGACAACAGCAAACCGTTCTCAGCATGAAGATTCTTTATCAACGCAAGTTGTTCCACGTACTCCGTCTCCATCACTTGCATTCTCACACTTAATTCTCTCGCTCTTTCTTTCACTTCCTCCAACTCCAATTGTTTACGTTCGTTGTCGCGGATGACTTCTTGCTTGTAGGATTCATACTCGGCCGATATGTTCTCCTTGACCTCTTTCTCGGCAGTTAACCGTGAAGTGAGAGATTCAATGTCTGCTCGTAAATCAACGATCTCCTCCTCCATCTCCGTTATCTGTCGAACAAGTACAACCATCTCTTCTTTAGAGTTCGATAAATCGTTCTTCAGATTGTCCATATTTTTGAGAGCCTCGGCTGTCTCGTTTCTCGCTTGAATCAACTTGTCCTCCAAGTCTGCTATCTTATTGTCCTTCTCTCTCAACGCGATCTCAACTTCCTGAATCCTCTTGTTTTTCGCTTCCTTCTCGTCCTTCTCCGTCGTCCATTTTTCCTCCAGCTCGACGACACGCGTCTCAAGTTCTTGGCACAATGCCGTTTTCTTCTTCAACGTGGCTGCTATTTTCTTCATTTTCTCCAACTGCGCCTGTATTTTGCCCTCCGAATCCGCCAGCTGTCGTTCCAAATCTGCGATCTTGTTCTCCAAGCTGACTTTAACTTCTTCCGTTACACTCTGTCCCAGCTGTTTTTCCTTTTCTTCCAACAGGCTCTCCTTTTCTTCCAACAGTCTCTCCTTTTCTCTCAACTCGCCCTTTAACACTTCGAATTCTTCATTCCTGGCATTCAAGTCGCCGAACAAATTTTCTAATCTTTGATTTTGCATCTCAATGTCCTCCGTATGTTTCAATTTCAGCTGTTCTGTTTGTTTGTACGCATTCTTTAATTCCGTTTGCAAGGCATCGACGAATTTAGCATTATTGTCCATGATATTCTGTAATTCCCAAATTCCCGATTCCAAGTGTTCATTAGTCGCAGTTAGGTCAGTAAGTTTTTGCTCCTTCTCGGATAGTTGATTTCGCACGTGCTCATTGCTTTGCGACAGATTCTGCACTTTTTGCAACAAGACATCGTTTTCTTGCATAATTATATTCATTTTACTTTCAATTTCATTAAGAGCCATATCCTTATCCGTTAACTTAGTTGCTAATTCGTTGTAAACTTCTATGGGTTTGGATTCTTGCAGCTTGTCGCTTAATTCCGTAATATCTTTTCTTAAAGCATAAATTTCTTCTTCCTTGTTCTTTATAGCATTGTTGAGATTTGCAATTTCCTCTCTAACCGTAGTTAATGCACTATCCTTTTCTTGTATCTGACTTCTAGAGTTATTAAGTTCGTCCTGCAAACTATCAATTGCGATCATTTCATTTTGCAACTGTACGTATTTGGCATTTAATTCTTCATCCTTAGTACGAATAATGTGCTTCAAATTAACAAGTTCCTCATCTTTTGCAGATACTTCCGTGTATCCTTCTTCGAGCTTCAATTCCAGCGATGTTATAGTAGTTTCTAATTGTTGCTTCAACAGATCCGCCGCTGTGTCCTTCTCCTTCCTTTCTTCCAATAAAATTTCATTTTCACGTTGCAACATCTTGAATCCTTCTTCGATAGAAGCTTTTCCTGCTTCGAGTGCTTGCATCTTGTCCTGCATTTCGTTGCATTTATATCCCATATCCTCGATGGTTTGCATCATCTCCTTCAATTCAGCTTCTAAGCCTTCAGCTTTCTTTCCAGATGCTTCATATTCCGCGATTAGTTTGCCTTTCTCTTCCAATTCTCTCTCTTTGTTTGCAAATTTAATCTTCATCTCGTCGATGAAACTTGTCTGTTCGCCGATTATTTTCTTACAATCCTCTATCTCACGTTCCAAGTCAGCGACGATTTTAGATTCTACTTGCTGAGACGTAGATTCGTCAGATTTTCGGGACTCGGATAATTCGTCGTTAGACTTATGCAAGAGCGAACTAATTTCTTCGTGTAATTCCTGTCTTTCGTGGGCGACACTTTCCTTTTCTTCATTTAATCTCTCCAGCTTATCGATCAGCTCCAATCTTTCCTTAGCCGAATTATCCGACATCATTTGCTCGATTTTGAAATGTAACTCTTCCTTTTCCCGGCTCACTTCGTTCAGATTTTCCTTCATTCTTTCATTGAACTCTTCAAGCTGAGAGACTTGCGTAAGTACACGATTATTTTCCTCGAGCAGTTCTTCGATCTTGGACTTCAAGTTTTCCTCCTCCGTTGAATCGGCGAATTGATCTTTGGTATCTGCATCCCTTTTCGATCTATCAGAAGTTACGTTCGCTTCAGCCTCTAACTGAAGAATACGATCTTCCAATTTAACACGCGTATTAATCATATCGTTGTTTTCCACTGTCAAATCATCAATTCGCTTCTGAAGGCTATTATTCTCTTCGGTAAGATCCATTACTTGTGCTTTAAACTTCGTCAATTCTAAAGATCGATCGTTACTCTCCTCAAGTAAAGTCTCGGATTGTATCTTCGTCTCGGAATCTAAACTGGAAGGATCAATCCGACTAGATTCTATGTATTTAATATATTCCTCGAGTTTTGTAAGTTTAATCACAAGTTCATTGTGTTCCTGAGTGAGGAGCTCGAGTTTTGTCATATTTTCACTATGTTCTGGAATACGCTCGAAAGATTCGGTGGAACCGGCGTCAGAGGAACCTTTTTCCTCCATTCTACTTAATTTCGTTGTTAAATCGCTATTTTCTTGCGTCAATTGGCCGATCTTCTTTAACAGCTCATGCTTATCGGTATCGTTTATACTTTCGAAAGATTCTGTAGAACCGGCATGCGAGTTTCCTTTCTCTTCGAATTTACTTAACTTGAGGGTTAATTCATTATTCTTCTGCGTCAAGTCCTCGATTTTCTTCAGTAGATCGCTCTTATCAGATTCTTGTATAGCTTCGAAGGATTCGGTTGATCCAGTATCGGAAGTACCTTTCTCCTTCATCTTCGTTATCTTATTGTACAGGTCGGAATTTTCTTGCGTCAAAACCTCGATCCTCTTCAGTAACTCTGCAGAATTCGTTTCCGGTGAAGATTCCAAATTACTTTCATCTTGCGCTTTATGCGTGGCTTCTAATTGTTCTTCAAGATCGACGACTTTCATCTCTGCAGTTACTCGAAGATTCTCAGACTCGGCATTTTCCGTTTCCAAAGCTGAAATCTCTTGTTTCGCCGTATGGAGCTCTGAAACATATGCCGCGACATATTCTTCAAAAAGTTATATATCGATTCTTCACGGTTGCAAATCAGCATCGATTCTTTGTTCTTTCTACAGATAATCATTTACTGAAAATAATGCATTACCTTGAGTAAGATCTAATTTTTGACTCTCTAAGGTAGCGATGGCCTCAATATGCATCTCAATCTCTTTTGTTTGAGCAGAAACCTTAGTTTCGAGGTCAGCAATGCGCTCTTGCCAGTCTCCTGCTGAGGCTGTGCAGATCGTACAATATGCTAATGACGTTATATGTAACTCACGTTTACCAGTAGCAAGCGCAAAGCAAGCAATTGATATTGTTAATTGTAAATGTAAATGTAGGAGAGTCCAAATTTCGGTGCAGGAAATAGTCTTTTTCTGATCGCTTTGAAAAATTTCATCATTTTACTGGCAAAAACTTCGAAGCTTGATATTTTAGTTAACGCCACTCTTCAGGTTGTTAGATAAGTTTACTTGTTAGTAGCATTTACTTCGAGTAAAATATTAATTGCATAAGTATCTTTAAAGGGTTGGAGATATTAGGCCAAACTTATTATGCATATATCGCATGACCGTATCTCGTTAATACTCGATCATTCATCGCGAAATGGTAAAAAGATAAGAAGATAATTGTTTTAGTTCTTCATGCAAATAAATTCAACTATTCTATAAGAAAACGAATTATGATATAAATAATCTAATAAATAATTCTACTTCTACGAATCAGAGTATAGCAAACTTTGACAAGTAAAGTAGGTACCATGTTACATTAAAATAGCAATAGCTATTCGGCATAATAGAATTCATTAGTATTCTCAATCGATGTATATACAGTTAAATATATCTAAGCTAATCGTACAAAGTACTCCATCACCAAAAACCAGCATAATCCTAAAAACATTCGGTATCGTTGTGTCCGCCTCAAACAATGCGGATTTAAGCCTCGAGTGTAGAGGAATTCATTACTAAAATACTAAAACAGCATTAACTTTCCAAATACTAAATAATTACCAAAGTGCTTCGCAATATATTGCGGAATTTACGTCTATATACATTAGAATACATTTTTTTCATGGCAAGGAACGGAACGCTATAGATGTCGTGTCGTCTTTAGTATAATATATATATGTGAACAACACATTGCATGTAGAATTGGTTGTAAAATTTACAATGGAAACAGCAACGACAGAGTTTCTGTCCTGGTTCCTACCTTTAAGCTCGTCAAAGTCTACCAGACTCAGCTGAAGGTTACCTTTCTCCTCCTCTAGTAATGCCACTTGATTCCCCAGTCTGACAAGCTCTGCGTTTGCGTCGGACACCTAGTTTAAGATCCATAAACATAAATCTTTTCTCAATACCCACGTAGAATTTTGATTTTAAACTACATTTATCGTGGTTTTGAGTCTTTCGCGGCCATTGTTAGGTATACAATGATTTGCGTTTTTCGGGTTCAAGCCGCGTTGTGAAATGCTTGAACCCGAAAAACGCAAACCATTGTATACATTTATCGTATGCCTGATACGAATGTCAATTGCTCGCTTTCATTCATTTACAATTTTATAATCGATAATATTTATCTTGGATTGAATAACCGAATAAAATAGTACTTAACACGTTGACGACCGATCACGCAAATCTCCGGGTTTAGCCGGCCGAACGTTGACGATTGGTCACTGAGATTTCCGTTTTTCCACACGTATATACTTTATCGTGTTTTTCTTTACTTCAAATTATTGGTATACGATCCTATTTGTTAATATGTATTGGAAAATGTTTTCTCTAGCATATATGATTGTTATCTGCGTTTTATTTTATTACGTAATGGTTATTCAACTTTTTACGCATTTTCAAGTTCATAACATGTGTAGCCCGAAATGTCGCTGGGCATTCTTCTGTGAAGAAATTCGTACAAATATTATTTTCTTGTAATATAAGAAGAATACTATCCCCCAACGTTTAATGAAGGACACAAATTTAGCTTTTTAGTAACAGAGTTGATGCCGTGGCTCGTTTTACTCGGAGCTAAGAGCACAGCTCTTCTTCACCGAATCTACGATCAGTTAGTGCAAAATGGTCTTTCAAAAGAACAACAAATGCGGTATTTCATTATCCACACGCTAGCGAGGCCTTCCAGCTCATGAAAATTTTTATTTTATTAAAAACTGTTAAAGCATAATAAACTAATTTTAGTGCAGTAATGTCGTTTGAGTTAAAAGCCTATTGTACGCCCGATCCTGCGTGAAAGGATGGAGATCAAATACCCGGTCGTCAACGTGTTAATCGAACGTAACGTAAGATAATCATAAAAGACGAATGTTCGAGTAATCTCACCATTTTGAAGTTCTCCAATTGCTTCTGCAGGTTCTTCACTTTGCTCCTATGCTGCGCTTTCATCTTTATCATAGTTTTATTTAAGTCCTCTAATTCCTTCGTAAGTCTCGCCACTTTGTCGTCCTCTTTAGCCGTTGCACTTTCGTTCGTTAATTTTGCAGCGATATCAGACTTCTCTGCTTCGAGCTGATGTACCAACTTTTCCAGATCGTTGATTTTATTGGAGAATTGCTCGTTTTCTACCGTTACATCTGCTAATTGTTTTTGCAATTCCGTTTTAGATTCTTCTTCGAGAAGCTTGTTGGATTGCTTGAGCTCTTCTACAAAGCCTTCTAACTCTGCTATTCTGTTATCCTTCTCCATAATTGCCCCGTTACCGTGTACAGACGCATTTACAATCCTATCTTGCATATCGGCAATGCTCTTCTGTAGTTCATACTTCTCGTCTTGTAACCGCTTATTACCCTGTTCCAATTTTTCTAACTTAAACAATAAATCGTCAACTTTCGGATCTTTCACTATTCCGATACCCGACTCTAATTGAAATATTCGTTCATTAGCTTCGGCATACTTTAACTCGTAATCGTTTAACTGCTGAAGAAGATGATCATTTTTCGCTTTAAGAGAAGATTCGATTAATACGAAATTTTCCTGCATGGACTTCATGGCATCTTTGGTTTCTGCTAAAGTATCCATCGTGGAACGCGAGAAATCGATGCTTGCCGACTCCGATCGTTTTTGTTCGTCCATCTGCTGCTCGAGTCTATATATAAACAAGAGTTGAGGTTTTGAGGCTTTCGCGGTTATCGTTAACTGAACAATGGTTTTGAATTTTCGGATTTAAGCCGCGTTGATTGTTGTCAGATATATCAGATCACCCTAATGAAGCCAGCTGCAATGCTGGCGAAACATCGGATGTTTTACAACACTCAACGCGGCTTAAACTCGAAAATTTAAAATCATTGTTCATAGAAATAAGAGATTTGAAAGTAACATTGTATTTCTAAGTGTTTTGTATTTTTAAACAAAATCGTATGCATACTGTTTAATAGTTCCTTCCAATTCCGTTACTCTGTTATCCCTCTCTCCGAGTTGATTTAAAAGGCTGTCATTTTTACTTTTCAACGAAGTTTCGAGTAGAACAAAATGTTCTTGCATCGTTCGCATTTCATCCTTCGTATCTTCTAGAGTATCCAATGTCGTTTTTCCTTTTTTCGAAAGATCAGCGGACATTAATGTAACGGCTAGTGTTTTTGATTCAATGACGGAATCCTTTTCCTTCAAGTTTTCCTGGAGATCCAAAACGGTTGCTTCGAGGTCCAAAATCTTATTAGCCAGTTCTTTGATTTTATTCTCCTTTTCCTGCATATCTTCAATTTGTATCGGCGACATAATCTGAAATTTAAATCTCAAAATAAATCTTCAAATAAAACTACCGGAATGAGGTATAAATCAGGAAACTAACATCCGATGTAACCACGATCGGCATTATGGGAGTGACAGATAATTGATCCTTTTGCATCCCCATTATTGCTGTATCTTTTTCTTCCAATTGTTGTCTAATAGCTTCTACTTTTTCTTCCACGGCTCGTTTAGTTTCAGTCATTTCCTTGCTGCGCCGCTCAAACACTTTCCTATTTTCTGCTAATTTCTTCTGAAGTAAAGTAGATTTTGCTTTCGGGGTTTTTGCTTGGCTGATGTCATCGATCGTTTCTTCAACCATGCCGGTTAAAGCTGCGTCTGTCTTAGGCAACTGGGTTGTATCTTTAGGCGATGAATTTCCTTCTTTACTTCGACGCGACAGCTTCGCTCTGGATTTAATTTTGGAAAGCCTTCTTGCATATTCCTGTATTTACAGAATGCAATGCTTAAGTTCAATTATATTCTTCTCATTGTTCTCAAATAGTATCGGAATATAAAAATAATGTGTTACGTCGTAAAAACAGTTTCATTACCTGAACTTCTTCTTCCTTTTGTTTTATACTCTGCTTATTTTTTAACATGACTTCCTTCAGGGATTCCAATTGACTCTTATTTTGTTCACACTTTTCTTTTGCATGTGTCACAGTTTCGGAAGGCTCTCCTTCCACCGTCCCCGGTGGTTCCTCCGATGCACCCCACATGGTGAACTGTAAGATTATAAGCAACGTAAACCACTTCATGTTTCGTGAAGTACTAACTTAGGTTCTCATGTGCAAAGAATTATCGACTCAATGGCAGTGAAAGTTTGCATAAAGTGGCCAGACACTGTGTCACCTACTGCTCTCATTTTCATGGACTAATTGGATAAAAGCTCGACTGGGGTAAACTAATTATATTACTACTGCATAGGTAGAAAACGTTGGAACACGCTATGTCTGACCTTCAAATATACGGATATACTAGTGGCGACGCAGCAAATAATGTTTAAACCTAATATGTTTTCAGATACTTTTATTTGAAATAGACAATAGAAGCATGCGCCATATACCTTGCATAGTATGACTTTTTCTACAAGATTTATATAAAGTCAGAATATTTCATTATGCCTGATATAATGCAAATTATTAATCTGTTTTCGCAATATTTAGTTGAAAAATTTGGATTGGTTCGCAGAAAATCAATAGATTTATATGTGTTTGAAAAAGAAATTGAAAGAGTATTAAACAAAAACAAATACTTAACTATAGTTTAACCATAGTTAAATTGAATTATTTTATACAACATAACTTAAACATATAGCAAGTAGGTAAATTCAGGTTGTCACAATTATTCAAAATCATGCAAATATCTTTAACTATGAAATTAACGGTTGTTATTAACCCCTTGCCCAACAATAACGAGTGACACTCTTGACGCGATGAACGAAATACGAAATATCGAAGTTTTTGAAAAACTACAAAATTGAAAATATCAGTGGAACACGAAACGATCAAATTATTTCCATATTATTAATGTTACGTTAAAACATACGATATATCAGGTTTAACTCATCAATTTTTATTCATTCAATTTAATTCTAAGTCATTGCGCAAGCAATAACAAAATTAATCGTAAAGCAAGGTGTTAAGTAGCAATTACAATAAATTCTTAAACAAATCCACGTATGCTTCACGCTGTTTATCTATAGCGTAAGGAATACGTAAATATAACCGTATAACAGTGTTGACATCGATGAGCAGGATACATATACAAAACTATAATGATATTAAGCGTAACGAAAGGTAACCTACAAATTATTTCTACCGTACGAAACTACATGTCGACATGAAAACACGAAAGTGCTTCGCTCCTGACAGTGACTGACATAAATAAAAGTACAGGAGAAGTTTTGAACACGTAGCAAAGTGACGTAATACTCGCTATGGTGAAAAATGTAATTCGTTACTGTGCAACGATGAAAAGGGGACAGAACATGTAAAATTAACCTAACTCTACGTAAACGTGACATGCAAATGGTAAGCTTTCGCAGAATAGTTTACTTTCGTAGGCTTATTTACCTTTATCTATCTTCCTGGAAATGTCAAGATGGGAATACGTCACTATTCGTGCACATATTTCGGTTATGTGCAGTTACCATTCACGTCTCCGTACCATCCGAAATTATAAACATGCAGAAACTGTGGGCTTTACAATATTTACAGTGTTTCTATTAACAATCATACATAAATGCCGTGCAAATCACGATTTCACGTTCCACAATGTGAAGTCTACATCACTCCCATTAAGGCCGGAAACAGTTGGACATTCTCGTTTGTGCTGCCGCGTCGCGGAAATTTCAACTACGATTGCAGGCGGCCCATGTCAAGATTTGCACCGTACTTTATTTAAACATTGCGATATTTCTTATGCTACTCGTACATGATATCGATATTCGCGTAAATTTTCTAATAATTATTGTGGCAAAGCTTTCTAATTGGTTTTATCTCGTATACATTTTATAGGAGATTTTTTCAACTTTTTCTTTGCTGATGTCGCAGACTAGAGTGTCGAAATGTCGATGTAAATGTAACTTTATGGAATTTGTAAATTTAACATGAAAAAAAGGAAATCAGTATAAATATAGCATTTTGCATGTTTCGTTACAATTGACAAAGAAATGTGATATATTTTTGCATATTTAATATGATAAAGAAGTGTCTTCTCGTAAGAATGTTTCAATATTGTGAAAAGAATGGCCTTCAATAACATTTTTGAAATAAAATCGAGCGCAATGTGAAAATATAAAGTCAATTGTCATAAATTCTGCCGTAAAATTCAGAATATTACCTTAAAAACTTGAATATTCATTATCTATCAAAAGTTTGAGTGCCCGCTACATTATACTTCATAACGAAAACTCTCCTCTTCAAATTATCACATAACACCCAATACATAATAGAAAAAAAAGACGAAATGCAATTTTACCATTTAGCACTATCAATCAAAGGTGTATCCCATCATATCTAAAGTAAACAATCCCAAGCGAATAAATTACCTTAAGATAAAATATTGATAAGACATCAGCAACATTCCGACGTCTCATAGAAATACGCGTTTCAGTTTCCAACGAAAAGACTCATCCCACCGTTATCTCTTCAAATTGAACAATAAAAAGTTCAAAAAGTTCTATAAAGATAAAGTAAAACAATCATTTTTAACACGTTGAAAACGCATCAATACCATCAAAGACATTGTACACACAACAGGTGATAACAGCTGATTCATACGTGACATGTCTCAACGACGCGCCTTGCAGTTTCTAGTCGATAAGGTAGATCGTCCTCCGACCCTTATTTTTTTTTCGAACTATCGACAACATTAAGCTTACACGTCAAATAAACAAAATAGCAACATGACGTGCAAAACACCCGATGCCCATAACAACCTGTATTATATGCTATATAACGTCCATCATTCTATATATACGCTGGACGTATATATATGTATATATACAAGCATACTCGAGTTGTACGTGCTTGGCGCTACGGCGCATTTGCCAGTATCAACGGTCTGCGTCTATCGACTATCGTGTGTACCGTGGCAAATGCAATCCACTGACCCATCAACGAGGATTTACGTTCATTTTTTCGAGTAAACCATCACCGGCCATGATGGACGTGCAGAGACAGTGCAAAGGTAGGAGAGAACATATTGACCTTTATCGTTGACACCTTCGAACAGGCAGAATTCAAAGATGCATAATGACACGGCTGCTGTGACAAGTTCGCAAGGAAATACGAAACGCGGAATTCGTTGAACCGTGTTGCCTCGTTTTCTACGCAGTCGATCGAGTTTATTGCACCTCGTTTCCTTTTAGAGTTTCTATCGTAGAACTCCTTTGTTGGAATCGGTCGTGCTCTCTCTTTTTTACTTGTACTTAACAATCGTTCCTGTTGACGTATATCGGGTGGTACATTGTGTACGATAAGGGTATAGTTTTTTTTTGGAGGGAAAAAGAGAAGCTGGGTAGGCGAAGTGAATAAGCATTCGATAATCGATTGGTCTTGAAAAAAAAAAATAGCAATTACCCTTTGTTTACTTTCCTTGATGGCTCGACTGCGATACGTTACGTTGCGGCTATGTGGGAAAAGGCTGTTCCTGTAATACCATCTTGTTCGCGGATACGATCACAGACACAACAAAGGACGTGCGTGATATGGATTTGATCAATAACGAAATTTGTGTTTTCATCGTGGCATTAACGTGACCCGGTTTCTCTGCAATTTAACACTATGTGTACCATGAAAAAATATGCTGTAAATGTACAGACGATAGGGTAGAACGGGAAGAATTCTTGAGTGAGATTGACTTCCTTTTCGGTGGATTGTGCGATGCCAATTGTTGTAGTTCTAAAAGTGCTTTAGCTATTGGATTGCAGTTTTTCATATATCTACGAAATTTTCATTCTACGTTTATTGTTAAAAGACTCTCTTTAACGAGTTGTAAAACAGCTACGGATCTATTAACCCTTTGCATTCCTTATTTTTTTTACCTACAAACAACTCCTTAATTAATTTGCAAAATTTATCAAAACATGGGGCCTCGGTAAACAGTTGTATTGGAGCAGAAATTCTTATTATTATATTATCATTATTATTACTATTATTTTAGAAATTGCATTGTATAAAGTCGACGTTAAAGTGTCGTAAGAAATGTAATGTTGAGTCACACTCGACATAGGAGTGGAGACAAAGGGTTAACAATCGTTGCAAGACGTTTAATTGTACGAATATGTAAACAGACCTATGTAAAATGATTTTCGACGAGTTTCTTTATGTTTCGTTATTTTATATCTATCGTGATAGGTTCGTAATTAACAATTACTTAACAACGTTTTATATTTATGCTATGTAACGCTTTACGAATGCCAACAATATTGTCGGTGTTCCTCAGCATTTACGATTGAAAGAAATCTGACATTTAAAGGAGAGCTAATTAAACATAAGTTCGCAATATCTCGTGTATATTATTTATGCGATGTTCTATACGTATTTATTGATCACCGATAATTGACTTAATACTTCTATTATGTATTACCGTTTCCTCCCGGCAATGAATGTTCGATATGTGAATAATTTGTCATTAATTACTTATTCATTTTAAATTGATAACAAGTTTGTAAATAGCATCATTACAGTTTGAAATATAATTTTATAAAATCTACTCATGTGAAATAAAAACTTGTATTGCTTCTTTATTTAGTCGTGTGAAATATCGAAATTAAGATTAGCTGAAATCTGCACATTTCAAAGTGTTTTCTCAATGATGAATCAGCAATACTTTAAAAGATTCATACGTAATATTAAAAATGAAATTGCCGATTTCACGTTTAACGAACCATACGTATAAAACAGAGATCGCTTGAAAAAGAATCTATTTAATGTTACGTCCGCGATTTTAATTTCATCTTCTCACCTTATTTTCATCACAGATTATTACATTTATATTAAATTATCTCGTCATTAGGTATATCTGAAAAGATACACGTACATTTTGAAACTGATATGCGCTTCATTTATTCGTGAATTTACTTCAAGCTAAACTATTGTAAGAATTATACGAAACGCGCCGCAAAAAGTTCGTGTCTACAAAATTACTATGGTAATTGTAGCTGATCAAGGTTAAAGAGTATTCACATTCCGCGATAAAATAAAACGATATCTTTTTAAACGATTATTTGATAAACAATTAGGTTATTACACTTGGCAGGGATGCCTTGATAACGCTCTGTGGATTGCGTTAAACGAAGCTAACGTTAATGAGCGTGTGCAGATACGTTATCGTTGATTTCAGTGTCAAATTTCGAAACACGAACTCGTGTATGTACCCGCAGATAATGCAACGTAGTTGCACTCATCGCATTTGTACTTATATTGCACTCGCTCTTGCAAGAATTATGCAGCAATTTTAAGAAATCATCCGGAGTCAGACGATATGTTTTATTCGAAAGTAAAACTTTATTTCTAAAGTCTTACGGGGAATGAATTTATTTTTCTCAAATACCGGGTGGTCGAGAAGTCGCTAGATTATTTTCAAGTACGATAAATGTTTTGCTATTAATTTCTTTAACATTAAAACTATCAAGGCGTATAAATGAGTGAGCCCTACAGAAAATATTCCACTTGTACCTTACAAAATCTGAATTACTTAATTGATCATCCTTTTCAGCTGTTGATTTCTCTTTTTCCAAAGTACTTATTCGGTATATTTAAATATAATGGACTAGCTGTATCCTGCGCGCGCTGCTACGCCTACAAAAATGGGATTTAACACTAGATTTACGGAAGCCGTCAAATTAACGGGTTCCCAATTGTCTTAAAAATCTTTCTTAAATTTACAGAGACGCTTTACAGCAGATATTTCACGTGTATTTTGTAATACAATAATAACTTAACGAATTACCATCTTTGCCGCTTCATCTTTCTTTTTTCAAAGTCCTTATTTAATATATTGCAATTTAACAGATTTAACGCCCGTAAATCTAGTGTTAAAGAAAACTCATCATAACAATTCTTTTATTGAAGTGCTCTTAGATATACAATATTTTTTTGTGGGTCAGCAACCTTCGCGGGCATGCGCACAACAACATATCAAAGTTTCATCGCAATTGGATGATCGGTTCAGAAATGCATAAGGGTTAAACAAACAAACATTCACTTTTATATATAAGAAGAAGAAGATAGATATAGCGTTGATAGTTCTAGTATTAAATTAAGAAGGAAATGGTAGCTGTTTGAGGGACATAATCTGCAAAACTAAGTAAAAACCAGTTCCGAAAAGCATATTTATCACTAGAACTATCGACGTTGAATCTATTATAGTCTATCATATTAAATAAGTACTTTGAAAAAAGAGGAATCTAGAGGCGGAAAGGATGATCGATTCGGTGATTTATGTTCTTTGACATGGACGTAGAGTATTTATTCTATGAGTTTTCTATAAACTTGGAGAATTTTTGGAAAAAAATTGTGTACCGGTCATTTTGACCGGTTGGTAGTTCTAGTGTGATATTGTTTATAAGACAATAAATGTGATTTTTTAATGGATTAAATAGTTGTTCTATTTTTAAATTGTATAGTGACTTTTAGGTCACCCTGTATTAATTGATTCATTTGCGTTACGATACAATGTTTCACGGCGTCAGTCGTTGAACGAGGATGAAAGGACATATTTTTACTCCTAATTACTTCAATTATGTTAATTAATTGTGTTAATTCAATCATGTTGTTAATTAATTTCAATCAACCGATTATTAAACTCCGGATTTTTATGCATTTATGACATATTTAACGCTTGTAAAATGTACTAAAAGCGTTTCATATGAAAAATATCTGAAATATCCAAGACTTATTGTAACATTCAGCCAAAGAAATCTCTGCTTGGGTGCTTTTTTCTTAGCTGCGTTTATCAAACTTTATATTTGCATAAACATCCGCAGTGTATAAATAACAATGCCATAATGTTTAAAGTTCATAGTACAATCATCAAATATTGCATCAACCGGTAGCGCCATTAACCTTAAAACTGCCGGCGTTAAATCTACTGTATTTCAATATATTAAATAAGTACTTTGAAAAAGTGGGAATTAACATATTGCTGACCGGTCACGAGATAACTTGTGTTTGCACTTGCATTAGCTGCATCAATTATACCACACCGAAAAAATTACTAAAACACATAATACGTATAAACTATAAACATATAGAAGATATGTACAAAGTTTCATTTAAATTCATTGCGTATAAATAAAGTATACTGAAGTTTATTTAGATTATTTCAATTTCATACGCAATTACAGAAAAAATAGCCGGTGACGCGAGATAACTTCTACGTAAAATTGCCGGTCAACAATGTGTTAAGAGGTGGAAAAGATGATCGATTAGATACGTTATGTTTCTTCAGACGCACGTAGAATTAATTCTAATTTAATTAATTAATTCTATAATTCTTCTGTAAGCTTGGAGAATTTTTGGAAAGAATTGTGTACCCGTCATTTTCACTGATTTGGTATTTCTAGTGTTAAAACTCATTTCTTTCATGAATACTGAAGATACGTTTCAGATACGTGTTTCCATCGGCACGAATTTCAATAAGTCTGTCTAATATTAGGAATTTCATCGGGCGCAGAATGCGTCAGGCTTTTATTAACACCCGAATTGTCTCTGACTGAATTGTTTATCCACAGCTGTCTAAAAGTAGAGCTGTTTTGTCGAAAGCAGAGTGCACCTAGCCTTAACGCGTTAACGTGCCATGGCAATTTCGGAACTTTCCGCTTGACTCATAATCAGGCAGATCAACGATGATCTACGACACAGACGATGCCTCTAACTCTCTTACTACGCATAGAATTACAAACGATACTATTTTCAAACTGATAACGTACGATATACGCCTCAAAACAAGCTCAGCACATTCACATGAACCGTTTATTTTGAAAGTCGCAAAGGTCACTTTCTTTTTAACCCATTGAGCACTATCACTCATAAATGCGCTTGAAGAAGCAACTTTGTTACAGATTATCGACGCATCTATGTACACTTAGAGTGGAAATATTGAAATGTAACTGTTGAAATATAATGGTGCGAGTAATTTTTAATTTTTTTAGCTTAAACTTCTGAATTTCTAACAAATCGAGAGCTTTTGATCGCGAAGGATATTATTTTTCTGTATGCTAAAAAGTCTAAGTCCGCAAAGGGTTAAATCGAGATGTTTATGGTTTGCGTTAATATACTTTTGCAAAATTTCATACTTACATTTCTCAATATAAATATATAAATTATTTCGTGTGGTGAGTAAAAATTCCCTTTTGTTCATTACGGTAAAGCCACTTTCAAGATAAACGGCTCATATTATTAGTCGCATAAGCAGTACGTTTTAATACAGTGGATTAAGTTCACATTGGATCTACCGACGATTAATTCAATCAATGTACTTCAGAATGTCAAGCAAAAAGCTTTATCGATCTAATCGTTTAAAACGTACGAGATTGAGAAAGAAACAGCGTCAAAAATGTCAACAGAATTTACAACAAATTCAAAACAAGTCATTTTCACCACGTCGCTAAACCTAGTGTTAAAACGTGAAAGTTCCATTTGACCTAAATCGAAGGTGCACCGTAATTCATTAACAGTTCATGCGACTCATTTTGTTCACTATTTCCGCTAAAATATTAATTTTTCCTTTATTATTTTACTCGTGTCAATAAAAGTTCGCATCACGTTTAGCAAGAGGTTTAAAAAATGCCGAACGTTGGTTCGGAATCCATCTAAAACAGTATGTCCTAGGCAAAATGGCCACGGCAGCTGAACACGAAAAAATACGAAACCAAATTAAACAAAAAATGTCTAATGAGTCAAATAATTATATCATCCGTTATATTTGAAAGTAGTAGAATTCCCTTTCTCCTTAAGTTGATATTTGAGAATTCCAACGAGAGCTTCCATGCCGATGAAATCATAGGAATATATCATTCCATTTACTTTACCATTTGAAATGCGAAAAGAAGGCACCTATGTTTACCCTAGAGCTAACTTGAACACACTTTTGTCCAAAATGGACTTCTACTACTTTCATTTTTATTATCCGTGGTCCGGAATCCATCTAAAACCGTAAGTCCTAGGCGAAGCAACCGTAGCAATCGAAGCCGCATTGCGAAACAGCAACAACCACTTTCAAAACAGCACAAATGAGACACACCTTCGCAGACCGAGCTGAAATACGTATGAAAATCACAACCTAAACGGAAAATCCATCGCAGGTAACT
The DNA here is from genome assembly GCA_963989415.1 of Cerceris ruficornis. Taxonomy (NCBI): domain Eukaryota; kingdom Metazoa; phylum Arthropoda; class Insecta; order Hymenoptera; family Crabronidae; genus Cerceris; species Cerceris ruficornis. The sequence continues at coordinate 11,390,265 of OZ022517.1, read as the reverse complement.
CACGTGGCACGAAACGAGCCAAGGGTTAGAAAAGAGTGCGATGAATCGGGAGAATAACGAAGCGAAATGTTTAACGAAAAAGCAGAGCAAGTGGAGGGGCTATTTAGTCGAAGTATAGTTACGATCGAACACGAGGGTCAGCGCGTTTCATTTGACAAGGCGATACTGTTCGTGGACGGACGAACGTGAATCTCGAAAGCGTCCAGTCCGCTCGTGTGAGCAGCGCCGATTTCCTTTCGAAACCAGTTCTTCGCTCGTGCTGCCGATGGCATAAACCTTAACGATGTTTCGACTGAAAGCTCCGGGAAAGGCGCAGAACTCGAAGAAACAATCGGTCAAGCATTCGCGGAAGATATGTGAGTCGTACACGTTCAATCCAGCATTTTTCGAATTAATTCCAATCCCTTTGACGATGGAACATACGGGCGATTTGTTTTGGGATTCTTTCTCCCGAAAATTGACGATTGTATTTAATCTATGAAACAGTGAATTTCATTTAAACGATGAAAGTGTTTCAACAGTTTCTCTATGAACATGGTAAACTTATTTTAAATCTGTTGTAAATGTTCCTGAAATTTGTAACGCTGCTCCTTCTTTAATCTTGTACGTCCATGTTGTAGATTGCGAGCGATTAAATCGGTGAAACAATGAATTTAATTTAAACGGTGAAAGTGTTTTAACGGTTGCTCTATGAACATGTTAAATTTATTCTGCATTTTTTGTAAATGTTCCTGAAATTTCTAACGCTGTTCCATCTTCAAATTTCTACTTCCATGTTGTAGATTGCGAGCGATTAAATCGACAAAGTTTTCTCCCCATCTTATTTCTCTTCTTCTAACTTATTTATATGACTTTTTTAAACATGTCGAATTAATTGTCGGTAGATCTAGTGTTAAATAAAGTCCAAAGGAGAGTATGCCGAGCTTGTATCTTCTTATTTTCGGCTAACTTGAGGTTTTTAAAGGCGTGCAAATATATAATAATTATCAAAGAATTTGTTGAAAACATTATGAAATTAACTATTTTCATCCATCTGTGTCATCGAGATCTGCGAATATCTATGTTATACGGTAATAAGGAAGAAGATACGCCATATCCTTCGAGCGTCCCTGGACTTTGATAGGCGCAAACTGCACACAAGCCAGTTGACATATTACAATAAATGACGCCAGTCGTATGGCTAGAACATTTCTACCTGTGTTTTTATATATGTTTGCCATTTGAATTATGTATCGTTATACGTAAATCCCCGGTAGACTGGATTTCCTCGACGATTTTCTGATTCGCCAACGAGATACTTATAACAGCTCCATCTTTGGAGCTTTCCGTGAATAGGAGAAATTCAATTTATCCGGTACACTTGGAAATTTCAAATCGGCAGATTACTCGAACGTAACCTCTCTTACAGCCATCGTCAATTCGTCGATTCACTTCTGTGACAATAAGATCAGGGTAACAAAGCACTTTAAAGTCTCTATAGATGAGACTTATTGTTCAGCTTTATTCTGAGCCGGTCATCCTGTTTGGCCACGCGTAAAGCCGGTTCTCTGTTGTGATAATACTGTAAATTAAGCACTGACGTATCGTACGCGAAGCATCGGTGGAACCTGATGTTCCATGATGTTGATACTGTACAACTGGTATGACCAATGTCCCTATTAAGTATCTCATACGTCATTTGTCTCCCTAAATTGAGAAATATAATTAGTTTTGTAATTCCTTTGTCCATTTACTTCACCGCCGTATCTTCTCTGTAACTCGTAATTATTGCGAGGAATACAAATTAATCCGAAATTTGTATTCGTCTCGATAATTGAGTCGCTCAGGAGCCAATGCGGATAAGTCCATTTTTCGATAATTTCTGTTTTTTGCAAATTTTAATAGAATGAAGTTTATTCCATTAAAATTTACAAAAATCCGTGAATATCAAAAAATGGACTTAACCGCATTGGCTTCTGAGTGACTCAATTATCGGGAGGAATACAAATTTTGCATTAACTTTGAATAAAGTTCATTCTATTAAAATTTACAAAAATTAGAAAATTAAAAAAAAATTGACTTAACCGCGTTGACTTCTGAGCGACTCAATTATCGCGAGGAATACAAATTTCGGATTAATTTTGAATAAAGTTCATTCTATTAACACTTATAAAAATCAGAAAATTTAAAAAAAATTAACTTAACCGCATTGGCTTCTGAGCGACTCAATTGAGTCATAAAGAAGGTACAGAAGTGAAATAAAATGATAAAGGAGTTATTGTACCTATGAAATACTGTTTAGCCTAAGTTCCTTTAATTGTGTTATTTGTATTATTGAAATTCCTCCTTAAAAGTATTTTTAAACACTTAACAATATTTAATATAATTATCCGATAATTATGTATCTGAAGGTGCATGTTGATTTGTAATAAATATGTAGAAGTATAATCAGTGCTTTTAATTTATAAGTAGGAAACACTTTGTTATAAAATTAACGTGAATCATATAATATCTGTTATACCGTCGTTTAATTTCAATTTACAATTCTAGCCATTAACGTAAAAAGTTAAGTGTCCTTTGAAAATACAAATGAATTTTTGTCCCCGCGGAATGTAAAGTAAATAATTCTGAGTACCGGAGTGATCGGATAATGAAGTTTGAGTTTAAATGAAATATTCTTAATCGGTAGCGGAGAATTGCAAAGCGTTCGCGCCGAAATCGTTGAAAAACTGACAAACAAAGCCGTATCGCATTACTGTAATCCAACAACAATTTCAATCTCGCATAGGAGATATAACCCAGGAGTTTGGAATTCTCGTAAACAAAAATCGTTCTTATCGATTCGAAGATAAACCTCGTAAAATTCCTTCGAGAATAATAAGTGATCTCGAGAGATTCAAGTAATTTTAGACGGACGATTGAGAAATTCGGTATAAACGGATGTGTACACGTCAATGTCTTTTACGCAGATCACATTGCATAAGCGAATTGAATGAGCAAAATTGTGCGTGCGTACCAGACGAATGTGGGTTAAGTGTGATAAAGAAATGGCAATTTAAACACCCAATGCCCTCTGTGGTAAAATTTCATACCGCATTCTCAGCGAATGTATGGTAAATTTATCTATGAGTTCGTTTACAAAATATGAGCCGTTATTTTTAAAACTGATATGAGTCCATTTTTGAAAAAATTGTGTTCAAGTTTGTTTCAGGTAAACGTATGTGCCTTCTTTTAGCACTTTACATGACAAAGTAAATAGAATGAAATATCCTCATGATTTCGTCCTGAAATGTTCAACTTCTCAACTCTCAACAACTCTCAAATGCCTCAACATAAGAAAGAGTCTTGTACCAATTTCGAATATAACGGCTCGTATAATTCTTTTGATTCATTGGACATTTTTTGTTTCATTTTGTTTTGTAGTTTTTCGTGTTCAGTTGCTCTGACGAATTTCCCCTAGGGCCCACGGTTTTAGGTGGATTCCGAACTGCCAATAATAAAATTGAAAGTAGTAGAAGTCCATCTTGGAGAAAAGTGTGTTCAAGTTAGCTGTAGGATAAACATAGGTGTCTTCTTTTCGCATTTCAAATGGTAAATTAAATAGAATAATATATCCTTATGATTTTGCCCAAAAAGGTACAAAGGTTACGTGTCATAGCAAGAAAGCTTCTGTACTAACTCTCAAATATCTAAACTTAGGAGAAAGGGACTTCTACTACTTTCAGATATAAGGGATGTGAAAATGACTTGTTTTGAACTGTTTCTAAATCCTTCTGACATTTTTGGCGCTGTTTCTTTCTGAATCTTCTACGTCTATCTTGTACGTTGTAATCGATTAGATCGATGAAGCTTTTTGCATCATTAGTCATTTTTTGTTTGGATTTTTTCGTGTTCAACTGCTGTGGGAATTTCGCCTAGGGCCTGCTGTGTTTGGTGGATTCCGAACCAACGTTAGACATTTTTTAACAATAACCCTACCGACTTTACGCATACTTATTTTTACCATAGCAGATGTTTTGACCGGTTATGAAATAACGACAAATACATTTCTGTAAGAAATGCCAGACTGTCAACTTACAGGAAACAATGTTACAAACAGTCTTTACTTAATAATACAAAAAATACGTATATTCATTCCATTGAAACGGTTCTTCGACCGCGAATGTTGCGGTTGGTGTTAAACCTCGTGCTAAACGTGATGTAAACTTTTATTTAACCTCTTAGCCTACAATAACGTGTAACACTCGTGGAGCGGTAAATGGAATAGGAAATTTTCGAATTTCGTAAAACGTATAAAATTGAAAATATCAATGAGACGCAACGCGATAAACTATTTCTATAATATTGATATTAAGTTAAATCGCACGATATATCGGAATCACTGGCCATTTTTTATTTTAGCAATTTAATTCTGAATCGTTGCGGAGGCAGTCACAAAAGAAGTCGTAGGGCAAGATGAGGAGAATAATAACGTAATATAGATAATAATTGAAAAATTAATTTTTCAGCGAAGAAAGTACAGACAATGAGGCCATTGTCTGATGTGAAAATTTATGTATCAGCATTAATTTTCTATTTTAGCACTCAGACCACGATATGTGCTACTTTCATTAAAGATTACTGATTTTAAAACTACTTTCAAATAGAATGTCTTTAATGCTATTGATGTTTAGAATAAATCAGATTATACTTATTATCAGCAGTGATTAACGTTCATTAAACAGCTCTTATCAAAATGAAAAAATATTTGAATACTGATCTATTGCAGGCCTGTGTTATCGTAAGTGCAGCCTGAACCAAGGTCCAACATAGAATTTATTGCTCATTGTTAATTCTCTAGCTGTTTTCCTGCTGGAATATGATTTCAAGAATTTTAGAGTTAGCAAAAAATAGGGAAAGTCACTCGTTAAATACGTCACGCGAATGAGGTTTTATGCTACTGAGACTGCTATAGTACTTAAAAAAACATTAAATCTACCAAGTCGGTCGAAATGACCGGTTCCAAGTTTTTTCGAAAAATTCCCCAAACTGATAGGAGAACAATATAAATAAATATTTCGCGTCTGTCTTATAAAAGAAAAATTATTTAGCTGATCATATTTTTCACCTCTTGATTCCTCCTTTTCCAAAAAATTTAGCATATTTAAACACAATTGGTATAAAGTCGATAGTTCTAGACTTAAATCTGCCTGTTGCTTCGGAATTTGTTTTGTTATTTCGAACGGAAGAGTTCATATTTTAATATTGCTACGACAAAAACAACCAAGAAATATCAATTCTTGTATTATGAATTTTGACATTTTCTTTCTATGCTAATATTCGAATTTTGAATTTTCTATTTGCTTGGATTTATGTTCACGGATAAACGAGGAAAATATTCCAATTTTGAATGATGGTTAACTATGTACTTCTTATTCTTCTTCATTCTTTTTCAAGGAAAAATGCACTTTCCTCGTTGACAACGAAGATAGTAATTAAAATAAGAGAAAGTAAAAATGAGAAGATAAAGAAAGCTTCTTTGAAACAAACAAATATTTAAAAAAACGGGTGTATCTGTTGCAATAATTATTTTAATTCTTGCGCAATGACGATAATAACGCAGATATGTAAAGTGAGGGACCAGAAACAAGGCACTTGGGACGGGAGGGGAGATTGCTCTCGCACCACTTATCCCCACCATATCGGTCTTGGAAACCTGAGATCGACAAATGACAACCGAAAATAAAACACTCCTTTCGTCGTTCACATGACGACGCAACGAATGTGCGGGTCTCTCTTGCCAATAGCGCGTCAAAATCGAAAATCCGTCGGGCGAATCAGAGAAAATCAATCCTCAAGTGCCTTGCTTCTGGTCCCTCAGTATATGTATCTTGCAGCGCAGATTATAACAGTCAACAAAAAAAAATTTATAATTCCGTATACTTCGGATATGAAGCGGAATATGCCGACAAATTAATCTTAATTTCATACTGAAATTCATACTGAAAATAAATTAAGAAGATTTCCTTTGTTCACATATTTACAGAATCTTCAGTCTATGTTGTACTCGAAAATTACAAAGCCATCTTTCATTTTTCAAAACTGCAATTGACTTTAGTAAAACAACACTTTACTATAATTTATTTACTAAAATACGTTTTGGATAGCTTAATGGGCACAATATTGAAAGGAAAATATAAATTCAAATATTAATTTCAGTAACCCCTGCAACCAGTGGTGGTGGTGGTAAAAACCCGACCCCTCCGACTCTTCTTTCAAGTTTAAGAAGCGTTCTTTTTGTCATCGGCACCGTAGTCATCGGGTTCGCTGCATTTTGTAATTCTCTGACATGGTAAATAATTATTTTAATTAATAACAAATAAAGCATTCCACAATTATACAAATTTCCATATTTGAAAATTTCATGCAAATACCAAATTCCATATTTCGTGTAATTTTTTCCACTTGCGTAACTGCAAATCTGGGTGGTGGAGTTTTGTTTCACTTTACTAACTAAAATAATGCATGCTCGAAATGCTTAGAATAAGCATTAATTTAGTCTAATTAATTAGATTCATGGTGATTTGAATAAAGTTCACGTTAAAGAAAGTAACTCGAGATCGACATCGAAAAGAATATTTCAATGTTCAAAAATTGTCGTAAAATCATTCAATCTCCATAATAATCTTGGCCATACATGTCTTGGAAGATCGCAATTTTGCTTCCCATATTTAAACACGACCAACAGGTATTTAAAAGTATTTCCATTTTTTCAGGCATTTGCAGAGATTTTGGGGAGCCTCCGGTGACTTTTGGCAAGCACAATGGGACAAAATCTTAGACAAGATAGGCGATGAACCGATAACGCTCTGGGTTTATGGTAAATATCACAAATACTTTGATAATATCAAAATTTCCAAAAAAAATCCGAAAGAAAATGGAATTTCCATACAGTCGCAACTTTACCTCAAACTACAGAAACGTTATCGATGTCTTTCTCTCTCATGAAACAATGCAACGCTTAACCGTTCGCGGACGGAGACATTTTTGAATATTGAGAGATAACCATTTATTTTACGATCCAAAGCCACCTTTTTATTAGCAAGTTAGGCTGTTAATGTATGTACATTATAAATTACTATTTGTTTAATCATATTTCAACGGTTGTATTTCAATTTTTCAACTCTAACTGTGTATGTAAGCAGCGATAAATTATAATTAAATTTTTTCTCAGGCCACATATATGCGTCGCTAGTCCTCAAGGGGTTAAGGTGGTATTCCCATCTCGACCTTTGGAAAAGTCGTTTTTTTTTGCATTATCTTAAAGTAAACATCTTCGAGAACACTTTTGTCAAAGGATATGCCGGAATTCGTAAAAATAACGAAGATATAGATATTTAAGAAGGCCAAAAAGGTAGCACGAGAAATGGGAGTACCCCCTTAATTCCAAAGAATATGAATAGAGATTTACGTTTAATCACCTTTTCAGGTACACTGGGTCTGACGTTCATCGTTTACTGGGTTTTCGGCGGTATCTATACGCTTTTAGATATAACTAATCGACCGGCTGCATTACGAAGATACAAAATTCAACCCGGCACAAACGAGCCTGTCGACACGAGGGAATTGTGCAGAGTAATCGCTCAAGTACTATTCAATCAGATCGTCGTTGGATTTCCTTTGGCGTTTATTAGCTATCGGTGTATGGAATGGCGAGGTTTCCCCTCCGTTCGCGAATTACCGACCTTCCACTGGGTACTCGTTGAAATTGCCATTCATATATTATTCGAGGAAATTGGATTTTATTACTCGCACAGGTACGTATGACGTCTTCAGAGCCGCGGTAATTACATATCAACTCCTGTTTGCGAATGAACATTGATTCTCTTACTATCTCTGCATTTCGTACATGTAAAACTGTTGAGTATGTTTTCTTCGCACTCTGGCTTTAATTCCTACGGTCATTTCGCCTAGAAGCTACTGCTTTAAATGAGTTCCGAGCCATCGAGGATATAACATACATATCGCATAGAAAAAATGTCCCAAAAGTGATGGAGGATAATTTGAAACTCAAGCCCATTAATTGCGAGTTCGAATCTTTACCTCCTCACCCGCCACAACCCCTTTTTCCTATCTTAATTCTTTCTTTCTTTTGAATTTTTAGACTTTGACTGCTTTTACTGCTAACAAAAATCCCAAAAGTGATAGAGGTGGATTTCGAATTCGAGCCCAGTGATTGCGACTTCGAACCTTTACCTCCTTACCCAATATAGCCTCCAAATGAATTTGTTCATTTCTTGTAATTCCACAGAGTATATGCGAAATAGTTCTAGCAATTAGGATAAGCTAAAGTGTTTTTCTGCATAAAGATAGACAAGATGGCAGACAAGAAATATTGTCCGATTTGATGTTTACAGAATGAGATAATGGCGGCGCGTAAAATAACTGTGGTTGCAATTATTACCGTCAGCTCAATTCCGGATAATCTAATAGAGGATATTATTCTTTCAGATTTCTTCACAGTCGCTATCTGTATAAATATATACACAAACAGCATCACGAATGGACGGCTCCAATTGCTGTGACTGCCATGTATAGCCATCCTTTGGAGCACATCGGCTCGAATCTGTTACCGCCATTTTTGGGAGTATTTATCGTCGGCTCTCACGTGGCTACAGCTTGGCTCTGGTTTTCCCTCGCTATCCTTTCAACGTTGAATGCTCACTCTGGTTATCATTTGCCGTTCTTCCCGTCTCCGGAAGCTCATGATTTTCATCATCTGAAGTGAGGAATACACTTTTTCTTTCACCTTCAACTCTCTGACCTTCTTTGGTATTTCAGATGAAAGCGGGTGGATTTAAGGAGTAATTTTGGTCACCGTCGTATTTTCGGAAAGATGGAAGGATGAAAAAAGAAAAGACATGCCTGTTTTTTAAAACTCTATGGCCAGAATTGTCTTATAAAGTTTAATTGCATGATATCGTGTTTCCCCGAAAATAAGACCCAGTCTTATATTAACCCCTTGCCGTACCATTTCGTTTGTGACTGAATTCGCAATAACTCAGAATTCATTGCTGAAATAACAATCACCCCTGATTTTTAATATAGCATATAACTTAACGCACTATTAATAACATAGAAATAATTTGATCGTATCGTGACCCACTGATATATTTAGTTTAACACGTTGAACGCCACGGTATTTTGCTAGTTTCATCATTTCTACTGAAGTGATAGTTTTTCTATTAAAATCACATCTTTACAAAGCAGACATTTTAAAGACACAAATAGATATATAGTCATCAGGACTTTAACTTTTGGACGCCAATACTTCAATACTTAAAGTATTAGAAAATTTATAAATATTACAATTTAAAACTCATGAAATTTCATTGAATTCAATAGCGCTGGTCATCGGTGACCCCCATGGTATTCAATGAGTTAACAGTTTTTCGAAAACTTCCAAATTTCCTATTCCATTTATCGTGTCACGAGTGCCACTCGTTATTACACGGTAAGGGGTTAATTTTGTGCCCGGTAAATGCATTAGGGCTTATTTTCGGCGTAGGGATTACAAGATTGCGAGAAAAAATGCGAAAACACAAAACGACGTCCTGTGTTCTTATGTAAAAGGAAATAATTATAGAAATTCATGTTTTTAGAAACCGCATAACCAGAGTCATACAGCGCTAGTCTATGCATTTTTCACTAAGTCTTATTTTCAGGGTAGGGCTTATATTTAAATCATCCTTTGAGATCGTAGTAGGATTTATTTCGGGTCTATTTTCGGGGAAACACGGTAGCGTGCTGTCGAAAAATCAAAATTTTCTAATATTAAATACGATGGCTTACTAAGATGGCAAATAATTTCAAAGAATAGAAACACGTGTATATCGTTATTTGAAATTCAGAAGAAATGTATCTTTCGTGTGACCAAAATGCATCCTTTACAAAATCCTTCCAATATCATCGGAAGTAGCTCCTTTATCAATTTATGGCAATCACGTCAGAAAGGATTGGTCAGGTTGATTAAAATGAGGCATTTTCCGTCTTGTAAATTATTATCGTTGTACTATTTCAGGTTTAACCAATGCTTCGGCGTTCTCGGCGTTTTGGATCGCATTCACGGGACGGATTTGCAGTTCCGCAATTCCAGGGCTTATCATCGCCATGTGATGATGCTTAGCTTGGTACCTGCCAGGGAAGTATTTCCGGATGAATCGAAGTACAAGTCCAAATAGAAAGATGCGAGCGGAAATCGTGATGGTCGTTGAAAGTTTGCGAGACAAAAGCTGCCTGTAAGGTTACTTCGGCGTTCGAAGTACTTTATATTATTATTCTTGATCGAGTACGGTCGACTAGTGAAGTAATAATTGCCAGATACGAAGGCTGATACTTTTCATCTGGTTAACTAATTGGTCGATCCGACAAACGTTTCCTACGTGTATATTTTCTTATTTTTCAAATTTCTCCAACTCCAATGTAGATTGAGTTAATCGGAACAACGTTCCGTTAAATTAATACAATTCATCGTGGCATTGCGGTGATTTATTAAAAAGCAATTAAGCTTGTTAATGTCAGATTAAAACACGTATATTTCAGCGGGCAGCTGACATTATATTGATATTAATTGGAATGCAGTGAGATGTGTTACACCCTAATCACTCGATTACGTTTTTAAAACACGTATGTATTTCATAGTTGGAATACAATACCAACAATTGATGGTATTCACTCGGAACGAAGAGTTCTGAAATACCATAAAAATCTACGTACAATTCTGTTTTTTACGATGACGCATTAGGTATCATTTTACGAAGCTATTCGCAAATTGTAGGTTTAAATGCAAGAAGAAATTCTTGTTAAAATGTTGTTTTACGCAGTAACTGTTCTACTTGGATAATTATAAAAATTCTGTAAGGTATTATAAACAGATTTACTATATCCGTGAAAAAGAAAAAAGAAGGAAATGAACATTAGATCACAAAAATATTTTTTTTACGATAAAATAATTCCGTGATTATATTGTCTAGAATTGTATCGGCGATTTCGGCAAGATATTATCATGTAATGTATACACGATAATGCAATATTCTTAAAGAATCGAATTTATAAATTATGTTTCTATTGAAATCGTAACATCAAGACGAATCTATTTATGATAATTACTATTTTTATATTTAGTTCCATAATGAAAGCAATGACTTAAAATAAATATAGTCTAAACTGTAAGTGAGGAGTGTAGCGATAGCTATAGTACGATGACAACTATACTAGATTATTATGACCCATTAAAAGAATGAAAGAAACAAAAATTATGCACTTTTAAGCTTTAACATTGCATAAATTAAATTAAGTCACGCAGTAGCTATAAAGTTATTTGGTATTTGTAAATTAATGTTTAATCTTTCAAAGGGCGAGTTTCACAAACAAACCACGTAGCAGCAATTTGATTTTTTTCATCTCGATATAAAGAACAACTTTTATTAATAATCTTCCGGGCATACCTGACGAGCACGAATGCCGAAAATAATTACATAATTAATTAATACGATACACTACAATTAACGATGGTCAAAATGATGTACAAATAAAGTCCTGTAATTTGTCAGTTGTTACAGAAAGTTACTATGTTATTGCAGATAATGATCAACAGTGTAAGATTTGTAATTTACATGTAATACCAGCATTACTGATTTTGTGTACCTATATATAAAAAGAAAACTTATTAATAAAATATCTCGAAAAGTATACATATATTACATTTCTATGGTCCGTATACCAAACAGCTTTAAAATGACAACACAGTTTTAATTACAAATGCTTATATTTTATAACAATATGAATAGTTTCTTACATACAATGTATATATAAAAATAATGGTCATTATTGCTTTATTTTTTTATACTTCGACAAGATACAGATTTCAAAAACTTTTAAACAGAAAAGCAAGTTCTGTGGCAAACTCGGCTTTTATAAATAACAATTGCAGAAACTTTCGATAGACGATGGAATTTTATAAATTAATTTCCCGTGTTAGTAACAAGTCGACAATTCACCTAAGTATAATCTCATTTATGGCAATAATTTCTATTCCGCGCAAAACAACGATTTTTTTTTTTTAGTTTATTTCTAACGAAAGAGACAATGAAACTAGAAATATAATAACATTATACAATAATTGCTATGAATAATCGTAAAGATTATCTTATATGAATTAAACGCTTCTTTGGTGGGATATGTATTAATTACAATTTACAAGATACCACAGAATTTATCGTAGAAAGCATGGAACACGTAACGAAATGTTGGAATCTCCAAGAAAATCGTGTGGAAATGGTCATTAGCAAACGTTTCCTCAAATAAGCAATTTTTCGGCTATCACAATTTTTAATCTTACTTTATTTAACAATTAAAATTCACCATTATTATTGTCCAATCTACCAACTAGACTCCCAACAATTCTTTCTTCAATATCATAGCACCAAAATGGACCTGATAAATCGTAAAAACACGTATCGAAATTGCGTACATCCTATCTGAAATTATTGCACAGTCGTAAAAACATTTTTCCAGAAGTCACTTCGACATAGATATACGCATTCACAAAATTGTTTGTAAAAATTCTAACATCATTTGAAGTTTCACAAAATCAAATGCAATTAATGTTTCCCTGGCGCAGTACGCGTTTGTGTAATATTATTTACTAATAACATTATGGCCAAGTTATACTTCTCTTCGCCGTTACTTCCACACTGGTTTCCTCAAATGCCATTATTCTAGGACTAAAATTATATAGCTTGCCGGTATCGATTGAAATAATATTTTCCTATATTAACACAAATTGTTATAGAACAGATACCGAATAGAAAGTCTCGTACTAACCGAGCAATTTACTAAGAGTACCATGTATAGATGCAAGCTGCGGCAAGAGAGAATATTTTAATCCATTACATAAATGGTACAGTTGATGGATTGCAGATACAATGGCAAAGCGGCATATTGACTTTTCACGTACATACGCTGCGAATACAATATACTATACCATTAACCTGTTAACCGGGTAGGACGTAATATTTCGTCATACCAGGAAGACAACTCTAATGCGTATGACGATGTTTTTCGTCGTGGCCATTTTTAAATATGGTATGTTGAACGCATTACGTCTTACGTTATTCTTTTCCATTAAATTCTAGCGTGGTACTTTAGGTGTGATAATATTATTTCTCACTGCGAAGAAAAAAAGTCTCCAGTTTGAAACGAGTTGAACAAAAGTTAATTTCCCGGTTAACAGATTAATACTTCAGCTGCTGTGTAGTATAGGAAAGAAGCAAGTTGTTTTTCACAGCTAAAAGGTCGAGATATTGTTTCATAAAGCAGAGTAGACAATGTCGAATAACCCATTAATAGGATCCATTTCTGTACAATGCCCACTATGTCAAATGCAGAATCATCGAGTCATTATACCACTATAAGCTGTACTTAAATGCTCTGTGGCTTTCAGGCTCATTATTCTATGAGATTTTGTTTATTCTTTGTTGCTAATTAAAGAATAAAATCAATATAACTAAACAATAGCATAGATACATAAGTAAAACTGGAATCTTTTTAAATATTTTCCTGATAGATTATTTCATTCCATTCGCTGTATTATCTTTTGCAGATATTAATCGTTGTACATTCCATCGATAAGGAAGTCCATCCTTCGGTAGTGTCTTTTATCCCAACAATCTCTACCCTGTTTATATACAATGAAACTAGCAGCAGCTAGTAACGGTACCACTATTACAGTAATGACAATTGGTACAATGTAATCAATTTTTCTTGGCATACCAAGGGGTGAACTCTTCGTTGGTGATGCTCGTATAGGCTTATCAACTTCAAGCTCCCCTATCGTTACTGTCGGCTTCGGTTTATGTATCTTTACCGAGGATGCTTTAGAAGTAGCAGTAGTCGACGGCATTTGCTGTGACACATTTGTCTCTTGCGAATTGGTATTGTCAATGGTAATAGAACTACTATTTACATGTCCATCATTAATATCTGTAGTTTTTGTATTATTTATATCAATATTATGTTCTTTATCAATATGGATGGCTTTAGTTACAGCAGAAGTATCTGCCACTGGTTTTGTGTCAATAAGTGTAGATTCATTTAACACTGGCTTCGTTGTCTGTACTTCCGCGGTAATCGGATTTGCTCCTTTCCTTGCAACAATTTTAGATGAAGTACTGTTTCTCGATATTACAACAGTATTATCTGTCTTCTTTGATACGCTATCGTTTGCATTCAAATTATCAGAGAGACTTGGCGAATGCGGGTCAACAGCTGGTACGTGTTCAGTAGTAGTCGAAATTGAAATTGGCCCTCCTTCACCAGCGAATGCCGGACTAGTACCATTTTTCTGTAATTACATTTACATGTGCTTCTACGTACTTTTGATCTACATCAAATTTCAAAAATGATAGGAAATTTCGTTCCATAAATAAAAAGTACGACGAAAGTTCTTTATTAAATTGGTAAAGAGAGACTAAAGTAGTTTTAAAGATATACAACAAATTGACAATTTTATGTGTTAAATGAATATATTATTAGACCTTATAGCGCAATTCTTATCAGATTTATTCAATGAAGAAATTTTAGTAGAATTCGATCGGCAAGCGGTGACCGACGATTAAATCGAGAATTTTTAAGTATCCTTACATTGAAATGTAAACGTTCAAGGTAAATTATTATCTACGTACAGGCATTTTTGCAGAAGTAATGGGCTCAGTTACAGATTCAGTGACAGAAGTTAAAGAATGATCATCATTCTTCGTGGATGCATTTCCGGAACTTGTAATTAGGGTCGTAGCATCTGTTTTAACTTCATTAGTGACAGGTGAGGTTAGAGCGGATACTACCCATACAAACAGTATTAATCCATAAAGATTTGATGTCACAATCGAGCTCATTCTTTCAATTAGATAAGTGACTTTTCACGATGCTCGTGAATACGATTAAATCTGATAAAAGTTTTATAAAAATATAGAAAAACTAAAAAAAATAAGTGGTCCGAACCACCGAGAAACTCGTCAGTCCATGGCCATCGCGCAACTGGTGCGTAGGTGTGTACATAAGTGTTGGTGTGTACTTACCCACATTACTTCCATCTTTTCCTTTCAGATTTCACTTTACGCGCCATTTTGCATAGAGACCGCAAATTATAACAAGCTTACAATTGGTTACAATCCAAGAAACATTTTGATTTCTTGTCCGTCTTAGAAATCAGTTGGATAGTGCTTCACGAAACGCCGGGATTTTCAAATTGTTTATAAATTTTATTGATAACTTTATACTTTATATTCCAGTTTAATTTAAATTATTTTTCGTTTAGAGAACGCTATACTGTTGGCATGTTTCTTCAATATCGTTTAGCGCAATTCAAATTATGAAAATCTATGAAACGTTAGGTCCATCCTATACTTCGTTTATAGTTCCGTTCAATGGATAAGTTATCGATCAATTGTCAATATTGACTATAAGCGCTCCCACGTATAGGAATTCGAATTACAACAATTTCGATTACTTCATTTTTCCTCAATAGAATAAGAAAATAGAGAAATAAAGCTATTGTTTCTTATCGTTGTAATTACTGCATTTTCTAAATAGAAATATCTCCTGGTTAGCTACTGCTATACTACTATCTCCGTCACTGAAAAACACCGATGCTAGAGTATAGTAAAATGCGTATACTTTTGCAAAAGTAATGTTTTCGATCACGTAAAAATAAAAGCGTGCATAAAAATTGGACAGAAAAATGGCTATGAATTATTCCCCTAATGTTCTCTTCATATATTATTTGTAATTAAGTCTTACTATCCAAGCTAGTTTAGCACAGTGCTTCTTAATATTAAAACTACCGACGTTAAATCTCTTATATTTCAATATATTTCATAAGAACTTTGAAAGAAGGAGAATTAAGAGGTGGAAAAGATGATCGATTCGGTAATTTATATTTTATGAGATGAACGTAAAACATCTATTCTATGACTCTCCTATAAACTTGGAGAATTTTTGGAAAAAATTGTGTACCAGCCATTTTTACTGATTCGGTAGTTCTAGTGTTAACCTTTTTTAGGATTATTTTCGTGACGGTCTCTTGACAATTTTCGATTGCTTGCGGACCCTGTAAAATGAATTGCACTTAACATATAGGCTACTGTTACTGAAACTTTTTTTGACAGACAGTTATTTACTCTGAAAAGACCGGTGCTATTGAATTCAATGAAATTTCATATGACTTTTAAATTGTAATATTTACGAAGTTGTTAATTCAGTTGATATTTACGCGTTGGTCTCAAAAAGGCAAAGTCCTGCTGTCTATATATTTCCTTGTGTCTTTAAAACTTCTGCTCTGTAAAGATGTGATTTTTATAGAAAAAGTTTAACTTCAATAGAAATGAAGAAACTAGCGAAATACCGGCGGCATTCAACGTGTTAACCGGTGCTCCGTGAACTTATAATTACAGAAAGTCTTGAATATACAATAATTTTGTTTGGTACTAATCCAGAAACCTTCACGAGCATGCGCACAACAACATATCAAAGTTTCATGGCAATCGGATGATGGGTTTAGGAATGCATAAGGGACAAACAAACAAACATTCATTTTTATATATATAGAAGATAGATTGACCGATATGTAAACTGTTATATATGTGATTTTTAATATATTATGCAATATAAAAAATATATATACTGTTTTATTTTACAGCTCTGCTTCGCAAAGATCTTACCAAATTGCAAGTATTCCATTCTAAAAAGTTTAAGAATCATTGCCGTCGAGGACCACGGAAGCCAGTTTGAGAACCGCTGGTTTAGGAATATTTATCGTAACCACTGGCCAAATACTTTCTATAATGTAATTTACAAACATTTTTTTAATAATCGCTTAATCTGCGATAATGGAAAATCCATGTAGAAAATGTCTTTTGTTCTGCATTGTTGGTACATTTCGCTTTAGATTTCACACACATCACACTTATTCGCAAAGAAATGAAGATAACTTTGAGAACTTTTTACTGTGCACGGATTTATTCCACGAAGAGATCGCGTATGTATATGAACAATTTTAAAACAATTCGTATCAGATCTATGCAAGTATTATCTGAAAGTTATCGCGAGATATGTCTCCTGCAATTCGTCGCTTAATTTTCTGAAGGTAAGGTGTTATCGTTATACGTGCTTCGATAAGGTTACGACTATCGCTAATATAAAAAATAGTACTTGTTATATGCATTAGATTCTATAAATCTAATATAGATTTCTATAAATCTTGATAGCCTTTATTTAAATCCTATAAAAAATAATGATACGTGAAAACAAAGAAAAATCAGATGTTATTTGTTAAAGGCCATATTTGTGAACGGATATTGTTAAATAAATTTCAAGTATTTCAACGATTCTAATATAGAAAATAATTAACTCATATATTGCAATATGAATTTATTGTTCGTGACATGAAACTGTTACGTTTCACGTGAAAATTGAAAAATTTAACTTTTAGTGAATTTCGTCATTTGCAGATATGGTTCGAAAGGATATTTCATTTTATTTTACATTTTCTGGTAATATTATTATTGTGGCGAGCATACAGTGTCAATATCGGTATTTATAACAAGTCGCTATTGATGTGTCCATTAATTATTAACAATTGAAGCTCTCAATCGCTGTATCGTCTATTCTCGAACGGATGGTTATAAGTCCTATGTCAACGACCATTAATTGAATAATAAAGACAATCATTATTCTGCTACGTAGAAATATGATGCAAACGTATTTCGAACTTTGATGCATTGTTCTCATTGTCAGTGTTAACTGCACGACGCATCGTAATTAAAATAACAATACGATTTAAACGAGGGATATAATAGAATGTATTCAGAGCGATACTGTCATATATACCTATAAATATCTGTATAATATGATAATATCATAATAAATCCACCGATTTACACGGAAAATCGTTTCCTCAGAGTACCGTATAAATCGAAATCGTGAACTGTAGAAATATTTTGGCAGCAAAAATGCTTATTTTTAACAGTTTTTTTCTTTTAAACCATAAATACAGAAAGTACCGTGTAAATCGGAGGATAGGTGTATCTTACACATTTCTGCAAGTAATCGAATTGATCTTTTTAACATAAAGTTCAACAAAAAAATGACTTATACAAAAGTTTCTGCATTTCTTCTGTAGAATGAAAATCTGCAAATAAAGATATAGATTTTCCTATAAAAAATGAAGTTGACCTTTAAATAACATCGAAGAAATATAACAAATAAGAAGTTAATATTGCGCTGATATTCTCTCCACGGTACTATGAAACTTTTGTATATAACATTTTCTATAATTTGTTACAATTGTTATAAATATATAATATCATATAATATGATATACTATATAATATTATATATTATATAATATTATATAATTGTTATATAATATTATATATTTATAACAATTATAACAAGATGTTATATCTATAACTTTTTCTATAATTACAATTTCTAAAATCAATGGTTCTCGAGGTATTATTTTTTTCCACCTAGACTGTCGATTCGTCTCAGTGTGCACCGGTGGAAGGAGGTCCTTCTGAACCTCTACTGGATATGTAGTGTCACTGCTTAAACTGAATCAAGCGCAGCTCACCCGCAGAGGTAAATAGCCACCTCTCGCCTAGCGATTCAGGCTCCACTACAGCCTGCAAAAAGACGAGAAGTCCTCTGGCCTCTGGTTTGTTCTGATTCGCCTGACGGATAAAGACATCCCTCGTTCTGACGTCATTTTCGATTCTAACGCGTTATTGGCCGAAAGAGCCGCACATTCGTTGCGTCGTCATGGGAACGACGAAAGAAGTGTTTTGTTTTCGGTTATCATTGGTCGATCACAGGTTTCAAGGACCGATATAGTGGGGATAGGCGGTGCGAGCGACACTCTCCCCTTACCTCGTGCCACATACCGTGCGCCATCTGTCCTATTTGGCTATGATACCGTAGCTGATACAACGCTGATGACAGAGCCAGGACGAAGAATTGCCCTGAGCCTTAGCCTAGGCCCCGTGGTACCTATTTCACTCTTGGTGTGGGTGTAGCTTGGTTTATAGGAGAGCCATAGAGTAGATTCTACGCTCATTTCATAAAACAGAAATTACCGAATCGATCATCATTTTCAACTTTTAATTCTTTTTGTTCCAAAGTACTTATTTGATATATGGAAATATAATAGATTAACATGTTGAATGCCGCCTATATTTCACAGGTTTCACTGTTTCTACTGAAGTGAGACTTTTTCTATTAAAACCGTATCTTAATGGAACAAAAATTGTATAGGTAGCAATAGTTGTATATTAGGCAGTACTTTACATTTTTTATAGCAGTAGTTAAATATTGAATATAGTAGCGAATTCGTAAATTCTATCGTTTTAAAGTGGTAAGAAATTTCGTGAAATTGAATAGCACCGGTCACCGGTGACCCCGTGGCATTCAACGTGTTAAACGCCGGTAGTTCTCGTGTTAAATAGTACAATTAAGTTTAAAACCTTAAAATTAAATTGCAACTCGTTAACCCCTTGCCCTACAATAACAAGGGACACTCGTAACGCGGTAATTGGAATAAGAGATTTTGAAGTTTTCCAAAAACTACGAAATTTAATATATCAGTGGGTCACGAGACGGCCAAATTATTTCTATACCGTTATCCCCTTGCCGTATGATTTCTTTTGTGACTGTCTCCGCAATAATTTAGTGTCAAATCGGTACTATAAAAATTGATCGGTGATTCTTTGCACTCGGCGCCATCCTTAACGTTATCTATCAGCAACTCCGCGGTACTTTACGATTTACTGTATTCTGCCTTTTCAATAGAAAGCTTCAGGAAAACATGCATTTCTTGATATGTTGCGTTGCAATACGGTCATCCTCCGTAATCACTAATAACCTCGAATGTCCCCTCAGATTAGGCAACCGAGTGATATTCTAAACTTACGCTGTCCCCTCAGGCGGGACATTCGAGTGCAAAGGGTTAATATTATAGAAATAATTGTATCGTGTCTCCGTCTCACTGATATTTTCAATTTCATAGATTTCGCAAAACTTGCAAATTTCCTACTCAGTTTACCGCATCACGAGTGTCACTCGTTTACGGGGTTAACATTACGTTAAATTATACAATATATCAAGAATCAGTGAGAAATTCTCATTTCAAAAATCAATTCTGCTATTGCATACGCAGTGACAAAGGAAATCGTAAGACGAGAGATTAAAGAACCAGTCCTTGCGACTGCGTCGGCAGACCTAACCTTCTTCGTAGTCTAATGATCAAGTATTAAAGAGAGGCCGTAGAAATGAGCGAAATCAGAGAAAGAAAACGAGCCATCGACTGAAAACGACTTGAAAACCGATTGTACGCAAATGAAGCAGATGCATCTGCACCGGAAGGTGTAGCCTCAGAGCGTCAAGAAAATATTGTTGTGCCGGCCTTTTGGCACTAACTGTTGTACTTCGGGATACGCGAAGTAGGTGACAGATTATGAAAGACTACTTCGAAATTTAACCTTTTAGATACGGCTGAATTCTGCGTGCGGCTATTTCCCTGAACGGCGGGGTCTGACGTGAACGATGTATAATCGATATAACACTGCAAAGTGTGACGGGCAATCCCGTTCTGTGCAGGAGAACATTCAAATGAAGTATTTGATGATTAAATCATAATTTTTTAAAAATATATATTACACATACTTTAACTATAACAATTCACTTTAATAATTAATAATATAATAGAGTATGATATATTTTGAAACATGGAAAGCCACTATGGTGGCGCGTCGTCCTGAAATATGATATCCGCAAAAGCCACTATAGTGGCGCCTCGTATCTAAAAGGTTAATAACAACTCAGAATACGTTTATTAGCTGCAGCATCGTAGCCGAATCGTACAAAGGTTTTGCAAAACTTGCTAATTTCCTATCTAATTTGCCGCATCACGAGCCTCACTCGTTATTATTCCGGGTTAACATTACGTTAAATTATACGATATATCAAGAATCAGTGAGAAATTCTCATTTCAAAAATTCATTCTCCTATTGCATACGCAGTCACAAAAGAAATCGTAAGGCAAGAGATTAAAGAACCAGTCGTTGCCACTGCCTCGGCAGATCTAACCTTCTTCGTAGTCTAATGATCAAGTGTTGAAGAGAGGCCGTAGAAATGAGCGAAGTCAGAGAAAGAAAACGAGCCGTCGACTGGTCTAGCGTTCCGATATATCGACTCGCGACTATCGGCGGGAGGGGGAAAGAGGGTGTCTCTGGTAAATAATCGGCTACCTCTGTCGGACGAAGCATAAAGGAATACAAACCGACGCACGAGCTAAGCCGCAGCACGAGCGCGCAAGGTCTCTATAAATGCGTGCGTGCGTTCATGACTTTCAGTTGGTGGGAAGACAGCCTTTCGGCAGGAACGGTGCGCGTATACACGCACGTCCGTTTTCCTTCCTTCCTTCCTTCCTTTCCCGCCTCTTCCGCCGCTGTACTCTTTCTGTCGACAAACGTGACGATACCAAGTGCATTCGGAGTGTCTCAAGTGTGTCGACACTTTGCATGCAAATAACCTGCGCGGAACACTTGCGGAGAATCGCATCAGTATTTCCCGGCATACGTTTTACAGGGAAATGTATTCATGTGAAATGTTACGGTGAACGGGAATTGTGGATGGTGTGAAGAATATGGTTTTCAGAATACGTGTAAACGACGAATACGGTGTTAGGTAGAAGACTGAGATCTTTCCGTAGTTTTTGAATGATTTTTTAACGTTTTATAGTATTATGTACTTGAAAGTTCAACTATATATACTGTAGATTAAATCTGTTATAGAAAATATTGGTAAAGAAATTATTATTCATAGTTATATCGTAATATGATATAGATCTATTTGAAGTAATAATTTCTCTTGAAACTTTGAGAAGTGCCATTGCTACATTGATTCTAGTTTGTTGTACACAAGCTACGAGTGAAAGTGCAACGAAGTCAATATTTCCGAATTGCTTCGACCAGCAAGTAATCGCAATAGCGGTATAAATTTGCAAAATCGATAAACTGTAAACGAAATACTTGAAAGGATAGCGGTACGAAGACGGAACGAAATTCCAACGTGATCTCTTAAATCGGAATTATCTGCATGCCAATATTAATCAGCCGATAACTCACGTGTAATCAAACCGTCAGCGTGCGAGTAAACATGCGAGAATTACAAAGCGAACTTCCCCGAGTTCACTCTCAAACTATGAAAATGTAAATATAAACTACGTGAGTCAGTGGCATACACGAATTGCGTACTATTCGTGTGCTTATTAAACAATACTCCGCATCGTTCAAGCAGCCAATTATACCCATGAACCTTCCGTCTTATTTTAAACTTAACGACATTAAAGGAAAAACTGCCGCTACGACGATCGTGAATATTTAACTCAAACAAAAGTTTCTGACTCTGAACACAGTGTAAACCTGATACGAAAGAGACCATTTATCATCCGTCAAAATGTTCGGCTTGCTAAGGGAATTTTTGGACCCGTTCCTTCTGCTGGGACTGTTCCTTGGAATTGTGTATTTCTTTTTCACCTCCACCTTCGACTTTTGGGAAAATCGTGGAGTTCCTTACCGTAAACCGACGGTGCTCTTCGGCAACTTCGCACCGATGCTCCTCTTCCGGAAGTCACTGCCGGAAGGAGTGAAAGAGATGTACGAATGGTTCAAGACAGAGAGATTTTTCGGGGTGTTTCGTGTGAGATCGCCGATGCTGATTCTCCGTGATCCCGATCTCGTGAAGACCGTTTGCGTGAAGAACTTTGCATGCTTCTCGAATCGTGGTATACCTGTGAATTCTCAGGTAAAGAATTCCTAAACCTTTCGTTCTTTTAGTGTCCTATTATTGTTTTAGCGGCTCGTTAACTGTCACTTGCGGTTACATGACCCGGCTTCTGTTTGGAACGTTACGATTTAAACCCGTGGTTCTCAAACTCTCTCGTTTCAAGATGCTTTTAAAATTTTGTGCTTTTAACCCTTCGCAACCGGTGCCGCTGCAGTGGCGACGTTTGTAACTTGTCCTTAACACTAGATTTACGGAACCCGTCAAATTGACGGGTTCTTACTTGTTTTATAATAATTTCTCAAGTTTACAGAGAAGCTGTACGGTAGATATTTCAGCTGTACTTTATAATACAATAATGACTTAACAAATTCTCATCTTTGCCGCTTGATCCCTCTTTTTTCAACGCGCTTTTTAATACATTTAAATCTTATAACATATATCTTATAACATTATACACTTATAAATACAAGGAAATCTAGTGTTAATATCCATATATTTAACACGTTGAACGCCACCGGAATTCCGCTAGTTTCATCATTTTTAATGAAGTGAGATTTTTGCATTAAAATCGCACCTTTACAAAGCAGAAACCTTAAAGGCACAAACAGATATATAGTCAGTAGGTTTTTACCTTGTTAACACGTTGAATGCCACCCGTATTTCGCTAGTTTCACTGTTTCTACTGAAGTGAGACTTTTTCTATTAAAACCGTATCTTTATAGAGCAAAAATGTTAAAGGTAACAAAAGTTGTATATTAGACAGTACTTTACTTTTTTAATAGCAGCAATTAAATATAGAATACTGTAGCGAATTCGTAAATTCTATCGTTTTAAAGTCGTAAGAAATTTCATTGAATTGAATAGCGCGCCGGTCACCGGTGACCCTCGTGGCATTCAACGTGTTAACCCTTTGCGCTCCGAATTATTTTACTAACTTTTCGTCAGATAAGCAAATATGGCTCTGGGAAATTGTTTACCGTTGATTATCCTTTTTTTCAATACTAGGAACAATTGTAGATACCGCGGGATATTTATGTTAAGACGCAAAGTTATTGTTGATTTCGAAAAGTTGATAATTAGTAGATGATCCTTTAAGTGCTATAGAAAGCTGTATCGAGTGTAGCTCGACATAGGAGTGCGAAGGGAATATTTAATAAAGTCCAATATTTAAATATTGGCTGCATTAGGAAATTCATAAATATTACAATTGAAAATCCATACGAAATTTCATTGAGTTCAATAGCGCCGGTCACCGGTGACCCCCTTGGCGTTCAACGTGTTAATGACTAATTATATGTATGGTTTAGCAATATGTTATTATTATATAATATAATATTATTATTATTTAAACTATATTCATGATTTATGGAAAAATAGCTTCAAAAAACTGAATTTGCTTTGAGTACCTGGTAGTTCCAACAAAGAAATATGCCGGCTGCAAATGGTCACTGAAGTAATACACGATAATAATGTATTAATTCAGGAAGTTCCTTCTGCTGTTATGACAGTATCGTCATTACATAGAAATACTTCCATTTTCATAGAAATAAAATAAGTATTTTTATTAAAATACTTCTTCTAAAATAGAAGTAAAAGAATGAAACTTGAAAACCGATTGTACGCAGATGACGCAGATGCATCTGCACCGGAAGTTGTAGCCTGATAGCGTCAAGAAGATATATCAGCGATTTAAGAGAAAGGAAACGTAATATTAATATTAATGACGCGCAAAGTATAATAATATATTAATATTAATTTCTTAAAACGAAGTATCAGTTGGATAATCCTTAATGTTTTTGATAAAAATAGCAGATAATTAACAGATTGCTGGAGACATTTAAAATGTAAAGTATTATCAATGCAAACATTTGTTGATATATCAATTCTCGAGTGAAATTCGTAAAATATATTTCAAATTGTAGCACAGAAGATCCGGAAGTATTTTGAATTTTACATGGTACAAGCGACTTCATAATTTGGAAATACGCTCGAACTGTTTATCATTGTTTTTTCACTATCAGTCGCCTGAATCGGCGGTCCTCAAAATATGATCCGCGGACCCCTGGAAATCCCCGAGACCCCTTTAAAAGGTCCACGGGGTTAAGGCTATTTTTATAATAATGCCAACACGTTACGCACCTTTTTTACTCTCACTTCTTTACGAGTGCAAGGTAAAAGTTTCCACAGATTTATATTCCTGATACGCAAAACATCGAAAGATATACAGTGGGTAAAAAAAAGCATCCAAATTCATAATATTGAATTTACTCTTAGTGGAAATAACACGTTTTGAAAATTCAATTGGCTTATTTATAAAAGTTTTAACAAATACAATCCGCTTCTCCTTATTTGTATTACTTAAAAACGGGGTTTTCCTCGCACTTCAATCGTTGCTATTACAAGAGCAGTTTTATCGCAATGAAAATATAACTGTTCGATATTTTCAGTCTATGAAGATAAAACAGTAGCGGGTCCTGAAGCAAAACAGCGTGAAAACCGCTGCGATAGAAATAGAAATGTTAAATTGTAATACCCTAACAATAAGTCATAACCTTCGAAACTAGAACAAAGTTACATAACCTGAAGTGGTCGAACTGTGCTCGTGAAACCACAGAAAAACATTTTCAAACTCTATTATTTCCGTACAATCCAAGACTAAGAATTTTTCAATCGATTCAAATAATCGTCAGTGCTCTCTTTTCAAAGGAATTTTCTCAAACTCTTTCTCTATGGTTTTTTACTTCAAAGTAACTATAGTCGTTTCATCGAAGACCAAACATTACATGAATTTAGCGACCAAGAATTTAACCCTTTGCAGTCCTATGTCAAGCTATACTCGACATATCTTTTCGCTTCATCTTACTTTCTAACGAATTAATATCGACTTTTCATATTCATAATAATTGTACAGCATCAGCTAAATATCCATCAGTACCTATAGTTATTGCTATCATTGAAAAAATGGAATAACTAACAACAGAAAATGTGCAATTACTTTCATTTAGCTTGCTACAAAATTGACAAAATGATTCGGACTGCAAAGGGTTAACATTCACACAAAAACATTCGACAGTCGAAGTCGATTCGAATTCAGGCCCGCCATTTACAAGTCTGATCCTTTATCCCCTTAACCCGTCCTCTTTCACCAGGCCAAACAAACATCGACAGTTCTTTTTGTCGTAGGACCCGCTGTCCGCACATCTGTTTAACCTCGAAGGCCAAAAATGGAAGGGCCTAAGATCCAAACTCACTCCCGCTTTCTCGTCCGGCAAACTGAAAAGGATGTTTTACCTTCTGGCAGAGTGCAGCGAAGAATTTCAAAAGCTGATCGACGCTTCGTCCGATGCCGAGGAACCGCTCGAAATTCGCGAATTGGCAGCGAAGTTTACGATAGATGTCATCGGAAGCTGTGCATTCGGCATACAAATAAACGCACTGACCGACGAGGAATCCGAGTTTCACAGGGCGGCAAAGAAAATGTCGAAGCCGAGTTACAAGGCCACCTTGTGGAGGATGCTACGAACAGCAATGCCAAGACTGTACAAACTTCTGGGGGTACAAGTGATCGATCCGGATGTGACGAGATTTTTCAAAGACGTTGTATCGCAGATGATCAAGCAGAGGGAGGATAATGTAATCAAGCGGTATGATTTCATGGATTTGCTGATAGAACTGAAGAACAAGGGCACTTTGGAAAGCGACGCGGGAAGCGTGCAAGTTTGCAGCGATGAAGATGCGGAGGCTGCTAAAGAGATTGGTAGGAAAGTGGTTCTAACAAGGAGCTATTTTAAATTCGTGAAACATCTGTCGTTATTCGAAGTTACATATTTTTCTTGGAGTTTACAGGCGGATATTTGAATTGTAAACCTGTCAGTTTTGCTTATCCTGAAAATGCCGGTTTACTGTTTCGTAAGTAAAACAAACTTGGCACTGAACTCAATTGTGACGATATTTGTCGGGGCTTGTATCGAAATAGACGAATCAATTATCGACACCTTAACCCTTTGCGGTACGAATTATTTTGTCGAGTTTGTGTTAAATGAAATTAATTGCACATTTTCTGTCGTTCGTTATTCCTTTTTTTCTAATGATAGCAATAACTATAGGTACTGACGGATATTTATGTGATACTACAAAATTATTATGAATTTGAAAAGTCGATATTAATTCGTTAGAAAATAAAATGAAGTGAAAAATGCTATCCCGAGTACAGATCGACATAGGACTGCAAAGGGTTAATATACATTAACAAATGTTCAAAATCTCACGTACGACGTGTCGCATATTTTGTTGCATTTTATATTCTATTGCATATTTCCATTCGAACGAAACTACAGTTACAGACTCATTAATGCATGTAGCCGAAACAATGACATCGATTCGTAAGAATCCAAAAAAGAAATTAAAATATCAAATACTTCAGCCGGGATAACAATAATATATAAATACAAATACATGCAATCAAATTTCGCGAAAAGATTGGCAAAACGTTGTCAAATATTTGCAAAGCAGTTGCAGCAGAGAAACGCTCCCGTAAAATGTCGGTTGCGGACCACTGTAGTAGGCGAATGAGTTATGGCAAACGGCGTTTAAAATAAGTGGGATAGGAAAAAGGTGGTATCAAGCGTGAAAGCGTAGAAATGGGGTTCCCAGTTAACGAGTTTACATTCTCAGACCCGGTATCACTTCTGTAGATTACAAGAAGAATGATAGAGTGTTTTAAAAGATTAATGTTGTCGTTGGCGGTAACACGTGGGTTGCTATCTGCGGAACGTCGTATGCGTGACGTCACGAGTTGTACTTTTCATCGAATTCAATGTACTGGTACATACAACTGATAATGACACGGCATAAAATATGACTCTTATGTTTTTGGCTTCGGTTGATGTAATTGTTCAAACGAGATCTGCTGTTTTCAAAGGAACAAGCGTAAAACGTGTGAGCACTGTTTAACACGTTGAACGCCACCGGTATTTCGCTAGCTTCATTATTTCTACTGAAGTGAAAATTTTTCTGTTAAAATCACATCTTTATAAAGCAAAAAGCTCATAGACGCAGATGGATGTATATTCGGCAGAACTTTAACTTTTTAACGCCAATATTTAAATATTGAATATATTAGAAAATTCGTAAATATTGCAATGTAAAAGTCATACGAATTTTCATTGAATTCAATGGCGCCGGTCATCAGTGACCCCCATGGCAGACAACGTGTTAAGTTCAAAGATCCCACTTTGGATTCATAAAAATCACTGGCATACGGATGAAAGTATCGAAGATAACCCAAATCATGAATTAT
This sequence comes from Cerceris ruficornis, assembly GCA_963989415.1. NCBI lineage: Eukaryota > Metazoa > Arthropoda > Insecta > Hymenoptera > Crabronidae > Cerceris > Cerceris ruficornis. Next base: position 11,362,106 of record OZ022517.1, on the reverse strand, counting down.
AATGGTTAAAATAATAAGTAAAAGTAAAGATGAATTGATGTGAGATTATAAGGGAATATAGGAGAAGATTTACAGTTATATCGATTAAAGGAAACGTTATGTAACTGATAACAATTCTGATCGATATGAAAGTGTATGTAACGTCTAAATACCCGGAATTTAGTTCTCTTACAAATTAATTACGATAAAGCTTGACGGAAAGTGAGTCATTTATAAAGCACCGTTTTAAGATCTGCGTAGTTACACATGAGCTGTTCTTGAATGAAACATTCCATTCAGTTCTTATAAAGTGGAGCACGCAAAGAACGTTTCATGATAGATAATTATAGAAATACGAACGGACTTGAAAATTTAATATATCCCGGATTAATTTGATACTCCTGCATAATGTTAATTTAACATGATGCTACAACTGCGATTTAATTCTCGGCGAAAATACAAGATCGTTGATTGCAAAATTTTAGCTCACGGAAAGCTAAATCTGTTTCAGTAAAACACAACTTCAAGATCGCCCATTCATATAATTTTCATCGCCTATGAAATTATTTGTCTCACTTTCTAAGTTAATGTACATTTAAATTCTATTTAAATATTCAAACCGAAAAATTCTCCGCAACGTGAACGCCTTAACTTCAATTTGATATTCATACAATTGAGTCGCTCAGAAGCCAATGCAGTTACTCCCATTTTTTTTATATTTTCTGATTTTTGTAAATTGTAATAGAATAAACTTAATTCTAATAAAAATTACAAAAATCAGAAAATATAAAAAAATGGACTTTACCACATTGCCTTCTGAGCGACTCAATTATCCATCGAGTATTTCTCCAAATGCACAGAAAAGTAGTTCTGTACTTACAAAGAAGTTATTCAACGATAACTGCGCAATATATGCATTCATTTTCCAAAGATTTCAAGCAGATATTCGTGAACGGATTAAATTAACTCGAGATACAAACAGCCAGTAATTATATAATAATAAGGGACTCAAAATTAACGATCGAGCGTGTCATTAAGCGATACAAGATACGAGCAGTTTTATCTTAATTTTTTTCCCCATCTGACCTCTTGGCATGTAAATAATGAACGGTCTCCGCCAGCATAACAGGCCCCAAGTGCTACTTTTCGTTCACGACGAATTAATATGGATGTAACGACACGATATTTATACGACAACATAATTACCGACGGCCACCGATATATATATTTCAGAACTTAAGACAGCGAAACGCCTCCGGCTGCAAAAGTATCAATTTATAACCGTCCGACCGATGACCATAAGATTAAGTTCGTTTTATTGGCCCCCGGGATTTTCGTTGTACGCGGAATTTGTTGAAGCTCTTGCTAAGCTAACGATAAAAACAATCATTTCTTTTGAAAGCCGTTATCGCATAGAATCTGTTATTTTTAGAACTGGACGAGAACAGTATAGCGGCACAGGCGTTTGTGTTCTTCGCCGCCGGTTACGAAACATCGTCGAACACCATTGCATTCTGCCTTCACGAATTGGCGCTAAACAAGGAGATTCAAGAAAGAACGAGACAAGATATTCACGATGCCCTAGAAAGCAGAGGCGGTAAATTAACTTACGACGCTTTGCAAGACATGAAGTATCTCGATATGGTAGTTTCAGGTAATTTTGTATGATTTTCTGCGAAAAACGATCTAAAAGGAATTGAGAAATCACGGAGAAGTAATTTTCTTCCCTTTTCCTTTGATTCTACGCTCTGTTGTTGGCGAAATAAATTTCATGGCAGTTCCGTGAAGTAATTTTTACAAAAAGGAGAATACGAAGTAGATGATTTGAATAAACTTTCATAACAGTTTCGTGGGAAAACTTTTACGAAAGAACAAAAGTATAAAGGAGATGTCGATGGATTAAAATTACTATTTTCAAATAGGCTACCAGCAGCTGTTTTCTAGTGACTACTGAATACAGAATCATTTTCTCAAAATCTTTTTCAGAAACCCTCAGAAAGTACCCACCAGCATCGCTGTTGTCCCGAAGATGCGCTTACAAATATCAGGTACCAGGAAGTAAAGTCGAATTACCGGCAGGAATGCGGGTAATCATACCAATTTATGGACTCCATCATGATCCGGATTATTATCCGGATCCAGCGAAATTCGATCCTGAACGATTCACAGAAGAAAACAAACGAACGAGACATCCGTATACTTATCTCCCGTTCGGAGAAGGACCACGAAACTGCATAGGTATTCTTTTTTTTTAAATTATTTACAAATTTTGATTCTGATGGTTATTTCCGGGCTTGTTACTTATTTTTAAAATATCTTATATTTTTATCGCACTTAGATATGGATTATAAATGAGCCGTTTTCTTTGAAAGTGGTGTAAGTCCATTTTTGACATAAGTCAGTTAATGATAACAATGAATGCAGTCTGCTATGAGCTTTTTATCTATAAACAGTCGCCAAAAAAAAATCCTTCAGAATTTGCATCATTGCGTCAATATAAATTTACGTAGTTAATGATATTACAAATATAATTACTTTGAAAGTGATGTAAGTCCACTTTCCGCAAAGATATAATATTTTGTTCAAAAATTATAATTTCTGTACTTCACTTTTAACTAATATTTTAAAAACGATCACATTATAAACTTAAATCAATTTAATATTTAAAAAACATAAAATATGCGTATTACATATACCAATATTTTTCAAACCAGTCAAATACAAACCGTTAAATATCTCCATATAATATAAAATGGATTTACATCACTTTCAAAGAAAACGACTGTCGATCGTATTTTTATTAATAATAATACGTGATTAAATACATTTATTTGAGTTTAATATGATTGTGTATTGTTCTCATTGAGTGGCAAAAATTATTTGTTAGTGATAAATATATGCAAAAAATAATCGACTGTAGAATTTAAGAATACCTGAAATAATTTAAAATCCCGATTACAATTACGAGTTCACGATTACGTCACTGATATCTTAATGAAAGTCATACACATAAGATAGTGACTTGCGATTTTTGGCAGTGATTGCCACCGATCAATTGCTCGTAAAACTCAATAATTTTAACTGTTTTACGAATTCGGCGAAACAGCTACGAATTTTGAGACTTTTTGTCGCACTTTACGCAGACATTGAAAAACAAAGTATAGCTGAATAATGGAAATTGAAAAATCTGTCATTATTGAAATATTACAAAGAATAGATAATCATAGGCCGATTTAATCTAATTACCAAAGACAATTAATTGTGCCTGAATCTCTTTCTACATAAATAGTTAATACTCTGAGACGAGCTGCATGTTAAACATATTGTACTTTTTCAGGAATGCGGTTTGCGCTCTTACAGATCAAAGTAGGGATAATATCATTCCTGAGGAACCATGAAATCAAAACTTGCAAAAAGACAGTCACACCTATCGAATTCAGCAGGAGGAGTCTTGTTACAACGAGCGAAAGAGGATTCTGGCTTAGAATCATGCCATCTTTGTAGATCTGTGATCTTTTTTTAGCAATATTTAAAGAAAAGTCAATGTTTTGCAAAAAGTATTGCTGTAAATGTGCATTTTTAGTCAGAAACCAAATCTATGGTTACATACTTCTATTAGCTGCATTAGTGTACTTAATGAGCCATTAAATATCTATGGATATCGTAGCAATTTCATTATTCAAAGCTACAATATCGCTATAGTGAAAAAGTTTCAGAACTTACATTCAATTATGATTTTTGATCAATTAGTAGTCATTCAAGTTCATTGACAAAAGAACCTAATACACGAGTTTTTATATGAAAAGCTATTTTTATATTAAACGAATGCCTTATTTTGCATTGTGATCATTATTACTTTCTACAGAGAATTTTATGATGTAGAATAATATTGCACTTATATAGAATACAGTAGAATAGTCGTTAATATGAATTTCTTAATTGTACAATTTTTCTACTTAATTCACAATTTACATTATTTTACTATGTTCAGTAACGAAATGTACTTCTACTTATTACTGTATTCCCACAATTTTCCGAAAGTGATGTACTAATATTTTTACGAATTAAATATTTCTATTTTTATAAACGACATTTTGTTATAACAATTGTTACATGATTATAATAAACGTTATTTATAACTACAAATTGTATCACATGTATTTTTTCCTAATCCTGAAATATACTTTTTTTAAATAAACTTAATTATTATAATTCAATGTCAGCGCTAATAACTTTATTCGTCGCAATAAATACCGGGCAATCTAAAAATGAATACGCGAAGAATACAAAATAAAAACATCACTGAATAAATAATTTTCCCGTTTTCCTCGTAGCAATTTATAACTAACGCACGAAATGTCATAGAACGAGGAAGTTACACGTGAAAATACCATTGTAATACATCCATCGTGTAATTTTGTACCGTTAATAAAATTGTAACGAAAATGGCACTTCTAACTGTAAGCAATCCTACGCACCCCATAAATTGAATCAGTTCTAATCAAATAAGGCTCGAAGTTCAGGCTGAATAACGTGAACTCCGTAGCCAGCTGATCAGTGAACGTTTCTCAACAACCAGTATGTTTGATTGCACTTTATAGCCACGTTCAATTACGCGCCGCGTACTGCCTATGCTCTTTTTAACATTGTACCGTAATACTGATTGTACGATGCACAAAATAAGATTCATTCGTGCATACGGTACTGCGATTGTTGTGCCTTCTCCTCGTGCATTCGTGCATTGTCAATTGGTGGCAGCAGCTTCAAGTCAGTGCACTCACCGTACATAAAGCGACAGCAACTGGCAGAACAGGTCGTTAAAACGTGACGGCCGATTATAAAATCGAAAATGTCGATTCCCTGATAACGTGACAATACATCTTTGGAAATTACATTACCCCTGTACTTCAAGTTTCACCGCAGAACCCGTCAGCGAGACGTCTCGTTAACAATAATGCTAGGGTGAGCCGCAAATCTGTTTACCAGGACGCGTAACACTTCCGTCACTTTAAAACGATAACGCGGCCCTTTAAACGTTAGGCTCGATAACAACGGTGTGTTAGTTTTCTTATCGAAACACATGTTATATTCGAAAGCCAGTAGCGTAAACTTAGTTACCTTTCTTCGCTTATCCCGATTGAATTGTCACGATCGGAGTTCTTAATAAGGTGTACAATGATGCGTAGTCAATACACGTCGACTGATCATCGGGAATATTGTGTTTGGACTTTTTTTAATTATTGTAATTGTTATTTTTACGCGTGTCTCTGAAGCCACCGTTACGTGTATAGTCAACGTATAGGTTAGAACGACGTTGTACGTAAGCACTTGTTTACCGATGTTTATGTCTCCTTTGTTGTACTTTGCGAGAGTGAATCTAACATACTATTCTATAAATAGAGTTTCTTTCATGCGGATGTGAAGTTGTATATATGACCTTGAACGCTAATTGACACTCATAGTCGATTGTGTAGGATATTTTTTGTGTGTTAATTAATTCCTAATGTAATTGTAGATGTCACACTACAATAGGAACACAGGCAGTCAAAGATCTGCGGTGATTGATTATGAACGCCAATTCCAAGAAGATTTAGAACGTGCACAGGCATTGAGTTTAGAGAGTCTTGCTTTAGAGAAATTCAAGTTACAAAAGCAACGTTCGGAGTATAGCAATATTCAGCAGCCGTATGTTCCCCAAAATAACGTTCATATTGGAAACAGCACTGTACATAGCAGTTCAACGGAAGTAGATAGTGCTTCGCATGTTGAAAAGTAAATAATTCATATGTCATTGCGATTAATTATATTTTTATATTATAATAATTAAAGTGTAGATTTAAATAATATTGGTATAGATATTTCAATGAAATCAATCGTGTTAATTCGTATGCAATATGTGACAAAAATTATAGAAACGGAATTGTAGGTTTCAATGTAGAAGTCGTCCGAGACCTGGATCATTTAATACCAATCAGTCTAAGAATGCTGTGATACTAGCACCTCCACCAATTCCATCTAGAAGAAATTCGACAACTGCTACGACAAGCCAAGAACCTTCAACCGACTTGATTAATTTTACAAGTCCAGTCAAACAGGATAATTTAGCTGATTACTGTTCGACTCCACCTCCACCACCGCCGTAAGTATTTTTCTGCAGAACTTTTTAGTCGTTCGAAGAAACGTTATTCTTAAATAAAAAGCTAAATAGTATTTACTTTATTTTAGAAAAGCTCCAGTAGAACCAAAATGGGAAAATCATCCCTCCTTATTAAAGAAACAATCAAGAGTTTCGCGCAGTAATAGCTCCGCAGGTTCCTATCACTCTCGAGACTTCCGATATCACTCATTGTCTCCTGGGCCTAAATCTTCCACTGCGCCATGTACACCTGGGACTCCAAAAATAAGTCCTATTATGTCGAGGTCCAGTAGTATTAGCAGTAATGTACCTGATATAGCACCACAGGTAAGAGACGCAGCTAATTTTCAAATGAATCTTATACCTTTTAAAATTAAATGCTATTTCCTCCTTTGTGTAACAATTCATTGATTATTCTTATTCCAGCCTGCATGGAATTACACTCTTTTTAAAAATTATTTTCTTATGCAGGTATATCGTACATGCTTTCATTTTGGTTTTAGAGTAATAAATTGTAATGGTAAACATGAAACCACAAATAAAGACATGTACAGAATGGCAAATACGTATTCTTTCTTTAATTAATAATGTTACAATTTCAATTTTCAATGTATTTGTAGATTTTCCATAATTCTTCTTAGAAGAATAGTAGATCATATAAATCCTATTGATGTTATAGTGCTTGTTAGATGTATAATAGATTGCACAAATTCTATAAAATAGATTAATGAGTTGTATTAATTACTTTTCATTTACAGATTCCGCCCTTGCCTTTGAATTATAGACCAACTATGACTCCTCCCGTATGCGGTGCTCAGATACCTACGTTTTGTACAGATGATGAGCAGCTAAGCGTATTAAAAGTAATAGAGAAGAAACCAAATAGTAACCTTATAGATTTGAGTTCTTTCGATCAAATAGAAGATAAAACAAATGTTCGAGTCAGCGTTTTGGAAGCGTTCGATCCATTACTTGTTAAGACTGAACAGCATAATGACAGCACACCAGGGCATAAAGATGGTAAAGTTCCAAATTCTACAGATAAAAACATAGTTACATTTGGATCTATTCACGCAAGGTTGCAGAAACGTACATAATTATTCACATATCTCTTTAATCGCGACATCTTTTCGTTCTTATTGTTATATAGGAGGTTTTCTCGTTCTCACATTGAAATGACGATTTTGATAAAATGAAGTACAATAAGATTATAATGAAGAAATGTTGATTAAAGTACTCTTATTCAATTAATTCAATTACGTTTAACAGATGCACAATCACAAATCAGTGGATCCGTGTACGATCCATTTGATCCATTTGATTACATGTATAGCACAAATGAAAGCGTTAATTCAGACCCAGTATATGTCGCTGTGGAAAAGTCTGCTAAGTCTCCGGCTGTATCGCCGGCTGCACCACCTCCTCTACCTCCTAGAAATTCATCCGCTTGGAATACTATCGAAAGAAGGAGAACTTCTTTGGATAGGAGAGTAAGTACGGACGACTCTATGTTTTTAAAACGTATAACTAACATTTCGTTTTTCTTACAGCAAAAACGACAAACGCGTCTTTATGAAAATGTAACAGTGAGGAAAACCAGACCATCGATTCGCGATTGTGATCTGAAGGCTTTTCATGAAATGATGAAATCTATACGAAGTTAGTACGATAATGTATAACCCTTTGAGTGCTATGGATGCATATATACGTCCAGCGAAAGCTATCGGTATGGACTATTGGCGCATATATGCGCTTCGTAAAAGTTGCCCGCATAAACTAACCCCTTGCCGTACGATTTCTTTTATGACTACCTCCGCAATAATTCCGAATTAAATTGGTAAAATAAAAATTGATCAGTGATTCTTGATATGTCGTATAATTTAACGTAATAGTAATATAATAGAAATAATTTTATCGTGTGGCGTCTCACTGATATTTTCAATTTTATAGGTTTTGTAAAACTTGCAAATTTCCTATCTAATTTGCCGCTTCACGAGTGTTACTCGTTATTGTACGGCAAGGGGCTAAAGGCGCATATATGTTTGTAAATTTGTTCGATGTGCTGCATAGTAGTGTTACAATTAACTTAATAGCGAAAAAGTATTCCAGCCGCAGCAATTGCCAGAGCTAAGCGCGAACCGTCCGTACGGAACACATCGTCAGAAAGTATTCAGCACTCAAAGGGTTAATTTTGTGATTTTATGTGAAATTTATATTAATACGTGCATTATTTTTAGGCGAATTTCCTTTTAACAATCCTAGTACAAATATTGGACATGTTATCAGTCCTATGATGGAAAACTTGTACCCCGATGGTACAAGTATTAAGTTAGTTGTACACCCGCAGTTAATCAGCACCGAAGACAATATTCCGTCCATTTCTTTTACTTGCGATGGTAAACTTGATGTGTCTAAAGATATAGAATATAATCATTAGATCATATTGTACGTTACACCTCATAAAATCTATTCTTCCGCAGTGAATTGTAGCGTTGAACACGTTGTTCTTAACGTCGCTTGTTCTCTAGAGGACGAAGATACAGTAAATATAGATAAATATTGTTTGAGAGTATGGGGACTAGCAGAATATTTTGCCCCTAACACAACTTTAGCTCAATACGAATACATACATCAGTGTATTAAATTAGAAAAAGACATTGAATTAGCTATTATGATTAAAGCACAAATCAAACGATCCATCGCACGCACAGTAAGTATTTATGTTTATCTAAGTGCACTATCACCGAAAATATATCATGATATATTTGTGTTTCTAGCTTCAAGATGATAATCGTGACCAATGTCTCAAATTGGAAGACATCCTTCCAAACGAACCTGTACAACCTATATCTTACGACACACTTCTCATATTATTGGGTATGAGCCTTTAAAATTCTGTTTCTTTCTCTATCTTCTCCGTTTATCATCTCAAGCGAATAGATCGATGACGCTTCTTGCACCCTTCATTTCTTTTCTTCTAACGTATTTATTTGACATTTTTAAGTATATTCATTGGATTAATCGTTGGTAAATCTAGTGTGAACTTAATCCGCTGTATTATAACTTATTGCTTATGCGACTATCAACCTCTTGCTCTACAATAACGAGTGACACTCGTGATGAGGGAAATGGAATAGGAAATTTTCAAGTTTTGGAAAACCAATCAAATTGAAAATATGAATGAGACGCCGCGAGATAATATTATTTCTATAATGTTGATATTACGTTAAATTGTACGATATATCAAGAATCACTGATCAATTTTTATATTAGCAGTAAATTCTCAGTTATAGCGGAAGCAGTCACAAAACAAATCGTTGGGCAAGGGGTTAATACGAGTCGTTTATTTTGGAAGTGGCAGAAGTCACTTTACGGTAATGACAAATCGTGATTTTTAATGGCTATACGAAATTATTTATACTGAGAAACCCAAGTAAATATGCCAGACCCTAAATATCTCGATTTCGAAAGAAAGGGACTTACGCTACTTTCGAAATAAATGGCTCAATTGTCATATAGTAACGTATCATCTAATAAAAAATTAATTTACGTATATTCCAGAGACCGTAGAAAAAGAAATGGAGCGCGTGGAGACCGCTGCCCTACAATTGGCAACTACAAATCACAGTTCTAGCCTTTTGCCACAATTACAACCGCGCAGTGTCGTTCAAGCAGTAAAAGCAGTCTGTGCTCTAATGGGAAACATAGAAACATTCGAAATTACGGAAGCCGTCGACAACTTTGTAAATGCATGCTGTCAGTTTTTGCCTCAAGCACATACCACGAATATAGAGTGCAAGAAGCCTGAAATTTTACACGAAGACGGTGATTACGCGGTGGTAACATTGAGAACGAAATTTCCGGATGTTATTGCATCTCATTGTCATAAGATTCGTGATGCGATTCAGGATCTTGTAGAGACTTATTGTCACGCTTTTAGAGTTGACTTTGAATTAAATACCAGGGGAGAATTTCCAACAAGTAAGACGACATTTTGTTACGAAGCACTTTGCTGCCAAGATTTCGAATTATTTCAAGAATTTTTCTATCTACATTATGCATTTTGATACAGCGGATAGTTTAGTGTCTTCGGAAGTGATAGACACTGTACTGGTTCGCGTTGGCGCATTACACAGATTACCAGGATCATGGAAGCATGACGATTATATTGTCGCGGCACAAATATTTCATGGAACAAGGCCGGTTGGGAATCCAGTTTTATCCGAGCCCATGACAGTGAGCTCTAATTTTCATCCACGGATTTTGTTTAATTCATGGTAATACATAATAATACAAACTTCTACGTCTTAAAACGTTGAACGCTCAGCGAGAATCGGAAATGTTTCCTACGGGACCAAATCCGAGCTTCACCGTATTGTGACAAAGAGTATAAATTGCCTTTAAAATATTATTGTTATTGTTGTAAATTACTTGAAAAATCCTACTTAATTGGACATAGAAGAGCGTCACTTATTTACGGGTGATGGGATCCCCGCGAAAATAGCTGTAACTCCGATCTTGTGATGGGCCGTTGACGTGTTAGCTCTTTGCACTCGAATGTCTCGTCTGAAAGGACATCGTAAGTCCAGCATATCATTTGGTTGCCCCCTCTGAAGGATACTCGAGTTTATTAGTGATTACGGAGGATGACCTTGTTGCACCGCAACATTTTAAGAAATGCACGTTTCTCTGATTTTTTCTATTGAAATGGCAGAAGGCAGAAAATCATAAAGTATCGCCGAGTTGCTGATAGATAACATCAGTGATAGCGCCGAGTGCAAAGGGTTAAAGAAGTTATGTCATTTATTTCACTTTGATATCAATTTCTTTCTTCTAGGTTGGAATTTTATGGAATAAGCGTATGCCAGGTACCAAGGGAAGCTAGATTAGTATTAGTTCTTTATGGCCGCACTTTGCAGCCTACGGAACACGAATCAAATTCATCTGCTGAGAGTGCAATGCAGAAAGAAGAACTCGGCTGGGGCGCTTTACAATTCTTCGATTATGAGGGGTAATTATCCGTGCAGCAGATTCCTTTACAGCAGAATTGATATGTTATACGTTGAATGAAATCGTATTATAGGAGAAATTCGCGTTAATACGGGAATTTATTATATCGCAAGCTTTCGCTGACGAAGAGTAACGTTCGAGAAATTTAATGCTAACTGTACCGGCACTTTATATATACTGATTTTCACCGCAGCACGTCAATTGATCGGTTATGAAATAACGATAACACTTTTACAAAAGAAATGTAGAAGATTACTAACTTAATATAGCAAAGAACGCAGAAAACAGTTTTAAATTAATAACAGGAAAAAATATATATTTTCATTCCGTTGAACCGGTCATTTGACCGCGCATAGTACGATTAGTGTTAATCTCAACTTTAAATTACGTGTTATAGAAATTCGGGTTTTAAAAACTCGTGTTATACGGGATTTTAGTATTTTATTATTACGAAATATAATGTTTTGTATTTTGAAACATATATTTCTATTCATTTTTCAAAAGTTACTGGTTTACTGAATAATACAGCTGATACGAGGCATAACTGGGTATCAGGTTACAATGACGGTCATGATGCCTGTCTCCGAATCAGTTTAATATGAAAGTTACAAATGTTTGTAACTTTAACTGCAACTTAACTAAGAGATAAAGATGACAAAAGGTGCAAACGTTGCTAAAACATACTTTTTTATTGCAGCATTATGAATCAAGGAAGTTTCTTTGTCTCTCTTTGGCCTGTGATCGCCGACAAACGATTAGGTCCTGCACCATCACCGGGAATTCATCCACATGGAGACACACATCCTATTATAGGATTAGAATTACCTGATTACGGAGGAAAAGTATTATTCCCAACGGAACTAAGAGATCACGACGTAGAGTCTCTTGACTTTAATTCTCTGGATCAAAACACGCAGGAATTATTGATAGACATTACACAGCAAGATACATTTTCAAGGTACGCGTTCATTATCATAATATAATACAATGTTTCCTTCTTCATCTTGCACTTTTTCTTCATTATTTACCACAATTTTTACAGTCAGTATAACACTTCGATAATTCACAAAACGATATTGCTATACCTCGCAAAAATAGAGAAGTCCTATGGCCTGTGATTTGTTCTGATTCGCCTGACGCATAGACACATCCCTCGTTTTGACGTCATTTTCGATTCTAACGCATCATTGGCCGAAAGAGCCGCACATTCGTTGCGTTGTCATGGGAACGACGAAAGGAATGTGTTGTTTTCGGTTGTCATTCGTCGATCTCAGGTGTCTAGGACCGTCATGGTGCGAGCGACACTCTCCCCTTACCCTGAAGCTCATACCATGAGATTTCTCTATTTTTGCGAGCTGTAGATGTCTGACGTTTTCTCTTTATTGCGAAAGGAAGGAAATATAACTTGCAATTTTCGTTGACAGGCCACCGATCGACGAGAGAGAAATTTTATGGGAGAAACGGCACTATTTGCACGACAGACCGGAAGCATTACCCAAAGTACTTTTAGCAGCGCATAGCTGGGATTGGGCGTGTTTACCAGATTTACATGCCTCTCTTAGAGTTTGGAGTCCTTTACCACCTGTCCAAGCTTTACAATTACTTTTACCTTGGTAAATTCTTCTTTTAAATAATTTGGATATTCATTCAAGTACCATCACGTATATTCGGAAACGAGGTATAATGTTTGAAATATAATTCCAGTTTTCCAGATATGAAAGTCCGGGAAATGGCGGTTTCATGGATTCGAGAATTAAGCAACGATGAACTCGTGGATTATTTGCCACAATTGTTGCAAGCGATGAAACACGAAACTTATGAGTCCTCTCCTCTTACAAGATTCTTGTTGGAACGAGCATTATTATCTCCACGAGTGGCCCATCACATTTATTGGCTCTTAACACAAGCATTGCCGGGACAAAGTCCCCAGGTACAGGTTGGGTGATCGACATAAATAACATTGTGTAACTCTTATCCTCTTTACTATCCTTTTCTTCCTATCTGTAACACTGTTAACACTGCAGAAATCCGCTTCTCAATTATTTAACACATTGCTGACCGCGCACGAGTTAACTCGTGTTTTCATGCCCAAACGTTGTTGACCGATCACGAGATAACTCGTGTTTGCACTTGCATTAGCTATTTCAATTTCACCACGCCAAAAAAAATTACTAAAATATATAACATGTATAAACTATAATATATAGCAGATATGTACAAAGTTTCATTTAAATTCATTATGTATAAATAAAGTATACTGAAGTTTATTTAGATTCTTTCAATTTCATACTCGATTACGGAAAAAATAGCCGATAACACGAGTTAACTTCTACGTAAAATTGCCGATCAACAATGTGTTAAAACGCTTGTACTTACCACTAGAACTACCGGCGTTAAATCTATTGTATTTCGATACATTAAATAAGTACTTTGAAAATGAGGAATCAAGAAGCGGAAAAGATGATTGAATTGGTGAATTATGTTTTTTGAGATGACGTAGAATATTTATTCTATGACTCTCCTATAAAGTTGGAGAGTTTTTGGAAAAATTGTGTACCAGTCGTTCTGAATAGTTTGGTAGTTCTAGTGTTAAATAGAAGATATTCATTTTCCAACCTAATTTCAGACACTGACTGTCTGAAAGTAATACAACTTTTGTGTTATTCCTATTTGTGTAAAATGCATGATATTAACATGCTTCTTCACTTTTCATTCTTCATTCTACGTTACAATACTAGGTTTGTTATTTGAATTATGGATAGACGTTAATTTTCTTTAGAATTCATCCGAAGTTACACCAGAAGATGATAAAAATATCAGCTGCGCACGTTATCACAGAAGATTGCAATTAATGCTACGTGCATTGTTAGCCGTTATCGGTGATGCATTAAGAAATAGTTTCCTCACGCAACAATTGCTGGTTAAAGTAAGTTCTTTTTTCTCTCTCTACATTGTTGTAATTGTGAAAACAAATAATAATAATTTACGTTCTCATAGAATCTACACGAAGTAGCAGAAAATATTAAAGTCACGAAAGATTCGCTGCGAATGGATGCACTTAAAGTTGGCTTACAGAATATAAACTGCCAATTGATGGAAGACGATGGCACATGTTTACCATTGTCCCCTAGCAAACATGTGTTTGGCATTAATGTGCAGTCTTGCTCGTACTTCCCTTCATTTACTCTTCCCTTAAAGATTAATTTCATTAGCTGTGACGATGTGATATGCCCGGCAATTTTTAAGGTACGTTTAATATATCGTCTATTTATCTTTTTATATTTTAAAATCCTCAATGTGCGCGTTATTCAAATTTCTCGATCTTTCTTTAACATGTAACTGTAGTTAGATTATCAATAATCCTTTATTTCGAGTTCTAAACAACCTTTATGATAATTATATCACAGTCTTGGGGATTCAGAAATAGTTGAAACTGTAGATTTTCAATGAAATCACCGAAACTGTTGGCATCGGGGATAAAAAATAACAACGGGTTCCTGTTTTTTATCTGGAGTTAAATCTGTTATAATGAAATATATTAATTAAGTAGTTCGAAAGAAGGAGGATCGAGCGGCAAAGACGATCAGTTATGTAATTTGTTTATTATAAGATACTCGCGGAGTTTCCACTGTATTACTTTTCTTTTCTAAATTTGAGGACTTTTATTTAAAAAAAATAGAAACTCGTCAATTTGATCGCTTCTGTAATTCCAGCATTAAAATGGATTCATTCCGTTTGTTATTTTTAATCCTCGATATCAATGGCTTCGGTGATTTCATTGGAAATCTACAACTTCAGCTGCGATTTAAGTCACCGGAGCTATGATATAATTATCATAAAATTGTTTAGAACTCGAAACTAGTGATTATTGATAAAACTAACTGCAGCTATCGAGGCCAAACAATAGAA
Source organism: Cerceris ruficornis (assembly GCA_963989415.1). NCBI lineage: Eukaryota > Metazoa > Arthropoda > Insecta > Hymenoptera > Crabronidae > Cerceris > Cerceris ruficornis. The sequence goes on along the minus strand of OZ022517.1, from coordinate 11,347,072 downwards.
TAAATGAAAAGAAAACCTAACAGTTATTTGAATTTTAACACGTTGAGTGCCGCGTCAGCCATCGGTGGCTGACACTGGACTTTCCGTTTAGGCCGCGTCAGTCACCGGTGGCTGACAGCGTGCAACATAGCGCATCTAAGCGGCGCGCGTGGCCTGGCGGGGACTTCCTTCAGAATCGGCGTGGCACTCAACGTGTTAATAGAATGAGAACAATTCAGTCAGTAAATAAAACAGCTAAAGAAATTGAAATATCAGTCTACAGAGAGCCTCGTGTATTCTACCAAAACACAGATTCTTTATTTTTTATATCTCCTTTATATATTTTGCAATTTGTCGTTAGACATTCGACAAATTGTTTTAATACAGCAAAACCACACGAAGACGGTGCCTCCATTGAGGCAGCGTCTTTATTGTTAACTTATGAAAGTTCCTGCTTTAAAAACTCAGAATGGATATTTTATACGTTTGCATTAACTTTTCAACAGGTGGGAGATGATTTACAACAAGATATGTTAACTCTCCAAATGGTCCGTATTATGGATAAGCTCTGGCTAAAGGAAGGTCTCGACTTAAAAATGGTGACATTCGCATGCGTTCCCACGGGCCATAAACGCGGAATGATAGAAATGGTTACAAATGCAGAAACATTAAGGAAGATCCAAGTTGAATTTGGTTTAACCGGTTCCTTCAAGGATCGGCCGATCGCAGAGTGGTTGGCGAAGCACAACCCGTCGGAATTGGAATACGAAAGAGCAGTGGAAAACTTCACCGCGTCTTGTGCCGGTTACAGTGTGGCCACTTATATCTTAGGTATCTGCGACAGGCACAATGATAACATAATGCTAAAAACGTCGGGTCATCTGTTTCACATTGACTTCGGAAAGTTTCTGGGCGATGCACAAATGTTTGGGAACTTCAAAAGGTAAATCGTCGGAATTTCGTAATTTCTTTGTGTTTGTATTATTAAAGTAATTATTGGTGCTGTATGTTTTAATTAGAGATCGAACACCGTTCGTATTAACATCCGACATGGCGTATGTTATAAATGGTGGAGATAAACCATCTGCTAAGTTCCATCACTTCGTGGATTTGTGCTGTCAGGCGTTCAATGTGGTGCGAAAACATGGGAATCTTATTCTTCATCTTTTCGGACTGGTACGTCGTTGTTGGTAGTTTATATCATTAATATTGTTTATTTGTATTGTCATTGCTTCAGACGAATGTCTATGGCGTTTGGACTTAAATATTTTGTCGCAAGCAGTACGCACTGAGCACGAGAAGACAAGCGCATCTTCGTTTCTGTAGGTCACAGTTTTATGGAGAATTTCAATATTTACATTGCAGGTTTCATTTTTAATTAATTTAGAGGCAGAATAATTCACGAATTTACAAATAACGCGTACAAAGTTGTATCATTGCCTCGTTACCTCTGAACTTATATGCGATAGCGGCAATACAATTTTCGAGTTGGGCAATCAGAAATGAAATTACAAATTTTTTGAAGTACAAACAATGAAAAAAGAAAGCATAGAAATATCGATCAGTGTAGAATATTTCAATTTATTCTCATTTACTTCAATTACTCGCGCTTTAAATAGTTAAAAAAAAGAAATGAAAGACAAAAGAGGCCGAATACTCTTAAAAAAAGATCAAACATTAAAATTGCTCTCTAAAACGGTTATTTCGTCTTTGAATCGCCGTACTTGTTTATCAACAAAGAGGTATATTTTTAACTTGATAATTCTCTGATTTGCGTATACCCTTATTCCGTTACGAAAACAACCAAACCGCAACGGAAGGACTTACTCACGCGTTTTATCTGAAACTTGACCGCTATCACACTAAACCGTTTACGATGTGTTGTTAATTAGTGTTTATCGTGCGTGGTCTTGTAGTATCGTTGACTGCAGCAGTCTGAATCAATTACAAGAAGCGTTAAGCGTCGTTCGGGAGCAAAGTAAAACACGGCCGTTTCTTTCTCACGGATAATTTAATTCGTTCTCGTGTATTATAAATATCATTGAAATTGAATTAAGCCGGGCGCTATTCAATCAAGACTTAAAAATGGATAATTTATTATCCGAAAAAGATATTATGAACGATCTACGTAAATTAAATATCATAGAACAGAAACTGAGCGACATCGAGCTCAAAGAATTGATAAACAAGTCAAAGATGAATAACTACACAACTTCGCAGATGACTTCGTCCGGAATTCCCGGTGTGACGATGGATGCAGTTAGTTATGTGCAGAAAGCTCTTCTTCCTGGCCAAACGAATCCGGAAGCAGCCGCGACGTTTGCTCGGATGATAGAGAGTTCACTTAAAAGCTGGTTCACTCAGTTCAACTTTTTCTTGCACAACTTGGCACAGCTTAGGTTCTCGGGCGATCACAATGACGGGGAATTGTTATCCTTCATTCCACGCACGTACACGTAAGTTGTTTTTCTTTCCTCTAATTCGTATGTAATATGTCGAATGTAGCGATAGTATTAAATACAATTATGTTTCATAATTACAAACAGAATGCAACAAGAAGGCCAGTTGACCAGCGTTCAAGTTCACGGCTATCAGAAACGATACGATCCGGAGAAATATTACATGTACATTTTGCGCATTCAACGAAAGGGCCACGTGGATCCAACATATTTGTTCCGTTCGTACAAAGAATTCTGTGAATTCTATCAGAAATTGTGCATTCACTTTCCACTCGCAAAAGTTGCTAGGTAAGTAACTTTTAAATGAATATTTTTATGTATAGCATTGAAAATTCCGTGTCATTGATATTTTCAGAAAAGTTATCGACGATAATACAGATTATAAATGTCAATTCTTATCACGATTATATTTCAAGCTCATTTACAATTAACATTTTCCCCACGGTACTTTCAGCAGGTTGCATATAGCTACTTTCACCACTGTTCATCGCGTCTGCTTTTGACGCTTCTTTTTTCTTACTTGTTGCATCAAAATCGTATGTTTTTGACGAACCTCCTGCCACTTGCGATGTTGCATTTGCACGCGACGTATTTTTGGAATCTTTGAAGTCATTTATACTAGAACCTGATTGATTTGTACGATCCATTCTGATTCCACTAGTTTGCGGTGCCTCGTTATTGGAAGTTTGCGTGAAATTATTTAAATTTAACGCCGGCTGAGATTGCATCGAATGATTAGTTGCATTATTGTACGCTGGTAGACCGCTGGAATCGGACTGCGATATTTTCCGATAATATTCTGGCATGAAAGGCATCTTGGATTTCTTTTGTATCGATATACGAGCACGAAAACGTTTCAGACCCATTTTTACTTTCCTTATGTTAGCGTTTCAACGGAAGCTGACAATTAAATGCTAACAATTAGTATTTGCAACATACTGTATATTTTTAACATCGAGAATTACTATCGTAGACCGCATATTGTAATGATAGGTACATACCAGTAAATTGAATTTTCTGTTAAAAGCCCCAGTAATTGTAAACGCCTCGTAATTCCACTGTGTTAATAGTAATACTGCGAAAATGATAAAAAAATGTGCTGTTATATTGCCTTCATTTTAGACGTACTACATCACAATGACAGAATTCCGCACTGTTATCTCCCGTTGTTTTATCTAATCTGCCCAAAATCTTTGATATATACAAAATTATGTTTAAGATGTAAATATAAAGAACAAAAACCGTAACGTCTCGATGTATTTGTAATATTTACAAAAAAAGAAAGATGAAATGTTTCTATAAAAAATAATCAAGTAATTTACCATATTATTAATGATAACGAATTTCTAGATTATAACATATACAATTTTTTGCAGCCTACCAAGCGGCATAAGTGTTGGAAGATCTAACATAAAGCAAGTAGCGGATAAACGTAGAGCGGATATCGAAAAATTTCTTTTGAGCTTGTTCAAAATGGCCCCGGAAATTTCCCAAAGTGACCTTGTATACACTTTCTTCCATCCGCTACTGCGCGATCAACAAAATGCTGATATTCATTTGCGCAAAGTTAAAGGTATATTTATTTTCTGCGTACACGTGCACACGACTTTTAACACGTTAAATGCCACTCGTATTTCTCTAGCTTCGCCATTATCACCGAAGGGAAACTTTTTCTATTAACACTAGAACTACCGACGTTAAATCGATTGTATTTCAATATTTTAAATAATTACTTTTGAAAAAGAGGAATTGAGTGGTGGAAAAGATGATCGATACGGTAATTTACGTTTTATGAGATGGACGTAGAATATCTACTCTATAGCTGTCCTATAAACTTTGAGATTTTTTGGAAAAAATTGGGAACAGTCATTTTGACTGGCTTAATAGTTCTAGAGTTAAATATGTTAAATAAGTACTTTAAAAGAAGAGGGACTTAAATTTTACGTAATTCATCCATTATAAGATACACCTGAAATACTTATTGTACTGCATATCTATAAATTTGAGAAAAGTTTCGACAAAACGTAAGAACCCGTCAATTTTACGGCCTTCGTAGATCCAGTGATTAAATTATATATTTATGCGCAAAAACATGAATAGTAGAAATAGTCATACACTCGGGAGTACTTTACTTCCTCAACACCACGATTTAAATAGTTGATATACCCTCAAACTGGTGAATATTGTTATTTAAATGTTATCAGAAATTTTATTGAATACAATTGACCCTCATGGCATTCAATGTGTTAAGGGGAGCTATGACGAATAAGAAGATAAGGGTTCGGACTCGCAATTATCTCCATTATCTCTGGGAAATTTTTCCTACGTAATATGTGTCAATAATTACGAAAGTGGTCTAAGTAAAAAATTAGAAAAATAGTATCTATCACTTATATTGTGTTCTTCCCGCGTACATTGCAATATGGGAAAGCTACTTTGTAGAAATGATAAAAAATTTGACCGTTTAGCGATGTTAATTGTTGTCTCATTATACAGAATTTAACACTAGATTTACGGCGTTAAATCTGTTACATTGCAATATATTAAATAAGAACTTCGGAAAAAGAGGGATCAAGCGGCAGAGATGGTAATTCGTTAAGTCATTATTGTATTATAAAGTACACGTGAAATATCTGCTGTACAGCTTCTCTGTAAACTTGAGAAATGTTTATAAAACAAGTAGGAACTCGTCAATTTGTCGGCTTCCGTAAATCTAGTGTTAATCCGCACTCCACAGCAAAACTCGAAATATCTCGAAACGAAGAATAAATAACTCAGACCACTAACGTAATTATCGATATAAATGTATATTATAGAAGTTAATAACTAAGAATAATGAAAATAACTTTCACGAATTAATGATTGCATTGCTTATCAGTTGGAAATTGGTGGGCCGAGAAGAAAATCAGGGACAACGTGCAAAGTGGACAAATTAAGATGTCTTTGCATTACACTCGTGGAACTTTATGCATAATGGTTTGCCATGCTAGAGGCCTGCCTAAAGTAGCTAATGGCCAAGAACCAAATACATACGTGAAAGTTTATCTCAAACCAGACCCAACGAAAGCGACCAAACGTAAGACAAAAGTTGTCAAGAAAAATTGTCACCCGTCGTTCATGGAAATGGTAAGTAATAAATATTTCGTGCATTTTTGTATCCCTAAGAAAGTATGCAATGCTGTAAGTTTCGATTGAAATTAATTTTTATATTATAGTTGGAGTACAGAATGCCGTTGGACGTCATCAAAGAAAGGACTTTAGAAGCCACGATATGGAATCACGACACTTTGCAAGAAAACGAGTTCCTTGGTGGCATACGCTTACCACTTGGACGTCTCGATTTAACGAACGAAACGATCGAATGGTTTCCATTAGGAAGTGTTCGATGAAAGGATGTATAAAGAAGTGCAGAGATCACTTTTATGCTCACTAGATCTATCGAATATTCAAAACTTACTGTTAGCGCACAATACTAATGATAAGATTTCTACATAGGCACTCTAGTGCAGTAAGATGGATGATGTCTACTCGATATTGAAGAAAGTATCGAAGTATAGGCTTTTGTATGCAAGAATAACGCTCCTCTTTCAACACTAGGTTTACCAATATTTCTTATATACCTATCTACCGGCATGAGTCAATAGGTATACCATATAGAGAACTCAAAATTAGACGGCTACGAAGAAAATGAATTTCGATATGTGCTCGTCTCGTTAAAAGTAAGTACAAGTGACAGAAAAAAATGTGAACGGTTTCTGTAATTTGCCTCATGAAGTTCGAAACTGTTCAAAGTGACGCAACCGGTTAACCTAGTGTTGAAGATGTTAGCTAACATCCCGGGATATAACATAAATTCGTAAACTCTTCGAGTACGGTGTCAGATAAAGGGGCATATTTCATAAAGTTATTCTACCTTTTCAAGAATTTATAGATTACCAAAAATACGATCGTTATTTTAACGATGCCTAATCGAATTTAAAGTATGTGTAATAGAGGAATTAAGGGTGATGCATGGATCGAAGCGTAGTTTAAACGTTTGTATGTCAAGCAGCGCTTTTCAGGATACATATGCGCTGCTTGCGACAAAATGGTTTGAACATTTGTCTCGTGCAATTGATAAATTAGAGTTCAAGATCGCTTTAAGATATATACAGACTTGTATATATTGCTAGAAGTATACTCTGACTTTTGATGATTAGTCTGAATTGTATATCGGCTGTTGATTGATAATATTTCGTTTACGGTTATTAATTAAATCATTGAATATTCTATATATCGATAATCGGTCGAATCGAATGGAAATCATAGGATGAATGTAATACACCAGCAATATATTCAAATCTATAGAAACATTTTGACTGTGAGCTACTCGAAAGCAACGGTCATCGGAGAATTTGTTCATACCTTACACAGATCGTTTATGCATGATGTGAAATTATTTAAATTGCTAATCATGAAAGTGTTGAAAAATCAGTGATCCTTTTTTCTTCGTTTTTACGAAGTAACGATAATTAAATCTTATAATTACGTAGGAAATGAGAAGTATCGTAAACTGTACAATTATACAGCATATTATACAGCTATACCGAAATATTTGTTGAAAGTTTGAATAACGAGTTAAAAGGAAGAAGCACGATCGCGCTTGCTTGATACTTTTCTCATAAATTCGTTGAATCGATAATCGGATAATCAAACTGTTAATGACTCATTGGCGATAAATATCAGTGACTAAAGAAGTATTACGTATTTGCGGTAGAGGTTCGCTCTGTTAGTCAAATTTTATAAAAAGATATTTATTTATACTATTTTCTTCGTGATCTTCATTAATTGTAAATAAATTGAATTTGTGCTACGCTGTTCAACTATGGCGAACGGAATACGATGTTTCCTAAATAGCTGTAATCTGAGTTTTAAGAATAGTAGAATTATATACGTATTTCATTACGGATTTTGCACAGATGTAAGTTGTTAGTCAACAATAGATGAATCGGGTGATTAAAAGACAATTTTTTACTTTCATATGAGAAATCCGAAATTATATATAAGAATATACGTTGAAGTATCTTTCTATGCAAAGTAACGCGACATGTGGAGGAGTTATGTGTAATTGGTCACAGAGCAAGGAAAAATCACTTTCCCGTATGAAAGGAGAATGAAATTATGTAAATATGCTTTTAAAATTAGGTAATCAATCTTCTCTTCGTTATTTTGTATATTTTTGTGCTTTTAATATCATTGTTTCGAATCGACACGCGGAAACTATCGTAGTGGAAACGAAAGTACGGTCTATTTAGCGGAAGGCCACAAATTTTACATGACACGGTGTATTTTCGTAAATTAGTATCGATCATATTTTTTTTATACATATGTATATTTTTGAAATACACCGAAATGATTTAGTATCGCGTGGCGAACGTTCTTTCTTTTCCATGTACGTAGTTCTTTTTTTGTATCGGAAACTCACAATTATGTATCTGTTCATAGAAAATGATCATTTGTACAAATATTCTGTACTGCCCCATCAAATAATTCATCGCAGATGCTTCTGCATATGCTTTCTTGCAATATTTCGAGATTTGTGTTAAATTACACAGCTTTTCATGTGTCTTTGAATAATTTATTTATACTTCGATTTCGATCATATACAATTATGATTAATTCCATTGCGTGGATAATTGCAACGTAATCAATCATGGCGATAATTTTATCGAACTTCAATCGCATTAATTTCTTATCTCTATGCTGTTAGTATTGTATACTTACAAATTTTATGTATAAAAAAAAACTTGCATTGTACCTATAATGTCTTACTTGTGTCTAATTTGTATTATTTTCACGAAAGAATGCGTAATAAATTATATACAACTATGTATCTGGGCGATTGTTAATATACCTTTTTCTGTAATACGGTAGTTCAGTTTTACTTTCGCGAATACTCATTTTCAGCATGCTTTAAATATTTGCGGTACAAAACCCGGTTACGACCAACAACGATCCAGATCCCACCACGTGGAGGTTGCTGCGGACTAGGGATCCAAAAGAATTAGCCATACATCCTTCATTATATTTTGTCTTTCGCGTGAAACATTTTCTCGTCATTTTTACTATTTTAAATGACAGAACAGAAGAATGCACGCGAAAATGTGTCATGCGAAGTTTTTGCACTACTTTACTTTCGTTATCCATCTCGCACAGGGAGAGATAGATTCCCGACCGTGATGAGACGAACATTCGACTCTTAAAATTTCAAACTGAAAGAAAGAACAAAACACTGTTCGTACGCCGAGAGATTTCAAAGTCACGCGGAGTACGGTCACAAACCTGTCCGAAACTGTACCGTGCCCGACAGACTAGGGCTGCGAAAACATGTAGTGACCTGCGAACCCGTCAGTCGAGCAGAAGAATTAACCGGCTAATTGAAAATAGAATACGAGCACAATTTTTAAAAATTTGTTAATAAAAAATAAATTGTTTACCTGAGCACACTTCTTCACAACCAAAGACATAAAGTTTTCGAAGATGAATGACGCTCACTTCGGCTAACGATGTGTCTGTGACCGTTTGAAGCGTAATGTTAAAGATGGGGGATGGTTGGAAGATATCTAAAACTTCCAGATTTTTAGGGAACTGCAGCGAATTAGCCCGTTATTGCTTTCAATGCGAGAAAAATAAAATAAAACAAAAGCTTTCGAGTCATTGAGAGCAACAACGACCCGGGTCCTACCACGTGGAGGTTACTGCGGCTAGGGACCCAAAAAAATGGATAGATATGGAACAGTAGAGATAATACCATAGTAGATAAACGACAGAACTATATTTTAGGGATCGGTAAACGAGGAAAAAGTAAAAAAACGGCACTCACAGCGGATACGTGTTGACGACGCATGGAAAAAAAGATCCAAAGAGAGAAAAAGGCAGGTACGCCCTCTGGCAGGAGTGGGGATAACTCTCTGTCGCTTGGTGGGGGAAAGGCGGGCCAATCAGAGTAACGGCGGCTACGTCTAACGCGGTACATTGCCTACCGTACGCGCGAAATAACTAAGGATTTTGAAATTTTAAATAAAAACAATTCTTTTTATCAAACATTGCGTTTTAAAAATATTATTGTACTTTATGAAATCCATACAATTGAAAGTTAAAAGTAAATAAATAACAGATAGAGAATATGCAAAATGAAATAGAATACAGCGATTTAACTTGTCATTACCGATTTATATATTAACGAAGAAAATTTGTATAGATTACTACTTAGTATAGGATATACACAAATATGACGATATGTCGATAATACGTTTTATGTTTATTTATGTGTAAATATTTATTGATTGCTCACATGAGATATAAAAAAATTACGAGCGCCATTCATAAGAACAGCGTATAAACATTGATTATATGATACGTAATAAATATATTACTAATAATACTCTATTTTTATTCCTACAATAAACGTGATATCGCACATACTTGGAACTAATAAAAGTTGCATGTAAAATGCGAATCAACGCAAACTCAATATTTCTCTTGTTTTGTTCAAAATTATCGCGAACACCACTTTCGCAGCCAACGTTTTCAGACTGTTGTATTAAACAATACATAGCTCGCAATCGTTATTTGTTGTACAAATTCTTTGCTACTTTCAAACTGACAACAATAATGTATAATGTTCCAAAAATTAATTTTCCTTCTGACAATAATTTCGTATTATTTGTATTCACTTTTTAAAAATAAACCTTAACGGCAATATTCAGCTTTAAATATGTGCAAAATATAATACAATGTACATAAAAATTGGTGAAACTTTATAATAATACACGAATTAAACTTATTAAAAATATGTAATAAATAATACTGGTATTACACAAAATAATATTTAAAATGTACCAATGAACTTCATGCCGCGATGAAATAATTCCGATGGAACTCAGTTTTTCCATATCTCGCAAATGTTATTTATATAGTTCTATTATTTATATAAAAGGATACTTATTGCTTCGTAAAAATTAACGTAAAAAATATACAACTGATTAAAACCAGAATACGTAGCAATATTTCAATGCCTACAGGTGTGTAGTTAACTAAAAACGACGAATCTCTCGCGTTATTACGTAGCAATATTTCCAATGTTTACAATTATACAAGCGAACAGAATCATACAGAAATGATAATACAATTACTTTCAACGAGCTAGGCAATCTCTTAAAAATGATTTAAAAAAAACATACGTCAAGTATGTTATCGATATATTACGTGATATCTAAATGACGATATAAAATAAAAAATTTTCTTCAAAAGCTTCCGTAGTGTTGAATAGTTGCTTTCAAATGTTCTTACCCTTACGATACTTTAAAAAATGTGAATCAGCCTTGGCCACTTTATTTGTATTATTTATATATATAATTACTTATGTTATTAATTTACTGATGATTCATTTGACGTAAATACTCAGGCGTATGATAATGCTGTTGCTGTGCATGAGCTAATGACGGATGAATCGGTGGCGGAAAACAACGCACATGTTCTACACTCGTTGCGTCACTGTCCCCGCTTTTCAGATACTTATTTAACACAGCGAAGATTTGTGAATTCAAAACTTGAAATCTTCTGATTCTATCTACCATTCGTTTCAGATGCTGCGCAATGTAAAACGTAATAAATAATTATCTAAGTGTAATACCGAAATATCTACGTAAAAACAATTCCGATCGGACATCAATACTTACAATTCCTTTAACATTTTCGTCTTTACCGTCCACGCGCTGTACTCTGAGAATGTGATAACAAAAATCAAGAGCTTCGAATCTCCTTTGTTGACCGAGCAACACGATCATAGCACATCCAGCCCAGTGCAGGCCTTCGCCAAAAAGTTCTCTGCGAATGTAAGGAAATACATAGAATTGTATTCATATACTCTGCGTTTTCTCTCTTTTAAATAATAAAACGCAACATATATACAGTTACTAACTCGACTGTAAATTCCGTTTCCCCAACGGGAATACAATATACAAATTGTAAAGCGCTCCATAATCTATGAAATTCCGTGCATTCATCTACATTCATAACTCCATTTGCAGGAGGTGGTCCAACCCAAATGGGATCATCTAAGATACTACGTAATCTGCTAAGCACTACTTCAAATATCGATAATCCGCAACAAAGACGTTCTCGTGTTAATAAATCTCCCTCTCTGGCAATCATTGCTTGCTGTAAGAGTGATTGAAAAATTTCTTTATAGGTATAGAAATTCGGAATACATGCATATTTCTCGTTTAACCGCTTAACGCTCATGCCTATGACGTTCACGGCCACGCCGAACGGTCGAAATTTAGCTTAGCCGCTGATATTTATTTCTGTGGCATCTTACATCGAAATGTATACATTTACAGAAAACCTGATTCATTGTATATTAAGGAATAATTAATGATGACATTTCCAGCTTTTGCCGCCAACTTTCGTTCGTTTCTTCAGTCTTTTACTTTTCCCAAAAATTGTGAAAAATCCTAACGAAACTATAACAGTTTTAAATACATTTAAGTGAATGTAGACCTTCCACATTTCGCTGTAACAAGTACAAAGAATTCATAATGTTAATATGACTTAGTTATGTCACATTCTTTTGCTTCATGTTATTTTTTCGAAAAAAATAATTCGTTTGCCACTAGGAATACGTAAAACATTTTACATTATGCATAAAATACGAATTTATGCAAAAAACAAATCGTGCATTTTTGGACGTTCGGTTCCAAGAAAATCTGAGCGTTAAGCGGTTAATGTACTATTATTCCAAGATGTGCGTTTCTTTTATTACCTTAGCTGTACCTAGTTTATCTACATTTGGGACTATTTGCAGAGCTGCATATTTAGCTTCAAGACGTTTTTGTTTAGTTTCCGGCTTTTCACCTTCTGCAATGAAGATATATCATTATACAGTACTTTTTTACATAATTAGCCGCGCTGTTCTCCTCGTTCATCCTTCGCATTCGTGTTCTTTCCGGTCATAGTGATCCGATGAACAGTTTTACATTTTAGGAAATGTAAAATATACAAACAAACGTAATATTATGTTAAAAAATAAAAGAAATATATGTTAAAACATAACAAACATTTCGAGTCATTCAGAGACGAAGAGAATAACAGAGTTAAAACATTTTTCAATGGCAATTTAACAGCAGTTTCGATTTACCTTTGCAATAAGGCCTCGGCAATATGTTTTGAAAAGGTGCTGCATGCAGCAAGTCACAAACTTCTTCCTGCGATAGAGCTTGCTCCATTAAAAGGCAGAATAAGATTGTATTGCCGAACTCGCGGAAATTATGAAATAATTCAGTTTTCGCGTCAGGATATTGCACAATGTCGTTCAGTTGAGCGTGATAGTATCCCAGAACTCCTGGGGATCCGTAATCGTACCTTGGAAGCTTACAAACTTTTGGCATAGCTTCCATCAGAGTCTTCGTAAACTGATGTAAGCTTCCTTGGATCAAAGACTTAACGGTTTTCAATAGTTCTTCCATTACCACCGCAATACCCTGGTAACCAAGGAGTTTACATATCGTGCGGAAATGTTGCGGTCCAACAAATCCTGAGTACTGTCCATATTGAGTGCTGTACGCTAAATTTAATTGCTTGCTTCCCCAAAGATAATGATGAGACATCTGAGGAGGCTTGTCCCTATGTACTGGTTGTACAAATTGAAGACCGCGACATTTTACAAACCTGTTCGACGTAACATACTATTAATTCGTAATAAAAGCGAGCACCATCTTTATAATTTTACGTATTATATGAGCCGTTTTCTTTGAAAGTGGTGTAAGTCCATTTTATAGTATATGGAGATATTTAAGGATTTGTATTTGAATGGTTTGAAAAATACTCGTCTATGTAATACGATTACTTTATGTTTCTTAAATATTAAATTGATTTAAGTTCATAATGTGGTCGTGTTTAAAGTTAGTTAGAAGTGAAGTAGAGAAAATATGTAGTATTAATTTTCAACTTAATATTATGTCTTTGCGGAAAGTGGACTTACACCAATTTCAAAGAAAACGGCTCATATTATTACTCAATGTGTTATACTTTCAGGGAAAGTATCAGTTTTACTTTTCGTCGTTATGTTCTATATATAAAAGAAAAACGTAGTAAATACAAAAGTATTGTAGGAACGGGCGATCGGTGTGGTTCGACGACCATATTTGTAAAATAAAACTAGGTAAGCCACCTGATTACTCGTCCTAGAGGAGGTCGGCCCATGTTGTCGTTAAGGAGGCGTTATTTCGCTGGAAAGTTCAGCGAACGCTGACGGAGGCTCGGCATTACCGAAAAAACGGCCGCGGAATGTTTAACACCCAACGACAAAATGGGTCGCGAGTAATTAGCGAGAGACGCAGCGAGAGCGAGACAAAGTGTACAGCGATTTCTAATTATAATGAACGTATATTGCGTTTGTTTTAAAAGGGCTTAATTTCCTCATTAACACGTTAAATGCCACCGGTATTTCGCTAGTTTCTTCATTTCTACCGAGGTGAAACTTTTTCTATTAAAATCACATCTTTACAAAGCAGAAACTTTAAAGATAAAAAGAGATTTATAGACAGCAGGGCTTTACCTTTTTGAGTCGAACTCGTAAATATTGACTGAATTAGCAAATTCGTAAGTATTACAATTTCAAAGTCATATGAATTTTCATTGAATTCATAGCGCCGGTCATGGGAGAACTCCATGGCATTCAACGTGTTAAATAAATAATCTTATTTCTACACTATTTACTACTTTATACTACTTTATTTCCTATTTAATAAAATGAAACTGCTCATCTTACCTATTTGTAGCTGCGTTGTAACAATAATTTGGCAAGAAATCGTAATTTAACTCCCAAAACACGTGAAGAGTGATTCTACCATATGGAGCCAGCACATTATGATTTGCTTCTCTAAACATGGCATCATACTCGTCTAATGCAAGCCATTTGCTTAAGAGCTTATGAGTAAGACGGTTAACTTGTAGCAATCCTTCCAATTCCTTAAATGCACAATGACAGAAATGTAACTCAATGCATCGGTACCAAAATATTAAGCTTAATTTACACTTTGTAACTCACCACAACACCTGTAATGTCGCCAGATTCGAACTTACTAATTGCTAAATCTAATGACTTTTGCATATCCGCATTAATACGTTGTGTAATGAGTTTATTCAGATCGATACTTCTTCCCAATAATTGTACGTGTCTCTGCTTCAACAATGTTTCATACCTATTGGCACGTGGATACGGAAGTAAATACGCTCCAAGAGCAACGCATTCCACTCGGAACCTTTTATCTAACAATATACTTGCAGCCAATTGCTTATAATGTGCAAAAACTTGTTCGCTGAGCTTGTACACAAATTGATCGAAGCATAGATTTACTTCGGCTTCTACTTCATCGTAAAGAAACTGCTTGCGGAATATCGTTAGAGCGTATAACGCACTATCGTTGTATAAATCCAGAGGATATAAAACATACCTGAAAAATGAATAATACCATTCTAAATAAATGTTACTTAACAGTTATACCGTATGGGGTACTTTGTTTCTTTTATTTACTCCATCATCGACGGTTCTTTGCTTCTTAATATATGGTCAGTTAGAATCCATGGCATGGACATCTCAATAGGGAACTGCAACATACGATAACATATTTTAACCCTTTGCAGTCCTATGTCAAGTTATACTCGACATAGCTTTTCATTTCATTTTACTTTCTAACGATTCAACGTCGACTTTCCAATTTCATAATGATTTTGTAATATAACCGAAATATTCGTCGGTAGCTATAGTTATTGCTATTATTAACACGTTGAACGCCACCGGTATTTCGCGAGTTTCATTATTTCTACTGAAGCGAAACTTTTTCTATTAAAATCATATGCTTACAGAGCAGAAACTTTAAAGACACAAAGAGATATATAGACAGCAGGACGTAAATATTGACTGATTTAAGAAATTCGTATATGTTACAATTTAAAAGTCATGAAATTTCATTGAATTCAATAGGGCCGGTCATCGGTAATGCCCATGGCATTTAACGTGTTAAAATTGAATAACCAACGATAAAAAATGTCGTGAAATTAATTTAATTTAGCTCACTATAAAATTAGTGATTAGCTGAATAGCTAGTTTGATACGCGGCATAATTCGAAAATGTGAAATGAATGTAAAAGAACTATAACACTGAAGTATTAAAATTACTATTTGAATGTTATAATTACTATACCTGAATACGTTTTTCCATGGTGATCAAATCACTGCATTCTTCGTTATGCTGATGGCGTACTTGGCATTTCTATTCGTGGAATGAGGAAGAGAAAATACTATTTTAATAACAGCGTATTGGAACTGGATATTATTTATTTCTACGGTGTTAGTATAAATATCGTTTCGTTTTTACTAAACATGTAACAGAATTTTAATACGAGTTCATAACTACCTGTATTTTTCGCCCCATAGTCATCTCTAAATAAAATTCTCTGTACCATAATTGCGATAAATCACAACAATCCTGCAGAGATTCTAGAAATATAAAAAACCATATTAAAGGGACAATTGATGAAAATATATTGTTTAACACGGTAAGCACCATGTCGGTTACTGTTGACTGACGCGGCCTGCTACTACTAAATTTTAAATAATTTGGAAGTCGTAAAAGAATGTATCCAAATATTACTTGTTACGAAAAAAATGCAACATTTCGCAAGTGTATTTACTAGTATATTGTAGTGATAAGACTACACCTCGTTACGGGTAAAGAACAATTGTTTAAACTGCACTGGAACACAAACCATGGGCAGCTGACTGAAGAGAAAGCATTTCTAAAAGAATACGAAGTAACAGATTTTCGGGCGCCGGTATATCGGTGAAATCGGATATCGCGGCCTAAACGAATAGGAAGACGAAAAAAGCTGGACTCGGCGATGAACGTGTTAAAATATAAATTTGAAAGTTTAGTGTATTTACCGCCAAAATTCAAAAGATAACTCCAGTAAAAACTAGTCTTGTGAAATTGATCAATCTGTACAAGATACTGTCCATCGATGTCTTTTCTCAAAGTACGTTTCCCACCACTTTTATCGGCGATAAGTGATTCCAACATAGTCCGTACCATGTACAGTTGCGTTGAGGATGGACCTAAAACAAGAAGTTCCTCAAAACTGTAATGACAAAAGCAATTATAGAAACACTTTAACAGTTTGCAAAAACTTACCAACATTTCTTCGTGGAACTTTAATACCAAAGCCGTTATCTGGATCCTTTTTACCTTTCAAAGCAGGATCTCCGAGTGGTTCGACTCCGAAATGCCAATCGGCACAGGTTTCTCTCACCGACACGATTATGCTATCACAGTAACACGAATCGGTAATGATATTGAAAGGCAATGAAATTTTATTAAAAAGTTATGAATAATATGCAAACCTTCTAATAAGATCCTTCTTATTTTTAATTGCTTTACGTAAAGGTTCTCGTAAAATGAGTTGTACAAAGTCTTGCAGCTCTGCATATATATTTCTGCGTATTGCATCGATGAAAACAGTTTCTATACGTGCCATTAACACCTGCAGCCCTTTAATCATTGCTATAACTTCTATTAAAGCGAATTTTTCTTCGTCCGTATAATTATAACGTGTAGCCTATCGAAATAAATCGAACGTACAAATGTATATGATAATAATGATATAGTACAAATAATAAAAAGCTTCACTTACTCTTTCATACTCTTCAGCCTCTTGTGGACATTCTTTATTCATATGATGGTCCGTAGGATGGAGAAGTTTCCAACTATAAAGCTCTGTTACCACGCTTGTCCATTGAGAAAGCAACTGTAATCCGCGTAAGGCCAATTCAGCAGTTTCCCGATTTTCAACATCGCTTCCACATTCTTTGTATGTCGTAGATACTTCGTTACTGTACCTACATTATGATAGAATCGATGATATTATGTTCGCGTTACTTGAAATCAGGAATAACATTAAAATTGTAAGACAGAAATAGGTGTACCTTGCCAATTCACTGATATATTTTACGTGATCTTCTCTGATCTGTGGAAGGTGCACCATAAGATCTGCTTGCGGGCTCATGCTATTCGACGAAGAGGACAATGGCCATCTCGATGCGTCGAAATGCTTCGAACGCTTAATGTAATTGAAAGGTGCAATTTGCATATCTCCGAATAATGGTACTACTTCTAAGTTTTTAAAGATTCTATCAATTTTGTCTAACTTCAGCTTTTTCTTCTGATCTAACTTGTTAATATTGCACAGTTCACTATCCATTAGAAATAAGCCAAATCCCATGACTTTTACTAGCATATGTTTTTCATTAGGTGTCAAGTACATTTTTGTCTCAAACATATGAACGCATATGTTAACAACGTCTGCGAGTAGTTCTTCGTATCCAGCAATTTTTTCTAAATTCTCCTTTACAGTATCGCGAATTTTATTTTGCGTTGCGAGAAACATTGACAAATTCTGGGATTCTTGCAAAGTCTGAGAATCGGACATTACTTTAAGAAACTGAGCAGCCCTAAATAAAAAAAATTGTAAGATTATCAACCTTTTTTTCTGAAACTGATAAAACAATGTTAGAATTACCTTCTGTACGTCGAATAATCATTTTTCACGCTGGACTTCATGTTCTTTAATTCATCCAATACCGCAAACATATTGATGAACTTTCCTAATGTCAATAAATAAGCCTCGGAGACAAAATCTTTCCTTTTCTCATGATGGCATAAGCGTTTTACTTCTCCTGAAAATCTTTCTATTGCTTTCCTCTAAAAGCAATTCTGTTTGTAATAAGTATTTCTAAAAGGCATACGATCATAATTATATGATATACTCACTTGAAAATACATAAAATTTAATAACTTATTTACTTCTGGCGCTAAGACCTCTACTGTTTTCTCATAAATTTCTACTCTATTTGGTTGTTCATTAGACTTTGGCTGTGGAATTGCACGGGAACAGCATCTCCATGTATATAACATAACAGCATGCTTCAAACCTTCTTCGAGTAATTCATTCTTTAAGGTACAAATAAGATATACTTTAATTTCTCAGTGACATTTGAATAAACCACAATAATATATATTACATTAATAATTTACATAAACAAATGTTATAAAAGTGCCCTGTACATCCCAAAAATAAAGTTTTATCGAAAACCCGTATGTTTCGGCTTCCTAAATTTGTACAGGAAATTCGATTTCATCTCATATTAGATATCGTTGCTAAATATTATTTTTAATTATGGATATCTTTTTGTCCATTCGACATTACTTTCAAATTACCAAGTACTTAATTAACTATCTAATATTATTAGAAAACAATTAACTTTTTATAAAATGCAGACTGGTATATGACAGTAACGTAATTACTGCAAAAGTATTTTAATGGCATTAATACTTTCCATACCAATTATTTACGTAATATAAATAACGTTGAAATTCAAGAAAAAATCTACAAAGATAAATACAGAAACAGTAGAATAATATTAACCGCTTGCCCTACGATTTCTTTTCTGATTGAACGCACGATGACTCAGAATTAATTGCCGAAATAAAAAATTATCACTGATTTCTGATATAACAGGAGTTAAATGTATATGTTATAGCAAGCACTGAAAAGAAATCGTAATTAAACCTTACTTGTAAGAATTAAATTAAAACATATGAATTTTTGAAATGTAATTTAAATAATAACGAATATGAATAATTTAAATTCTTCATTAATATTGTGCATATTTATACCAAGCTTGCATGGACCGTAGCTTCTTCAATATATTTTGCAATTCCGGTAACAAATCCGTTTCTGTCTTCAAAATTTGTATCAAAGTTAGCTTGATACACTACAGAACATGGTTGCGCTTCGATGCATGGCTGTTCGTCCGGTAATGTGAATTCATCGAGCACATCGACATTCGACAAAGCATCTGCTAATGTTACTTTGTCGGTAGCCATTTTAATATAATAGCAAAACCTGTGCAAATAAGTTCTTAGATATTACATGTTACTTATTATAATTACTTACAACTACCAAAATTTGTTTAAAACGAATAAAAACAACGTATAATCTTCTCTGATCTTTCAGTTATATATACATATGCATAAATATTCGAGGTATCGAAGTAATTGTTTTTAAAAATCAAGTGTCATCTTTATCTCAATTTATATTTCAATGATACTTACTTCCGAAGAGGTTACGTTTCAAACAATATAAATAAATTAAAAGCTTATATCCTCCTATGCTAAAAAGAAACAATCTTATAATTGAATATACTGTAATTAATACATTTTAACGTTTTAAAATCAGATCGTATCGTGAATGTATGTAAAACTTGTTCTCCAATACCCCACCCTTTCACAGGAAAACAGAATGACTTTATCTATCACAATAGCGTTCTTCATTATACGTGATTATACGCAACTGTATCTCAGTGTGCTTTATATATACTCTGTGTTTTACGTGGTTTCTTACTTTTCACGCAAATTGTATTTCAAAATAGTCCGAAAGTATTTATAACATTTTCACGATAAAAAGCATATAATGTAAAACGAGTAAAACCACTAAATATTGGATTGAATTTTTACCACTATACTTGAAACATTGAAGTATTCTACATCGCATTGAAGGCAGTCTAATTGTTATAGTTCAAATTTTACAAAGATTTTATACATATATTTTTACTACATGCAGTGCCATGTTGAAAATATATGTATCAATAATGTTTTACAAAACTGATGCCAGCCGAAAGAAATTAATAAGTCGTATCGTCAGTAACAATAATTTAAAAACTAGACGAGTAAAATGTAATAATTGTTCCTTTTAAAACCTGATATTTGTTGATCTTCATTATATCTAGTAAAAGATTATACATATTTTGAGCAGAGAATGTAATTTTATGCTCATTTTTCCAGTGAATAATGCCATAATGCAAAGAGAATTAAAGTATGGATGAATAATATATAAGTATTTTTAATAAGGTTTATATCTTCTCATTGAACTTGGCGAATTATGCTCTAAATACATATAAAATGACGTTTACGCAAAATGTAATCATTGCACCTACAAAGTCGGATTACGAATATTGGGAACCGCTGTTCAAAACCAAACAGTTGTTTTTTTTACTATATATAATGCACTACTTACAATACTATATATAGCAGTGTCTCTCAAACTGGGGTCCGCGAATGGGCCCCTTGGTGACAGTTAAGGAGTCACTTAATTAAAATTTCAAGCTGGTTTAACCAAAGCAGTGCACCCACCCCATTGAATGCACATTTGACGACTAAAATTTGCAATTTTCTCAATAAATAATTGTTTGTCAAAGAACGTTTTGGTAATAGTAGCTGCTATGTTAATTGTAATCAATTTTAAGCTCTTGCCGTACGAGTGACACTCATGATGCGGTAAATTGGATAGAAAATTTGCAAGTTTTACTAAACCTATCAAATTAAAAGTATCAGTGAGACGCGACACGGTAAAATTATTTCTATAATGTTAATATTACGTTAAATTATACGATATATCAAGAATCACTGAGCAATATTTATTTTACCAATTTAATTCTGAATTATTGCGGAGGCAGTCACGAAAGAAATCGTACGGCAAGGGGTTAAAGAGCCCGCGAGCAATTTAAAAAACTAAGGAGACCGTCACGTAAGAAATCCTAGGAAAGTTTGAGAACCACTGTTATATATAGTATTAGAGATTATCAAAAGACATACGCTCAATTGTTTTGCAGTAAGAAAAAAAAATAGGAAAAGTGATGTATAAAAAATCTTTAAGCCTGTGATAAGGACAACGGTGAAGAATTCTATTTTGTTTAAGAAGTTTTCCTGTCATTCCTGCAACTTCGATTAATTGATACAAGGTTCAGCAGTAGTGACAGTTTAATGCTGAATGGTGTGCCGTCGTCAAACAAAGGGAAAAAATTATTTTTTTATATAAATCGAGATACCATCGAAAAACATTACATTCAAGTTTTATCATTTTTGACATGACAACAATGACAGACGAGGTTTCAATAAATTTCTTAACTTTAAATTGCTGGTAAGCAATATTACAATAAAAAAAGTGTTTATTTCCTTTATATTTATAAGTTAGACTTGTTAATTTTGTAATAAATTGTAAATCGATCGTTGATTATATTATACAGCAGAATCTTTTTACATTTATGCTCATTGAAATGTAAATTAATGTGAAATACAAATTGCAGGGGCATACCATATGTTTCCAAGAATAGGAATGCCAGAATGGAAGCAATCGCAGAAAAATTTGCCACAGGAGATTACGACGTTATTTGTTTACAAGAAGTTTGGTCTGGTAATGATTTCAACATGATGAAAAGTAAGATGCAAGAGCAGTTACCTTACTCGCATTATTTTCATAGGTAAAAGATATACGATCACTTTCACTCAATTATAGTTTACGATACGGCATTTTCTATTAAAATAAATACGGTATGGAACGATTCAGAGTTAGAATAAATTCAAAGAATTATAATAATAGTCTTATTGCTCATAAACTTTCGGAATTAAATGCTGCATTGCCTGAATTGGAATCTTAAATTCGTGGAATTTAATTTTAATTGCATCAGTGCTTTTAAAAAGTAATTCATACTGTATTTATGTTGCTTTAACTGTTACACATTCCCATTCTTTACTCGACGCAATGAAGTAGATAGATTCGTAGAACGTTTACATATCTAACAGCATGTAAAAGATAACGAATGGTGGTAGAGAGCTGCATAAAACGAATGAAAAATTGTTGCAGTAGATTGAGCGCATATTTGATTTATACTTTTCATGTTTCGGTTAGTGCTTATTTCAAAAATTATGTAAAATTTATAATATTATATGTATTCTAGTGGTGTTCTTGGATCGGGGATATGTATTTTATCTCGATATCCTATTTTGGATGTTATGTTCCACAAGTGGCCTTTAAATGGTTATGTACATAAAATACATCACGGTGATTGGTTTGGTGGAAAGGGCATTGGACTTTGTAGAATTAAAATCCTTGATATGAAGATTAATATCTATATCGCACATGTAAATATTTCTTGTCTTATTTATCGTCATTGTCTCTTGTTAAAGCATTAAATTGTGCCGTTAATTTTACTTTGTTTATATTACACTGTTATATCCTAAAACATTTTTCATTATTGCAGCTACATGCAGAATATAACAGAGAAAATGATGAATACATAGCGCATAGAATTTTACAAGCATTTGATACTGCCCAGTTTATTAGAGTTACGAGTGGTGGCTCGGATGCTACGATATTAGGAGGTGATCTTAATACGGAGCCACAAGATTTGGCTTATAGAATTATACGTGGCGTGGCTGGTTTAACAGACGCTTGCTCAAATAGTTCAAGTAACTTAGGGACCAACGAGTGTGCCAATAATAGTTATACTAGTTCAAAAATTGCTCGACTTCTTCCCGAAGGGAAACGCATAGATCACATTTTCTATCGAGGTTCAAAAAATATCAAGGTATTTATATTAAATCGTATCTTACATTCAATGCTACTGCTGTCATGAATTTTCGTTGTTCATATTTAGATCGATGTGACAAATTATCAACATCCCTTTCCAAAGCGCGTTCCTTATAAAAATTTTAGTTACTCGGATCATGAAGCAGTAATGGCTAGTTTTAAAATTAGTTCCGGTAAGTGTTTAAGCACAGATATTCGGCCAAGATATTTGTACTTGAAGTTATTTACTAACTTACGGGTATCTAATAATTATGTAATAAAATATATATCGCTTACAAATGTATTTGTCAATACAGGAGAGTGCGAGTCCATTAATATAGATGTGCAAGATGCATTGAAGGAAGCAATTGGTATATGTGACAATGCGTTGAAGAGTCTACGCAGACAACGGTTTTGGTACTTATTGTCAGGCTGTGCTTTAATGATATCGTTAATTTGGTCAATGGAATTGGACTATTCTTCCACGTCTTTGGCCTTGAGCATCGGATTAAATGTAGGACGAATCTTTTTGACTGCGATATTCTGCTATATCCTGTTTATGAGTACTATATGGAATAGCGTGGAGAGAAACGCATTGAGAGCGGGATCTTTAGGAATGGAAATTTATCTGACGCAGATAAGTAATAATTTATGTAAAACATGAGTAAATCTCTGTCATTTTACGTAAAGTGCAATGCGTTTAAATAAACACATAATACATCGCGTTCTCAACTTTCTATACAACGATTCTCGTTTGATCGAAAATATTAAATGGAAACTTACAAAAAATGTCAATTGTAACGGACAGTATATTTTTTTACTCGGAATGTTATTAGTACTAGTTTGCTGTCACTATCATATAAATTTACGACAATAAGCGGAAAAATTATCACTCAAAACGTATAAATTAACGTATAATTAAAAACATTAAACCTTGTATTTACATTATGTAAATATATAAGAAGGGAATACATATTTCACCTGATTGGTAAACGATAGCTCAGAGTTATTGGAAAGTATTAAAAAGGAGCAATTTCGTAAATGTAATTTATAAAAGACGTTTTCAGTAAATATTAATATATCAGACAACAGTCCATTTAATTATAGGCATTAGTTTAAATAATACATTTGCGTGAATAGTCGAAGATGCATTTACTAGAATTTAATATAAACGAATTATTTCTCTAGACCGTTAAATAATTTATTTTCAAATAAAGATCTACAAGTAGAACTGACGGAGATAAACTTAATCTAAGGCAATATCTTAAAAAAATCTACTTTTCCTCCTCTTTGACTTTTCTACAAATTAAAAAGTATTCAAGATCGTCTGATCAATGAGTGATAACAGACTATCTATAGCGTAAAAATAATTTTGTAATTTCCGATTCGAAATTTCATCGAACAATGTAAAATTCCTGAATACGATCCATTTCATTCGATATGTATAATTTACAAAACTTTTAACATTACTACTATACTATACTTAAGGCATTAAATATTTTTTAACTCGATACTAAAAAGAATAAAGCTATTACTGTGTTATAACCAACGTAAATAATTTCGAGAAAAATTGCCGTGTGCTAAACATGTTTCCGAAGGATTCCCAATTTTAATTATTAACTTTAATTTCTTTAAAACGTAGCTAATCTTTGTATTTAATTATAGCGAACATACGATGTTAAATTACGAATGATTTGAAATACCGATAAAAAAAAGAAAATTAAAATACTTTGAAAAACCTTGAATTTTCTTCAACTCTTTATAAAAAGATCGGATTATATTTGGTATCTATTTATTTCGTATCACATTATTATATTATATATTATTATAGTATAAACAAATGATTATTGCCTATGAGATCTCCTATGCACTACATACTGGAATAATATCTTTCAGTACAAATATATTTAAATATTGTGTAATATATTAACCCTATGCGTTTTTATATATGTAAGTATATATATATATATGTATATATATATAAATTTTTCTACAATTGATTATATACAATATAGATGCCTTTGAGCAAAGAGGCTCCTAATAAATTAAATGTGTATATACGGATGTATATATAATTGACTATGTAAATTGTACCCAAAGAAATTTAAATAGAAAAAGGTTATGCGGTTTACGTTCATCGGTAGCATTCTTCCTACTTTCATGCTTATAAGTTTCAGTAGGATGATAGTAATAAACAAAATTTCGGCTTCTCCCATATAAGAACAATTTAGGCACTCTTTGGTTTCTCACATTCAGGGCAATTGCTCGACATAATTCTTTGGGACCAATCCTGTTTTTCCGTTTAGCGTACCTTCCAACCACCCTGGTTCCAAAGAGGCCTTCACTGTAATTAAATAATAACACTTTTAATTGAACTATCGGTACTTGCACTTTTAAATTTAAAAAAACATCGAAGTCTTCGTTTTATGGTAGAACGCAGTCAAGGATAAACTGATTTTCTTTCGTTTATAACAAATCGTCATTGTCTGTTAACCAGTCAAGTTGTTACGACGTGTATACACGTCGTGCGGTCGACGTAACGCAGTCTGTAAGATGTGCTTGTTTCGAATTTTAAATAAACACTATGCCACCACGTTGGTGTTATGCGAAAATATGCGGACAAATGCCGGTGACACCACGTTGGTGTCACGTTAAAATTTTATGACAATTGCCTATTATATCGCAAAGGCGTCGCGGCTGTCTCACAATCACAAATTGTTGCAAAGTATCGCTTGCATTCCGTACAGACTGCAATACGCTACATAT
Source organism: Cerceris ruficornis (assembly GCA_963989415.1). Taxonomy (NCBI): domain Eukaryota; kingdom Metazoa; phylum Arthropoda; class Insecta; order Hymenoptera; family Crabronidae; genus Cerceris; species Cerceris ruficornis. The sequence goes on along the minus strand of OZ022517.1, from coordinate 11,321,363 downwards.
CCTCGAAATTTCGTGAAAATTGCGGGACAGAATTATGACTTATTGTGATTAGTAAAGCGTGACGTTTTATGATTTCTCTACAAATTCGAAAAGCGCCGGTGACAAGCGAAGCGATCTACACGAACTCCACCGGCGCCAAACCAAAGAATCTTGACTTATCGTGCGGACAGCATAGTGTTAACCTTTTCAATATTTCGAACTCTGTTTCAAGTAACAGTGCAATTCGTGTTCTAAACTTTTCGTTTGTCAGATGGCTGCACGTGTAAGTATAACTGTATATCTCATTAGGAGCGAAAGGGATTAAAAGATTTTGTAGGTCGACGGTATACACGAAGAAAATGCGTTCTGCCATAAAATGGAGTATGGAAAGATCTTTCGTACCATTTGTAATTATTTGATTCGGTTCGAATGATAATTCACCATCGCTCTCTGCCATGCAGGCGTACAAAGTACGCACCCTCCTAAAAACAAGGTACAAACCGTAAATATGTTTGGTCGTAATGACTAGACTGCAGATCTTTATGCACTTATAACAAATTTACCACTGCTAAACATCTAAAATATCTAAGATACCGCAGTCTCATTATTAGCAGCGTTTGTGGAACTTGAAATTTGCATAAACATCCGCAGTGTAGTAATGAAATAAAAATATATCACTTTTTTTATACTTTGTTTCCTATATTAAGTTAACAATTTCTTGCATTTCCTTCAAAAAGGTATTACTCTTATTTCATAACCAATCACAGGATCTTTTTATGGTACAAATAACTACCCACAATGTGCCGTTACGGTTAGTGTTAAGACAATATATAACAAGTTACATGGAATTGCTTAATTTGTAAAATTGCATAAAATGCGTCATAGCTAAAGGCCATATTTATTCATGTTACTAAAGACAGCCGAATATATTTACCAAATTCCAGGTACTTGTCCAGGACTCGATCGTCCACTACTTGGTGACGTGTTGAGTCTACAAATAAAGTATCACGTTCCGTTAATTAGTAAACAATGCATATGCCCTAACATTCTTGGCGAGTGCAGGGAATAAAACTTACACAGATACCGATGGATTGTTTCGTTGAGCGTAACCTGTGGGATAATGTACAGACATCATAGATCCACGTTTCTGTTTTACTGGCAAGTCTGATGAAAATGAATGTGGATCGGATGCAATAGATTCGGACGAGCTGCTCGTGTTGCCACTTGTTAGTACTGAATTTACACAATAACATCTGTTAAACTGTTGTACAATTGCATAGGCGAATCGTACGCGCACTCCTTAATAGAATTAACGTAACCTTTGTCTGCGGAATGATACATGAGATTGGAGCTGGTTAATTTAACACGTCCACTCCGACTATCCAGGTAAGTCGGTGTTCTGTGACTCGTGTGCTCCGTTTCTTCGTAATCTCCGTTTTTTCGATCTTCAACGGAAGATGATTTAGTAACGACTGCTAGCGGACCATCGTAATACGATCTTGTAACGAGCTACGTGGAAAATAAATTCTTATATGAAAATACTTTGGCTATGGAAGAATTTAGGTGTCTGTATGTTTACTACTTTATATTTTTTTTTTTAATTTATTACAAAAGATATGCGAGAACTTAAATACAGGGTAACTAATGTATAAAGAAAACTAAGTAATAAAGTATAAAGTACTAACTATAAAGTATAACGATATAAAGTAGTAATAAAGTTAACAAAGGTGGTCATTTCCTTCCTTTTTCACAAAATAATCATAGTAGTATAGAATGGAACAGGTATAGTAAATAAAGTAAGGTGATACTACAGTTTTCATTCGTTATAATTGCATAATTAAATGTAACGCACGTTTACGTCGCGTCTATGCTAACTGAAAATGACCACTCCTGCTAATATTTTTCACTGTAGTCGGGAAGGAAGGTTTGCATAAACTTCCCTGCATTACACGCTAAGTTTTGTCTAACATAAAATGATTTAACATGTAACGTACATGTGCATGCGGCGAAGAGAGAGTGGAATGCAGTGGATATCTTAAAAACGGCGTTCCATTTCCAGAAGATGTCGAGCCATCCTCCGTATTGGCACGCTGCGGTTTAACAGTATTAGCATTCTGCGGGAGTTGCGGCGAACGTATGTTGTCTTGCGGCGGCCCGGCAACTATTCTCTCGCAATTATCGATTAAAATTTCGACTACGATATTATAGAATTTGATATCCATTATTGAGGCCACAGTTTCTTCCTCTGGTCGCAACAATGTTGGACCGAAGCATACCGCCAGATTGCCAATGGTCATTAAATTTTTATCGCTCTTCTTCGCTACGCTGTAATAATGAATTTATTTCAAATAAACTTCAATCAGTTTACTTCCCGTTGCGCTTACGTAACAGTACGGATATAAATTATCGTATAAATAATATTAGGATCTGTATTTTGAATGGAAATGGATTAACGGGACTAGATTAGATCAGTGATATAACACGGTACATGCTTTACCTGCAAAGATGTCTGATAAGAATAATCAGCATGTTGAAGTTTGCTATGGGCAAACGATAAACTAGATTGTGGATATCGTTTGTACGTGCTTCTTTCATTTCTTGCTCTGTTACAAATAAAACGAAGAAAATATTAATGTTGCTTTGTAACGAGAGATGGAAATTCTTTTAGATTTTAATGATAAAATAAAGAATACAATGATATGAAGTATGGAGATGATTAATTCACGTTTTAATCATTGAGGGAACTTACTTAAAACATTTTTACAACGTGATTAAAATAACACTCGGAAGTAGAAGAGTGTAAATAAAACAATATTGTAGAGAATACCTATACGCACTCGCAGCTGAAATGAAACTGTTGTAGTATCGGAATGTCATTAGCGGTTCAGACAATGTCCTTAGGTATGTTTTAAGCGCACTAGTAATAGTTTTACTTTCCCATTCGAAACGATCATCCAAATTTAGTTTATCTAGTTTCCTTCTATCTAATCCCATTGCCAGGAGCTTGTTCACTTTCGAGGCAACTCCGACAACTCTATAAAGACCTTGTTCTTCAAGACCTGAGAGAACGAAAGGAAATAAATCTTAGCAATATTGATAATTGAGGGTAAAAATTAAAACAATCATATTTAATTGAATATTACCTCTATCTTCAAGTGCTGAAATACATTTTGATATGAATATGAAACCTGTTTCGTCCAAAACAGTTTCCTCGGATTTCGTCGAGGAACCTAGCACGGGATAGTTCTGAGAAGAGAGAAAATTCTATTATGATTTATTACATTGAAATAGATATAGTATTGTTAAATTTGAGATATTTAAGCCCTTGCCGTACAGTAATGAGTGACACTCGTGATGCGGTAAAGTGGGTAGGAAATTTTCAAGTTTAGTAAAATCTATCAAATCGAAAATATGAGTGAGATGCGACACGCTAAAATTATTTCTATAATATTAATATTATCTTTATTGTACGATATATCAGGAATCACTGATCAATTTCTATTTTACCAATTTAATTCGGAATTATTGCGGGGGCAATCACAACAGTAATCGTGCGACAAAGGGTTAATGATTTAACAATTTCACAATAACAGTTTTTATACTAAGGACTATTGTAGGAAATATGCTTACGGGTTCTTTGCCATCCATGGCATCTAGCCACAACTTTCGATCTTCCTCGGAAAGTGCTTGGAATGTATAGACAACATTAGGCCTGGAAAGATCAAAAGACTGTAAAGTATAATTAGTAAATGTGTATTATATGTAAAACTTGTATTAGTAATGTAAATTAAAAAATAATGTTCTTTACTGTGATGTGTTTTTGTAACAGTTTCTCCCATAAAAAGCATATAATTGATGTAAAGACGATTAATCAAAACACACTATTACTTTTAGATTGTAATATATGGCATTGAATTAAAATGCATATTTATTTTAACGCTAGAACTACCGGCTTTCTATCTATTACATTTAAATATACTGAATAAGTCATTTGGAAAAAGAGAAATCAAGGGATGAGAAGGATGATCCATCAACCCATTGCCGTACAATAACGAGTGTCACTCGTGACGCGATAAATGGAATAGGAAATTTTGAAGTTTTCCAAAAATTATTAAATTAAAAATATCAGTGAGTGGAAACACGATATAAATGACTTCTATGATATTAATATTATGTTAAGTTATACGTTATATCAGAAATCAGGGATAGATCGTTATTTCAGCAATTAATTCTGTGCTGTTGCGCATTCGCACACAAAAGAAATCGCACGACAAGGTGTTAAATAATTTATGTTTTATACGATAGACGCGGAATATTTACTGTATGGCTCCACTATTAATTTGGAAAATGTTAAAGAAAAATTGAGAACCGATAGTTTTCACCGCCTTGGTAGTTTTAGTGTTAGTAATCGTACATCATTATGGTAAATTCATGTTTAATTCACGATAGCACGGGCATATAATTGCAATCACATTTACAAATATCAATTTCTAATTGACTGTTTCATTAAACCTACCTATTTTATTAATTTTACGATATATTTTAATCAGATACGATTTAAAGTAGGCCATCTATTACCTACCTTAGGTTCCCAAGAATGCAAAACGTATCAAACTTTGAAGAATAGACGATTAAGCATAAAACAACATAATGTTAGATCAATTATTTAAATGAAATTTCTAATTAAACTATTGTGCTTAAAGTTGTTTTTTTATTTAATATAAAATGCACAACACAAGTGTACAACAAGGACACGTGATTATACTTACTTATCAACGGTTGTAATGTCGAAGCAGAACCGCTTCTCAATTGTGTCTGACATACGACGAACACAAGATGCCAGTGTTAAAATTTCTTTACTACTCTGTTAAAATAAACAAAGATAAATTCCAAGGAATACAAGTTGAATAATTATTCCGCCGGTTACGAATTTGACTCACAAATTTTCCTGTAAGCTGATTATATGGTATCATCGTGAATTCTTTCTTGTCCTTTTGATATGTGCAATATTGCTTTGTCCATGTTGTGCCAAAGGCCTCTGCAAAATTGTATTGTTTAGAAATGCAATCATAATAAAAACGTAAACGCTAAGAAATACGCATTAAGAACGTATATTCTTAAAAAATTTCCAATTTGTTTTATTTTAATGTTTTACGAATAAAATTAATATTCCTAAGCACTTACTTTTTTCCATTAGAAATAAGTAACCTTCACGGGAATATAGTTTATTCACACCAGTTTCTACAGCAGACTAAAAAACAGATGTTATTTTTCCGTAATACATTACTATACTTGACGTACAACGAATTATTTTCGTTTTACTTAAGTAACATATGGAATAACAATTATATCGTAAGAATAAAATGTATGTCGGAAGTTTGATTATTATATATAAGTATGGAAGAGTTTTCATATGAATCTGGATTTAGTATATTATTTATCTCTACTATCGTTAAACTATTAAATTAAGACGTTATACACTTCGTTGTGAAGTGATACGATGTGAATTATTCTGTAATAAGTATTAAGTGAGTATATAATTGCCCATAAATATATAACATACCTTTTTCATGTCCTTCATTTTATTCATAAGTGATTCTGTTTTATCCCGGGTAGCAAGGAAATTTTCTCTAGTCTTGTAAAACACACGCACACACATAAAATTAAAGATTAGTAAGCTATTTTTCATGCTGTTATCCTAACAATGTTTACACCACACAATAATTTAGTTAAACGTTATATCTAAATATCTCTACAAATAGCTGAATATTAAACCAATTCAATTATATAAAATATAGAATTACTAACATTCAGAATACTGGAAAATGCCACACAAGACATTAAAAAAAATACCCAAGTTAAATATTTCCAAATAGTCCTTGTGAGATATCTGGACAATGTTGCATCACATTCGCCTTATAGTATCAATAATATGTAAATAAATATTTCTGTCAATTCGTATCGAGTGATTCTAAATTTACGATTATTTCTAACTTTTCCCTTAAAAAAACGATAAAATCGTGGAAAATTGGACGGTAGCGTTATCGATAAAAATATTTCTCTTTGATGGAATTACAAATATTAATATATTAAAGTTGTCATAATATATTATATTATTTCATTTGTATGCAAATATTATTACCCTATGCTGTATATTTAAATCGGAAGCAATGGAATGTGAGACAACTGTATGTATTTGTATATAATAAATTTAGATATCAATGTTACAATGCATAAAGCGATAACTTTATGATTTGAACAATGCTAATGTAAGTAATGAGTTTCAAGAACGTGCTTGTATAATACTAATGCTCCGTTTATATATTTTTAAGCAGTTAAATACATGATAATAAATGAACCAACCTTCTGTATTTTTAATTGTAATTCAGTCATGTAAGGTTTAAAATCCTTTGCAACTTCGTGGCCTTGATGATAGAAGGTTAGCCAACCAAACATAAAACCCAGTAACTAAAAAATAATTATTACCTTTAACTATGTCTACATTGCACTTGTAATATTCGTAATGTAAATGAAACACAGGCGAGCCTCGCGTTTAGCACATTTTTAAAAATTCAATTTTTTAAAGTTCTTTGTCGATATTGCAAAAATTGTTTAATTCCATGCAGTCGCTCCCACGCAGCGCTGTAGAAAGAGCTTAAACACTCCTTATTATCTTATTTATGTATACTGATAAATAAATATTTTAAAATACAATTTTTAATGTTTTTTCGGTATCCGTCGAAATTCGAACATTCAACATTCGCACACATTTTCAGGGGCCAATTATGTGCGAAAGTCAAGGGCCGCCTGTATTCATCATTTACAAAATTCCAACTCTTCGACATGCAAAGTAACTTACAGTTTCAACAAATTCAAACTTTTTTCGTTCCTGTACTTCTTGAAGCAAGAATACATATTCTAAACTAGCTTGACAAAAATGTCTTTCAGCCATTTCCAATGTTGCATCAGCCTATATACGATACAATTCATGTAAAAGTAACTTAAAACAGAGGGACTCTTCGTTCTACGTTAAAATAGGATATTTTAAATACCTCTTGAAGCACATTGTCTTGTTTTTTCGTAGATAAATTTAAATAACGCTCTTGACTCTGACAGAACTTGATAGTCTGTTTTTCAAACTTTTTTCTACCGTCCTGAAACCATAAAAATGCAGCACATAAAATGGAAGTTATATTTTTGCACGTAATTCGATTTATTAAATATTTCAATTTACAACTCAATTAAATATTGACAATTCTTTTTTCATTGTGTACTTTCGTATTTACGTGTAGAAAATATGAATAAAATTTAGATACAACAGTACCTTAACTCCGCCGATATGTTCTTTCCTAAAACTTTCCAATGGGAGTATAATTTGATCATATGCGCGTTCAAGCTAAAAATAAAATTTATTGCATTGAACAAGTTAAATTTAATATTTGTACTTTAAGTTACAAAAATGTTTAACAATGACTGTACTTTATGTTATATTCCATTCAAATAGAAAGATTCATGGGAAATATATATTTTGTATTCTGACTTTAACTTTCTCTTTATGTAATTTCCAACAAGAAATAATTTAAAACTGATTTCTATATGCATATAGAAAATGGAAATTCATCATAATATAAACAGATACAACCATTGTTAGTAATAAAAGAAGTTATGATAGTCATATGTATGAGAAAGACGACAGGTAGAAAAATACTTTTTTTTCTACGTATCTAGACTAGACTAATTTTTAAGAAAATGTCTTTTAATGAACACAGCTATATATGTATACACATATAGCTTCTAATTTTCACTTCTAAGTATCCGTCACATAAATAAACTATGATCTATTAATCTTAACCTCTAAAATTCCTCTAATGATTATATTAAACTATCAACTAATGAGAAACAATAAAATTAAAATGCCCATTCTAAACATGTATTGTTTACGAATATTGTATTGGCTATGAATATTATATTATTTATCAGACATCGTAATTTCAGATAATACATAAGCTTTTAAAGGAATTATATCAATGAAAACCTTAATTTCAATGTTTTTAAATTGAAAAAATATAATTTATCACACTAGGTGGTAAAGCTTTTGTCAATGAACAGTGTGCTTTGATGTACTCTTATAATATATCAACGTTGTAAAACATAATATTACTCGTTCAAAGTGGCTTCAATATATGACAATTTTATCAGGGAAATCTAGCTAGGTGAAATTTATTTCGTTAATTGCTTCGATGCTGAATATAAGAATGAAAAACTCAATTATTTCAGGTTTCTAAATCAACACAGATATACTTGTGTGACCCATGTTCACACACATACACAGATGTTTCTGTGCAAAGCAACGGACAAGAATTTTGACTGTCTATTTGTTAGAAGCCTTGAGACATTAATAATATTAATTAATTAAAGTTTAACCAGTTTTTGTATCCCTGTATGTACACATGTACATACTTTGATGAGTGTATATATAAGAATTATAAAATTATTCATCTATGTTTACATTGTAAAAGCAAGGATATATGTGCTGTAACACGTGACAATTGCATGCAATAACGTAATTTTTGCAATCCCTGCTTGTCCTTGAAGAATGGTGGAAGAGTATGAAAGTATTTAATATGGTTAAAAACTAAAAAGTGTTTGTGCACATTCATATGTCTAAAAAGATATATACATTGTCAAATATACTATAGTCATCGACTCAAAGTTAATATAAGATACAATATATTGTTGAATACAATATAATGTAATTATTAACTGTCAGTTATAACTATGAGTAGTTGTTAACTTTAATGCTATTATGAAATTAGCCACAAGACAGTGTAACTGAGTATGCATACAGACGATGAAAATTTAATTTGAAAATAGGGTTGAATAGATATACCATTAAATAACCAGGCTGTGCTCCTTCTACAAGAAAATAAAAATTTTGTAACAATATTCTTCGCATATTTCAAGGTGTATATCAGACACTTAGAATTATGGAAATTTAGTTTATAAAAGATATTTAAAAATAATTCTTTTACTTTCCGCTTAATCTTCGAATAAAGATTTTTCTTTGATGTTTATACAAGGAGAAAGAATTTTTCTCAAGTGCCTATATAACTTTGTCGTTGATATCACCTTAGAATCAGTAACTAATCGTATCAGGATATAATTACTAAACTTATTTTGTAAATATAAACTCTATCGTAAAATCTGTGTCTTCAGTATTCTAATTTCATTATTATCATGAAAGTTATGAAATTTGGATACAGTACACGACGTAACACAGATCTGTGTTAGTTTAACATCATCTCTCTAGATGTATGTATAACACATACATACAAGAATATATATATTTATATCTTTATGTATACCAAAGACATTGCATACCATGCGATCCCTTTCATCCTCTATTGATGCAATAAGTTTACCAAATTCCTTTAGGCTTTGCGATATGTGTGTTTCGTCTTCGGTTTGAGTTTCCCCAATGCATTCGAAACTAAAATTTTGTAACGTTTTCGAAAATGTTCTCTGGGCTCTTGATAAATCTAAAAAAGGGGATTATCACTATGATAAATGACATAGATTTCTATAATGCTTCCGTTTACATTCTCAGTAAAATAAATCTCTATTAAGAATAAAATTTACGCAGAAATTTTCGAAAAAAGCTCATTTCCTTACAATTTTCATGGTAGCAACATATATTTATTATATCTATAAAGTATATTTCAATTAAATTATTTGGCCATGTTATTAGATATATAAAATGCATACTATAATCAGAGCAGCAGCATAAACATATTATAGATATGGTATATTTGCGAAAATAACAAAAAAAGTAAGCCTATCCTGAGGTAGCGAAAAAAAAAGAATAACAGTGATCTAGAAACTTATAGAATTAACTTCAATAATAATAATGAACTCCTGTACTCAATATCGAAAGCTAAATAAAACATCTTAATCAGATAAACTGATGTGGAATGCAGTTATAACTATGCATGCAATATAATATAATTATGGAGAAACATAAAAGGTCAACAATGTACTTGATAAAATAGAGAGGTTAATTGAGACTTATAGTTAACGGAAATATAGCCAAATATAATAATATTGCAAATAAAGTACGATTAAATGATGTCAAGATAAAGCGGTGTACAATGACAACAGCTGTTATACACACAGAACCTTATCGCATACGGGAAGTAGTAAACTTACTTTTGGCAGCTAACAAAAGATCTTTGACCTCTTTGATGAGCCGTTTGATTTGTTGGCTGGTCTTCTCCAATTCACGTTCATGATAATGAAGATTCTCTCGGAAATAGGGGCTATCGGTTAAGCAATCCGTAAACTCTAATGGTTTGAGGCCAACACCCATTATTCTTGATTGTATATTAAAGTTCGAGAGTCATTAATAAATCAAAATTAATGAAATAGATGTGTTAACACTTATAACAAATATCACAATTTACGATCATTTAATGAATATATATAAAAGCTTCGTCACAGTTCGTGCATTTGACAGTTACGTTTTGTTAATACTCTTGATACGAGGAACAGTGTACAATTATTCTGTTTATTGCCAGTCATGGACAAAGATACACTCTCCGGATCCGTGTTAAGACTAATGTAGATCACTGCTAAAGATTAAAGAGATAGAAATTTTGCGATGTCGATTTCCAAAGAAACTCCGCGCATCCTCTTTAGTCGGATGTAACAACTACATTTTAAATGGCGGCACATTCAAATCGATTTGTAATGATCTTTAGGTGGACGTCAAACGGGATTGAAAGAAGCGTAATTAAAACGTTTCATTTACATATTTAACCCTTTATGTACTATGGAGGTATGATATGTGATCAGAGAGAAAAAGCTGATAATAGTTTATCGGCGCATATATACTAGGTTATTTTAAAAAAATTATATGAAAAGTTATAATTGAAATATGATTATGCAAATAGTGCTTTATAATTTTTATAAATTAATGCTCTTTCTTGACGTTGAAAAAGCGACTTTCGATCTCCAAATAAATAATTATTTATGAATGTTTAAAGTTAAGCAAGTAAATATAAGTAAAATTAATATTTAAACCTATTATAAATTAAAATATTTCATGGCGTTATGTTAGTGATCCCAAAAGTCCAAACAAACAGTTCTAAATAAATTTTGTTGAAATAGAATATAAACCTTTTTGTACATTTTTGTAAACATAAACATTGTGTATATAAAGAAATATGTCTTTTTATGTATGCAAAAAAGTTCTTAATAATTACAGTATGTCTAACGTACTACAAGAATATCCGTACAAACAAAATTCTACTACCTTATCATTGTTAATTATTGCTTACAAGATGAAGCGAAATCTAAAGTGAACTAATGAGTAAGTAATATGAAAATATATCTAAAACATATTTACTACAGTTGTTTGTACAGAAATATAAATAACAAAAGAGGAAGTGCAAATAAAAAGATAGTTAACAAATTAGTTTACATAACTACTTACTAAAAGTAAAATATAAAGAATGTTAAGACATTTAACATATTTTATCTAGCTAATCAACGCATTATTATACATTTTTTATATGAAATCTCTATAAATATGTATAATACTGCTTTATAAAACACATTTAATGGAAACAAATTTTATTCTAAGCACATAACTACTTTTCACTAATTTTCGTGTCATCTACAACTAATTTTATATCAAATTTTGCGATTCTACTTCAAAATTAGTAGATTTCAAAATTATCTTATTTAGTATTTACATATATGTACACAAAAACTGTGTATGTATGTACACAGAAGTACACATACATACATACATTTCTTTGGAAACATAAAATAAATTTGTGTTTTTATTTGATGAAAATCAGCCATCACTGTTTTTGAAGTAATGTTGAATTTAATGGAGTAAATTGACATGCATCTTCATGAGAACGTAAATGCAAAACAACAAAATCTCTTTTCGTAATACAGTGCAATTTATAATGCTAATAAAAATAAACAGAAATTCTATAACGTATGCGGTCTATTCCGATACTTTGCACAGTACAAAATAATTGCGAGCGTGCATTTACTCACTTAATAAAGTAAATATTTGTGGTAATTAAAAAGCAAATTCTGCTTCGTTAAAACAACTTTGACCGTATACATTTCTTGCACAACATCAATTTGTTTTTCCTGTTGACGTATCATTAAAAACTGCGTTTAGATCTGCCAAGAATCGTATCCTAACTGAGAATTCTGTGCTCCTTCCTGTGTCCTGAAGTTAGCTATATTTTAGTAGATGATATTATCACGGACAAAATTGAACGTAAAGAAGTGGAACTCTCTGTAAAATTGTAAAAAAGTATGGTTACAATTATAATACCCAGAATAAAATTGAAGAAAACATTTCGATATGAAATTTATGCGGGACAAATTTAACAAAATTCAGAAAACATTGTTACAATTTCTAATAGAAAAGTACATATCGTGTTACCTTTTTTAAATGATTGCACGAGTAATATAAGTTTTGAATTGTAAGCTTCTATACGAATTTTAAGGAGGCCGCGCAAAATTTCGAAAATGTCTCTCTTTCTTTCTTATTGGATTTCTGTTGCAACTATCTTTGTTTAATCGCGATCGCAGTGCCGCGTGTGCAAAGTACTTCAACTTGCATTTAGTCGATCCAATACCTGACTAGTTTGTGAAATGTAAATTGAATATCTAGCTAGAGAAATGTGGTCAATTTCCCAGTCTGTGCTTGTGTGGTGTTTGTATAATAGGTTACATTGTGTCCCAAAATGACGTTTATAACTTGTAAATATTATTTATTTGACGCCAAATAATTTTTGTTGAATAACAGGACTCGTTGACAATTATCCTCACTATCTGTAAATCCTGTGTATTATTTATTAATTGGTGTGAGGTTATGATAAGGAAATTAACTTGAATTAGATCCTGTGCCTAATGTTTACCATTAGATTAATTTTTGGATCGTTCAAAGGTAAATAAACTGCCGTTTATAATTTACGTGAATTACTGATACGTGATTAGAATTCCTTCATAAACATTCACATAACCTCTTATATGGTGTGCTTGTTTTGACATTCGATAGATTCACGCTGTGGTTAAGACATATTCTCATGCACTTGTTTTCATGTTATGTATAACCCTCTGTTTTGTTAATTTTCGAAGTTTCAACGCCGTTTTAGTTTTTCGTAAAAAAAACTTGCATATTGTAACGTTGAATTTTTATTTTTAGAACGTCTTCTACATTATTTGAGAGATGAGATAAACTCTCCTTTTAGTCTCATCAATAAACAATAAACTCGTAAATTTATTATTGGTAACGATATTGAATATTCAAATTTTGTTGTATTTGACGTCAGGTTACGGTACAAGGCTGTGCTACTGTGTTTGAAACTTTCCTACGTGTAATATTGTCATTCATTTTGATTCTTTCTAATCTATGATGACTTGTAAAACAACATGTATCGAGTATAAATAATGAAACGTGAAAACAGTATTTTTTTATGAAATATAAGGATTATAAATAAGAGCGTGAAATGTACGTACAAAGTGAAATTATTTATGCGAATAAGATTACATTTTTGTTGTGTCGAAATGTCAGTCATTTTATTCTGTACAAATAACAAACAACATGGGATATATGTTGAGAATGATATTAAAGGTTTCCCCGATGTGCTGAATATTTTCAAAAATATTACTCAAACACATTATTGAATATAATTCTATGTTATTATGAAGAAATATTTCATGAATTGGTATTTATAATTATATATGACTTTTGCACTTTTACACCCATAATTATATTTTAATTGATCCAACTATTGTTGCAATATTGAAAGCTGTTATTGGAGTTGATATAATAACAGTGCTGAGACAACAAAATTCCTGAGCTTAAACGAATAAATATAATATAATAATTTATATCTGAAAATGTTTAGATTGTATAGCATGCATTATTAGTTTTGGTAAAGAAAGATACAAAGTGAATGGCTAATGTTTCATTATCAATGTGCCATGTAATATGTCTGTAGTTTGTACAGATTTATCAAAACGTTACATTTCATTGTGTACAAATGTTATTTGCAATAATTCATATAAGGATTGTACATTTATGGGAATTTTTTCAGAATGTGATGAATTATTACATCAGATATGACATTAGGTGGTGTTAGTAATCAAAAACTAAAATGATTGGAGCAGCCTGTAGTTTGGAAGATGCGTGTCGGCAGGCTCAGGTATTTTTTATAAACTAAGTTTAGTTAAGGTTAATTTGGAAATACCTTTTTCTTATAGCAATCTATAAAATTAATGATATGCAGATAATTGAAACATTACTTACTCCAATATAGATAGTACATTTTGGAGTTACATGTGCTTGTGTTGTAAATGTTTTTTTAGTAACCTTAGGACACTCTTAGAAAAAAAATGAAATGTGAAGGAAATATTGCAAGTTTCACTAAAATTCATAGAAAGATTGACAATGTTAAAAGTCTTTATATAAGATATACAAACAAATGCTTTTATATATGCAGGATATGATTAATCAGGTATCTAAATGTTGGAAGAATGTTCAAGGTCAAAGTTCTTTGAGTTTACCATCAGATAAATCATTATCTTCTCAAAAAAAGGAACAGTGTCATTCTAAACATAGCATCCAGTCCAAACTTACTAGATTGTATTTTGAAGAACTTACTAAAGTTCCTCATGCAACTCCTGATTCAGTGTTGGTACGTGTATCTCTCTTTTATTCTTAACTGTACGCTTCCAAACTTTCATTACGGATAATTAATATTGATATAATCATAAAATTTATTTATCGTTCAAATATACAGAACAACCTTGAAAATGAGTGTGATCTTTTGGGACGATTGGTCCAGAGAGAAGGATTACATACGTTAATTGTTAATCTGTATGCTGGTAATAAAGGATACTCATTAGCTGTAAGAAATAGGTAAGTAATTTATGATATAAATATGGATTACAAATTAATGTATTAATACTCGCATTAATCGATGTATCTCCGTGTTAATATAAAATGTTAGAATAATGGTTAATATTAATAAAATATAAATCTAACGATGTATTTTTACTTAACAGTGATAAGGGAAATCAATATGATAAAAATTCACTATTAACTGAAACGCAACTGATGGGTTATGAACAGGGTGAACTGCTTTCATGTATAGATAATGGTCAATTGCCTGCCATGTTAGCGGAGCAATTAGAAACCAATCATTCTCACTTATTTTATGATGGCTGTATAATAGCTGAAGTTCGAGATTACAGAAAAGCATTTCCTCATAGTAAAGCTGAAGTTCATCATGTACTTCTTAAACCTACAACGCAGGTATGAATGGCAAATGAAGAAGAATCTCCTTAATAATTTCGATATTTAGCTTATGCACATTTCAACATCATCTATTTCGATCAATTTTAGAGTGTACTCTCAGATGTGTCGACTTTAACTAGCGATGGAGACTGGAGTCATGAAGAACGGTTGATGTTAGAATCGCATTTGATTGCAGCTACGCAAGGACCTCTATGTTTGGATCCAAATCCTATTCCTACTTTAGCTACTACGAGACTACGGCAGTCTAAATCTTTACTTACAGATCATCAGCTTATGCGTCAAGCCAAAAAATTTTCTCAGGTAATATACCATTTTATAATCATTCACGAAGTAATACATTGTCGTAAGCTGAATTCTCGATTATACTGTGCGTTCAATTATAATTTTGTATTAGTGTTAATAAGTATTCTGTTACTCGATATTAGGTCACAGTAAATCGCAAAAGAAAATTGGAACAATTGGCAGAGCCGGAAGGATTAACGACGCAAGACTTAATGCAGAAGTTGCGAGCAAAAAGGGGTGTAGTTACAACCACTGCCTGCCCACCGCCTTCTCTTACAAATCCTCCTCTGCTTCCACCAAGTACACCTATCGATGTATTAAGGTGCTTATTCTATTATACATACTTATAGGTATCTTTTATCGACAAACACGTTTCTCTTCATGATCCTCGTATTATTCAGATTTGCAAAAGCATACGAGCGGCCGCGAGAAACAAAAGACTGTTTGCCTCAAGTTATAGAAGAATATATATTAGAAACTGGAGGAAGTCAAGGTGAAGTAGATCACATAAAGCTCTCAATTCTGCAAAGACCTTCTAATTCTGAGTACCTGGGAGAGCTTTATATGGACAAGAATCATCGAGAAGGAGAAAAAAACGGATCTGCGTGTCGGTACGTTGTCGTATTCCTGTTTACACCTTTCTTTTCTTTTTTCTTTATTACGAAATTTTTCTTTAGTTTGATATAAATAAAAGCGTGTTTACTTTTTATTTAGGTTTACATTAGGTACAAGAGCTCTGGCAAATCATTATATTCAACAATTTACTGAAATTTTCACGGAGGAGGGTAGAAAAAATGTTAGAATAAAGCATGTTGTACCGGGGCAGGTTCCTCGTGTAACATGTACACCTGGTATGCAACGAGCACATCAACAGGTATGTCCTATATGACATAATATACATATTCGTATTGCTATGTGCATAAACACAAGTTTATAGCTCCTTTCAAATGTTCCCGTTTTTTCGAAATTATTCTAAACGCTATATTTATGCAGGCGCAGCAAGCAAAAGCAGCGCAATTAGTTGCTCAACAGTTACAACAAGCTCAATCTCAACACGTAGCACAGCAGGTATGTAAAATGCGTACATTTAACAGTAGAACTATCGGTGTTAAATCTGTTAATTTGCAACATATGGGTCTGATATAAACTTGGAGAATTTTTGGAAACAATTGGGAACCAGTCATTTCGGCTGGTTTGGTAGTTCTAGTGTTAAACGTGAAAAATATTTTATCGTAGAGGTTTTACATCGGAAAAAATTGTAGAATAAATTATGCATATTGAAATGTTAAAATCCTTCGTTAAGGTTTATACAATTCTTGTAGATTTTATCACGAGCTCAAGGTCAGTTAAATACCTTAGCTGGTCAGGTGGCTTCAATGAAAGCAATGACGGAAGCTACTACGTCTGCACAAAACAATCTGACATGCGTGGATGCAACAAACATACCACAAGTCATTGCCCAGAATGATACCACGTCAATGAGTCCAGGGCAACCCTTGACCAATGGTGGGTCTAATGCTTCCACCTCTGTACAAATTGACAATTCTACAATGTCAGTATCCGATGGTAGCTCCTGTAATGGGTCTGGAATCTTAGTCTTTCAACAAAAATCAACTAATAGTATTAATAACACTACTTCCACAAATGTTCCAGTTTTGGTAAGACTTCATACATGTTGAAATATATCGAAGTAATGGAACTTAACACGTTGAATGTTATGGGGGTCACCGGTGACCGGCGCCATTGAATTCAATGAAATTACATATGACTTTTAAATTGTAATATTTACGGATTTGTTAAATCAATCAATATTTATGCGTTGATCTCAAAAAGATAAAGTCCTGTTGTCTACATATCTTCCCGTGTCTTTAAAGTTTCTGCTTTGTAAAAATGTGATTTTAATAGAAAAAGTTTCACTTCAATAGAAATGAAGAAACTAGCGAAATACCGGTGGCATTCAACGTGTTAATATTTCGAAGGAACGTTACTTTATAAATTTGTCCTTTACAGCAAGCTCAATTACAAGCTGGAACGCAAAATTGCGTTACCGAAACCGTTAATCAGAGTCAAAATGAAGTACCATTTAAAAAGCATTCTACTAATCCAGCGATTACTGCTCTCGTAACTTCCCTCATGAATTCTGCTCAACAATTTCAACAACAGGCAGCAGGTTTGCTATGACTGTGATACTTTTTAAACGTTTGAGTGCCAAACAGCGCAATCACGCTTCTTCTGTTCAGTACTGAAAAGTGCCAGACTGACCGACCTATAGAATTAATGACACTTTTTGCACTAACAATAAAAATAGTTCCATAATATATGGAAAATTACGTATTTAGATTACGATTACATATTCTGATTACGAAAGTATAGGTATAATATAGATAATATCTTCGACTGACAGATAAAACACCAATATTTACCACTTGTAACCAGGAAAAAATTGAAATCTTACTTTGTTGTATTCCTCGATGCAAAACGAATGAAGCGTGATTTTGCTGGTTGGCACTTTTCGAACACCTTTTCGCAAAGAGCTCCGTCACTCAAACGGTTAAACGATAAAAAGAATTTACGCACAGTAATAAATAATTTCAATAAATAGCAAGTATAATTTGATTAATATATAAAAATAAATTAGTATAAATTATATTTTATCAAAATCAAAATTTTACGAAATACTTTTACAGCTAATGCTGCAGCTGCTGCTATGAACAATAATGCACAGACTACAAACAAGTCAAATAATGCCGCAATTCTTAGTTTATTAAATAGCAGTCCTGCCAATTTAACTCAACAAAAAGTTCAACCACGAAGGATCTCTTTGAATGCTTCCATCCCATCCAGAGTTCTTAGTCATGGAAATGTTATTAATGTCCCTAATACAACTGGTCAGGTATGTAGATGCAACGTAACATCCCTCGTTCTCAAAGTTCCGTTTAAACTCAAGATAAAATAATTTACAGGTAAGGGTAAGTTTGAGTTCTGCCTTAACAGGACAACTAGGTTGTAAACAGCAGCCAGTAAAAACAACAACTGTGAGATTAGCCCGTGTTCAAGACCCCACTTCGACACTTGGGTTGTCGATGCCAGGACTTTCAGCTTTATTAGCAGGTAAGGAAAGTCACAAGTTGCAATTTACATATTAACTACTTGCACTGGAAAGACGTGCCACGCACAGGCAGTTGTCACAGAAATCAAAACGACGTCTGCTATGATCATTTGTCGAAGGACAGTTTCAGATCGCGTTTAGGGTAAAACAAAAGTGTTATTAGTGAAAAACTATGCCCAGATATGTTTTCAATCAAACACGATTAATAGATTTTAATGTCTTTGGACTTCTGGCGATAGCTGTGGCGAAATAAAGCGTTGCGTTTTGGCGCACGTTTGTAAATTAATTGCCAGTGGAAGTGGTTAATACACATTTTAACATTAGAACAACCGGCGTTACATATATTATATATAAATACACTGAATAAGTATTTTGGAAAAAAAGAAGTGAAGAGGTGAAAAAGACGATCAATTGAGTAATTTAGGTTTTATAAGATAGGGGTAGAATATTTGATGCATGATTTCCCCGTCAGTTTGGGAGATTTTTGAAAAAAATTGGTAACCGGTCATCCTGACCGCCGTGGTAGTTTCAGTGTTAAGTAAAATAAGTGTACATTTATGCTCTTGATACGAAATGTATAAGTAATCTTTTTATTTTCACAGGAACACCTTCTGCAGATAATCCAATACCAGGAATCAATTCCGCTTCTTCTTTGCTGGAACGATTGACTGCATCTTCCAGTCAGAGCAGTCAATCGACAAGTCCTATGACCAGTCCACCGTCAACTAATGTAAACCTGCAGGGTGTAAATCTTACTAGTCTACCAAATTCTATCAATGGTCTCCAAAATGTTCAGGTTGTGGAGAGCTGCTTATTACTACGTATGGCGTAGAAGATGATATACTACTGTACTATTCGTTGTATAACAGGTATCGTTTCCTGGCTTATCACAACCCATCACGATGTCGTTAAATGTGTCGGCGACAACGGGTTCAGTCACACCAACGGGAGTTATTGTCTCTCTACCTATATCATCTGCAACTAATACTTGCACTACGGTTTCTAGTGTTAGTTCCTCTCAGTATCATACACACGCACACTTTGTTGATTTTTTATGATACACAATAGATATTAATTACTAAGAGATTTCTATAATTTCAGATGGTCGCTACTACAGTTGTTACGACCGCCATTGCTGGAAGTACACCAACGGTGGTAATAGCTAATCCTGCCAATACTCATTTATCATTACCAATTGGTAAGATTTCATTTTCATCGGACATTCTATTATTGTCAAATAATTACGATGCATAGATTATCTTTATATGATATAATTGTGGCGTTCGATTACATTCAACAGCCGCGTTAAAAATATAATTGCACGGAATTAATAATTTCACGTATCTATACGACCGTCTTAACCCTTTGCGGTCCAAATTATTTGTCCAACTTTTCGTCAGCTAAGGAAAAATAATTGCGGAAAATATTCTACTGTTGATTGTTCATTTTTACTTAATAGAAGAAATCAGAACAGATACGGAGGAATATTTTTGTGAAAGTTCAAGATCATTGTTAAATTCCAATGTTGTAATTTAATAAGTGAAATGTTAATTACACCAATAACTCGTGTCCAGAGTAGCTGGACATAGGACTGCAAAGGGTTAATCAATCTTTGTTAACGCTTTAATAGCTTCATGCTGTAAAACGATAGAATTCATCGATCATCCGCGTGACAGCCAACGTATTGATAAATATATCATATTCTGTATGAGATTAGATGCAAAGTTACATATTTTTGAATGTGTGTTTCAGCCCAGATAATACCTTCTGGAGTAAAAGGGTTATCCCAACAAAATATACGTAGTAGCAATTCTGTCACCCTTTCACAGGTATCATTGTGTGCATAAATTTAAAAAAAAACAAGTCAATGTGTATATAACGAATATCTCGTGTTGCGACAGCAGATTTCAATTGAAATGTTAGAAATTTCTGAACAAATATCAACGAATTCCATGGTGTATATTTGTAGGGTGGACAAGCAATTCAACTTATCGGATCTCAAAGGCCAAGACTTAATCATATGACACGTCAGGTACAACCGAATCAAGTTAAGTCAACTGTTTTGCCAAATCAGTTAGTGACCGTTGCTAAAACAGTAACAGCGAGTCAGTTGATACTGTCTGGCAACAAACAGGTGTTAACTCCAATAATGGGTACGTCTGAAATTCACATGACACTTAACACGTTGAATGCCACGGGAGTCACTGCTGACCGGCGCTATTGAATTCAATGAAATTGCATATGACTTTTAACCCCTTGCCGTACGATTTCGTTTGTGACTGCCTCCACAATAATTCAGAATTAAATTGGTAAAATAACAATTGATCAGTGATTCTTGATATATCGTTTAATTTACCGCCATATTAACATTATAAAAATAATTTTACTGTATCGCGTCTCGCTTATATTTTCAATTTGGTAAATTTTGCGAAACTTGAAAATTTCCTATCCAATTTACCACATCACGATTTCCACTTATTATTGCACGGCAAGGGGTTAAATTGTAATATTCACGAATTTTCAAATACATTCAATATTTAAATTTTGCCATTAAAAAAGCAAAGTCCGGCTGAATGTATATCTATTTGTGTCCTTAAGGTCTCTGCTCTGTAAAGATGTGATTTTAATAGAAAAAGTTTCATCTCAGTAAACATGTTGAAACCAGCGAAATACCGGTGGCTTTCGATGTGTTAAATATTATTTCTTTCATTGATTCATGTAAAAATTATTAGTAACTTCATGTATTTGTGACTTTCAATTGTTTTATCATATAGAATAGTCTTCAATTTTTGTAGTAACTAAATGAATGCATTATAAATTGGTTTCGATTAATGCAGATGATTAAAATATCGTATTTTATAGCAGCAACGAAACCAGTGCTTATGGCGTCACAGACGACACCTTCTTCCCAAGTAGTACCTGCAAACAAACAAACCTTATTGACAAAATCCTTGCATGCTAGAGTTTCAACAGGGCAATGCAGTCAACAAACCCAAAGCCTCGGTGTAGCAACATTATCGCAACAGCAAGTACGTAATAATATAATGTTGCAATTCCGTTCCGAAATAGTTGTTACATTTGTAGAAAGGAATAGGAGCAAGAAATGTTTTATTGTATACGAAAAAATTTATCTTTTTAACATGGATAAATATTAATATTGACAGTCTATGCATCAGGAAATCGCACGGTGATGCATTTTAACGCAAGAACTATCAAGCGATCAGAGTAACTGTTTTCTAATTTTCTAGAAAAAGCTTCCTGTATTTATAGGGGACTTATACAGTAGATATTCCATGATTATCTTATAAAACATAAATTACTTAACTGATCATCTTCTTTGCTGCTTGATTCCTCTTTTTCGGGGTACTAATTTAATATATTTAACACTAGAACTACCAAGCAAGTCAAAACTTTTGCCAATTTTTTCCAAAAATATTCCAAGTTTGTAGGAAAGAATAATAAGAGAGAAAGTAGAAATATTCTACGTTGATCTTATAAAACGCAGATTACCGAATCGATCATCTTTTTCACCTCACGATTCCTAATTTTCCAAAGTACTTATTTAACATATTGAAATATAATAAATTTAACGTCGGTAGTTCTAGTGTTCACTCTTCGGATGCAACGAGTATAGTATTGAGTTAATTGTTCCATTTTTCCTAAAGGAAAAATAGTAAAGCATACTTTTAACTCTTGTAACTTTAAAACAAATAGATATTATTGCATTTGTTTATCATCAAGAAATGGTGCTTCTTAATACAGTTTAACGCTAAGTTAAAGAATAAACAATAATCTAAATAAAAATGGTTAAATGTGGCAACTATTTTCGAACACGAGTGCTTTGCATAAATTAATATTTCTATTTTGAAATAATTTATTGGCATTTCTCTATTCGTAAATGCAGTACTTGGCATTAAAAGTAAGAGAAACTTGTTAAACAGTTACAGAGGACTCTTGTTAAACCTGTACAGCTCCAACAATTACAACAATGTTTAGCGGCGCAACACAAAGTAGCTGTTGCTACTGGTAATGTGCAAAATAGAACTCAAATTGAGTCTCAAAGGAATTCCACGTCTGCCCCTGGGGAAGACCCTGCCTGAATGATGTTCAAATAATTAATAATATTTCATGTTACATTTAAATAATTGGAGCCTGCCTAGAAGGAATGTAATGAGGTGTTTGTATATTATGTTATCGTGAACGTTTAAATTTTTAATTATGCATGCAATCGTAATTGTAAATTGTAAAATTTTTATTCAATGAACGATCAATGTTTATCAGCGAAGATCTATACAAGGGTATTTTATAAAATCAGCATAGTATATTGTGCATAAGTGCAATAAATTATTTCTACAAGAATGAATTTTGTCTCAAAATATTGCTTTGAGGACGGTTTCAATTATTGTATATATAACTTATACATACGATATGATTTGTTTTATATTAAAAAATGTAATAAATATCTCATTTTTTATTGACCTTCACCCTTTTTCATCTTGCTTATTTTGTAGTTGCATTACAAGGTACAACTGTTTCGGGTGTTGCAAAACTCGTAGTCAAGATTTTTAAATGTGGAATATGTTATTCGTTGAATTAAAAACAAATCTTATATTTCAACGGCCATAATGATTGTAACTTTTGTACACAGTGTACATTAAAGATTAATATATTAAAAAATCAATCTCCATTTTGTAAAAATAAAAAGCTATTAAAATCACAGATACCATAAATTTGTAATATATTCATTGTACGTGTTGCTACTTTGAAAAAAGCCTATAATATTCGTATTAAAACGTTACAATTCTTTGTTATTCGAATTTTTAATTATATCGATGAATATTGACGATGAGTATTAAATATAAATTTCACCGTCATATTTGGGGGGACGTGAATATGAACTTTTTTATTCGGTAAATAAAACATGTGCGTAAATTTATTCTTTATTTTCGTGAAGTATAAGTCTTACGAAACATTTTAACAAATTTTGATTCATGGCGATTACCATTAATACTTAATATTCGTTTAAATTTAAAAACAGAGGAGACTGCCGGCAAGTAACTGAACACTACAATTTGTAAGTAGAAACATTAGCCTTAAGTTAGACACGATGAAAAGTTACTTTTTAATTTCGTATACGGGCAAATTTAATTAGTCATTTTCGACAGTATTTACAATCATGAATACTGTTATTGGCTTAATAAAAATAATTTATACAATTCTTGAAATAAAAACGATACCATGTTCATAATTGTAAAACCATCGGTGAAAACTTGAAGCTGTGCATGAACTGCACATATTCCGACAGAAACAGTAATATAAAAATATTTCTATTGTTAGATTAATAAATTAAACTGTAGAAGCTCGTCAAAATTTAAAAAAAAAATAATAATATGTTTACGATGAAACTATCCGTACATGTATATACAGTATACATATATTCCTAACTTAATTATCTCTTAGCTTCGTGTAAAAATATATTTTTCTTTACAAGTTGTACTTCCTTTTAGCAAATAACTAAAGTTCATGTACACTAATGTACAGTACGTTCGCTTAAACTAATATACACTGCTTTTTCATGTTATTTACAAAAACAATATTTACATCTCTACACTTTAAATCAATTAATATCCATGATCACATCATTAACAATCTGTTTGTGTTCCTCTCGTTTTTCTCTTGTATCTTTTTCAGCTTCGACTGCTATGATCATTTCGCCTAGGTTTTAATTATTTTAGGTGGCTAAAACCACCGAGGCTATGGTGTACATATCACATAAGAAAGATTTCCCATAGATGATGCGGGATTTGAACTCGGGTCCATCGATACCGAATCCGAGCCTCTACCACCATAGACCTTAATGAATCTGTTATACGCATGTGAAAATATAATCCCCTTAAAGCAATCTTTTATACATATATATATATATATATATATAGCATGCAAAAGAATAAGTTAATAAAAAATTAAATATAGAAATTGTGCTTTTTCGTAATAAGTGTTAAAATTGCTTCCTAACAATATCATTCAACAGGTCGTAAATAAAATCTTTGATCTTCGAGAAAGATAATTCAACTTGTTAAATATAATTATTTCGATGAACGTTCGGATGCTTAATATCGTTAACTAAATTCAACCCTTTGACTGCGGAACGTGTAAGAACGAAACGAGCCAAGCGCGCGGTGCTTGAGCTGTGCAGTCGTAACATTGTGCGACCGCATCCGATCGCGCAGCGGAACGGTAGTGCTAAATCGCACTATGTTGGTGGAAAATATAACTCAAAAACCGTTCATTATGCCAGCACGAGGAAAAAAGCGTGTCAAACATTTGTTTAAAACAAGTAAGTGACACTTATAGTTGCTGTTCGCCTGTACAGAGCGATTCTTGTTGGGTGCTTATAGGCGCTGTTCGTTCATAGAGAGCGATTCTTGTTGGGCGCCGATAGACGCTGTTCGCCCGTGGAGAGCGGTTCTCACTGACCGCATATATGCGTTGCACGCAGTCAAAGGATTAATTAAACTAGTCATATTCAACAATAATCGTGTCACGTTCAGTTATAAACAATATAAAAACTTCGTATGCTAGTTAGCATTCAGACCCAGCTGTATGCAATCATAGATTTTTCTTTTCTTTTACTTATTTAAAATAACTAGTATCTCGTCTGTTTACCTGGCAACAACCACAATTGCACAAACAGTTCAATAATAATTGACTTGTTTATAAAACTGCTCCTGTGACATCTCCGATTTGTGTTATTTACAAAACTATGACATGACTAAGGAATGCAAAAAAGTTAAAAGCATGTTGTGACTGATAATTTCCTATTTCTTTATGCTCCATTTACGTGAAATTATTCGGTAACAGAAAAATTGTATAATTCATTAAATGTTAACGTGAAATCGGAGCAATTTTTTATCGTAACATAATACAAACATTTGCGTTTCTTCCTTTTTTTTAAACTCTTTTACTTCAGTCTCTTTTAGTGAGATCTATCGACCGCACTTGTTTGCAAGTATTTAATAATAATGACGAATTCTTCGCTAATAGCTAATTACTGGCAAAGTACTCCTGTGAACCATTTGCGTCACGTTTCAATGCCACAATTACTTAACGCCGATATAAATTCTACGTTTTACTTACAAAGTTGTGCATCGAAAGTCTTCCGTCTCGCGAATTCTTTAAAGCTTGTACAAACTTATCACCTTTGAGCATTAACAACAATCTTTAGTACGAAGTATTACCATTGACTATAGAAGTATAACATATACTTCTTTAACAACGTCAAATATAAAGTATTCAAATCTTTACATCTGCCAATTTAATAACAGCAATTAAAGTTATCCATTGTATGCACTTAACGACGGCTGATCCACTTCTGGCCGACTGTCCGGTGGCTTTGAAACTTGTAATTCTTGTGTCTCGTCATTTACTCCCCATTCGCTCTCCGGGTCGGAAAATATATTCGACCCGTCCAAACAATCTTCTTCCAAAGATATATCTGATAGATTTTCCATACTCTGTTGATTTCCATCGGTGTAGAGAGATTCCGTAATTACTGCAAGAAATTCGGTTCGTGACAAATCCTCCATTCATTTCTCAAACCGTAGATATATTGGATCGTTATCATAAAAACACATTTTATATGAGAATTCTGAAGTACAATAATTGCAGCAAGATGCGAGGTAAATTACCATCGTTATAATTGCGCTGCGACAACCACGTAGGCTCATCCCATTCATCGAACTGCAGTTTCTTATTATTTTCGACTTCATCCAAAGACAACACAGCATGGGATTCTGACTCTGTCACGTCGAATATTTCGGTTACTTGTACTTTGTTATTTTCATCCATGTAATAATAAGCCATCACTGCTTCTTGTTCAGAAGTTACCTATTAAACGTACCATACAATTTTATTTGAAAAGCTGACGGGTGTAGAGTTTTTAATCCTTTACGGACGGAGACTATTTTGAATATTGAGAAATAATCATTTACTTGGAGATCAAAATAACCTTATCAGAAAGTCAGAGTGTTAATGTATAGATGTTATAAATTACTATTTGCGTAATCATATTTCAGTGGTTATATTTCAATTTTTCAACTCTAACCGTGTATACATGCACCGATAAACTATAATCAGATTTTTTTTCTGGCCGCATATATGCGTCTGTCGTCCTCAAAGGGTTAATTATATTAAGTAAGTTACTTTTGTCACATACCTGAAGGATATTTTCAAAAGTATCATCGACTGATGAAATTTCAGACATGTTTATAACACAATTTGATGTATTATTGTGATCTTTCCATGGTTGCCTACAAGACGTAACATTTAAATGTAACAAATGTCACAAAGTTACAGAGGAATGTCATTATCAAGAATATTACATATATCAACTTACAATTCATTGTATTGTAGCGTTAAATTCAGATTTTTCTGCTTTTTATACAATGTGTCCAGGTCATCTGCAGCTTCGATGTCGTAGACGCCTAAAAAGTGTAAGAATTCTAATACATGCGATATAATATAATTCTTAAACATAAATATGAATAAATAGTTACACTTACTCGACCCGTACTCGGTAAAAGCTAATTGACACTTAATTGTCTGTGGTATCGGTTGATAATAGACATTAATCTTGGGGAACAAGTTGTTTATTTGTTCCAAGAAGAATGTTCTTAATTCTAACAGGTTTCGTCGTAACTTAGGTACATTCAAGATAAACCTGAAAACGGAACAATAATGAACTTATAATTTGACGATCTATTTATGAGTCGCAAAGTAATGCATATGTTCGTAACATTGAGCTTTAGAAGAAAAAAACATAAGAATGAACTATAAAACCAAAGCTTTAACTCTCTGCACTCCGAGTAATCTTTACTATGAGCTACCAACTACTTCAGGACTATTTACGCGGTGCGAGTGCACATCTGTTGAAAATTGAAAATCTTGCGTTGTCATTAAAAAACAAGCATATACATTTTCCAATTATGTTTTACAATATAAAAAAAATATAAAAATACACTGGATTTACCTGACAACGGAGTTACCAGCTTCTATTGTAACGTCGCCGCTGCGGCGACAACGGATTGCAAAGAGTCAAAACGATATATACTCTATTGAATACAGGCTCACATGCATACAGTTATAGATATATGTGCATGCACGCATGGTAATATATTATGCAACTGGATAAATGCTGAATAACGTTTAAAAGTAATGCAATCCTCTATAATCATATTATGCATGGAAGCGTAAAGATTCAATGACTAGTGCTTACCGATTAGGTGTTAAATGCTTTGTACAAGAAAGCATCTGCGGAGGTTTACGAAGAACATTTCCAACTACTTTGTATTCCAAGGTGCGACTTTCTGTCTTGTTACCAATCATACTATTGATCACATGCATAATGTTAAATACAATGACATTGCAAGTAATGATGAGATGTTAGGAGATTATTAAATAATTGATGATCCCCGCCATGCAAGTATATCCAAAGAATATACTTGGGAAAAAGATTTCTTTTTACAAATGGAACAATGAAGGTAAATGAAAAGAGAAAGTGATACTGCAAAAGGTAGTGCACTTGTATATTTTACACCTTCTGATACTTGCAGAAGCACCGTAACATCTTTATTTCTACTTTAGTTTGTCATCGACGTGATAAATTCGATTCCAAACGTAGCACGAATTTTTAGAAAAAGCTTTAAGCAGTATTAGATTCAGCAGTTTTATGATACATGCAATAATATAAAAGGCGATATATTTAAAACAATCTTTATCTACACCATACATCTTTTAGAATACGTAACATAACTATTTCTTTTCAATAAAGCAATACATTTTTCTCTGAGTTTTACGCGTATAAAGTTATAATTGCAATTAATTGGTCTTAACATTTCGAACAACGAAACCTTAATATTGTTTTTATATGTAATGCAATACTTTAAGTAAATTATACGTTTGTATTAAGTAGATAAATCAATACCACAATTTCCCCATAACATGCATATATTAAAGATTTTCTAGTAGTATCTAATTTACAGAAAATAGTATATACCAAAGTCAAATAATGAAAAAAAGCTGCTTACTTTGTAAAGGTCGCATATACTACGTCCGCCGGTAATGTGTAAGGTAAGCTAAGTAATGACAACAGTTTTACGCTTCGATGCTTGAACAACCAGTTAATAAGACCTTTATTGGCAGAATCAATGGCATCTTGGAATATGGTTAAAACCGTTTCAGGTAAATTGGACACTAATGCCTCCTGCAATATATAATTATTCGTTAATATCAATTTTATGTTAATATCTTCAGTGTTATACGGGACTACACTCATTAAAATCCGTGAGCCATTATAAATGTGCAAAAATGAAAAATTTATCACTGTATTTGAATAATCATAAAACTCTAGCATTTCCAACTATTGAGAATAAATTTTGAAAACGATTGTATGCTCGGCAGAAGTGTATTCGCTGAATGAATTTTACGTTGCAAACTTTAACAGACAGATTAATGAAAATAGACAATTGTGGAAATTATACACAGAAAAATATCATTACCTGTCTGTGCATCTTACATTCCGAGCATTCGGGATCATATTCCATGCTGTCATCGAGAGTTTCGGAGACTACAAATGTAGATTGTACCGCAAGACAACGAGTGCAATTGAGGAGATTGTTACGATGAAGAAATCTTAGTGCATCGTCAAATCCCTGCTTGCACATATTTGAAAGTATCTGGGAAGTGTAAATAAATTGTAATGCTAGTCTTGCATTATTTCCGTATATAATTTACGTAGATAATTAATGTTACCTCTGGATTTGGTGGGAAAAGTATTCTTGCAAACCTATAGATATTTTGTCTTGAAAGTTCTATGCTGGTGTTTGCAAAATTCACCTGAAAATCGTAAATGACTCTTGAATTCTGTTTTACTGACGTTCACTTTGCCATATTTCTACTTGCATATAAAATGTAAGTAATTTATAAAAACATCGCGTATGACATTTGCAGAAATAAGAAATTATTTAAAATATCTTATGCATTTTGAATACTTACGTGGAAAAGTTGGGAGGAAACGTCTCTAGGACAAATATCACTTTCTCCGCAAAAAGGACTAACTGTGATCGTATTTTCATCGAGAGTTGGAAGATTGTCGCTGAAACCACCATCCATGTATCTAATACCATGAAAACGTGGTGGCAAAAGACCAGAAAAGAGTGGGATAAATGCGCTAGCTAATAATGCCTGAAAAGAGAAGAACGTTTATTATAATTGTTATGTTTGAAAAGAATTAAAATATAATATAGTATCGGGGTATATTTAACCGTTTGCACTCCGTTGTCGTCGCAGCGGCGACATTGCAATAGAAGCTGGTAACTCCGTTGTCTGGTAAATTCGGTGTATTTTTATATTTTTTTATATTGTTTATTTACTTTTTACATTTTACTTTTTACATTTACGTAATTACAAAGCAAGATTATCAATTTCCCACAGATGTGCACTCGCACCGTGTAAATAATAGTTCTGAAGACAAAAATAGTTCTGAAGTAGCTGATAGCTCATAGTAAAAATTACTCGGAGTGCAGACGGCTAAAAATACTTTTAAATACTCCAAATGCAATGAGATACAAACGCAAATCTACGTGTTAATATTATTTTTAAAATGAGATATGTTATCTTAATTATTGAAAGAAAATTATATTACTAATCCCTTGGGAACAGAGTTCAGAAAATTATGTATATATATATATAGAGTGGAATTTGATCATTATTGGCAGCACAGCAATCAAATTTGTCTACGTTCCACCGGAGATGATAACACATAAGACATGTTAACAAAAAAAGGAAACAGATAACCGTGTATTCTCGTTAAGCTGAATAAAATGTACGTAAATTAGTAATACATGAATTTTCAATTAATAAGGCGATAAATTAAATGTATCTGCAATTTTAATGGTCGCGCTAATCACGCATCTCGTTAAAACAACAAAAATATGTCACGATTACACGTTCTGCTCAATTCGATGCGGAATAATTCTCTTGTTAGCCAAATCACGTGAATAAAATTCAGTTCTTAATATTTACATTACCCTGTGAGAAAAAAAAACACGAAAACAACATTATAAATGAGCGGATAAACATACAAACTGTTTACTCACTTGTAACAAATCTTCTTTGGATGTGAACTGCGAAACAATGACATTCTTTCCATCGTAAACCCTCGTCAATGAGATGTGAAGCTTTCCGTTTACCCGTATATGTGCGTCATTTGGAAGAAACTAAAATAACAATTTTTTACATCAACGTACAGGAAATAATTATCACCTTAAAAATAAACTTATGGCGATTAATCATTAACAAATTAATAGCAAATAATTTTATTGAGTTTTTAAGAGACTTGTAAACATTTGATGTATCAAATAACAAATTTGAGATTACATTCCATCATTGATACAGATCGTGTTTGTACGTTTAAGAACTATAAGTGGATTATGTAACATATAGTGTGTAAACACTCGTGGAATTATGTGAAGATTATAATAGCGTGATACGTCGACGATATAATTTCAAAATAGTGTATCTATCTCTTGACGTAACATATTTGACGTAAGCAAATGAAGTTCAAGATGTTAGCGATGCTATTCACCTTTTGTAAACTTTCTAACAGTATCTCTTGTACGTTAAAGGATGGACTGAACGGGCCAAGAGTGCGCTGACGAGCTTCACGGGCAAGCCTCAATACATTGCTTGTAATTTCTCCTGAAATGTTACATTATAATGTTATTATTATTTAATCTGCAATACAAAAGTTCAATCTCCAAAACACGATTCACAGAGGTACCGTGAATTTCGTGTAAATAACATACACTTCTGACATTTGCTTGTCCTTCAAATTTCGCGGGGAGCAATTTGAATAGAAACCATAACCTAATATCAAAGTAGAAACCATAGCCTAATATCAAAATAGAAACCATAGCCTAATATCAAAGTAGAAACCCGAATAAATAAGATTGCATTATTCCTTGACTATAATACAATGTAAACGTGTATCATTACAGTACAATTATTCTGTTGCCATTTTTCACAATTCGTTTCCCGAGACAAGTATATAACTACGTAATAAGAGCTCGCATTTCTAATATTTTTCTTGCAATTTGCATCGTGTAACTTTAGCGAGTAGATTCTCCTTTTGATACAAATTCGCATAATAATCTTTTATACATATTAATATTAAGATGTATATTTTATTTTCGTGATATCATTGTGCCTAACTATTTTTCGTAAATCAACAATATCATAAGCAATGCAGGATATGATAAATTTAATGTAGGAAGCAAAGCAAAAAGCAGCCTTTAATTAATAATACAAAAAATTAGATATTTTCATGCTATTAAACCGGTTATTGACCGGATACGGTACGGTTAGCGTTGATTAGAAATGTTAAAAATATAGAATGTTCTTTGATGTATGCCAACGAGTATTGCATACTTATAACTTATAATTTAAATTTAATTTTAATTTTAGATTTCTGGCGTTTGTTTTGAAAAGTCGTATAAGTCACTTTTTTTTTTAAATTCGGATTTTTAAGGTTTTGCGTTTTAACGTGATTACAAATATTGATGGCAAATTTCGGGAGGATTTAGGTCATTAAATTATATAAATCATTGAAAATTTACCATCTTTCGTTACGGCGAAGTGGATTTTGTCACTTTTAAAATAAACGGCACATTTATATATAAATAACTTTCAATTGTGAAAAATGAACGTCAACGGTACAAGTATTTAATTCTTTTGCTTCTTAGCTGCGCTACAGTTTTGAAAAAGAAAAGAATAATGTGATGGAAAAGAAAGAAAAATATTGCGGAAAGATTTATCATGAAAAGTGGATTTTGTTATCTGGAATTCAATGCGTCTGAATACAAATACACTTTATGGTGCATTCTTTTGAAAATGATATTATAATCGCAAACTTTCCGTGGAAAATAGGTTTTTTATTACGTTACATGGAACGATGTGTTTTAATCTTATTTTTACGGTGTTACGTAAAAAAAAATTGAGAAATGAAAGTTCGCACGTTTATCTTATCGACGACGCTTCATAAATTTAATACAATCGAATCTGGAGTATCTGAAGTTCCCATGCCCCTGTATTACACTTTCATGTTTTGTATTTCATATCTGTATTATCGTGTAATAATTGCTATCGTATCACGATAAAAATGACCGGGCGCTTTACGAGTTTTTTTAATTATTTCGAAATTACAGCGAGATAAAAAACCTACCCGATGAAATTTCACCACGGTATCAGGAAATCACTGATTACTACAGCGTTTTTCGATCGAATGTGAAGCGGGCATTTATTTGTAGAAAAAATATAACTAGCCGATATTTAATATAGCTTTCGAGTAACTTTACAAGTAAAAACAAACGTTCGACATAACAAAAATATAATATAGGAACTATAATGATTCTGGGCTCATTTGTAAAAAAATATAACTAGATGAAATTTAATATAGCTTTCGAGTAACTTTAGAAGTAAAAACAAACGTTTGATGTAACAAAAGGAAATTATAGAAGCTATGGTGATTCTGGAGTCATTTGCAAAAAAAATATATAACTAGATGATATTTAATTTAGCTTTCGAGTAACTTTAGAAGTAAAAACAAACGTTTGATGTAACAAAAGTAAAATTTAGAAACTATGGTGATTCTTGGGTCATTTGTAAAAAAAAGATATAACTAGAAGGTATTTAATTTATCTTACGAGTAATTTTAAAAGTAAAAACAAACGTTTGATATAACAAAAGTAGAATTTAGAAACTATGGTGATTTTTGAGACATTTGTAAAAAAGATATATAACTAGATGATATTTAATTTAGCTTACGAGTAACTTTAGAAGTAAAAACCAACGTTCGATATAACAAAAGTAAAATATAGAGGCTATGGAGGTTTTGGAGCGAAAGACTTCGAGTGCCAAAGGGTAGATTCCTATTACGTTTGGGCCATCTTTAATGCGACATACGTATCATAATTCAACGGTTGAATATCTAAAACTCAATTTTCAAGCCACTGGGCTACATATTGCATGGGAAACATCAAGAGGACTTTCTCTCCTTCCAAAGGACAGATTTAGGATGGTCGGTACTTCATCGTACTCGACAATAAACAGACTCTGCCGGGACCTAACTTTGGAGGACTCCTCGAAGACGCCACAAGGGCCATTTCCTGGAAATATCGTGAGGTAATTTTAAAAAGAGGCATCCTTCTTTTCTGCGAAGTCATAGGACACAGATGTGCTCCACCGAACATCGAAAAGCAACTGTACACCCTTACCTTAAAAACGACAAAAGGTGGTAAAGCGAAATGGCACATACTTGATTTAATACACGTTACTCGAAATATTAACACGTTCGCAGACAGTAAAAATTTCAGTGAGCTGCAAAAATGGTCAGTCAAGTATTACACTTCTACCTTACACTTCTAACTAGACAGAGAAAACTAAAATAGCATGAAAATACTCAGTGAATCACTTGGCCATCACTTTAAGCTGCATAATAATTACAAAAAATTAAGGTTATATAGAATTAAATGAGTTATAATTGGCTTTATCATTTGGCATTGCATGAATGCTATAGCATTTATGTCATTCTACATTACGATGAAAATGGATGTTATAGCATTCACGTCCGCGAACGTGTTAAAACGTTGCTGCACTTTTCCACTAAAATACGAAGAAACTTTCTCCCCTTAATATTTTCTATGGTGGACAAAGAGATAAAGACTCAAGCTCCCAACTAATGACGTCAAGTTCAAATCCTCCATCACCTCTGGAAAATCTTCCCAAAATGTTCATTAAATACATCAGCCTCAAATCTACCTAAAACAATAGTTTCTACACAAAAAAAATAGAAAAGTATAAGACAGAAAAAAAACGAAGCTTCAGTAAACTCAATAGCACCGTTTCACCGATAACAGCCGCGGCCTTCAACGTGTTGATGTTGATGTTTCACATTTTACAAAATTGACGTAGAAAATTGGAGACGTGAAAAAGTTCAGGAGCATAAGAAAATAGTAAACAAGTCATTTCTAACACCTTGATAGATCAAGCGCTAAGGTCGGCACGTAGAACAAAGAGTAAACAACGCTTTGTCCTTTTTTACGCGTCGCGTGACGTTATTCGCATTGCAGCGGTCGCCGTCATCTCTCTAATGAAGAGAATGTCCCTTTGTTTGTTCTAGATAGAAAGTTACGAGCTCTAGAGCTATCATACAAGAAAAACGCTGATTATTTGTCCCCTGAGATAAACGCTCGTTTCAAATGACTAGAGATTAAATGGTAATTTAATTATCGCACATGTTCGTCGAGTATTTCAAATCATTCTTTATACTTCGTGAAGGGAGGTCCGTGCGGTTACAGAAACGACAAACATTGCTTGCCATGATGCTTGAAAGGTTGAATGAAAATAAGATAAAGCCCCAGATTAAAGCCTCGAACGATCGGTACTTATTGTCAACATTGGCATTCTCAATCTTCTTGTATTATTGACAAACCGAACCACCGATGTTTACAGAGCAAATACTGGTTTAGCACGGTAAATCATCGACTTGTACAGCATGAGAAATTGAATGGCACCTTTAGGCACTAGGTACATAACGAAAGTTTTCTCAAGAATTAGCGTTTCGTGCAAGATATGTTTTCTGCTGTATACTCGCATGGTGTATGTATTGGGTTGGCAACTAAGTGAGTGCGGATTTTATGTGAGAAGGAATTTCCTCAACCATTTGCATCATAGCTCTAAATACGGTAGAACACCCGTAGTACCGTGCATTTCCGCGCGCTGCAATTTAACATTGTATAAGGCGGACTATTCCGCAGCTGGATGATAAAAGACGGTCGTCATCCGCGGAAAATTTTGCTCAAGGATGAAAATGGGTTAAGCTGATGAGGGACCCATAAATCGAGTTTCTTATCATAGCCAAGCTGTTTTAATTTTTTTGAATGCATTAATGCGATACATTGAGCTTCTCTACAATGTCACGTGTTGTGCTATGACGGTCTGAATCGATAATGGCGTCAATATGGCTCTCATTAACTGTAACTGGACAGCCAGATCGTTGCGCATTTTGGAGTGAAAAATCACCGGGACGAAATTTGGTAAAGCAATTTTGACCCTGCCTTTCTTTCAAAGCTTCATTCCCATATACGGCACATAACTTCTTGCAGGCTTGGGATGCGTTTCTGCCTTTTCGGAAATACAATAAAATGTGACTGAAATGCGCGTTTTATTCTTCCATTTTCAAATTAGGATAAAAACGAAACTAACTAACTAGTCGATACGATTTTTCTTTCTAATGAAAGGTGGAAGTCCAAACAACAAGAAAACAATATAAAGGTGCTTTGAACACGTTGATAAAACAAAAGAAAGTGTTAAAACCATCTACAGTAAAAGCTGTTTAATCGCGGCAAAAGTTTGGCTGGATAAATGCAACACGATTATCCCCTCTACATACATTGGTATCATTTTAATCAGAAAAATCTCACAAATACGTTAGCAAAGGTTTAAAAAAAATCGAAAATGAAAACGGCCGATCCTCCAATTAGTATTGCCTCACCGATACGTTCGGGCCGCTCCCACTATAGCTTGCGCCTCTCTGTTTCTTCTACTGTCTGGCCTTTTCTTTGTCGCGTTTGGCTGGAGCCGTAATGAAAACAAAGTTTCGACACCGCTACTTCATAAGAGAAGCGCTTGAGCCCCGAACTTTGTCGCATTTATCCAACTTTTACTGTATCGACAAAATCCGCAATTACTTAGTTGCCAACCCAATATGTTATCGTTAAGCCTCTATAGCTCGAATTTTCTGTGGGTCTGGAGATCAGTTGCACGATAGCACACTAGAAAATGACAAGAATACTTTTATAAATGATATATTTAACTTGATTTTGAAACATTGAATCGTACAGAATTTCATGATCTTTGAACTAAATTGTAATATTTGACAACGTTAAAAAATTGACTTTGATGAATAAAATCTTAGATTTGTCTTGTGTTACTTCAAAGTTGCAGGGCCCATAGAGGGTTAAAGTGTGGAATCCGTTATTTCATACAATAACTAAGTATTAAATCCGTTATTTCATAAAATAACTGGATAGCTATGGTCAGTTATTTCATGAAATACGTAGTTATTTTACCTTGTCATTGTATGAGGTACCATGCTTAATTTCCATCACTGTACGACGTAACTGATTGTGAGCTAAGCGATAGAAATCTTTTCTCCATCTATTAGTCATTTCATCGAAGTCTATCAGTTTTAAGTGTATTTGGAAGTATCAAGGCAACATTGCTCACATCATTAAGGAAAAATTTACCAAAGATAATGGGGTAATTCCTTAGAGCCCTCTGTAACAATTCCTACACGTTCAGGTGCACTTTTTAAGTACCATTTTAAAATGTTCTCTCAGTTTCATTGTTGAACACGTCAACTGCTATGCAGAGTTTACTTCATTTTCCGCTCGTGAGATTCTGTTATCAGACTTATCTACCAAAAATTGGTATTATTAACACTAGAGCTACCAAGGTAGTCAAAATGACTGATTCTTAATTTTTTATAAAAATTTACTAAATTTGTGGGGAAACCATACAATAATATTCCACATGTGTCATATAAGTCGCCCAGAAGCCAATGCGGTTAATTTCTTTTTTTGATAATTTCCGATTTTTGGTAATTTTGATAGAATGAAGTATTTTGTATTAAAATTTATGAAAATCAGAAAATATCAAAAAAATTGACTTAACCGCATTGGCTTCTCAGCGACTCATAAAAAGTTAACCCAATTGCATCATAGCTCTAAATACAGCAGTAGACCCGCAGTACCATGCATTTCCGCGCACAACAGTTTAACATTGTACAGGGCGGAATATTCCGCAGCTGGATGAAAAAAGACAATCGTCATCCGCGGAATATTCCGCAGCTGGATGAATAGAGGTTATCGTCATCCGCGGAATATTCCGCAGCTGGATGAAAAAAGGCTATCGTCATCCGCGGAATATTCCGCTCACGGATGCAAATGAATTAACAGATATAACGCCGATAATTTAGCGTTAAGAATGAATCGTAAGTCTTTCATATTGAATTTTATATATTTTGCAGAACGTATCTTCTCCGTTACGCAGAAATCTGCTATTGTTCCGATTTAAATTGCCGATTGGATTGCCCTGTTTATTAAAGTCGTCTCGGAATTCAGTTAAAAGTGAGATCATTTAATTGCAGGAACTTGAAATTATCAAATCTGTTAAACATTCTATAAATATCGGGCAGTGAAATTTGAAAGCTTTAATTGATGTTACATATCGAATCGAGGCGAACAAAAAAGAAAATAACGATCGATGAGTATCTTTGTGTTCCGTGGTATTGGAAAAAAATGGCACCTGCATCGAAGCAAATCGTACGATCTTATCCATCAATATGCGAGATATTGTTTCGACTTTGGACCATGCCGATCTTCGATAAGAAATTTCAAAGTGATAGCGCAAAGAACAATGATCCAGAACACATTGCCGGACGATGAAACTCTTATCGATGTATTCTTCCCTTTTTTTATTTCTCAAACATGATTCACGCGCGTTCTCGGCGACGATGTAAAAATCGAAATGCATATTACGACGAATGCGAATGCAACAACAAAGAACGACGAAGCTGTAACCGATCGTTTGAACATAATACTTTCCGAGTTCAGCACTTTTCAATTATCTCGGACAAATCGAATGTCGTCGAGTTGAACCGGAGACATTGACATCAGAGAATCGGAATAACAAAAGGATATTTACCTATTGCGTAATATTCCGAGATTAACGTCGAGAAATTATGGATGATTTAATTACGCCTTATTTCATTATAACGCAAATTGCTGATTTACTGAGAGAAGCGGGACTTATAACGGGAAACTGCGACGCCCTGGATTTTTATTTGGATGAAAGCCGAGAGATAGGACCAATCTTCGATGTAGCAATAAAATATATTACCATTTAGAGAAATTTCCTTGTACAGAAGTTTTATGGTTTTATAAATGGCATTCGTAAAGACAACAAAATGCAGGAGCAACTCAATATTCCAAATCGCAAGAAAATGATCTTATTTTCATTGAAGACAAGTATATCTTTCGAGATTCATCGAAATAAATATCCTAGACGTCGTAGTATCCCGCTTGAAGTCCTGTTTCCTCCAGTAAATTAGCAGTTATTAGGTTGGTAAGAAATTAATGTCGGTTTTCGAGTTTTCAAACTTCGGCGCTTAATTTTAAGATAGCCGTTCATTTTAATCTGTTTGTCTTCATATATAATTGAAGAAAAAAAAATATATTAAAAAGCTTGTTTCTCTTTGGGAAAAATGTGTAAATTTCAATGGAACTTATTTTGATTAAAAAAAATTATTCCCATTCTCAACATGTGTATTTAAAGAGAAAGTTTGAAAACCAACATTAATTTTCTACCAACCTAATAATATGTTAAAAACATTTAAATATCCGAAAGTAGGATTTTATTCTACTTGCACACTCAAAAATATTATTCTACTAAAATGCAATTACCATCCGGATATTCAGATACTCAAACTACTTTTTTGACCAAATCGAGATTTAATTTGACCTAAATAAAGACAAATTGGACACAGTGAATACATGTTATTCTCAGTAAAGTTATTATAAAGAAATAGTTCAAAAAAAAATCCTGTTATTTTAATAGGAAATATACGATACGAGCCAGAAAACACCTTGGGACTTTATCGCGATTTTAGGAGCGGATGAAGGCTAAGGAACAAATTTTTAAATAATTTAGAATTATAATCTTACTTTGTTTAATTTTCTAAGCAATTTAGCAATTTTTAACCGGGTTTCAAGACATCCACCACGTACGTTGGGTAAAACAAAATTTAGAAAAGGGTTCAACTGCGTCCGCGAAACATTTAACCCTTTGCACTCCGTTGTCGCCGCAGCGGCGACATTGTAACAAAAGTTAGTAATTCCGTTGTCGCCGCAGCGACTACATTGTAATAAAAGTTAATAACTCCGTTGTTAGGTAAATCCGGTGTATTTTCATATTTTTTTATATTATGAAACATAATTTTAAAATTTATACGCTTCTTTTTAATGGCAAAGTAAGACTTTCAATATTCCACAGATGTGCACTCGCACAATTGTAAATAGTTTTGTAGTAACTGGTAGCTCATAGTAAAAGTGACTCTGGGTGCAAAGGGTTAATTTCGCTTATCGCTGAAATTACCAAGTCAGTCGAAATGGCTGGTACAGGAATTTTTAAAAAACATGTAAAGTTATATCTATTTGATTCTCTATATTTATCTTCCAAAATATAAACAGTTGAGGCGATTAATTCTCTTTCACCCGTTTTTCCTTGTGTCTCGCCATCTTTATCGACCATTTTCAAACTCACTGAATTATCGATCGGTAAAAACCGTTAAATCGGGTGTTCTCAATGCCCGAACTGACTCTTTTCTGCCAGAATCGATTCTGTTCTGGCTGAATTGAGTGTTTGTTCAACTGACAGCTCTTATCTCGAATCTGAACGTTCGATCCGCATGGATTAGAGGAATGTTTGTAAATTCCTATTAAACGTTACGAAAGCCAAGAGCTCGGAGGATTGGCTCCACAGAATACGTCGTTTGATCGTACGATGCTTCGCGCGTTACAGTATTAACATCGTCACATGCCTCGTTTCAGACGTTTATTAAATAGAACGGCATTGTGAAAACTTCCGTTGGGAATTATGCAAGTGATTGCGGAGCTACTGCGCTTCGGATGGCGCAAACAGAAAATTAGTCATTTCTGTTTTACGCGTTCTCTCGTCGTCGCTATCGGGAATCTGTGCCGTGTATTGGAAATTACCGTGTGTAATTAATTTCATGAAATGTACCATTATTTGCATTACGGATGCACGTGAAACGAGGAGACATATATTAACGCGAATGAGTAATAAGCAAATATTTCATAATATGGTCGGGCTTTCAAAGCTAAATGTGTTATAATGTTTTTAAGAACTACGTTATTTCCGCCTTTAATTATGTCGTTAATATCATCGCTAATTAGGTAATTAATAATCGTGAATCTGATGTGCCTATTCAAATGAAATCATTGCTTTCGGTTTCATAGGAATTAATGGTAGAACTACCGGCGTCAAATCTATTGTATTTCAATATATTAAATAAGTACTTTGAAGAAAAGAGAAATCAAGAGGCGGAAAAGTTGATCGATTCGATGTTCTACGTTTTTTGAGATGGACGTGAAATATTTGTTCTATAACTTTCCTATGAACTTGGAAAATTTTTGGAAAAAATTGTGTACCAATCAAAAATAAAGCGAGAATTAAATTTTAAAGCGAGAAGTTAACCGACACCTTTTCGACAGTTTTTATAAAAAGTTCGGAACTAGTCATTTCGATGGTTCTAGGTTAAGGTAGTTCTACTGTCAACACTTTTTACAAAATGTCTCCAAATTTATAGAGGAGCCATACAGTGAATATTCCACGTTCTGTAAAACATAAATTACTATTTCTTGCCTCCTGGTCCCTCTTTTTCTCAAAATACTTATTTAGTATATTTAACACTAGATTTACGAAAGTCGTCAAATTGACGGGTTCCTGCTTTTGAATAAAAATTCGCCAAATGTATGGATTAGCAGTATAGTAGATATTTCACGTGCATTTTATAACACAAATTAATTAACTGATCATCTTCTTTGCCACTTGATCCTTCTTTTACCAAAGTACTCATTTAATATACTTAAGAATAATAGGTTTAACGCTCGTAGATCTACTGTTAACTATAACGGATTTAGCACCCGTAATTCCAGGGCCATTAATGAAAACGATTATCAGTAAGGTTGTTAATTTCCGTGTTGGCTTCAGTCGTTTCGAGTAAATTTCACGATTATTGATAATGTCACCAGAAAGTAAGATTAATGATAATCATTAATCGTTGATTAATTTGTCTGTAATAAATTCGTGAAAATGACTCTGATTATTCGAAATTACAATTTTTTGATTGACAGGCAAAGAGTCGTGATTAAATCACGAGAAATGTATCGTTGAATGTATATTTCTTTCGAACTTTTATTATTTAATTTAAAATTGCTATTACTATCGTTGATATTCCTATATTGCTATCATTGATGTTTTTTGAACGGCTAAATCAAATCGGCAGTCAGATCTTTCCGGCACCGAAACCTTGACAATTTTATCCTGACATTTAAAGCGGAATGAATACACTAATTTAAATGTATTACTCTGAGAAAGAAGGTAAAATATTACAACTCATCGTCGTAAATAAGAAATATTTCGGACAACATAATAAAGAAAAACAGTTGAAAGCAACATGTACAAATTATCATATGAAAAATTTGTAAAAGTAATTGACCGTCTGTCCATTTAAATATCTTCACAATTTATGGAAAATATGGAAGATTCACGAAGCGTTCAATCGTCGGGAATTTACGTTATTTGTGTCACTTTTATTTGAAATGCAAATTTTTCGAAATTATCCAAGATTCATGTAGATTTTGTTACTGTCGCGGAGAAACATGTTTTGACAATAAGGTGATACGATCATTTCGTCCCATTTACTTACGAGCTCGTGAATTCTATACTAGTTAGCATCAAATTTCCAGTTGGCCATGATATTGCTTCACATGGTGGAACAAAAACATAACAGCCTTTGACTCATTCGCTATTTACTACAGTTCTATTTATAGAATAGCTTACAGTGATTATAAATCGCGATCTTTCGCGATGTCTTTGTTGCTAATTGATTTTCGACAAATATTATTCCGCAACTCGTACTGCTACATCTTGCCCACAAAAGATGCTGTATTATGTTAAAACATGACTGCCGATTATGGGGTATAAACGCGACATTTCGATATTTAACGATAAATTATAATAATTCAGTGTCTTTTGCTGAATCCGTAGCAAAAAGAAATCAGTAAGGTATTAAAGTCGTGTCCAGAGATATGTACTATAATTCTGGCATTTTAGAACAATTAGATTAGAAATTATGGATTTTAGAAGAAACTTAATATTTGTTATTCATTACTTCAGATAAAACCAGTATTTTCTACGTCAAACGCTAATAGTTTTGTTGTAAAGGCGAGACGTATGGTATCCGTGTATTATTTCTGTTATTATTAAATACTTGAAATACATATGCATCGCAGCATATATTTATTGCTACTATTCCTAACAAAGAAAGCACTTGATAAGTGTTTTTACTGCTACTTCCGATTTGCGCATTCTAGGCATGACCTACTTAAGAGATTTACATTGGATGACCAACTTAATGGAATCTGCACGAGTAACTTTGAAGTTTCAAGGAAGATAAGCTGCGCATTGTACTGTACCAATGAATTACAGAATCGAATGGACTGTAAATCTTTCATACACGACATTTAACATAAACAAATTATGTATAATACAAGTAACGAACAAGAATTGCAATTACAAAACCATTTATTTGTTTTTTGCTATTATATTCTCTTCCTGTACTATTAGAACATTACGCAGCATCTAATACTCTAAGTATTATAGAAGACAAAGGATGTCGTGCCAAACCAAATTATACGTAACAGTGTATTGAGATCATTACAAACCTGATGTCCAGAACAGGACAAAAATATTTGCGTGTAACAGTACAGAATGTTTATTCGCTATGGTTTTTACAAGGTTATTTGTATAAAAAAGGAACTACTTAACACTAAAGCCAGATAAATGTTTACTTTAAAAGAATGAATATTAAGTAACAAATTGAAAGTATCCTGTAAAGGTATCAAAACATACACAATTTTACTTCTTTGCAATAACGTATTGCATAATTCTAGAAATGCGACATGCATCGTTAGAATTGACACTGTTAATTTAACGACAAATTGAAATATTTTCATCGACGACTCAACGAAAATAACAGTTGTAACGAAAGAATTTGTCCGACATACATACCGACGATAATAGAGGCAAATACAAAATGTGTTATATCAAAAGTCATAAGTCGGGCCATAACATTGAAAAAGGTAATTATTTAAGATACTATATATCTGTCAGATATATAAACAAAGGAGTTCACTCACCGAGGGGTAAGTCACAAAGAAGACAGCAAGCAGCGATA
This sequence comes from Cerceris ruficornis, assembly GCA_963989415.1. Taxonomy (NCBI): domain Eukaryota; kingdom Metazoa; phylum Arthropoda; class Insecta; order Hymenoptera; family Crabronidae; genus Cerceris; species Cerceris ruficornis. The sequence continues at coordinate 11,277,485 of OZ022517.1, read as the reverse complement.
GCACCAGCCGATGCACCACTAATCTTATCCAGAAGCAAGTGTGGAGCATATTTCTTAAAGCACACTGCTACACCAACGTGATAAATACCAAGGAAGCCGCAACCAGCGAATGATAAATTCATTTCGGAATGCTTTTACGTTAAACAATCGACTACTGTTCCCCTTTATTTACGTATGTTAATTGTCGCGAACAATTGCATACGATAAAATCGAAAAGAAGTGAACTGCTGACTGTTAATTTTGTACGATGCTCTATGAAAAAAAAAAAGCACTTCGTTAAATTGAGAACGTTCACAGTGACGTAGCTCGCGCGTCGTACAAGTCCGAAGCAACTCTAGTCCTTTGCCAACGACAACTGTCTTCCGAAACTCTCGGAACTAATCTTGAATATGATTGAAAAAAATGCATGTTACAAACGAACTGAAAGATAATACGCGTTTGATGACGTGAGGTTTGTAAATACTTAAACGCGCTCTCATTGGCTGACGGGGGATGGTGTGGTGATCGCTCCGCCCACAGCAGCGTTCTTAAACTCATTCATCGTACAATGGCTTCTGAGATGCACGTGTTTACGTTAAAAAAGAGTAATATTTAAAAGTGGTTGTACCAGTATTCATCGTTGTAAAGGACAATTAGAAAGAGAATGTAATAGGAATTTGATAATTGAAATAAATCAAGCATATAATGAAACTTAACGTGAGTGAAAGTGCTATCTTAATTTTATGTTTTATGTGAATATTTGTGTAGAACTTAATTAATGTCGTAACGATATGTTTTGTAATAATTTCAAGCAAATTAACAATTGTTAATCTTTATGTGTGCTTTTTCATTATCTATACGGAAAAAGGAACAGTTTAGTATTCGAGATACACATAAATTGTGGAACTGTACAGTTACAAATTGAAATGACAATTAAATGCGCGCGGTGTTTTCTTCTAACGCTGTTGACAGCCAATAGGAAATCGATTTTCTTCTCGAATATACGAAAGCTTACAATAAGCTGCAGTGATTGGTTAGAAACTCGAAGCTTCTAATTCTAATTGGTTGTTTCATATTTAGTTGAATTTAGAACAAAAGGAATACAGAAGGATAACTGAAAATTACAATGAACTTAGAAACAGATTCTTTCAAATTTTTATCTTTAAAAAATATAAACATAGAATGTCATTATATTATTACGAATTATTGGTCTCTCCCTTGCATGATATCGATTAGAAATGTTTAGCAACGAGATGTTGTTGTTATATATACGCTGGAAGACAGAGTTGTCCGTGAGCTTACGTATAGGCCGGGCGTTTCTTGTAATTTATTATTAGTTAAATATAGTTTAGAACTATTGCACCAGTTCATTATGACTGGCAGTTGTCACCAAATGCGTGATATTCGTGTTAGAATTGCGGTTGCGGAATCCTCTTTTGCGAGTGATAGAAATTCTCAGTTTCTCGGTAACCACGATCTCGGAGCATCGGATATGATGACTTTTTTCCAAGGAATGAAGGAAAAAATGATGAGGATGAATGCCCAATTTATCTCGCTAATCGCCGAAATCTCCAGAATGGAGGTTGAAGATATTTCTGGGATTATGGAGAATACCAGTCCACAGGATGCTACTTATCAGGCGAGATTCAATAAATTAGAGAATAGAATAGACAATTTAGTGGCACGCTTAGAAACTAATTGTAATTCCATCTCTGTGACGACTGGTAGAATTTCTTGGAACTTGTACAGTGTTAAATCGACAATGTTCAATGAGGAAATACCATGAAAGCAACATTTTATTTAATTTTCTATATTTGAAAAGATTAATGATTGCAACAATGAGATTAAAGCAGTTTCGTTAATAGATTTGTTAGAGGGAGATGCATTGCAAGTATAGTCTGCTATAGAAGAATCTTGAGTTGAGAAATTTTGAGTAGTTTGTGTCCTGGCTTCTACTCTGTATGGTAATAGTCATTTAACAGAGTCAGAAAGATACAAATTTCAAAATTACAAGCAGAACTTTTATGAAACATTACAAGAAACAGCTGACCAAAGTTATCAGCTTGTACGATCAATATTTTTGGGATACACCTTTGAATATCTTGAGAAACAATCAGCATTGTTACAAAGGTAGAAACATTCTGATTTGATGTTAAAGAAATAGCTGTGTGAATACCAAGTCAGTTTTTGGTTAAAAAGAGTCCAAAGTAACTTTTCATTCCTTCTTTGACCAAAGATCGAAAAGGTGAAAAATGTTATAGAGGCAGGAGAGCTAAGCAAGTTATTTTAATGAAGTATGTTAACTACAATGAAAATATGTCAATTTTGTTAAGAAGAGGATGTAGCGTTGTAAATTATTGGTCTTTCCCTTATATCATATCAATTGGAAATGTTTGGCATCATGTATTTGCCATAAATACGTTGCAAGACAGAGTTGTCTGTGAGTTTCCATATAAGCCAGATGTTTCCTGTATACAAACTTAATTATAATTTTGCACATTGAAATATATGAGAAGCACAACTTAAAATTCCATAAAATATGAACTTTAATCATAATTGGATTTATGAAGAATAAATACAATAAATTTAATGTGATAAAAGAAACAGATTATTATTTATAATAATATTCAAACGTTTTCGCAAACTATATGTGCATTCTCGATTCACTGTGCATACAAAAATGTATCAAAAATTTACCTTAAATTTCACTTGATGAATTTCAAAACTATGTTGAAATCATTCTTTAAAATACTACTCATAATCGCACAGTAATTATTTTGTAACGAAGTAATTCTGTACCTGTATTTTAACAAGTTAATGCATCGTTTTGCATTGGTTAAAATTTAACCTCAAACTTGCGGTTCTCCTTTTTGCCAAAGAACGATGAAAATCATTTATATATTTGTAGAATGTGCGCGATCCAATTGTATTGTAAAATCTGTTTCCCAAAAAATTCAGTTTTATTAAAGTCTCGTAAAGTCATAATCGTTTGACAATCTCAGACTGTTGCTATTTGAAAACTTAGCTTGCAGTTCGCGGTAATTTTAAGGGAAGCTCTCATGCTTTTAGATCTGGGATGTGCTGCCTCCTATGTGAAAACCCATAATTGAGAACTAATAATTCTATGCATATATAGCACATTATGCTATATATTCAATGTATTGCTTATCGACTTTAGAATAATAGTACAGACGCATCTGAACTCAAATTTCACTATTGTGAAGCTTCACAATAGTGAAACTTAGTTCAATAAATTTATATGTAGTATTTCAAAGGAAAATATAAACTTCCAATTTATTTTTTGAAACTCGTTGAAGGACAAACGACAATTTTCCATACGTATTTACTTACAGCTAGTTGCCTTAGATTCGTAATATTAATCTTGTTCTTTTACTAACACATCATTCTTAAACGGGCTTCGTTCCGTCTATAGTGGATGTATAAATTCTGGTTTGTACCATCTGGTCTTTTTGTTTTTCTTCTTTTAATAAATATTCTCCTGTACCCTAAGCAAGGACCCCTCGTTCAGTACTGACAACCGGGCATTCTGTTTGAAATCGTTGAAACGTATTTCTGAATGACATTTCGCAAATAGGGGAATTTATACAAATAAATATCGGAAGTAGGTTGTACGAATTCTCTTTTCGTCGTAACGTTATATTTCCATTATCGCGATGTATAAGTCTTATTATGTGACGTGAATTAACGAATTTTGTGAATGTAAAAGTTTCAGATCTGCTACATAACGATTAGATATTTACAAAAGCCTGATCTTAAACAGAACGGAATAAGCATGGATAAAAACGTAGAAACGTCGCAAAATGATACCGTACCCTGTACAAACTCGAACATGACAGATGAAACAGTTTTCCATGCTGTTTACATACCTCCAGATTGTAGTGAGGAAACAGAAGGCAATGTGGAAGGTAAGATGATGGAATTAAGATTTTCACATCGCATTCATTTGTGCAGATGTAGTTTATTACACTCTCGTTTGATTTTTCTGGATATTTTACATATTTTGTTGGATTATCTGTATTTGTATAATCATTGTAACGATTGTCCCATCGTAACGATGCAATTTTCTATTTTACAGTAAACATTTAGTATATCCAATGTTTGTATTATAGGAAACATTCGTGTTTACCAGGACAAAATGGAAGCTTTAAAAGTAATAAAGGAGTTTAAAACAGGTCGCCTTAAAACATTTAAGAATCGTACAGAAGCCGAGGAATATGCGAGTAGCGGCTTTGAAGAAATAAATTGCGTTAATAATACTTCAGTGTCTTCTGCTATGCCTGCCAGTAAAGAGAAGTTAAATAATTTTAAGTCTCTACGATCGCAAGATCTTGTATGCTTCAGAAAATTGATAGAAAGTGGTGATTTGGATGCAGTCAGAAGCACAGTTTGGGAAAATCCACGATACTTAATTAGTAGTGGTGACACACCTGCAATTTTGAAGGTGAGACTGTTTCAATCTACTATTATGTTTTATATGAAATTATATTTCCTTTATTACTTACTAATTATACCAACAATTAATAACGGTATATTCATTTGATTGTTGTTATTTACTGCAGGAAGGGTATCGTTATAATGCATTACACACTGCAGTGAAAGAAGATAAGCCAGAAATGTGCGAACTGATATTAAATACCGTTGGAGATACAAAATTTATACAATTGCTTTATGGTGAAGGAGAATGTAGAAGTTATTTGGACCGTGCAGAGATTATGTTAGATTTATATTTGAACACACCTGATAGAAGACTTAATGAAACACCATTACACTTCGCTGTTAAGTTTGGGTTAAAAGATGTAGTTCGAGTTCTCGTTTCATACCCGCAGTGTTCAAAACAAATGCGAAATAAGTATAAACAAACACCAATAGATGTACGTGACATATATAACATGTTTAAAAGAATTTTATATTATAGTTTACCAAAAGTTACACATTAATATGATTTTGTAAGCTACCTTTGTTCATGCTAATATCATAGATAATAACAGTTACTATTATTATTACAGATAATATGTAGTAGAAAAGGTCAAGAAGATGAGGAGTTGAAAAGAGAAATACGGATGTTACTGGAAGACCAGTATTACGTACCAGTATTAAGATCAGAAGATATTACATTACAACCAGTTATTGGAGAACCATTCTCTCCAACGAAGCCACTGGTAGGTTTTCTTAATTTTCATTGTTTAACTCTCCAAGCATAATATTAAGAATACAATTATTGCAGAATTTAAATCCAGACCCGATTAGTCCACGTTTAGAAGTGCGTGCATTTGCTGGACCAATGACAAAATCTCGAGCATTAGAATTTAGAAAAAAATGGAAAACACCACCGCGTCTTCGTCTGCCACCCGCAAGAAGAATTTTAGAAACTGAAACAGATGCTCCGGACACTTCGATTAATAGTATAACATTAAGGTTACAAGATACAGAAAAAGGACTTGAACGAGTTGGAAGGTACGTATTTGATTAACTTGAAACCTTGCGAACATAAAATGCACTTAAGTTTAATTTGCAATAATTAAAACTTTTTAGAAATCTTGCTGAAGAATATCAAGTATGTTGGAAAGAGTATTGGCCTTTCTTAAACGACTTCGCTGATTTCCGCACTCACGAAGACTTAATGAAGCTTGAAAAATATTTGGAGCGAAAGTTTCAAGATCGGATGCTGTATCACATTCAGGTATGAAGATATACTAGATAAAATATATATAAAATTGTAAGTGGTTCTTAAGGTTTATTATTACATTTCTCTTATCTATCTATTTTTAGAATTCTAAAGATAATTCTGAAGATAATTCGATAAACGAAAAAACAGTATTAAACATATCCGATGACATAGACTCTTTATGCAGTAAGTCAGAATTATGTTCACTGACCAAAAATGATGACCAAGAGGAAAGTGATACAGGCAAGTGTCAAAGCTATATTTTACTAATGTTGTGTTAATATCTCTACAAGTAGCGTGCGAATGAATATCGTGGTATTTTTATTTAGAAGAATTTTTCACGCCGCCATCCTCACCAAAATTCCTGCGTGAGGATTCAGACGATGACATGAAAATTGCAGAAGAAGGTCCAACAATATACCTTGAAGGGTATGGAACAAGACGTAAAGCAATTATTTATGTTAACACATTGCTGACGGAATACACGAATTCGCATCGCCCACGCTTCGGACAGTGTTGTAAAAAAAAGCTAAAATTACTGTTAAATGAAACATCAAAATATGCTACGAGTTCTGTACAAAAACTTAGATGAATGTGTCTTCGTAATATATACTAGGATTGTAAGATATCTCTATTATTAACACTAGAACTACCCGGCGTTATATCGATTATATTTAGATATATCGAATAAGTATTTTGGAAAAAGGGAAATCAAGCGCTGAAAAAGATGATCAATTGATTTAGGTGTTATAAGATAGAAGTGGAATATTAACTGCATGGTTCCCCTATCGATTTGAAGAAATGTTAAAAAAATTGAGAACCGGTGATTTCGACCGCCTTGGTACTTTTAGTGTTAAACTTCCGCTGTTTTAAATAGTTTTATTCATTTATTTTATACTTAAAGTATACCGTCATTAATGTGTTGAATGATTACCGTCGTCCGTAAAAGTACTATAAATGCCAAATCATTTTTGCGCGATAGATCTGCACCAACGAAATTGGATAATGCTGTTTATAATGCAATCCCAAGTTCGGTGAATTCTAACACACATCCAAATATTTATCGTTGGCGACACGACGTACAACTCTCGATGAAACGATATTCCCACAGGTACGAATTTCTTTTGTTCCTTTCAGTAATTATTATGTTGTACTCTTTATGCCATATTTATTTATGAACGTGCATTACAAAGTAATTATTTTTATGTATCGTTTCCAGATTTAATAATACGAGGTTTTTCGAAAGGAAAGTAATCGAATGACCTCACAGATATCTAATGTATGTTTCTGTATAAATTTATGAATAAATGTTAAATTCTTAAAATCTTAATGAATATATCTGTATAAATTTTTTTATATTTTTCATAATACGAATTATCTTATAAGTATGAAGCTAGGATACGTTGAAACATGTTAATTGTACCAAAAATAAAAAATTGTTTACACGTTGCGCGTGTCTCTTAATTATTTAAATCGATATTATTAATTTCATTCCCTCATTTTCTGTTCAGAATCAAATAATCGTATCGCCTATAGATCAGATTCTATCTTATACATGGAAATATTTGTTATCAATAATCTTTATTCACAATAACATTACATTTCTGCATAACAGAACATTAATAATTATTTATTCGTGATATTACTGCAACTTGGATATATTGTTCTTTTATTGTTTCGTACATCAGTATTCTGAATATCTATGGTTTTGATGTAAAGATATTGCGTTAATATGATCAGACAGTAACAGGGCCTGGCGGACTTTGCTTTAATTGTAAAATAATAGAACGCATTCGCGAAACATCCTTAGAAGTACGAGATGATTTAGGGTTGAAATCACAAAGTTTAGAGATACGCTCCCATTCTGTCCCGGGTTCCACTTCATCGGCTTCAGCGACGAATTGTTTCTCTGCATTCCTATTAGTAAAAGTATTATGTTATACACGATGCAGAAACGTGCAAAAATTCGTGATTCGTGTTAATGTGTATTGCTCGTATTAACATTGTTCTATGTGATATATATTCAATTTCTGTTATTTACTTTTTGCACAATAGTTTTAAAGTAATTACTGATCTATGTGTAACGAATGAACTAAATGAAGTGCATTTATTGAATAATACGAATTCATTTATAGATAATATTCTCTACTCACTTCTATAAAATAATTTCATGGACTTTTGATGGTAAACGTAATGAAGTAGTAATACTAAATGATTTGTAAAACTTACAAAGATACTTTACGGAATAAAGCGTAAATGCTTTCACATATAGTAATGACAATCGACGAAAACGTTTTAGCTGAAGCAAAATTATTTCGAAATTTAACACGAAAGCATTTTATATGCACATTTAACAACAGAACAATGTGCGAATTTCACCATCCAAAAATGTTGTTGAATTTTGTATGTAGTGTGTTCTTCTTGCATAGCATGACTATACATAAATATAGTTTACAAAAATAAGCGAAATTTATATAAAATATAATTTGCCAGCAGACCTCAGGTATAATTGCATCAAGCACGAGGTACGTTCACAATAAATTACTAAATAGTATCTAATAAAGTAATTTTGTAGTACATTTTAGAACTGTACTGCGTAAAAGTAGCTCTTTAAATTCACTTAAGCAAGCTATATTCTACAGCGAGGCAATGCAATTATACATGCAGTAAACGAAGTTTAACTTACTTGGCTGATTCCCTAAGAAGCAGAATGAAAAGAACATAATTGTATATAGTATTTATAAGACAATTAAATAATATATTTACAATTTCATATTTAACTATATATTTAAATATCATTATTTATATATATTGTTACGCATGGAACACTTAGTGGAACTTATGTTATTGGGTTACGGGATACATCAATTGTTATAAATATTAGAAAAGAGATTCTACGGCCGGACGTGTGACAGAATAAACATTAAAAGTTTCGTAAAAGAGTGTCGATTTATTTGCTATGTCCAAAGGGGCCTTACGTGCGCGGTCGACGCGTAACAATATATGTATGTTAGATATATAAAACCGAAGAAAATCAGACACATGTATAAGTTTGAAACATTACCTGTTAGTAGTTTTTGTTTTACTAATAGCCTCTGCATGATGCTTATACCATTCCTCTAATTCATTCTTTGCAGCTTCTCTCCACTCTTCTTTTTTCTTTTCTTCCTCTGCGTCTAATCAATTTATGGAAAATATATTCAATGTATGAGCTGTTATATTTAAAAGTGGTATAAGTCCCTTTCTTCTTATGTTGAGATATTTGAGAGTCCGTACAAAAGCTTTCATGCTGTACATATACATATATGAGGATATTTCATTCTATTTACTTTGACATTTTAAATGTGAAGAGAAGACACCTATATTTATCTACAACTAACTGAAACGTACTTTTCTAAAAATGGACATATACCACTTTCAAAAATAACAGCTCACATCATACTTATATTACACACTATTACTATAATTACTCGAAGTTATATAAAATGACTGAATACATCTAGTATATATATACTGAGTAAATATATAATCAGGTAAATCAAAGCTTTAAAGAAGTTATAGATACCTTTCTCCTCTAATCGTGCTTTTTGTTCTTCCCTCCACTTCCGTATTTTTTCAGGTTCTTCTTTCACGGGTGGAACCTTTGCTACAGATTCTTAAAAGATAAATGTTTATTAAAATACAAAATTATAACTCTATAATAAACAATTCTTAATATTGTTGATCGCCACATCAGATATTAACAACCAACACTATTTTGTGACAATGAATCAAATTCAATAACAATTGCCAATATTCTAGCATTCATCTTAGTAATATTGTGGTGAAATAAAAGAATTTGACAAAGTTAAATTTTGGAATTTCTGACAACGTCATTTTATCAAAGTATTGTAGGTAACGTGTTAAACAGAAAGTTAGAACATATTTTACCTGTAAGTTGTGGTGTTTCTGTAGCTTGTCCAATAGCATCTATTATTTCGAAGCTACCTTCAGCATCGCCACCAGGGCCAACTTTCAAATTTCCAAAATTTCCAGGTAAATCATCTACTAAAGATTAATCACTATTTGAAATAGTACATGTGTTAACGTTTTGTGCAGAAGTATAAGAAACATTCTTATGGTGCAAACATTATTATATCAATACATAACAAATTATGTAAGAAATTCTGTATCATAATGGTAAGAATTGCCCAAAATATATGGCAAAAATCTACCATTAAACATTTTCATATAGCATTTAATTTTTTGTATAACAATTAGTTATTATCAGTTTCTTAACCCATTTGCATCATAGCTCTAAATACAGCAGAAGACCCGTAGTACCATGCACTTCCGTGCACAGCAGTTTAACATTGTACAGGGTGGAATATTCTGCGGCTGTTGATGAAAGAAGGTTGTCATCTGCGGAATATTCCGCTTACGGATGCAAATGGGTTAACAATATCAGTATAATGTCGTAAGAATTAAGTACAGATTATAAGTTCAACAGATTATCTTCCTCATGTATATTTTATGGAATATTTCTATTTTATTTGGACGCAGTCAATTACCATCACTGTTAGGTCCTACTGCAGGTGCGGACATAGATACAGGTGCAATTTCATCTTCTAATCCGGCAAGTTGATCCTGTTCTCTGGCCAGAAATTCTGCTGCCGGATCTATCTCAGGCTCAATAACAAAATTATCACCGAACGCATCCATATTGCCTATAGAAATATAACATAATGAATATTGCATCGGACGAAGCATTTATTTAAAATTTTATTTCTGAATCCTATTCTTCAAACCTTCCAATACCTTTTGATATACAGAAATATATTTCCATAAATTATATAATTCAATTTTTAAAGAAACGTAATGAAATTATAATTTCTCCGAAAATTGAATCAAGTATATTTTAATACTACGAGCAATGTTAAATTCACGTTACAGTGATAACGTAATATTCATAATTCACATTTGACATATCATCTCACGGTGTAAACAATTATATTATATATTTTCGAGGTTAAATTATAATTAGACAAATTTCTTCGAATAATTTAAAACAGCAAAATTAAAGTTAACCTGTCTATTTACAAGTATTCATTTATATGACAATGTCCATTTATATATAATATGAAAGTGAATTTTTCGTATTAATATACCGTCTCAAAGGAGATTTACTCACTTTTAATAATTCTTCTAAAAGTTAATTCGTGTCTTATCGATACTATGGAATGTATAAACTTTCATTCAGGGAAACACCTCCAGCTATTGTCTCGTCAGATTTCTGTTAAATATCAACTACAGATTGTCAACGTCAATACTAGTTTAGCGTGAAGTACACACATGCGCGCAATTAAATGTAGTAGTCAATGATGGAACACAGTACTGCCAACGTTCCGTGATTACATTTTTATATTAATGTTTCATTAAAATAAAAAAGGTAGACGCATAAGTGTATCGATTTCTACAGATATATCACAATAGAGTACACTTGAGTAGTGACAGTCATACAATGTTTAAAGTTTGATATTGAATTTTATATAATTTTGTTTGAATAATTGCAACTTCTCGTTTTGAATATACAAAAATGTATATCGTTCATCTCTTAATGTTATCATGATTAACAGAAATGAAGAATAACGTATCATTTAAATTTTCCTTTATTTTAAATCCTTTTGAACAAATTCGAACAGAAATTTAAATTTCAGTATGACCAAGATGAAGATAATAGCCCCTCTTATTGATGTTTCAAGGATCATATATACTTTTTTTTTTCGACCTCAACGAAAATCAATAATGAATAATGTATTCGTATTACCGCCACTTCTTTTTTCTTACTAATTATTGAAAATTGAGTTCCCGTCAAATTTTCACTCGTTAAAACTAATAATATTTGACCTTGTCCACCGTACATTTCACAAAAGTATGATACAGTTATGTATTCGTAATGATATTGGCGTTAAATATTATTAGTTACGTTATATTATCCCAGTGACAGTTAATGTAAAATATACTTTGTTTTTAACTAATATAATTTATAAATGCGGTGTTTAGTTTGTAAACGTATAAAACATTTCATAAAATTTCACATTTTTCTTTCCTAACGTGAATATGCATGCTGTATCGAACACTCGGGTAAAGTTTCGTTACATCGGCGCACACCCATGAAAATCATGCTATTTCTTGCAATAAAATTTCTGGAAAAAGCATAAGCAATCAATGCCGTTAATTCATAATGATGTTCATGTTCGAAAAATATAAATAACAAAAAGATTCTGAATATTGAATATTCGAGATTGATGAGAACGATGAGAATGTGATTCTGTGCAGCATGATCCATGAAGTGTCTATACAATACATTACACACAGATACATGAAACAGTCACACCAGATTTGTTAATTAGAATTTAGTCTTTAAAGATAACGATCTTTCGTTGATTATGATATGTTGAATATTGTAAATAAATAACTGTACAAGAACTGTAGAATAGTGTCGACCAGTTTTGGTGCATTACGTTTCAATGATGTATTCCCTACCCAATAAAATATGTATCTCTAGAATAATGTTGGCAATAAATACAGTTAGTATTCGTACAGTTCCATTATTTTAATTCACTGGCAACAAAATTTAGGCATAATGTACGTGGATAGCGAGTGTCCTGTTAACAATCGTCTAAAAAATACTTATAAAAATAGAATTCCTAGATAACATAATTTAGAACTTCACTCGTTAATATAATGACGAAGCTCTAAAAACCGTTATTAAAATTTATCCACGGTCCATCGAGATTATAGACGGTGGGCGAAATGTGAAAAGTGTGAAGTCAGTATGTTTGCCATGGCAAAGCATAATGACCGAACAGGCTAATAGAAATACTCCATACACTTCCATTTGTGGAATAGTAGGTCAGTCTTGCCCTAATCCCCTTCTTCCTCTTTCAAAACGTGGGATTTCCAGCGGGAGGTTCGTTAATCTTCAAATATTTATAAATTCGCAGCGATTCCTAATATCGCTAAATGCCTAAGCACTTTCTTCTTCATCGTCCGATGTCAGTGTCATATTATCGATGCGCCGTGGCAATAACAAAGCCACGTGTCCGTACCTGAAGATAATAAAAGTTTAAATATATAAATATATATTGTACAATATAAATCTTCTATAAAAGGACAAACAGCAGATTATTACAAATTCAACATTTACAAGTGCGACGTATTACTAATTTCTTTAATGCTTACTTGCTGCTCTTATATTTCTCCTGTATTGCCTGTTGCTGAATATTAAGTGCATTGCAAAATGTCTTATTTAGACAAATAATACACTCTTTGAGATCTTTCAGTCTGTATCCCGTTGACAATTCCAATTCGTGCGGCCACATGTCTTCGAGCAGCGTGTGTCGTGCGAGTGCTATTGCAGATGCAGCTAAACAACTAGGCAAAAACTGGAGATATGGATCACCCTCGAGCATTGACAATTCGCACAAGTACTGTAAAAAGGAATCGTTACATTTAGAATGTTACAACTGACGGCAGTATATCAAAAGTTACAATGAACGAGTAACATGGCATAATTTCTTTACCATTGTTAAAAATTTAATCTTTTCCGAAAGATTATTACTAAGGCAGTATTCCATAATGAACGTGAGAGGTGTCGGTACAGTGAGATCAAATGATAACACCCTCAGAATCAAATGTTCCATGCGTAATACTTGTTTTTTTGTGTATGTGTCGTCTGTGATATATACAAATTCTCCTACATCTGGTGGGTAAATTTCTTCATATTTGCTGCAAAATGAATATTAACTAGATAATGTATTCTTTTGTCTTAAGTCATCGAATCTTTTGTTACAATGAAACTTACGCAGCAATAAACATAGCTGCTGTACCGACTAGTTGGAGTTTAGCTCTAACGACGCTCATATACGATAAGAAACGATCTATATAAGATACAGCCAAATAAAGGGTCTCGGTTTGCAACCGGTATTCCTCAGCCACTTCCACAAGCCAGTCTACCAATATTGATCTCATGGAGTACGTGATATCTGGTTGTTTCTTCATATAACCAGGTTTGGGTCTATGATGCATCTGAAATATGCATTATATGATTAATAAACATCAATAGGAAAATATATTTCTAAACATAAAAGTAATTTTTCTTATTAAAATTAAGTAGCATCGTTATGTCTACGTGTAGATGTAAGTACAAACCTCTGCTGAACGCAAGTAATTATATATATCGGCTCTATATTCATCGACATCAAAGAAGTTCATTCTCATTTCTTTTATAGATTCTCTTCTCTTCTGAAGATCTTTCTTTGACGATGAATAAGTGCTAGACTTATCCAAAGACATTGGACTATCTTGTGGTAATAATATATCATCTTGCTTCTTCTTATTTCCTTCCTGAATATTATTGCAGAACGTTGTTAAATTCGAGATATTTATCGGGTTCACTTCTAACCGTGGCTTCTCTTTTTCCAATTTCACCGTTACATCTTGCTTCTCCTTTGCCTCTTTCTTTTCTCTGGGGTCTCTAAGCGCAATGAAATTTTCTTCCTCTGATTTTTCTTTATAAATTTTAAATACAGCCTCTTTCTTCTTGTCTTCGCATAATTTGAAAGGTTCAAATTGAGCAGGCAAAATGGGCTTTGCCTTTGGATATTTTTCATCTTTACAAATTTCCTAAAAAAGGAACAAAAAAAAAATAAACAAAATAATATTATCAGTAGGATGAAACATTAGTGACCTACAGAATATTCGAACGAATTCTGAAAGTTCCACGAGTAAATTCTCTATTGATTGTTGAAAGGTAATTTCAAATTTTCCCGAATCTATTTTTTGCATTATTTCGAATGAAACATAAACGTATAGTCTTATTATGCCGAAAGAAAGGTAACGAAAAGACTTCGAAAAGTAAAAAAAACGCGGGAGGGAAATTCATTATAAATAATATACATACCGCTTTCGAATTTCGATTGCAATTATTGTGAAGAACACCCAAGACGGTACGTTTTGCTGGTTGTAATATTTGACTTTGGAATGGCACGGCAATATTTTCTTTACCACGACGAATCTCCGTGATACGGTTCTCTTGATCCTCGTGTATCCGGAACGTTGCCATTGTTGGAGTTACAAATTTTCGATCAAATTGATATTTACAGAATAGTAATATTCTTTCTTTCGATTAATTATTGTTCCTTGTTAGACACTACACGTGTCCGCTCCTTTTTTTCAGCGAAATGTATTTACAACCGACCGTACATGGCAGACAAATTTCGAAGCTCTAAGCAACCCACCAAACTTCAGTTGCCGTTTGATTTCAAACAAACGTAACTTCAACAGCTGGCAAAACGTTTAAACTTAGCTTAAATAGACCAATGAGAGAAGAATCTTTGCTGTAAATTCTCTGGTAGCCAATCAGACGTCTGTAGCAAGGGCTCCAAGCCTCTGTGTTAATCACACGAACAGAATTTAGTTCCGTGGAGATCCCTAGGAGGTTCTGTTGTTCGTGCGATCATAGCGCCTCTATCGGTTTTGATTAAATTCAAAGGAATAATTTAAATAAAACGGATCCTTCAATGCTTGATTTTGCTGATGTTAACTATTTATTTCATTTCATTATAGGTATTATTTACGTATTTATGTTGTTTCAGAAGTTAGACTAGGTATATGATCATTTGTAGCCTATGCTGTGTTCGAGACAGACAATTTTACTACGTTTAGAGCAGTTTTGTCAGCACTTTTATTATAGATACTTATAGGATCAATATTATAGCGTAATTAACAAACGTCAGCAATTTACGTTATACTAATAATAAATGATAATTTATGAGGAACAGGTCCACATTGTAAGGAACATTTTTGATTGAAAACAACCGTGATTAAAAAATTAACATACGGAATACTTGTATTTTATATAAAATTAAATATTTCATTTATTCTACAACTTTTAAAATATACACCATTTTTTATTTTCATGCTAAAGATCTGCGAAAAAATCAGATGCATTGTCAAATTTACTGCTGGGAAGATTATGCTTCATCTGCTTTTGCTTTCCACCTTTCGTGCGTTCCGTAACATCGAGAGTTTCGAAGTACTGTACATTCCAAAATTTAATGTCATTATTATGCGACGAGGATGCAATTATAGTGCCATCGTTATTAATGTCGATGGCTTCGATGGGATAGCTATGCTGACCCACAATGCCAAGTTGACGATGAGGAAACAGACTTGTAGCCCTGCACATCGTTGCGATAAATATAAATTTAATTAACTGAAAGCTTGAAAAAGTAATTGTCTATGTATTTTTAATATCATATTTTACCTGAGTATACCGTCCTCCATTCCTGTAATTACAATATTTTCAGTAATTGGTATCATGCAATTTATAGCCTTCTTTGTTACATGAGGAAACTCATCCGAGTGAAGCCCAAACTCTCCCCAATTAAACATATACATTCTTCCTTTATTAGTGGCAGCTACAAGTTTCGTTTCAC
The DNA here is from genome assembly GCA_963989415.1 of Cerceris ruficornis. Lineage (NCBI taxonomy): Eukaryota > Metazoa > Arthropoda > Insecta > Hymenoptera > Crabronidae > Cerceris > Cerceris ruficornis. The sequence goes on along the minus strand of OZ022517.1, from coordinate 11,261,339 downwards.
TTTTAAATAAACCCATGCATGTTAGCTCCTCGTCGTACTCTTCGGACTGTAAGAAAAAAAATTAAAGAAAAGTAGCTTAAAACTAGAACTACCGGCGTTAGATGTTGCATTTAGATATATTGAATAAGTAGTTCGAAAAAAGAGAAATCAAGAGGTGGAAAAGATAATCAATTAAGTAATTTGGATTTTATAAGATAGAAGTGGAATATTTACTGCATGGCTCCCCTATCAAGTCGGAACTTTTCGAAAAAATTAGAAACCGGCTATTTCGACCGCCTTGGTAGTTTTAGTATTAATGAAATTTAGGGTATTCATGAATCAATTAATATTTACCTGAACGTGCATTCTTCTTTCTGGTATATTAAATGTCGTGAGTGATCCATCCCCACTGGCACATACTAAGTACTTAGCGTCCCTGTTGGTCATTATGGTGCTCACGTAATCTTCCATCTTTTTCAAAGAAAATACAGGTGTATTTCCCTTTTGCCTGAGATCCCACACTTTCGAAAATATCATCATATTAGTATAATATACGTATATTTATCAAAGAAACAAGAAATTAAATTTATCTTTTTACTTTTCACTACGCCATCGTCGTCGCCCGTTGCAAATATATGTTTTCCAATTACAGTCATTGTGTAGACGGGTTCTCTATAATGGGAACAATTTAATTACAGTACATATACTTTGTGTTACTAATAAATGATATAAGTCTTAAACATACTCATGTGCATCCTCGTATATCCTTGTTAATTTTTCGGTTTCTACATCAGTGAGCATTATACACAGATCCTTCGCTGTAGAAAATAATGTCGATCCGTCTTCGTCAAATTCTACGTCGCGGCATGCCTTGAGATGTAACTCTAATGTTGACGCGAGGTTTGTTTCTTTGTTACTGTATTTATATCTAAGATGGGCAAAATCATATATTATTGAAATTTTTGTTTCATTTATAGTAATATCGTAATACTATTCTTATTGCTTGACGCTTTCACTTTAAGCGTCCTGTCGGTTAAGACGGACTTTCCGGACAAAGCGTAGCGTCAAAACTATATACGTTATTGGCGAGGGTTGCCGTTAACCGAGATTAATTTGAAAAATATTTATTTGTTTGTTGTTGTTAGCTTATCTGGACCATATGAAACACAATATATAATAAGATGACTGAACATTAAAACCTTAAGCCCTGAGAAAGTCGTAGAATGAGCAGAAGAGCAAGCAACCTTAATTGAATTGTAAAGGTTGCCTTTCGTAGCAAAAGCGTTAATCTTATACTTCTTAATAATAAAATATGTTTACAACAATTAATCAAATAATATTTTTTCAAAACGTAGATCAAAAGATGTACAAAAGTATTTGATTTGTATGTATCTCTTCCAGGAAACAAAAGGTGTAGACTTCAAGTTCTAGAACATGAATATTGCCTTAGAACTACAGTATTTATCCAGTATCAATACTTAATTCAGGACCTATTATAATAATTGAGATAGAAAAGTAGACTACTAAATACCGAGTCAGATAAGCATTTCACATCTTAATGGTTGTAAACTTGCTGAAAACTGTGGGTTTTTGGCAAAATGATTTCAACAATGTTACAACAATAGATATAATGTTGCATTAAAATTTTAACTTACAAATATACATCTCCAACGATGCTAGCTACAGCAATCATGTCGGCGTTAGGATGAAAACATATATCTACAATGTGATCTTCTGTGGTAATAGGTGGAGGATGATTTGTTTGTGCCTCTCCTGACCTAATAATTGCTTTCACCACTTCATCTTCGTCGTCTTCATCTAGCGGCGGTTGTCCGCTACTACTGCCTCCAATAATAATAAAATAATTTTTCTATTATTAACAGTAAATAATGTTCTTTATACTTCCAGTAAATTACATTATTTAATTTTACCTTAAACTTTTATGTGTAATAATTGATTTAATAAATTAACACATACCGGCAGAGCATTTAACCTGATCATTGCTTGGATCCAAAACTTTTTCTTTTTCATCATCCATGTCTGATTCATTACTGCTACTTAAACTATCATCGCTGTCTTCGGATCCATGTATATCGTCCATGGCATCATCGCTGTCATCGGAATTGTCACTGTCGTTGCCATCATAATTGTCATCCTTGTAACTATCTGTAATTAGGTTCATTTTTAAATAATTAATGTTACTATAGCAATGATAAACGTGTTCCCTTGATAATAAATATTATGACATAGAATATATAAAATTACTGTGTCATTATTACTTTAAAAATCGTTGTTACATTTGAAAAATAATAGGTTATTTAACAGAACATGCAAATTGATCTCAAAATATGCTTTATATTACGAAATACTTAATTGAATGCTATACCAACTAATTTCTCTGTATTTAATCGCATGATTGAAGTTCCAAGCTTGACTGTTCACTGCCGTTTCTTATTAATTATCTCGTAAACAAACGCACCACGTGAAAACAATAAACCCGGTTCAATTGAAACACTTTAGGTGACGAATAATGATGGCAAACAATAAAGTTTCAAATGTTCCCATTGATAACGCCATCTACTGCGTGACTAAGTTAATAACATACTTCTCTACATTTAAAAATGTTCTAAACGATACTTCCAATTATTAATTATTTAATGAAATGTCCTATATAGAACTTGTAACAAATTCATAAAAGTAATTGGAACATGTGAAAACTTATACTTATTTTGTGCAATAATAATAAACATCAGTCTTTATTTGTTTCCATATAGCTACAATTAACTTACAATAATTATATTTATTTACACGTAGGAACTACGAAGAATTCATCTGCATACTGTATATAAAAATTCAAGTTCTGTTAGACTCTCAATATATTATCAACCTTACTGTATTCTGTATTTCATAGTTTCAAACTTATTATAACCTTTATTGCTGTTACTGTTCAATTGTATTATTATTGATACATATCCATCAAAAGATTGCCATCCTTGTCTTTAAGACGTGTTCTGCCATTTGAATAACGGGTTTCTTGTGTACCATCGGGATAAACAAGTTTAACAGTGCCATCGGGATACTCCCTTCTCTGTAACACATGAAAATTTGAATATACTTCATTTAAATTTATATATTTCTTAAGCTTTACAAAGTGAACCCATTTGCATCATAGCTCTAAATACGGCAGAAGACCCACAGTATCGTGCATTTCCGCGCGCAGCAGTTTAACATTGTACATTGAATATTCCGAAGCTGGTGGATAAAAGACGATCGTCAGCCGCGGAATATTCCGCTTACGGATGTAAATGGGTTAAATAAATCAGCTTTAGTGAAATGACAATGAAAACTTATTGTATTTGTTATATGTTGCAAATAAATGAATTATTATCATTATTACTTTATTTTACTTAATAGAATCATATTTCTTTGATTTTGTATCATATTGTTCATTTAATACCTTATGAGCTTTCGTATGTATCTCTCGTTGTCCATTTGGTAACGTAAGAATCTTCTCTCCATTGGCGAAGGTATGAACTATTGTCCCATCTGTTAAAATCCACTTTTCTGAACCATCTGATTCTAAAATTCGTATTGAACCATCTGGAAATGTAACTTCAGCTGTTCCATTATGCAATCGCTTTTCCACTTGACCACTGTAAAGCAATAGAAATTAGTTATCTTCATACGTTTTGTTGTTAAAGGTATCATAATTCATCGGAATAAAATACCACAAATATTATAATAATACAACTTAGAATAAAGATACATTGACTTACTCAGGAAATTCTAAAATTTCTACTCCATCTGGCATTGTTGTGTGCCACGTACGAGTTGAGGCATAAAAATATTTTACTTTTCCACTTTTATCAGTTTCACGAACATCTCCATTGTAATATATCATTTTTATAAGTCCCTGATCAGGAAAAAGTTTCTTGACATTGCCATTTGAATACCAATACTCTCTGTGTCCGTCTTCATGTTGAATGCACCTTGTACCTTGGTCATCAATTTTATGACTATTTTCAGAAGTCGAATTTTTTGAAGATGTATTTGAAGAAAATTCCTCTGATACTGTTGCAGGTAACTTTGAATGGTGACTTTTGGGGGAAATTTTTGAGAGTGATACTAAAGGCACGTAACTGTTGCTTTCTTCATCGAATTGTATGTTATCAGCATTGCTGATATAATTATGTTCTGCAGCTTCATCATTCTTATCCGATTGGTTTGAATGATTTATGTCGTTTTCTTTTTCGTCTAATTTCTTTGTTTGATTATCTACTTCAAACTTGTCAGTGTCTGAATTATTCAAACCATCGGATTTTTCTACACTTTCCGTAAAGTCTGATGTAGCTTCTTTTAATAAATTTTCATATAAATTTCGCTTTTTAACAATATTTACCGTACTTTGTTGGGATTTTCCTAATGTTTCATAAACATTATATTTATTCTTGTCGGATATTTTGTACTCTGGATTCTTAATATCAACCTTTCCACCTGTTGCTTTTATCGGCTCTATCGGTTGATGTTCACCATCGGATGAGGAATTATCAACAACTTTATTGACTTCCTTAGTTTGCATATTTATTTGTTTGCTGATTTGATGAATAGCTTTCGCGTTTGAAAAAGTACCAGATTTACCTTTATTTTTAACATTAACTTTCTTCAAATTTTGCAACCTTTCTACCTCTTGTTTCAATTTTGTATTTTCCGTTTTCAGTATTCTCATTTGACATTTTTGTCTGGATTGGACAGCATTCCATCTACTTTCTTTTACACTTATCTCTTCCTGCAAGCTTTCCAATTCTTGCCTCAAGTTTTGTACTTCCTGCCTTTCCAATTTATTCTGTTGAGCTTTTTCTTGAGAATCTCTAAGTCTGCTTTCCAATGCAGATTTCTGACGTGCTAACTTTTTCCTTTCTTCTTGCAAACGGTCTTCTGCTTGTCTTTTATATTCCTCCAAACACTTCTCTTTTTCTATAAATTCTTTGTGCAATTTTTTGTGATCTTCCTGCATTTTTTGACGCTGAAGAGCTAGAGCAGTATTTTCCTTTCTAAATATATCGATCTCTTGTTCAAGTTCCAATAGTCGACTTTTTAGCAGTTCTGACTTAAAAATTGTTCTATCTATTTCCTTTGTTGTATCTTCATTATGCTTTGCCCGTGCAACTGTTTCGTCATTGCAGTTGTTTGCAGAATTGCTCATATTTTTGTTAGCATTATAATTATTTCCACTATTTTCAATACAGCTTTTCAAATTATCATGTACATGAGAATTATTCTGTTCTTGGAACGATACATTTTTGTCGTCATACTGATCTATTAAAATACTCTCCTCATCTTCGCTAGATTGTTCAATAACATCTGAAAATTCCGACACCCTGTCATTCTGATAAGTATTTTGACATGGCTCGTCATTAAAAAGAAAATCATTATCTTCACATACAGTTACAGAACCTTTTCTCTTATAATTCAGTTCCTGCAGTACATTACATTGCGTGGATTTAAATTGTTGATTACCATTTTGTGCATCATAACTTATCATTGGAGGAAATTTTGACTCGGTAAGTTTTGTCAGTATCATTTCTGTATCGGATGTTTCTGGAGTAAAAGAATCATTCCAAATCTTATCATCGCAAAACGATTTCACCGTTGATGAATCATTTGATACAAGAGATGTGTCTGTTGATCCAATGGTTTTATATTCGTTATATTCGGAAAATCTCACATGAAGACTAACGTCCAATTCATTAGAATTTACAGCATCAGGTCTATCACAATAATTCTGTTGACTGTGCACGGACCGAACATGATTTCTTAACAAACCGTGTCTCTTTATGCTCGGGCTTAGCTTATTATTTTCATCTGTATCTTTTAAAGTCTTCATATGCGTGTACGCATCGTGTAGAATTTGCTTATCCGTCACTACCGATGATAGGGATTCATTTAAGTTTATGGAAGATATAGAATCCTGATGAAGATCATTATTTCGATTGTAGGATGTATATGCGGAAATTGGTTTCTCCTGACGTTTTCCATTCAGTATTTTTACTTGATTCTTAATAGCTTTAATTAGTGGATTGCCTTGGTGCTTCATATTAATATTATTTTCTTCTTTGCATACTTGTTTCTTTATTTTGAATGGAGTAGATTGCTGTAAAAATGCAACAACTGTACTAGAGGTAGAACAAAAACTAGAATTCTCTGCTTTTTCCTCTAATAATTCAAATATTCTTACTTCTTCCATTTCTTTCTGCGTTTTTGTTTGAAAATCAGAAGTATTTAGGTCAGCTTCATTCTTGGGCTGACTGTGATTTTCTGTCTGGGGAGTAAGGGAGTCGGATTCAGATTTGCTTCGAATTCTTCTTACTGGCAATGGAACATTTTTTAAACATAACTGCTGCTTCGTTAAGTTTGGAGTACCTACACTTTTCTTTAATTGTACATTTCTTGATGATTGAGTAGTATCTTTAGGTTTTATGCTGTTTCTACCCTTAGAGGAAGATTGTGCACTTGTGGACAAAGACATGCTGCGCTGTCTTATTTTTTTCACAGGTGATTGCAAGGTTCCATTTAATCTAAATCGAGATAAACCTTGACCTTTTCGTAAAAATGTTTTCTTTGTTGGGACCTTTGCATTGGTATTAGATTCTTTAGGAGTTGTACTTTCACAGTCTCTTAATCTTTCTTCCAATAATGTTTGAAAATCCTTTCTCGGGGATGGAATCGGTACATCGTCAATGGAAATATGATTAATTACATTACTTTCAAGCGGTAATGGAGCTACTCCATCTATCATAAACTCAGTGATTTGTACTTCTTGTTTTGTAGGTGTAAAATCCAAACTGGCATTATCATTTGTTTTGCGCATTGCGTGAACATTATTCGTACACTGTTCATTTTTATTTGGTGTACACAGTTGAACAGGTGATTGTTCTTCAGAATTAAAATTTTCAAAACTGTTTTTACTTTGATCGATGTATGTTTCTTTGTGATCCGATATTTCTATAGAACGCTTATCTATTTGTAAAATATTACACATCTCTTCCAAAGCTTGAATACCAGTTTCTATATTTACTTCGGACCCATGTAAATCACTCGTTTGCAACGTGCTATCATTAAGATCGAGTCCTTGTATCGATAATTCAAGCGCTTTATACATGCAGTCTTGTTTATGAGTTAAAAGTTCTCTCTGCATTTGTTGCTGCATCAACAAACGTTCCTGCTGTTCGATTTGCCATTGTCTTAGTTTTTGTAAACGTTCAACTATGGATGCTTCTAAATCCATGTTAAATAGCATTTAAAACTTAACTTCGATACATGTTACTTAAAACTTATAAAAAATCATCAAATATTACAATGCACGAAGAAAAAGGAACAAAAATTATTAATCGTCACATATTTTTGTAGATTTCCATACAAATTATTCTTTACATAATGTATTTCATAGCTTGCAGTAACAATAATTATGCATTATACAAAAAGCACTCTGTCTTTAAAATTTCTCAAAACTAAATTTCATGTCAAAAAGAGATGAAAAGTAAGCCTTCGCTCGTTTAAATAAGAATAATATAAAAGAATCAACAGAAAAACTTAATGTATACAGGTAATTCTCACTTATTCTTGCTGGATGTATTCCAGTACAATTATACCCAAATTAAAATAGCTAGTTATAAAAATCATATAAACTTGCTGTACATGAAATTTATATTGAATTCTGTTTATCTTCTTAATAAATACATATAAATGCGTGTTTAGCAAGAAACCGTTTGACAATTTGAAAGTTATACATATACGCAGTTTTAGCCTATCATGCATTAGAAAAGAACTACTCAACTAATCAGAAGCAATCAAAGCAATGAAATTAGAATGCTTATTGGTCACATATTCAAAAGTGAAATGGAACGAACCAATAATTGTTCGGTATAATCCGAAAACAACTTCATAGCGTTTACTCATTCGTTACTTCGAAAAAAGTAAGGTTACATAAACAGACGTAGTGATATTCAAAACAACTGGCTACATTGAAACAATGATGAAAATAGTGAACGGATCATTAATTTGAATTAACTTACAGTTAATTGAATACCATGAATTATAAAATGTTTCATTGTAATATTTGATATCAACGTGTGTGATTGATTCGATTAATTTTGTGGAAAATATTTGCTATTTTATAATGAGAATATCCACCCTCGGAAACGGTAACGGAGATAAGAAGTATTTTTTATTTATATTATTAAAAATATAAGAATTATTTTTATTATGTGCAGTGAAAGATGTTACTCAAAATTTGTTTTTTTATCAAATTGTACTACGATATTTAAACAGGTAAGTTTCGCATTATGTAAATAAAAAAGTATACGTTATTGTTTATGTTTGGTTAATTATCTGTAGATAAAATCAATGTTTGAATATATTTCTGCAAAACAGATTAATAATCTTCTTTTATTAATATTCCCAACAATCGATACTATGATTCAAAAAACACTGTTTCATTTAAAAAAAGATTTATAGATATTATTTTTATATGGATGTACAAAAGTTAATATATAATTTATGTACGACTCATTTTAATAAATTTCATTGCTATATTCCAACAGCAATTTTCTGAATTGCGATATAATTAGCACAGAGTTTTAATAAAGACAGTTTAAAATAATACATGTACTGATTTTTGTATCCCTTACATGTTATTTACTAAAATAAAAATTACTTTGTTGTTATATTACAATATAGAATTAGCATGGATATTCCTAAAGTTCAGAAATAAGAAATATAAACATGTACCATAAAATCTGTTTATATCTTTATTTTGTTTTTATAATATCTACCAAAACCTGTATTAAATATAATTTATGTAAAAACGTTATCACCTGTTAATATTATATTGTTTTATATTTATATTTAATTTGTAACTTTGTTAGTATTGACTCAAAGTATTTAATATTTCAAATGTTTTACATTTTCTATTGCACTTCACAGACGCTTATATAAAACCATGTATGAAATAGGATCATATTGGTAGTTTAAGCGATTGGCAGCGACATTGCTTCAAAAGTAAAATTTATGAATGTCAGATATCATGGAAAGATGTATTTGTTAAGAAAAATATGTCAACAAGTAAGACATAGCGTATCTAGATACCGTTTGAGAATCTATAATTTTATACACTTTGGAAACATCAGCGGTTTGCTTTATTTTGCAAAATCTGACAAATTTATTTTTTGCTTTTACATTTATTACAAACTATGATTTTATACTGCGTAGAAGGCAGTAAGACAGATCTAAGAATGATTAACTACATTCTATGTATAACTACTGTATACATGTTATTATGAGCATATAGTTAAACGAAATAGATAGAAATTCTTCTATACATAAGTATCATTGAACAATACAAATCATAAACAACTGAAAACCATATCGTAATTTGTCAAAATGTTTTTCATATAATTACAAAACGAAATTAACGAATTGATGCAGTGATTCATTCCAATCGTGTTTTGTGTAACAAACCAATTATTTATTTGATTATAAAATACTTCATATATATAAAATGTCAATTCTGTTAATTCCCACATGTTTTTATTAAAACTTGTTAACTTATATTTCTTTTATCTATTATTAGGAAGAGGACAAAAACCTCTGAATTTAGTGAAAGATGTAACATCTTGTAAGCGAACATAATTCATTAATTATTAATGTAAAATGTAGATACATTTAATTTAGAATATCTACTAAATTGCTTCTCCGACAAATTAGTATAACTATCATTTAATGGTCCACTTAACGATACCGCTAGAAGACGAGTGGTTATATATTGATTCAATGATTCATTAACAACGAACAGCTTAACATCATTCGATTAAAAGTACTGTGTAAAAGATACATCAGTAATTAATTGTCAAGTTCATGGTAATTCAGATTATCAAATATGCTGTAAAAGTAACAATAATATAGTTTCATACTACAATTGCAAGTTGCTATATCGTTAAATCGTTCATTTAGCATTCTCCAACTGCTTTGTGTATTCAGTAATTTGCATTAAACACAAGAAACAGTTTCTAACATAACTAAGAATTGTGCATTACATTATTTTGAAGCATAATTCTGCTACGTATTGTAAAAATGATATACTCCTATCAAGTGCTTCAATATAAAATGTGAAAATTAGTCAGTAACTATACGTCGGTATTTTCTATTAGGGGGAAAGACTTCCTCGTCTTCGTCTTTATCGGGTGCGAGAAAGGGATCGTCATATGCATAATTTGGTGCCCATTTTAACAATAATTTTTCAAAAAACTCTTCTAAGTTTCGTGCTTCCTGGTACACTTGTGACTCCACCTAAACAAAAGGTAACTTCATTTTCTTGTATTCGGTGCATCGACGATCGTACATGTTAATTACATTGAATTTAATTTATAATTTTAATTAACCGGTTAACTGCGTTCGATGTGTATACACGTCAGTCCGAAGCTCTACTGCGGTAACCTTTTCAACATTGAATTGTCAGTTCCTTATAAACTAAAAATGTAATCCTTCCACGTTTCATTTCCCGCTTTTCATAGAATTTATACCAGGAGCGTTTGCCCAGCGCTCGACGTGTGTACAAGTCATTTCTCGATTTTACTTCCGCATCCCGCGAAGGATTTTTAAAACTAAATTCCGCAGTTAACTGGTTAAACGAAGTTATAATAACGCATGTGCCTGAAAAAATTCTTAAAAGCGTTCGTCAAATTTCAAGTAATCCAACATTTAAAAATAATACTTACTGGATTGTATGTAAAAGCATTTTTAAACATCAATCTAATATCCGCCATAACTTGTCTTAAATCTGTGTAATGATTCGGATGATCAGATTTTAATTTATCTCTAATCACATCTAATGCGATGGGTTTTTTTATTATACGGTGATAATCGACTATCTATTGAAACAAAAGAAGTAACAAATTATTCTTTTAGATTTACCGATCATTACGAATCATCGAATGTTTTAACTGTAAATCTTTAATTACCTCGCTAGAAACAACTTCGCGGAAAGGTAAACTCTGCTCGTACTGGCAATAAAGTTCTAACACAATTCTTTGCGCGATCCTTAATTCTTTAGCACTCATTGTGTTTGGTCGTTTCTCTCCTGGCGGATCGTCGGTACAATCAAGTACATTTGTACATAGCATACACTGCCAAGTTTCGCTTTCACTGAGGCACACAAGAACAATGTACAATTTCAATGTAGAAAAAGGGATTTCTTCGTAACAAAGAATTTGTTCTGCTTACTCAGGAAATGATTTCAAGCTAGGAATATGGCAGTATAAGTGGAAGACTTTGGGGCACTTATCACAACATAATACTGCATCTCCTCCATCCATGCAAACTGCACACCAATCTTCATTGGGATCATCCTTTACCATGGATGCTGCAGTACTCTTCGAGTTATCTGTTATATTTGCAATGTTTATTTATGCAATATCTTTATACGAATACAAAATACGAAGTGTTTTATAAAATTAGACAGTGAAATATTCAAATACCTGAGGAATTTTCAGCCATCGGATTCATTCCCTCGTCGGTAGAGCTATCTACTTGAGCCGAATCTAATTGATTTCTTTGAGCCTCTGGTATCACCACAATTCCATTGCTGTCTAATTTCGCAATAGTAAGCATTAAATCGTTCAATGACTTTTGGCAGAATTTGTCCAAACTTTTCTCAGTTTCATCCGATTTCCCAGGCGGCACGGGGCTCGGTGTTTTAGGCACCGACGAACTAACCGCGTGCCCGACGGACGTTGAATTTTGTGATTGAGGCGGATTATCAGAGGCAGCGTTCGAGTTTAAATTATACTTTTGATTGTTGTTATTTGATTGTTGGTTTTTTAAAGTTATTTTATAAGTGTCATTAATAGGAACTGGCATGGGAGGTGCACTTTGATGACGGGATGTATAAAAAGGAAGACAAGGATTTACATTTTGTGGTATGTGCCAACGTGCCGCAGGTTGTTGCATAGGATAATTCATATGCTGTGCCGATGGGGAAGGTGGGTTGCATTGTTGAAGTCTTATACCAGACACCATGGATGTGTTTGTTGGTTGATACGTATGAGGAGGAACCGGACGTTGATTATTGCCAGGAGGATATCTATATCCTGGTGGCAATCGGTACGGTACGTGATTTGTAGAAGGTCGGAAAGCTGGTGGAGGATTATGTGCAAGGAGTCCACGTAGACTTGTGTTCGGTCCAAGTTGATCTATGTGAACTTGTTGATGAGGATGCGTGGACGATGTCACTTGCTGCTGATGGCAGTTTCCCATTGGACGTTGCTGCATCATAAGTGGTTGCTGCATTCTGTTATTAAAGTTCACACCATATGGTACACGTGGTTGATGTTGCGGTGCCTGCGGAGACGACCTAGGTGGCATATTATTTATAGGATAATGTTGCATATAGTTTTGCGACTGCGTTTGTGGCTGCTGCTGCTGATGCGATGGTACATGAAGAGGCACTTGTTGATAAGAGTTTTGTTGCATATTATTCGATTGTTGTGTCGTAATGGGTATTTGGGCAGTTGTCATAGAACCGTCTAAATGCGTATTTACAGGATTCGTTACTTGTTTTTGCTCCGGCTGGTGTTTATTGTATGGCATAGGTGGTGTACTTGACTCACCCGATGGGGATATCGAAGGATATACCCTACCGTCTACTACAATCGCCCCAATTGACGACACCACTGAAATTATTAAAAATTATTCGATTCTTCTTCTAATTCGGTCATTACATGCATTTACTACATATAATAATGTAACTAAATATGCATAATTAATGATTTAACCTTTTATTAAGTTTGGTACTTTTTCCAAAGACAAGTGTATTCTAACTGGTATTTCTGGATTTGGAATGTCGGCTCGTCTACTCTTTATCCTTTGTAAATGGCTTGTAACAGATCTATAATAACGATATTAGTTTAAAGTCAGTTTAGTACATAGTCAGTGCTATTATTAAGAATACATACTTTTTACTATATAAAAGTTCCATGTCGGAACCTCTTTTTAGTGCATGCGTTACAAACTCGATACAATGATCCGTAAGTTTAGATAGCTGATCCAGAGCAACTTTCTTTTCATTCAATGTATTTTGCTTTTGATCGCAAACTTCATTTAAACGCATGATCAACTGTTTTCCTCGTGTATTAATGGCATTTGTTAATCTGTGTAAAAAAGTTAAATAGTATCATAACAGCCGCCGATGCATATAACTTTTACGTATAATGTTTTAGACAACTTACTGCACCACCATTTGCGTTATATCTTGGACCAAATTTTTTTTCTTTTCTAATATGAGAACTTGTCTACCTTTTATAACTTTCATTGCGCTCTTAAGTAAAACTCGTTTATAACTAAAAATATACAAATGAACTTAAAAAAAAGGGAAAATATAGTTTCTTCATGAGGGTTTTCGAAATTTCACGAAAATAATTACCTAACTTCTTTAAGCAAAGTCGATACAGAGGTACGAGTTTCAGCAGCGATCTCATGAATGAATTTGTACTTGTGATCTCGATGTTCACTTAACTGGCAGTCCCTGCAAGTGAGTCTATCGCATGTTTGGCAAAATAATGATAATTGTTCGTGAGAATGAATCGTACAAAACAGATATCCAGGGACTTTTTTGTCACTCTTCTTTGCATTATCCCTGTCATTGGCAACTTCATCTTTCGGCTTAATCGTATGATCTTTTGTTATCTTTAGTCGCTGATGCGCCTTGAAAATTATAATATCAAGAATATGTCAGTATCTATAAAATTTCGATTGCGCATGCGCAAGTAAATACTATGATATCAAAGTTTCATTACCATCACACAATTTTGACAAATGAATTCTTCGCATTCTACACACCAGCTAGTCGCATTGGCATTATCGTGACAACTGGTACACTTTTTTTCTTCCTCCGTTTCTTTAGATTCATCGTCTGTTCCTGGACTGTTATCTTCTTCTATAAATTTTGAAACGAATCTATTTTCAATTAGATTCTCTGCTTGACTCGTGACATTACAGACCTGACAGGCAATTACATTGCTTTCCACTGTAATACATATATTTCAGAATTAATATTACTTTGACAGTTTTATCAGATATCTGAGTATATATTTATTAACTTCACCGGACATTAAAGTACAGACATTAGCATGTCGGACTCCATATGAATTTTGCCTGATTGTTCATACGTATTAAACAACAACATTTCTTATTATAGGCAGATTGATACAAAGAAATAATGTTGAAGACAACAGCTATTGTATACTCACTGCTACAGTATATATCTTATACTAGCATTTTGATATTGAATACGTCAATAATCTTATTAATACTTTCCTCCAAAAGTTCAAAACGGAATTTAATGTCATAAATGACCAGTGACATCTGCAGAATTTAACATATTCAGTTTAGTGTCATAGAAAAATCATATGTAGCTTCCAAATGCTTATAAACACGGAGACATCTGTTGATTCTCAAAGGTTTGAATATTAAAATTGAAACTGTTAAATTTATATTAATTAAAGACGAATATACACTATATTAGCAGTTTAACTCACATTATTTAAATACCAACCACCGAACCATTACGTAAAGTTATTATTTACAAAATACAGGCATAGGTTATAATAAAAATGAAACGACGTCAAATACCAGCTAATTATTAATTGTTCTTTAGAATTTTACGAAATTATTATGCCTGCACGTCAATGAAATCTTACATAAAACATCCACGTCGACTGATGTATTGTGATCGTTGAGCTTACTGTTGACACATGTCGAACATGCTGCGTGTAAACACTCCAAAAGTTTCGGATCGTCGCCAAACGTGAACGTCTTCCCACAGAATACACATTTCGCTAAGAATGCACGCGTTTCAGTTTCCTGGCCCTCGGTAGTACATTCGATACGTTGTTCACATTCTTCCTCGATGCAAACGCCCTGGATTTGAGATTGTTGCATATCTTGCTTCGCGCCAGTTTGATCCAATGGTTCTTCCTTAACCGTTGCATTTGGACTTATTGTTAACAATTCATTTGTTCGTGTCTCCATGTTAAATATATTTCAACCCGTCCGGTCGCATGTAAGGGTCGTTTTTATAGTTTATAACAATGCAAAACAAATCCTTGCCAAACCTTGTAGCGCCATGGCTTTCACTGCTTCTTACCATTTAGCATTTGGTCATGTTAATCATTCATGGTATAGACGGTAAACTCGATGGATGATCTTTCTACACTGAATAAAAGCGGCAATATACAGATTTCGACGATTTGAACAAATAAAAGGTGAATTTGAATTTTCTGCATTTAAAGTTATACGAAAAACATTAAAACTTATACAGCTCGAAGTAAGTATGATTAAATCAACCAATGAGCAGTAATTCTTGAAAGTGATATGAGTCCACTTTAATTTGTTTTTATATCAGAATTGTATATTTACATTCATTTCTGCATCATTTCTGCAGAGCCAATATTTTATCTTCTTCCTTTCCGTTTAAGGAATAATTATGAGTATTCATAATTAAACAAATTTTAGTAAGGTATAAGCTCTGAAAAGTGACAGAATATGAATGTTGGGCATACAAATTTCGTTTTTCATGGCCATCAACCCTCTTAAGCCATAAACTATGCGAATGCTAAAAG
This sequence comes from Cerceris ruficornis, assembly GCA_963989415.1. Taxonomy (NCBI): domain Eukaryota; kingdom Metazoa; phylum Arthropoda; class Insecta; order Hymenoptera; family Crabronidae; genus Cerceris; species Cerceris ruficornis. The sequence goes on along the minus strand of OZ022517.1, from coordinate 11,245,689 downwards.
AGTGGAAACTTGCTATTTTTTAAGCGATTCTGGAAGCGGCGATGACAGCGCCATCTAACATTTTGCAATTTTCTGCATTTTTCTCTGGCGGGAAATAACAGTCATTGAAAGACGAATATTCAAACAATAATATCTCGCTTATTTCTTGACCGATTTTGATACGGTTCGCTTCAGTGTACGAACTCTCAAATATCTCAACACAAGAAGAAATGAATATATACCACTTTCAAATATTAATTATAAATTTAAATAAGCTTATGTGAAAGTTCTATGTTCACCCATGTCTACTCGTGTATATCGTACACATGCCTAATTAAAAATGCATGTTTCATATGAGTCATTTCTTTTTAAAGCAACGAAAGCCGTTTTCTTTTTAAATCGAGATACTCATGGTTTGCGTTTTATCTGGTTTTATCGTGTTTAAAGATATTGGTGCCACTTTTCGAGAAGACTTACTTGCACTTGTTATCTTAGATACTTATATTTTTCCCAGTATAAATCATTTCGTATAGTCATTAAAAATCACCCCTTTCGTTACGGTGAAATTATTTATGCCATTTTCAAAATAAACGGCTCAATATCTCGTATAAGAACCAACGATCAAAAATATTATTAAGCGTTAAATAAACGTTGCAATATAATGTTTATGAAATACACATTATTGTAACTACGCATACGTACACACACGCATGCCGTACGCCACATTTTGAAACAATGTCAAAGTAAATTTGAAAATGGTATTTTAAATAGGAAAATCAGGAGAAAGTTGAAGCGCTAGGGAAATTATTTCAAGGTTACCGATGTATAAGGAATGACGGTGTTCGAAATAGTTTGAATGGAAATAAGATTTTTGTTCAACTAGCGTGGTTCCACTTTGTTCCTTGTGAGAATGACTGTCGGTTCTCGTTTTAAAAAATGGGCAGTATTTGGTTTTGGTGGTGCGGCATTACTTTATTACAATATTTATGGTACTAAAGATTTTCTACAGGTGCACAATTCTTGGACGACGAATTTCACGCCTTCGGTTAAATGGGATCATAATTGGGATAGGTTATACTTTTTTTTATTCACCTACAACTATTACTGTTCAAATGATATTAGAATGTATTATTTACGATAAGCATGTTCAATTCCTGTTAAATATAATGTACACTTATTCTCGTTATGAATGATAATTGAATAGGTGATATAATTTGAAAATATGAAAGAGATCTCTCTACATCGTATGCAAATTTTGTTACATTTAAGTGTTTTACAAAATTGTACACGTCTGTAATAGGTCTATTTGCTACTCTGTATGCTAATATTAGCTTCTCTTATACTGGAAAATATATCCATTAATATATTTGAATATTTTGCATTTTTCATTTCCCTTTTCTTATGCATTCGTATATCTATATGCAGATCTTTAGCTACACTTATATTTCATTTAAAAGATATATCCCTTGAACTGTATAGGCGAGATCCAAAAAGCTTGGTGAAACCAATGCAAGTAAACAATGAATCCGATGAAAATACGTATAATCAGCAGTTTGAAGCAAAGAGAGCAAGAGCCGTACGCCATGTACTCTTAATTCGTCATGGGCAATATAATATCGGCGGAAAAACTGATTCTGATAGAACACTAACAGAGCTTGGTTAGTATTTATATAAAAGTAATGTACTAATTATGCCAATAATCCTACGTTACTCTTTATTATGTGATTCTAGTGTATATTAACTTATTAGATTATATTAATTTATTATGTGCCAAAATCATATGATAAATAATACTGAAAATAATATTACCTTTTATATATTATAAGATTGCGAAGTAATTTGATTATTATTTTAAGTCAAATATGTTAAATATTAACAATAATTGAAATTATTATGGAACGATTTAAAGGTAAACAACAAGCATTCGCAACTGGAAAGAGATTGGAAGATTTAAATTTACCATATTCTATGGTTGTAAGATCAACAATGACACGAGCTCAGGAAACATCGAAGATTATAGAAAAACATCTTGCAAATGTGAATACGGAGGATGATAATCTGCTTGTAGAGGGTACACCTATTCCACCTGAACCACCTATCGGTCATTGGAAGTTAGAAAAATATGTAAATATTACGATTTACTATGTACACCGATTACAATTGAATTTCTATAATAATCCACTTGTATGTGTCTACAAATGCGTACTGTAAAATTAATTTGTTTCAGTTTTTTCAAGACGGACCTAGAATAGAGGCAGCATTTAGAAAATATTTTCATAGAGCTGATCCCAGTCAGGAAAAGGATTCCTATACTATTATTGTTTGCCATGCAAACGTTATCAGATATTTTGTATGCCGGTAAGTTATCTTTTTAAATCGTCGATCTCTTTACATTTCAATAAGATAAACATGGAATGCCGATAACTTTTACTTTTTTCAGAGCATTGCAATTTCCACCTGAAGCTTGGATGCGCATCTGTTTAAATCATGCTAGTATTACTTGGATCGGTATTCATCCTAATGGAAGAGTAACTTTATACTGTTTGGGAGATACGGGACATATGAAGCCGCAAAATATTTCGTCTCACTAAAATTAATGCGTCTTATCATTTTATACTATACGAAAGCTATATTACTACAATTGAAAAGATTTATAGATTGTAAGTTATTTTTAAACATATATATTCCTCGAAGTAAGCATGGAATGTTCTTTATTGATTTTTATTTAGAAGAATTACGGTATCTGTCGTACTGGTTTTAGTAAAGACTTTACGAAATATCCTTAAATTAAAAGTTCTTGTTAAGGTAAAGTATCCAAACTATAGAAGCTTCGGTAGCGTTAATAGAAACAATGAGACTGAGCAACGATACTTATATTATGCAAAACTTCATTTATAATTTACTTTCTGGTGTTTTGTGCACTATTACTTTACAGAAAAATTCTGTTTAACATTATTCTACTCAATACAGTTTCGTTCCAGCATATTGTGGCAATGTTCGAGAAAAGTGGTTTCCTAAATACTGCGATGTTGAGGCATAACGTAATAAATTACGAGTGATACATCGCGTTTTATATGAAATACATATTCATTTATTTTTTATTGTAAATGAGTTTTATAATTTTTAACAGTTTTACTTTGTCAAAAGCAGCTGGAAGAATACAGGCGGAAAGTGCTAAATAGTGCAATTATTTTTTTCTTGTATTTCAGTATTTAATATTTTACTTATAATTAACGTTTAAGGACAATATTCGTGGAACAGTTATATATGGATGATCGTCTGATTCATTTTGAAAACAAAAGTCTGCAGCTTTTGTGTATCTGGAAAACCTAGTATATTTTATCGTATTCTTCAGCGCGCTAGGATTAAAATGATTCGATTTTTTTTCTTATTAGCTCTGTTCAGTCCTCTGGATTCTAGGAACGAATTCTGAAATTTTTCCCGAGTTTCGCTATATTAATATGTTCCATCTTATTATTAATAATTAAAGAGAAAATACCACCATAAATTTGAAACATATCATTGCCTGTTATAATCCAATGATAATTATAATTGTAGTTTTAAAATATTTTGTTATTATACAATGCATTTATTAACATTTTATGAATTGTGAAAGTTCATCATCAATACTTGTTTATTCTTATTGTATAAATTAAATTTATGTACATATTTATACAGAATGTATAACATGATTGTGAAATTTAATTGCCATGCCAGTATCTACTATTGCTATGCTACGAGAATTATTTTAAGTATTATTATGTACTGTAAGGTGTAATCAAGATTTAACTGAGATATAAATTATAACATACAAAAAATAAAGGAGCTCGAAAAATTAATAATTTCTAAAAAAATCACAAATTACGTGGCGGACTGCCTCATAGCCTTCCTTGCATAATATCTCTGTAAGGCTGCCTCAAATACAGGACCGACACACCTTTTCTCCCAAATTTTCGATTTCTCTTTCTTTTCCGTCTCCGTTTTTTCAGTTACAGTAATGTCTGTTTTGCTTGGTTTAATATTGTCTTCGGAATCTTTTACTACATTTTCAGAATTCTTTACATTGGAAGTATTATCTTCTGTAACTTTAGTATTCTCTTTATCTTCCATTGTGGAGTTTTCACTCTGCTGCTTCTGTTTCTTGTTATCTGGTTCCTCAGTATCGGGGTTATTTACATTTTTATCATCCGTTAACGAAGGAACTTTATTTTCTGCTTCTGCTTCTTGATGAACTTCAGCTTCAGAATCACTCTCGTCTTCTACTTTTCTCTGCCTGTATTGTCTACTCCTCTTTTTTGCGTTCGTAATTTGTTCTTTACTTATCGAAGTTGTAGATGTACTCTGGGCATTATCCAATACATTGTCTTCTTTTGGGTCATCTGTCTTATCTATTTTCTCGTCTTTTACATTTTGAGAGGAATTTGTACATTCGACTGTTTGTTCGTATAAGTGTCTATAAAAGCCTGACATATCTTGCTGTTTCTTAACGTCGCCAATAGCTTCTAATCTATCCATTCTAGACTCTTCTTCTTCCATCTTTTTAAACTCTTCCAACTTCGCTCGGTATGCAGATGTAACAAAACTTTCTTTGTCGGCGAACATTGACCCTTCGGCTTCGCGTTCCTTTTGCACCATTCTCTCTATTCTATGTTCCTGCTCCTTTTTCCTTCGTTCAGCGGCTTTTAATAAATTTTCTATATATTTAGGTCTCTTCTTCTCTTCCTTTACTATTTTCGATTGACTTTTAGTACGCTCTATATCGTCGTACACCTCGTCATATTGGAATATCGTAGGATCTTCCTTCAATGCTTTTTGCATATTTAATTTTGTTTGCTTCTTAATCTTATTCTTCTCTCCTTCTGCCTTGATAGCCTTTTGAACCCAATCATAACCGTCTTCTTCGTCGGAACCATTATCATCCGCAAATATATTACTAACTTTTGGTGCCCCTGGTTGTTGTTTCTTAGGTATAATTAATCCATATCTAAAACAATTATTGTTGTGCATTTGATAAATGTAAACAACGTTATTTCTTCATGTAACACTTTGTTACTTACTGTTTTCCTCCACTGTTGTTACTCGCAGACATGTTGACAGTATCTTCTTTATATGATGTATATTTTATGAAATGAATAGTTAAATTTCACCATTTATTCAACGCATTCATGTTAGTGATCATTATCGTACTTAAAAACAAATAAATAAGATCATAACCTACAATCGGAAATGCATGGAATGACAATCAAACAAATGCATCTGCTGATATCACTATTTTTTGCTCAATGGTATTTCCTAGAAAACGGGGAATTTCTAAGTCAAATGTTATGAATTCTACTTAATTACTGCTTATATCATATACAGGCATGTGTATGCAATACACACGTCACGCGCATATGTGTAAATATTTTCTGTTTGTAATTCAAACATTTACAAAGAATACAGATATTACATCTTATTCAGTTTTATCCAGCGTAACCTGTGGGAAATCTCTTTAACGATCCATCAGGATTACATTAAATATTCCTTTTAACCAGTATTGTTATTATTAAAAACAATCATGAAGAATTATATTAATTATTGTAAATATAAGAATAAAAGTTAATGTACTTTAATACATCGTGTGACTTGTACTTTCCTATGGCGGTAAAAATTCCATATATAAACTTTATAGCTTAATAAGAAAAGAATTATTCACTGTCGACATGTACAAAATATGAATTTCACTCTTTCATTACTATTTTCCTGTTATGCAAATAGAATAACCCTGTAAAATCACAATTTGAAATGTAAAATAGCTTGAAATGCAAAATGTAGAAAAGTTATTTTGAGGATACAGCATTATTTAGGAAGTTATAAAAAGTACTGTGTTGACCTCTATTGTGAATCCCGGTGAATCACTGGAATAATCCGAAGCTATCCGAAGTCGTTGAGTAAAAAAGAAACGATTTTTTGTATTGTGGGTGGTCGTGGGTGAAATGAAAGTAGTGACGTAAAAGAAGCTATATTTTCATGATATTCCCTCTCCTCTTCTACCTACGCTGAGTACTTGTGGACGTCATCACCCAACTATATCGACGTCGTGTACACTGAATCCTACAGAATACGGGATGTCCTGTTGAAGTCGGGACCTTTGTTATCTCGCTTAATACACATCACAAATATGTTACGAATGAGTTTTCTCGGTGTCGCGTTATTTATTTATACTTTTATCGGAGTTATCGAGGGCTTCGCAATAAATTCGGTGGACAAAATACAAGAAGATTTTATAATTCCACATTATACCCATTATGAGGAGCTTAAGCAGTTGTACAGTTCGTTGGCTGATAAGTATCCTAATCTGGCAAGAGTATTTTCTATAGGGAAATCAGTGGAAGGCAGAGACTTATTGGTCCTGGAGATTTCGGAAAATGTCAGGGAAAGAAAACTTGGCGAACCGATGGTCAAGTATGTAGCGAATATGCATGGCGATGAAGCTGTAGGACGAGAACTGTTGGTTTATCTTGCCAAATACCTTTTATATAATTATGGGAAGAATGAACGAGTTACGAAGCTGGTGAATAACACTGACATCTTTTTGATGCCTTCTCTGAATCCGGATGGCTTTGAAAAATCTGAGGTAACGCATTTGATCTCTTATGACAATCCTCGAATATTGTTACACGTATTATGTGGAGATTTCGTATTTTAGGAAGGGAAATGTGAGTCTAAGAAAGACTTTTCAGGACGTGAAAATGCAAATCATGTTGATTTGAATAGAGACTTTCCAGATCAATTTAATCAGAGATTTAATAGAAGCGTTAGCTTAATAGATGGACGTCAGAACGAAACTATTGCCATGATGACATGGATAGCTACGGAACCATTTGTATTATCTGGAAATCTTCATGGTGGTGCTGTAGTGGCCAGCTATCCATATGATTCAGGGTATAATTAATCAGTATATTAACCAGTCGCATTATCCTGTTACTATTTACCACTTTGATATACATTTTATTATATCAAATGATTATACAGAATCTCTAGGCCTTGTTGCATCGAAAATAAGAGTCCAGACGACGAGCTGTTTAAATATCTTGCTCATGTGTATGCAGATAATCATCCACGCATGCGTGCAGGAGACGCTTGTCCACCAGAAATTTTCCGAGGTGGTGTTACTAATGGGGCATATTGGTACATACAACCATCTTTGTAAAACTTAATTAGTTTTCCGAAATCTTGTTCATAATCCAGCTATTTCTTATTATATTGTTAAAGGTTAATAGTAATAAACTTTTGCTATTTCAGGTATGAAGTAATCGGAGGAATGCAAGATTTCAATTACGCTCGTTCTAACGCATTCGAAATAACATTTGAGCTTAGTTGTTGTAAATATCCACCTGCATCAAAAATGCCAGAACACTGGCAATTAAATAAAGAGCCACTCATAAAGTACCTTGAGCAAGCACATATTGGAGTAAAAGGTTTCTTAGAGACTAAGCATTATTTTCATATTATTTCTAACATATATATGCACGTTATATCATAATTATTCTACATTAATGTCGTTGATTATAGGTCTCGTAAGAGATATAGATGGTCAACCGATAGAGGCAGCTTCCGTAGTTGTCGATGGAATTGATCATAATATCGCGACTACGCATCGTGGAGAATTTTGGCGTTTACTGCTTCCTGGAACTTATACTATTTATGCCGAAGCGTGGGGGTAAGCACGTAATAAAGTATTACTCGGTCATTATTAATCGTGTTTTGCTGTTTGGTTTAACTTTGAACTTAATATGAATATTTCTTTCATAATTTTATTTACCTGGGAAATTTTGTATTTTAGTTATCAGCCAAGCGAGCCAATGAGTGTTACTGTCGAAGAAGGAGGACCAACAATTATCAATTTTACGTTAAAACCAGATTCCTTTGACGAGCAAGGTAAACAAGATATAGATTCCCCTCGAATTTTACCATTACTTAGCAGATTCCCTGCACTTTATAAGATGATTTTCAATTATGACGAAGTGGACTACTAATACATTTTATATCTAGTAGAAACATTTATTTGCTTGTCTATTATTGTTTTCTTTTACGAAATAATAATTTTCTTCTAAGTTCTACTTCAATTAAGATTTTAATTTACATTCCTTATGATTATTTGATATCTATCTTTTATATGGTTTTCCTTTATTCGTATCTATGATTTTTTCTTTTTTTTTTACAATGTTTCTATTATTTTTATTATTTTTACTTTACAGCACAGATGCAATAGTATCACATTCAGCTCGATTTATAGTTGGTTTCTGTTTATTAGCAGTACCAAATTATTATTTGACATGACACCAGAACTTTATTATTAATTTATCTCTCTATTAGCACAAATAAATAAAATATAAGAACTACACACAAGGTATGGAGAAAGAAATGTGAGAATTGATCATGTTGAAAGAATTGATAACAAAATATCTATTTCCATTGAATTATATTCGAGAAAATAAAGAATGGAGAATATCTTGATTACTACGCAGGTGCATATTGCCAAAAAACAAATTATGAAAATTTTGAGAATTTTTGTGCTACTTACTCACTTGTACTATGATTGCCACAGAATTTCTTAATAATTTTTTATCTATCGTAAAAAAATAGTAAAATGTTCGTGACTTCATATGATTTCGTAATAACGAACAGAAACACGTTCTATACGGAAATAGGCATATAAGACAATGCAAAAAATTAATTAACTATAAACATATCTTTCTATAACAGTAACTATCGTTAAGTCGTAGATTGTACATTATTTTAATGAAACTATTCTTATCTTATCAATCAGACCATGACATTGCCATAAACTGTGATTTATTGTTTGTTTATTGTTTTTCTTTTTTTTTTTAAATATATATAGTCAATATTTTTTGTTTTATAATTTTCTCATTTATAGAAAGCTAGAGGTAAAAAAATTTCCTTTTAATCGTTCAGTCGAATTTATAATAAATAGTAGTATGTCTAGAAGAGGTTCGAGTATATAACGCGTAACGTTGATCTGAATTTCATTGAATGTGAATTAAAGGATTCCGAATTTCGCGTGTACACGAAAAGTGTTTTAGAGCAAATATATTTGCAGAGTATCGAAATTTTAATTTCCTATTTTTTTCTGCTTATTAGTCAAGGTATTTGATGTGGTGTAGCACATATTATACGAAACAAAAGAGACATGTATTCAGAATAAAGAAAACGTTCATGATATTTGAAATACACTAAATATTTTTGTGATCAATTACTGTACACTTCCATTAATTGTATCATAGAATATACGATAGTGCGCGATATCTTTGACTATGTTTGTAACGTGATGTATAGTTTAACAATGTTTTAGACCAAATGTATAATATTTGGACTTAAAAATAAAGTACTATATTTCTCCCGAAGAATGAGTTAATTTTTCAAAGTACACCTTCTCCTATTATTTCAAGCCCTTCAAACATATCGATTTAATTTCAAGTTGTTTTGCCACTTTCTTTTGCCTTCAATTTTGATTTTCTCCGTACCTTGTGTTGTAATATATGTTCTTCACATTCTTTTACTTTACGTATCCTCTAATATACTTTTATTTATGTTATAAATTACACGATACCCGATTGAAATAATCTAACGCACATATTCGAGAATATAATTTCACCGTGTCCTCGTTTTTCTCCTTTTTATGTGTTATCATAACTTTAGTTATCAGTGCGAGTTAATTCTGTTTTACTTATTTATTGAATCCAATTTTGTGTTGCATTTAGGAAGAGCAAGTTCAGATAAGGTCGAAGAATTTGTAAGATCTATCGATGAATATGGCTTTTTGCGTAATACGGAGTTTAAGCATCACAACTATCTCAGCATGGAAAAGTATTTGAAAGAATTAAATTTAAATTATCCAAATATTACAAGGCTCTATAGTATAGGGGAATCTGTACGTGGACGGCAATTGTATGTTATGGAAATAACAGAAAATCCAGGAAAACATAATCAAAATAAACCTGAAGTAAAGTACATAGGAAATATGCATGGAAACGAAGTGGTCGGCAGAGAAATGTTATTATTGTTATTGAAGTATTTTTGTGAGAATTATGGAACAGACGCAAGGGTCACCTCGATACTTAAAAATGTTAGACTGCATGTTATGCCAAGCATGAATCCCGATGGTTATGAAGTCTCGAAGGAAGGAGACGTTTATGGAGAACGAGGACGAGAAAACGCAAAGGGAGTTGATCTCAATCGCAATTTCCCCGATCAATATGAGACTAATGATGTATGAATTTCAGATATTCAGTTACTTTCATTCTCAGTTTCTTTCAATTATTTCGCTTCTTTCTTTCTTCTTTGTTCAAAGTATTTGTATGCGCCTTAGAGAATATTATCAGCAAATGAACTATCACGTATTACAGTATAACAGAGAGCAGCAACCTGAAACAAAAGCTGTAATGGATTGGATTGCAAAAATTCCGTTTGTCCTTTCTGCTAATTTTCACGGCGGAGCATTAGTTGCCAACTACCCATATGACAACGGACCACAATATACATCCGATGGATCGAATCTAAGTCCAGACGACAAAGTATTCAAAGCTTTAGCGTCGACATATTCAAACGCTCATCCTCGAATGCATCTTGGAGAGCCGTGTCCTCCGCCGTCGAATAACCCAATGTTCGCGAAAACTTTATTGGAGGAACGTTTCCCAAATGGTATTACTAATGGAGCTGCATGGTATTCTGTCAGCGGAGGCATGCAAGATTATAATTATGTTCATAGTAATGACTTTGAAATAACGATAGAAGTAGGATGTACAAAGTTTCCAAATGCAACGAAGTTGCCAGAATTTTGGCTGCAAAATAAGGAACCACTTCTGCGCTTTATTGAAATGGTACTTTTTTACCTTTACGCCTATTTATTTGTTATTCATTAATTTAATAAGAGAAAGCTTGTAAATTATACGAAACGTAGCATAATGTCTATGCTAAGAATACATTGCGCTTTCTTTGCATGTATTTGACTCCAGCGTAGAATGAGAATATACTCAAAACTAAATGTTAGGAAATTTTACATATATGAAAGTGGAATTGTTATAATGATATATTATTACTCATTTACAGTCACGAAAAGGTGTACATGGCACAGTACGTTCATCCATTGGCAATCCTATTCCTCATGCCAAAGTATCAGTAGATGGAATTAAACATGATATCTACACTGCCGAAGGTGGAGATTACTGGCGTCTTTTAGTACCAGGAGATTATAATATTACAATCACCGCATTAGGATACGAGTCTCTTACGCAAAGTGTTACTGTACCGCACGGTGACAGTATTGGAGAAGGAGAAGCAACATTGGACTTTACATTAATGCGAGACGATCCTCAACACTGGTATAATGATTTATTACATAACTTTATTATAAGTAAGCGTTTATTAGGTGCTATTCATTATGTAAATTAGAATTGCGATTTCCAGAATAATAATATTTCTGTCAAAGGATCTTAAGAGGAGTGATAACAGTTTCTTTTACGAAGGAATATAAATGGTGCATAGAAAAGTTTAAAGTAAATACTTCAATATATCTTCTATACATTTTTAATGCGATATTATGAATAAAAGAATACTATATCGGTGGAAATTTCCTAAGTAATTCGGATATATCGTATCTAAGTTATTACTTCGTACTAATTTCTTTGGCAAATAATATTTTAATTTTATTTTACTCTTATCGATATTTCTTATTCCGATAAAATATATCGAAAATATTTTTTCAACAGGAATACTTATAATAATGAAGAACATTATCGCACTCTTATATGTTACAGCTATTGATAGATACTTTTTTTAATTATATATGTATTCATTTTCTTACTATCGATAGATATTTAACGATGCATATAAATTATTGTAGGTCATCTGCATACGATTTTCGGTTAATAGCAAATTTAGAAGCCGGTTATCTGAAAAATGTTGAATTAAGTGCTAGACTCGGCCAGTTGGAAAATCATCAGCTGAATGTTGCAGAATTCGAAGCCGGAGACTCATTACTCAGTATGGCCATTCATTCTCTAAAAATGACTCACAATGTAAGTTTTATGTAAAAGTTACAGAAAAAAATGTTCATAAATTATCAAAAACCTAATGTTGCATTGTATTTTACATATTTGCAATTTGATATCTGTTAATAGATAGGGGCACCGGAAGAAAACAAATTTCACATTGGCTTAGTAGGAGGATTGTTTGCCTCTCAACCTGTTGGCAGAGAAATTCTATTACGATTAGCAACCCATATTCTTATGGGGAACAAAATAGAAGATCCTCCCATAAACAGGATATTGGATAATGCTGTTTTACATATTCTACCTGCTGTAGACCCGGGTTTCGATAATATCTTGAATATTCAAGATTGTAATCCTACAGTGGAGGAGGAGATAGGTGGAATGCTATTATCGAAACGGAACAGTACATCCAATCAAATCAATACTGTTACAAATGCATTTAAAACAATGCTATCGATGGAAGACTATGACGTTATTGTCATATTAGGTGGTGGAGCAGTTAAAGTTAGGTAATTGAAATTGTTAATCTTGCTGCAGTAGACTGGAAATTTGTTATTATCGATAAAGTATGTTTACATTTCGATTTCATATTTCTACTTCAGTCATACAGATGATGATTTGAACGTTTACAAAACTCTTGCCGAAAACTATGAACATTCGATGCATAAGGGAACATGCAGTTTACTCAATAGCGAAGTTAAAGATGTTCAAGATTATATTCAAAGCACATACGGTATACCTGTTGTAAGTACCTTGAATTATATAATTAAGTTCGACGATATTCATATTTCGCTCCAATTTTAATCGATCCGAAATTTACATTGATCTGTTTCATTATTTTTAGATAAGTATTAATTTATCTTGCTGCAAATATCCACCTGCAGAATCAATTCCAATTATTTGGCGTGAAAACTTGCAACCTTTGATGGAACTTGTTCAGAGTCTTACAAGTGGCATCCGTGCAACGGTAACGGATGTCGACGGTGTTCCTTTGAGAAAGGCTACTGTTAAAATCGGGACAAAATCGTACAGTTTGTCGAAAAACATGGCATATTTTAAAATCATACTTCTTCCTGGCGAATACACGTTAACATTTGTCTGTGAGGAGCATGCTGCAAAATCGTTAAAAGTACGCGTGAGCAAGCACAGCATAACTGATCTTAATATTAAAATGGAGAAGAAGAAAACGGATGAGACGAAGTTCAAGCATATCGAAGAGACAGACTCAAATGTTGTGAATCAAGCATTGGCGAGTCTAAATTATAAATATTCACGATTAACAGCATTACACTCCATCGGAAAATCTCCGGAGGGTGTTCGGATAATGTGTCTAGAAATCGGCGTTAACAATCATAACAAAGAAATAGGACGACCTTCCGTTGCCTTCGTAGCTGGTGTGTCGAATGGCGCACCATTAACTTCCAACGTACTTCTGAATTTCGCCTCATACTTGTTGGATCATTTCAAGAAAGACGATAAAGTTACGAGTTACTTAAACAAGTTTACGATATACATTGCGCCAGATCTGTCTCAGAATTCTAACAACAATCAGACTTGTTTGCCATTTTCTACGAACGGTTTATACTTTCCTATACACGATGAATTAACTGCTGAAGCAAACACGATAACTGATTGGTTCAAAGAGATCAATCCAGTTTTAGCGGTTAATCTAAATACTGGTTCTCAGCACGTTGAAATTCCTTTTGCTGGAAAATATGGGAAAACGGATAAAAATATTTACGAAAGTGATGATGATAATATATTGCAAGATTTGGCACTTGCTTACGTTAACAATAATGTTCGTATGAATTCTACGGATTCAGAGTGCAATTCTAATGTAAATATTAGTAGCAATCACGTTATAAATGCTGGATTGGGAATTGGTGGTACACGAGAACATTCCTTAATGGATTACCTCTACTTGAACACAAGTACTATATCGATAGATGCTTACATTAGTTGCTGCAATACGAACGATACAGGGAACACATGGGAAGAAAATAAAGCTAGTTTATTAGCTATTTTAGAGAAGATTAATACAGGCATAAAAGGATATGTTTTGAATGAAAATGGCGAGCCAATCGATGATGCAGATTTATCGCACGATAAGTCGTTACACTATGCTAAAAATGGAAAAACGGGAGCGTACTGGCTTCTGTTGCAACCTGGAAGTCATAACATAACTGCCAAAGCACCTGGATATATTCAACAAACCAAAAGTGTTGTTATACCAAATGTACATGGATTTATAAATTTAATGTTTAAATTAAATCACAACGATAAGTTCTTTGGAATGCCCAGGATCGTTTTTATATTGTTAACCGGTAAATTATTATACGTTACATATTTAAAAATATGATGATACTATGAGGAAGAAAACTTTTAAAATTTCAATGTCATTTTTACAGGTACAATATGTATGGGAATTATTGTCTGCTGTGTTTTCATCTGCGTCAAGTGTCAATCTTCGAAGAAATCAGGAACGAATATTCAAAAAAATTACGCCTTTACGTTACTTAAACCCGGTACAAGTTTCTTTGACGATGACGAGAAAGAAATTGAGATATTCAAAAGACCAACAAATGGTAAACATGATATGATAAATTCTTACTTATTCTGCATATTATTGCTTTATAAAAATTATAAAATCTACATTATATTTCATTTTTTGCCAACATAAGGCACACGTGATTGATATATTTGGATTATTTCAGGAAACCTTGAAACCAACGAAATTACTAAACCGTACTTCGACGATGATAATATGTCTAGCTCCGAAGATGGCAGTGATTTAGAATTTATCCGACCGGAGGAAGATTGGGAAGGACGAACGTTGAAGGAGAAAAGATAGTGTGCTCCCGTGAATAATACGGTTTTACATTTCTAAATTATATATTAAATTAAAAGGAAGAGATTAATTGCCTTCTTCTTTGCATGCATCTCTATAAACATATCAAGATCGGTTTACCGTACATGGAATATCAAGTGAGTGTATGCAAGAGGAAGGTATTAATTTCAAAGTGATATCGTGAGACTAAAAAGGCTCAAAATTTGTTAGGAACTTTTATTTTTGAAATCAGTTGAAACTAGTTGAAAGAGAACGACGTTTTTATAAATCCTTCGGTATTTCGAGCACAAGTAAGCAGGAAAACAGTAGGATAACAGGAGATACTTAAATAAAAGTATGCTCTTCTTTGTATCGCTTTGGGAATATAGAAAAAACGTCACGAGACTTCAGGCTAGTTGAAATATGTACTTGTTACGAAGGTATTTAAACGGTTTATATAGTACGTCTTATTTTGGGAAAGATTGCCATGGAAAGCATGCATTAAAGACGTCTTTAACATTGTATAAATATATTTTTACATAAAAAGAATTAACGTTGCATATACAAAATAGAATGTACATTCCAGAGACATTTGTATTTGCATATAATTTTGGATCTTCCATTTGGCATGAAAATGTGGAATATTTACAAAGTGGCATGTATTATATGTTTGCATTTATAATATATTTATAAAGTAATTGTTAGAATAATTAATGTTACTTTTTAACAACTGGAAACACACAAATATATCTCTATGGAATTTTTGTGCACGTTTTTAACAGCTATATAATTCTCTTCCAATTGTTTTTGATGTATTTTTTTTTTCTCGTTTTGTATTATTCCAAATATCAAAATACAGAGTACTGTATAAGCATAATATCATTGATAATTGATGATTATTCTTTTATATGAAAATTTTTACACAATTTAAGAAAATATAGCATTACCTTGTGTGCCTATTTTGAATTATCTTAAATGTTGTGATTTTGATAATAAAAAGAAATTCCAATCGATACACATGTCTCTACAATGAATAATGAACATATCTCTAGCAGCTTTATTAAAATGTAAAAGGCAGTGTGATCTTAAACTGGATAGCAATATTAATTACAAATTAATCGTTATATAAATTACGATATATATCGGTGTTTCTCAAACTGGTGACCGCGAAAGGGTCACTGAGTTGAGATTTTAGGCTGATTCTGGCAAAGCTGATGCACCCATCCCATTGAATGTTCATTTGATGACTAAGATTTGTCATTTTTTCAATAAACAATTGTTTGTCATACAATATTTTGGTAACAGTAGTCTACATGTTAATTGTAGTTAATTTCAAAGCGTCGGCGAACAATTTGAAAAACTGTAAAGATACCACACGCAAGAGATCCTAAAAAAGTTTGAGAACCACTGGATTATACGATTCTTGATTTAAATTATGTAGTATCATATATTTGTAATGTACTTAAATTTCTAACGTTATGTAAGAATTAGTAATTCGAAAAATCAAGATAAATGGAATACAGCGAAATAAAAATATTTGCCGTTTTACTGTTATCGAACCTTTGAAAAAATTACCATAAATATACAGGTATGTTGTAAAGCAAGTGTTATTTTCTTTTCTCCATTTTAACTTCTACCTTAAACTACATTTAGATCCACGTGGAATAATGTAAAAAATCTTTGTCATTTTTATTAAATCATCGAATTACAGTCGTAGATGATGTAAGTTTCAAACTTTGTAACGTTGCTGCGGGACGTGTTCGGAAAACTGACGTAACGCATGCCGATACGTTTCATATCATATCGAAATCAGCGTGTCTGACAAATGTAAAGCGTGAAATCCAATTCTACTGTGAAGTTCAGTGATACCGGATGTTCGAACTTGATGAGACATAGGTGCGGAAATAAGTACCACTATAGGCCTCAGTTCCGAACACGTGACACATTTGACAATCATTCTTTTCTACTTTTTTCACATACCTTAACTACTGTGTTCAAAAACTTGAATTGCATTTATCGAAGGACATTTTTGATCGAATACTTTGGTTATAATTATTAAGAAGGTAATTCTCGTCTTATGATTTTTTTTCCATTCGTCCACTTAAATATATATTGTAATTGCTTCAATGTGTTGTGTAAAATTTTGTAGACTGAAGATGGCAAAGAGAGTACAGCCGTCATGGAATGCACCAGATAGAAAAAATACGCCTGTTCTTCGGCTATATAATAGTTTAACCAGAGAGAAAGAAGTATTTATTCCTCAATTTGGAAATCGGATATTGTGGTATAGTTGCGGTCCTACTGTTTACGATGCGTCACATATGGGTCATGCTAGGTAATTAAAAAATACTACCTTAATAATATAATAACTCAATTTTCTTTTTGGACACAACTTATAAATATGCTATTGCATCATAACGTATATTTTCTTATTAAATAACTTGAGTATTCATTCTCATTTTAGGTCATATATATCATTTGATATATTGCGGCGAGTATTATCCGATTATTTTGGATACGACGTTTTGTACGTAATGAATATAACCGATATAGATGATAAAATCATAAGAAGAGCCAGACAGAATTATCTTTACGATAAATACGTTCATGGAAATCATAATCTTGAAACGATTTTAGACGATGCAAAGAATGTACTGTCCACTTTTGAAAATACAGTGAAAATCACGAACGACGTAGATAAGAAGTGTATGTTAGAAAAAATGTTATGCAAAGTTGAAAAAGCCATTGAGAACCTGGAAGGGGCGGTGAAGCTTAAAGATGAAAGTAAAATTAAAGAGAATCGAGAAGTATGTATTGTTCCGTGCATTAATTATAGTTTATGGGAAATAGCTAAATGACAATATTAATATTATTGTTAGTATTTTCAATTAAATTATATGAAATTAAAACATCCTATGTAATTCCTATGGACGCAGCTGTTATTAATCGAAGCTAAAGATCCTTTGGCAGAATGGTTGGATAAAAGAGAGGGTGCTACTGTAACGGAGCTCTCGATATTTAACAAATTGTCGCAACATTGGGAATCGGAGTACCATAAAGATATGGATGCGTTAAATGTAAGTGGATATTAATCGTATCCATAAATTTACTTATATCGCATGATTAATATTACATACGTTTTAAGAGTTATCTTAATAAAATATAATTCTAATTTGTATTTTTTACAATTCATCTAGGTATTAAGGCCCAATGTTTTAACAAGAGTCAGTGAATATATTCCCGAAATTGTAACATTTATCGAGAAGATTATAGAGAATGGATTAGCATATGAAAGCAACGGTTCTGTATACTTTGACGTGGCAAGTTTTGATAAGAAAGATAAGCATTATTATGCCAAGCTCGTTCCAGAGGCATACGGAGATACGTCGAGCTTAGAAGAAGGGGAAGGTAAAATTAATTTGTTTTACTTGTCCTATGAATTCTGTCTGAATGGCACTTTTACAGTACCATAAGAGTTAATATTGTTGCGGCGAATGTCGCGGCGCGATATAATAAAACAACTAATCGTATATGAAAATAGCGAGTCTATTTGAACAGGTCTGGTCAGTCTGACAGATCATAGACAACTCCCACATATTATTATAAACATGGGGAGACAGTTTCGTTACTCATAATAATTCGTAACAATGTACATTTTGTTTAATAGGAGATTTAAGTACTACCGAGGAAAAATTATCGGAGAAAAAATCAGTAACGGATTTTGCCCTTTGGAAGTGCTCGAAAGAAGGAGAACCATGGTGGGAAAGTCCTTGGGGTAAAGGAAGACCAGGATGGCACATAGAATGTTCAGTTATGGCTTCTGTAATATGCGGAGAAAGTTTGGACATTCATACCGGAGGCGTAGATTTAAAGTTCCCTCATCATGATAACGAACTTGCGCAGGCAGAGGCATATTTCGATAATTCCCATTGGGTTAGATACTTTCTTCACTCCGGCCATTTAACTATTGCTGGTTGCAAAATGTCAAAGTCGTTGAAGAACTTTATTACGATACAAGATGCATTAAAAAAACATTCTGCAAGGCAGCTCAGGCTTGCATTTCTTTTGCATTCGTGGAAGGATACTTTGGATTACAGTGACAATACTATGAGTATGGCTGTTCAGTATGAGAAATTTCTTAACGTAAGTGTAGATAGTTATTTATTATAGACAATAGTAATATTAACACGAACATATCAAACGTTTGTTTATTACGTCATGTTTTGTTGCAACAGGAATTTTTCTTAAATGTAAAGTGTAGAATAAGAACTCTTGGTACTGAAACTACTATTAACACTTTTAGTAAGTGGACTAGCTCCGAGGCAGAGTTAAATGTTAAATTTAACAGTGCTAAGGATTCTGTACATAGTTCCTTATGTGGTAAATATATTTTGAATTTTATTATCTTGCCTTTTGAGGTTTATCAAAATTTATATAGGGACTGTAACAATAAATTTTAATATTTAATTCTTCGTTCCGCAGATAATATCGATACAAGAAGCGCGCTCGACGCGATTAGGGATTTAGTTACAAATTGCAATATTTACATGAATCAAAAGAAACAACCAAATATTCTTTTACTTAGAGATGTCGCAGTTTATATCACAAAAATATTTTCTACATTCGGCGCAATATCTTCCTCGCACGATGCAATTGGTTTTCCCCTGGATGATAAAGCGGAAAATTCGAACGTACGTTTTGCATATATTACGTTTCTTATTTGTTCGTATCGTTGTTACGTTCGATCTCATTTATTCAGGCTGAAGAAACTATCCTGCCTTACCTGGAAATTCTCGCGAATTTCCGGGAAAAAGTGAGAAATCATGCTAAGACTTTGAAAGCTAATGATATTCTCGACGAGTGTGACAAATTGCGCGACGAGGTTTTGCCGAATGTCGGAGTTCGTTTAGAAGACAGCCAAGGGGAGTGCTGCAGAGTGAAATTAGTGAATAAGGAGGAACTTTTGAAAGAAAAGGAATGCAAAAGAAGGCTCGAACTTGAGAAAGCTTTAGAGAAGGAAAAGAGAAAAGCAGAAGCTGCCGCGGCAGCTGCTGCGAAAGAGGCACAACGGAAGATCCCACCCTGTGATATGTTTAAACTAGAAAACGAAAAGTATTCGCAGTTCGACGATAACGTTAGTATAGTTAATTCCGTGTTTTCTTTTGTTTTTTTTAGTTTTCTGTAATATTCATTCTGTATTCTTGTTCAGGGTTTACCAACGCACGATATCGATGGTAAAGAAATCAGTAAGGGACAAATAAAGAAGTTGCAAAAGCTGCAACAGGCTCAAGAAAAGAGGTACAACGAATATCTTGCTTCCGTCAAAAATGGTGTATAACATATTGTATTAGTTCGTATTAATTTTATACGCCAGTAACGCAATCGTATTTGGATATGCTAATCCAGAACTTAAATTATTTATTTCCACTTTATTTTTATATCATTTCGGTATTATTTATTACTTCATTGTCATCAACGGACACATATTGTCCATCGATATTTATGTAAGTATGGTACTTAAATCAACAATATCCATAACATGAAATAACTTTGCTTTTACAAAATTGTAATGATAATAAATTATATTAATTGATGAATGGCAATGACTTAAGCAAGATTATCTTTATAAAGATCACAAATAAAAAAGAAACAAGTAATTCGTCCATACAGCGTAGTCATTTACGAACCTATTTCCTTCATTAACACGTTGGATGCCACGGAGGTCACCCATGACCGGCGCTATTCAATTCAATGAACTTTCTTAGGACTTTAAACCGATAAAATTCACGAATTCGCTACTATATTCCATATTTACTTGCTGCTATTAAAAAAGTAGAGTACTGCCTGATATACAACTATTATTATCTTTAACATTTCTGCTCTATAAATATACGGTTTTAATAGAAAAAGTCTCAATTCGGTAGAATCAGTGAAACTAGCGAAATACGAGTGGCATTCAACGTGTTAAATCCAACTACAAATACATGAATGTCCAAAGAATTTTCTTTTTTAACTAATACATTTTTCAACGGCACGATTAAACGTAAACATATTTACAGTACTTTTAACGCTATAATTTATTTACATTAACGTTAGGATTAGAAAAATAATTATATTCCAGCGATCCTAATACAGTGATTTATAAACTCATCTCCGATGACACGTTCTACACCCCACTGCCATCGGATTCCAACATTCTGAAACAAAATAATACTTCCCGCGTTACCATTCCACCGGATGAATCTGACGCGTGATGTCCATTATTAAGGCATAATACCCCTTTCAGAATGATGCGCGTGCCAGGAGTGGCAGCTTTATAAATGCAAAAGCGATATAACGCTTGAGTTTGCGGCACAGGCCGATATTCATCCTGTATTCACAAACTGTGAAAACGCGAAGCGTGCAAACCGGCCGCATGCCGTATACTTTTCCAACTATAGAAAATGTGTATTGTCCGATAACATTTTGCTCCCGAAAACATTACGGAATACTCGGAATACTCTTAGTTTTTCGGTTTTTCAGATTATACGTGTAAACGGTAAAGTAAAACGATATACTTTTGTTTCGAAGAGAATGAATTTTAGCTGGCTGCTTTATATCTGTTATATTTAAATATACTGAATACGTTCTTTGGAAAAAGAGAGATCAAGATGCGGAAAAGATGATAAACTTAGTAATTTAGTAAATAAATTTAATATATAATAGAATTTAAAATAACTTTCACCGTTTTGGTAGTTTTAGTGGCAATAAATTTGTTTAATCGGTTGAATCGCCTTTTATTAGGGATTTCCATTTTTTTTTCTTCATGAAAATGTTTTTTGCCGTAGAAATAGTTTTCTCTGTTGTAATTATTTGGGTTTAAGCATTTGTTGTTAAATGTTAATGAATAACGTCGAACGATGTCTTTCGAAGTTTTGAAAATACTGCGAGAATCAGATGAGTCTTTAATATTTATACCAATTTGCTTAATACCTACATTATTTTCTGTGAAATAATATCTTAATATTACTTTTATTGGTTGAAGCGAATTTTTATGAATTATTGATGAAAGGAGACGTATATCAAAATTTATTTGAATATTTAAGTAGTCGATTTGACTAATACCGACAGTTACGTGCAATTTCGCGTTTGAAAGATCGCACTTCGTACTCACGTCTCATTACTTTAACTGAATTTCGTGTACGATTTGAGTTTCCACCATCGAGAAGCACGCACAGTTAGCCAAAAAATTGGTAAGTGTATATTAACAATTGTTTTTTCCTCCTATAGCATATATTATTGTCTCAATCCTTTCGACATCACGGGTGACTATAGTCATCTATCACTGCACGCATTGCGTCCTACCGATGACTATGGTCACCAATTGATGTTTTCCATTGTTGCAAATCATGCGATTTAGTCTTACACGTGTATCCGTGTTTTCAAATTTATCACACGCAAGTAAACTATCGAGCTGAACAATTCCTAAAAACCTCGATATGTATTTCAAATACTTTACATCATGATATCCTACCGTTTACCTATCCTGCGATAAAATGTACATTCACGTTGTTACCGGCCGTTCTGTAGCGCCATATTCCCGAAAGATATAGTTTTACCGAAGGAGTTAAAATATGATTATCTTTTTTACATCAATGCGTACATATGTAGGACCGAGTAAGCACTGAGGTCATTTTAATTAAACAGTATGCTATCAATAGTATGTTTTATTAACACGTTGAACGCCATGGGGTCCCTGTTGACCGGCGCTATTGAATTCAATGAAAATTCATATGACTGTAAATTGTAATATTTGCGAATTTGTTAATTCAGTCAATATTTACGCGTTGATCTCAAAAATGTAAAGTCCTACTGTCTAGACATCTCTTTGCGCCTTTCAAGTTTCTGCTTTGTAAATATGTGATTTTAATAGACAAAGTTTCATTTCACTAGAAATGAAGAAACTAACGAAATCTGGTGACATTCAACGGGATAATTAAATTAATGTCTTATCCAGTCGTACATTGGGCGGGGCGGGAGGAAGACAGTAAAGGGTGTAAAAAATAAGTTGCGAAAATGACTGATAGAGGAACAAATGTCGCAGCAAAATATATCGACTATACATCTATACATATATATTTGTACGATAATACATAATATAATAGGGATTCATATCACAATATATTGAATCCCTTTAACCTCTTGCCCTACGCTTTCTTTTGTGACTGTCTCCGCAATAATTGAAAATTAAATTGCTAAAATGAAAATATATTAGTGATTCCTGAAATATTTTTGAATTTAACACAATATTATTAACATAGAAATAATATTATCGTGTCGTGTTCCACTGATATTTTCATTTGATCATTTTTGAGAAGCTTCAAAATTTCCTGTTCCATCAACCGCATCACGAGCGTCACTCGTTGCAGGGCAAAGGGTTAATCACTCAGATCTTTCATATCTCTTTAATCATTCGCCAGATTCAGATTAAATTCAAAGAATTTAATACATTCAGATAATTTTGTCGCTTGCTTGAAATATATCGGAGGTATTCCGAGGAGGTAAATGCATTCTCCATTTCCACCTGCCCATCGTAAAGTTCGTTGCGCGCCTTTCACAAGCCTGGAAACAGTCGTGCCAAGTGTGTGATTATTTCTCGGTTGGCAATCTTTAGTCAGCGCGTAAATTGGAATAGATTCAATGCACGCGAAGCCTATTGATGACAGAACCACGGAATTCGAGTCGCTGTGCATGCACGGTGATGTACTTTACCCGACGTCCTTTTTTTCCTTCCATTCGGTCGTGACGTGGTGGCGACACGTAAAAAAATATGCAAGTTGACGTTAACAATGCGTGACGGTTGGCGCAAAAAATATGCTCTCAAATATGAAGTCAAGAGAGGTAAAAAAGCAAACAGACTTTCCGTTTGAGCTCTCTCTCTCTCTCTCTCTCTCTCTCCAGCAACTACTCGTAGCTCTATGCCGCTTCGCGTAAATGAATACGTAAATTTTTTCGTGAAAAAGGTTCGATTTTCGCACCCCAAAGTCGAAAGGCCTCGATCCTTGATTGACATCTGAATGTTCTCGTATGCATATAAAGCCACCCTCTTCTTTTCTCTCTCGTTCTTTCTTCCTCTCTCTCGTTCTCTCTCCCGTCTGAGCGCTCGATATCGCTCTCGTTTCACCGGCTACCGTGCCTTTATCCGGAAGCAAAGTACTGTAACTGTTGTAATTTAACGAGCAGCACTTTCTTCTCGTATTACCGCGAGTCGAGAGTGTGCATATACCTATCGGCCTTTCACACCTGTTCTTTTTTTTCCACTCTTGTATTTTCTCTCGTTTTCAGTTGTAGCTGATCGGACTTTTTCAACGTTGACGAGAGGGAAAAAAAAAGAAAATGTGGAAAGACTGAACAGCCAGGCGGAGTATCGCGGGACTGACTCCGCTCGAGGAGGAACGAAAGGTGCGAAATCGACGAGAAATTAGAGGAGCGTTTTTCTCTGCAATTCGAATGAAAAATACGTTACGCTGAGTTAATATTCGATCTTTGTAACGGGTCTTAGAGCTCGAGCGATGGGAATTTTATGCGCTCTTAAGACTTAAGGTGAACAAAAGAGCGCTTTTTAGATCGTTAGTTGCGTAAACTAAGAGGGGAATCGGTATTTGTGTAGGTGATGTGAAAGTGGTGAAATTCAGAAATTTAGAAAGTCGGAATTTTCATTTATTTTGTGTTATATCTTACGGTATAGCGTGAGACAGGGGTGGGAAATCTCATTTTTTAAATACAGAGCCATATTTGGTTATATTTAGTTGCTACAAATAGCCAAATATTGTGCTGTGAGTATTAATTTGAATATTGAATCAAAATTATTTAAGGTAAAATTTAATTAACTCAGGTAAGCCGAAGAGCCAGAGATTTCAGACGAAAGAACGACATTTTGTAATGTTAATATTAATTTGAATATTAGATTGCACTTATTTAAGGTAAAATTTAATTACTTTAGTTATGCCAAAGAGCCAGAGAGTTCCGATGAAAAAACCAGAGCCCAACAGCGCGGGAAAATTATTTTTATTTAAACGTAACAGAATATCGTTATTTATAATCCTTCTGATATAAAATTGAAAAAAATTCTTACGTGGGTTTAAAAAAAAGGTAGATATAAAAGAAGAGGTGGGACATTTTCCATATTGCTGTGCTTCAAAGAGTTAAATAACAATTGTCAATCAAAAGTCGACGATTTTTTCGAGTGCTCGTAAAGGAATTCGCAGGCCGGCACCGACGAGTCCGACATAAATAATGTATTGTTCGTGCTTTCAGGAGAGCCATCCTCGTATATCTGTTTTGCGGCATGGGGTACGTTCGAAGGGGGAGCAGGAGGCCACGGTGAGCCCACTTTTATAACTCCATCGACAATTTTCGGCTACCCTCTCTTCGGCTTTCGATTTACACCGCAGACTCCGCCGCACTCTTATTCCACGGTGTGATTTATCTTCTTCCGCGGAGGAGTGATTTTGGAAACTTTTCCGGTAAGCGATTATTGCTATTGTTGTGCCGCTTCAGTTCGACAGATGAGCCAAACCCGTTGGAAGCCGATGAAAAATTATAGATCGATTTATTGCCGGTTTATAGTCATGCTTTTTGCATTACAGTTATTATTTCCTTTTGTTGACTTTCAACGTTAATATTTTGCGTTGAAAAGTTAAATTACTGTGTGATATTAGAAATTTAAAATTCCCGCGGGTTTATCATCCATTGAAACTTGAAATAAACTTGAAATTCTAACTACTATAGACATTCTGTGTTAAAGAGCTGCAACATTCACCCGCGCTTTTTTATTAATTTACACAAAATTCTGCCCACTTATTTTTACAATTCTCAAAAGCCGTATCGTCAATTGAAATTTTGGTGTAAAATTATCTTAACAATTTCCAAAATTAATATTTTGAAATAAATCACATTCCGATTAATGAAAAATTGTGTAACAAATCCTACAGATAGAGTTATTAGAATAAAAAGCCGAATAATGTTGCGATAGACTTTATTTGGAGAAAATACTTTTAACAGTTCAAAAATAGAATTCTCATTTGTACATACATGGACAGTGCTGTTTAGTTGCGAATTTATACTTTGCCAACATAGTGAAACCCTTGATACTTTGCGACAGTAATATGAGACGCCGAAACAAATCCTAATGATACGACAGAGTAGCTTGAGTTACACCAGTGTTTCCCAAACTTTCGTCATCGTGGAATACTTCTTAAGTTCTATTTGTAAGGAATACTGGAGAAAATTTGGTTTATTCTAGTCTAAAACTGGAGTAAATAGTTAAATAAATAGAAACAGACGATGTTTCGTTGCTCTCTAATGACGGTTTCATAATTGTTTGCGGAACATTTAATAACTGTTTGCGGAACACAGTTTGGGGAATGCTGAGTTACACTATATGCGCGTGAAAGTATAGATATATAATAGATACACAGTCAATCAGTATGGTACACCAATAACATGTTCCACTTGCCATAAACTTCTCCATTGATAATTAAGAACCAATCATTTTTCAAGTGTTTTAAAGCTCTACAATAATAGAATTGCCTAGAATTTTACAAAACGAAGTGTGAACCTTGCAAAAGAAGTAAAAACAAAGCAAAGATTCGAACTTACAATCAGTGGGCCCGAGTTAAAATCCCCGTCACTTCTGGGTCATTTCTTCTAAATTATGCTTTAACATAGTATAGCTTCGGTGGTTCAAAATTCACTTAAAACAGTTGAACCCTAAATCTAAACAACCATAGCCGTTATAGCTAAGAAATATAAATCAAAAACAAATCAAAGATTCGAACTCGCAATCAATGGGCCCGAGATAAAAAGTCGCACTTAGAAAATACATCAATTATTTACGAAATAGATGAGAAAATGCTTTCAAACAAATTAAATTAGACCTGGAAATATTTTAAAAACATTTAATTTTTCATTGTATACATGGAGAAGCTTTCAAAATGCACATTAAATAATTCACTGCTACTCGTCGTAATCCAAAACGCGCATCTTCTTGCGATGAATTGGTTCAAACAAATGAACAGAGCGTCGCGAAGTGCACATACATTGTCGTCAAGGAGTCCACGTAGGCAGGGTTCGTCCACACATGTATATGTACACTGATAGGAAACATTAAACTGGCGCCAACACCGCTGAGATTCATATACCGCATAAAAAAAATCGCACGAAAAAAATCGCACAAAAATAAAATCGCACAAAACAAATTGCACAAAAAGAAAATCGCATAAAAAAGGACCGCACAAAAAGATGTTTTACTGTGTATCACAGCCTGGGTAGTTCTGAACTCACCTAAAGCCATTAGACTCCAAGTCTAAGCAGCCACAACAGTGAAATCCAAGAAGAGTACAAAAGGAAAAATCACCTCACAAATTTGCAATCTTTGACTGACCACTCTAAAGACAAAGATCCATCGCTAACTCCAGCATGTCTTCAGCAACGATCAACCTCAAATTACCTTAGATAAACTACCTGGATCGTTCCTCGTCGCCCCGGAAGCGCAAGACCCGCCTGCATATGTTTGTCTATCATAAAAAGCCACCATCGAAGTGCGGCTTTATTGCCCCCGGCACTACGCCGAATCCGATATAGCGTTCTCGCGCCATGTAATCGTGCCCTTTTATGCTAATCGGTAACCCTTCCGCGTTTAACCAGCTGCGCAGCTCCATTGTCTCGGCGAGTTTTTCGCTAACTTTTTCCTACCGCTGCGATCACGAGCTTGTTTTGTTGCGCAAAACAGTGCGCACACGCGTCTAAAACGACGACCCACGTGCCGATTCGCACCGACACACCGGGGAGACCACTTTTTGCTCGTATGGATTCAGAGGAAAAAAAAAACAGAAGAGAAACAAGAAAGACTTCCTCTACGCAGTTTTTTTTACGAGGCACGACGGAGGGCTAGGACGTCTGGTGAAAAAAGTGGCCACGGTGAAAAGCGGGAGTCGACGAGCGGTTGCAAATCGGCGTAACACGATTTCTTTGTCGGTGGATTCGCTGGGGATCTTTATTACGGGCTCGTTGAACTTTTCGCTGATATGCGTTAGCTGATTGTGCGGATTTACTTGGAGGATTGTTGGGGTAGGTTTTGAGCTAATTATTAGCGAATTTTCCGATGCTTGTGGGGTGTAATAATAATAGGAGGGGGTGGGTGGGTGGATATTGTCGAGGTGCTGTTGATTTGTACTTTTATTTAGAAGAATTATTAGCACTTGGCATGCGGGTATACTTCGCCGCTGACTTACGCGTACAGCGGTCGTTTTTTCGTGAATTTCGCGGGGGTTTGGTCATTCAGTAAAATCACAGTAAATCGAAAACTACTTCCTTCTTCTCAACGAATTGTTTTTGTATTTTACACTTAAATATATGGTCTACGATTATTTAAAAAAAATGACATTTTTTTGAATGCGTAATGCCCATCGTAATTATACGATACCTGCTCTGCAGTACAAATCTATTAACACTAGAACTACCGGCGTTAAATCTATCATATTTAAAAATATTAAATAAGCATTTTGAAAAAAGGGGAATTAAGAGGTGGAAAACTTGATTGATTGCATCTATTTTGATCTAATCAAAATCATTGATCCAAGCACAATTAGAGTTGAAAAATTGAAATGGAACCGTTGAAACATGATTAAACAAATAGTAATTTATAATGTATATACATTAACAGCCTAACTTGCTGATAAAAAGGTAGTTCCAGATTGCAAAGTAAATGGTTATCTCTCAATATTCAAAAATGTCTCCATCCGCAAAGGGTTAACCCTTTGCACTCCGTTGTTGTTGTATTTTTTTACATAGACATTTTTGCGTGCGTTTTTTTTAATGTCAAAGCAAATTTTTCGATATTTTACAGAGGTGCGTGCGCACTGTGAATAGTCCTCGAGTAGCTG
This sequence comes from Cerceris ruficornis, assembly GCA_963989415.1. Classification (NCBI taxonomy): domain Eukaryota; kingdom Metazoa; phylum Arthropoda; class Insecta; order Hymenoptera; family Crabronidae; genus Cerceris; species Cerceris ruficornis. Next base: position 11,216,905 of record OZ022517.1, on the reverse strand, counting down.
GTAGCTCATAGTAGAAATGACTGGGAGTTGCTGAAAGGTCATATTAAAAATTGCTCAGAGTGCAAGGGGTTAATTTGGAATATTTTACAGTAAGTATAAAGATATACTTGAAGAATTTTATGAAGAGATCTATCAGGCTTCTTTCGGTTTAGAGATAACTTCAAAATAATTGCCAATGGGAAAGTTCAATCGGATTCTTAATTCTCCAATGAGTGATCTGGTCTGTGGAATAACTAGAGTTAATGATCATCAATAGAATTCTAACGTTATCATTAACCCCTTGCCGTACAATAACGAGTGATACTCATGGCTCAGTACTTTCAAATTTTGCAAAACCTATTCAATTGAAAATATCGGTTAGATGCGACACGATACAATGATTTCTATAATATTAATATTACGTTAACACTTCATCTACCGGAAGCCTATTAATAGGCTTTCTGTTTATCAGTACTCATTGGCCGACAGTCTATTAACCATTTCGATACTACTGGTGATTATAGTCACTCGTTGAAATTTCAAACTAAGAATTAATTACTAGTTCATATTTTGTAATTGGATATTTTTTAAATACCATAAGTTTTTAGTTTCCATATATTATATGCATTATAACTTCAATAAAGAAGTAATTATTTATATTACGCCACTAGCCATTAAAAGTTATTCGTTAATCTGTTATTACAGCTGATAATAAAATAAAGTTACGCTGCCTCGGAACAACTGAAATTGAAACGACACAATGAGTATTTCTTCACATTTGAATTTTAATGTTATAGAGCTTTGCAAGTAGGTACATACACTCGTGCATAATGTTCAGAAGAATGAGCGGTAGATAAAGTGTTAAATTACACGATACATCAAGAATCTCTGATCAATTTTTATTTAACCAACTTAATTCTTAATTATTGCGGAAGAAGTCACAAAAGAAATCGTACCGCAAGGGGTTGATACATTCAAGATTCCAAATTGTTGAAAACAACCGTACAACACTTTATGAATAAAAAGCAAAGAAAACAAACCGAACGAAGGCGTGAAGGAAAAGCCTGGGAGTCTCGAAGACCCGCGTTCCAGTTAAGGGTGGGCTGCTTTTAACCCTTTCACCCTCGAGGGCATGCGCAGAGCAAGGTCTGCAATGCAACCTCGGTAATTGCTGCACTCGAGACAAAATGGTAGGCGTTTCGCAATGGCGGAAATTCCATGCAGAAGCGTTAGAAATTCACGATATCAGAAAAAAAAACATGCTCGATTTTCGAGTTACCTCGTTGCAACGGTCAAGGGGCTTCAGGAAGGTCGATGTTAAACGCGATGTCCGATGCATTTGACTTTAAAAGAAGATACAGAATCGACTACGGTGTCTATGGTTACAAAGTCCACGGGAAATCACGGCCGGGTGAAAGGAGGCAATTACCAGGAGGATTTGAGAAGGGCAAAGAGCATCGTGACACGTTCTTCTTTTTCCTTTTATTTTTCCTCCCCCGTTCTCTCTCTTCCTCCATCGCTTCTGGTCCAGTTTTCTTGGGGGTTGACGGCGAAGCTTGCTCCGTAGTTAGCGGGGCGTGTCTTCAGTTTCTTTGAATTAAACATCATGCCCGCTTCAATCAGCCCGTCCCTTCTTGCTTTTCCCGCTCTTCTTCGTCTCTTCCTGGTCGTTTCAGGAGTAAACTTCGCCTCTTCTTATTTCGTCCTTACATTCGCCTCTCGCGTTGCAGGCCGTTTGATGGTTCGCCTTTCGAGGACGGCTCGTGAGATAGGGCGAGCCTAAAGGACGGACTCCCTCTTGCGAAGATTTGCGTCGCGAGATGGGTTTCCTTATTTTTTAAATTCTTTCGTGCTTCCTGGGTTTTTCTCTTTTTTGCTCTTTTTATGAGAGCATTGTGTTGATGTTTGGCAAATTTTCTTGGTGTCGTCTTTCAGCGATGGGTCTTCGGTGTTAGTTTCTTAGTAGTATTAACCGTTTGAGTGCTGAAGAATTTTTTTGTTTATATGCTAAAAGTGCGGAATGAAATGCGTAGTTATTTTTTTTGGAAAATAATAGAAACGGTTATAATTAGCTCTAATTATTACATAAAAAGTAATTTTTATCAACAGTAATATTTTTTATTCTCACTTATTAGAAGAGTGTTTTGCTGCACAAATTCCATGAATTCCTTTTTCATATATAGCGCAAATTCAGTTGGATCGTTTAATTCCATTACCATTTTTTTTACTGCATATCTCACACTGTCGCAAGTCGTCTTATCCTGCTCTCAATTAATACGAAAATTATATCGTAGTAACATACAGCAGCGCGATCGCGCTTCTACGCATTTTTGGCACAACACAAGAGAAGCGCGATCGCGCTTCGCCGCACTCAAACGGTTAACATTGGGAGTACTGACGATTAATTTCGTGTATTTGAATACGTTAATTAAATTTGTTGGGAGGAAATGATTTAAGGTAGAAAATAAATTAATCGACTTGATACTTCATGGTTTGCAAAAAAGGTGTAGAAAATCAAGGGGGGCTATGGTGAGAAAGGGGGTAGAGACTTGGACTGGCAATTATACCGAATTCAAATTTCCGTCGTCACCTCTGGAAAGTTTTTCCTTCTTATTCTGAAAAATTGGAAGTTATTAAAAATTCAAAAGGAAACTAAACTTTTCCTAAATTATTATTTCATTTATCACCTATTAAAGCAGTGGGCCGAGGCAAAATGATCGTGGCAGTTGAAGTCGAAAAAATACAATAATAACGAAACAGAGAATCAAAGGTGAGACAATGTTACTAAATTCACGATGTTTTTGAAAAACCAACGAATTCGTTATTTTCTATAACGTTCTCGTTGCAGGTGATTTTTTAATGATTTAATTTCAATTTTAGAATTTTATAATAATTTTAATCTTGTTTCTAACTATTTCTATGCGCCTGTGCTCTTTTCCTAGTATGAGATAAGGAAATTATCTCTACTAATTGTAAGCTAACAAAAAATTGAAAAATTAATGGTTCACAGAAGATTTTGGAATTGGCAAATAATGTTAATTTTGTTTCTAACTATTTCTCTGCGTCCATGCTTTATTCCTATTAAGACGTTTTATTCCTATCAAGATTATAAAAAATTGAAAAGTCAAAGGATCACAGAAGATTTCGGAATTTGACAATAATTTTAATCTTGTTTCTAACTATTTCTCAGCGCCTGTGCTATTTTCCTACCATTAGATAAGTAAATTATCTCGACTAATTGTAAGCTGACAAAAAATTAAAAAGATACTGGATCACAGAAGATTTTGAAATTTGGCAATAATTTTAATCTTGCTTCTAGCTATTTCTCAGCGCCTTTGCTCTTTTCCTATTATCAGATAAGTAAATTATCTCCACTAATTGTAAGCTGACAAAAAATTCAAAAGTTACTGGATCACAGAGGATCAGTACCATAATCCAAGCATCAAATTGGTCCTACGCTATTTTTTCAAATTCCGTTCCATTGTAGGATAGAACTTGTATTACGTGTTCGATACAACATCGAATCCATTCAGAATGTCGCAACAGTTAGCATATCCCCTTGTTCCAAAGAGAAACGAAGAAGCTTGATAAAATTCGTTTAATGCTCCAGGCATAAACACGGGTATTAAGTAAAATCAATCGCGAAGATACGCCAGTGATACGACAATACAGTTGACAATTTACACGTGGCGTCCTAACTGAATCTGCTCGAATGGGAGCAGACACCCTTTAACATCATTTTTGGAACGCCCCAAGTGTTATGTATCCGAGCGCCGCCGTGACACCCTCGCCCGATCGAGTGTGGATCGATTTGACACAAAAAGCCTGATATCCTGTGAAAGCGTACACCACTCGAAAGCCACCCCCGAAATCATTTTTCTGACGCTTCATCTCCATAACACGTGTCGGCACGGCTAATCGTGTGCACGGTAGATAAGTTTGATAATGGGGTCTATAGCGCTGGTAAAGGCTTCGATTCGCAACTGGAACGAATGGGTAATTTCTCTTTGATGATGTGTATATTATAGTTGGGTGGCTTAGACGGCTTCCATAACCGCAGGTTTTCGATAAAATAAAATAGACGGCAAAATATTATATTGGGCTCATAGTGACCTCGAAGTGAAGCTTCAATTCGCAATTAGAACGAATGGAAAATTTATCTTTGGTCATTTGTATATTATGGTTGGTGGTTGAGATAGCTTCCATAACCGCAGGTTTCAGGTGAAATAAAATAGACAGCAAAATATTAAATTGGGCCTATAGTGACCTCGAAGTGAAGCTTCAATTCGCAATTAGAACGAATGGGAAATTTATTTTTGTCACTTGTATATTATGGTTGGGTGGTTTAGATGGTTTCCATAACCGCAGGTTTCAGATAAAACAAAATAGACGGCAAAATATTATATTGGGCCCATAGTGACCTTGAAGTAAAGCTTCAATTCGCAATTAGAACGAATGGAGAATTTATTTTTGGCCATGTGAATGTTATAACTGGGTGGTTTAGATAGCTTTCATAAGCGCAGGTTTTCGATAAAATAAAATAGACGGCAAAATATTATATTGGGCCCATAGTGACCCCGAAGCAAAGCTCGAATTGGTAATTAGAATGAATGGGTAATTTCTCTTTGATGATGTGTATATTATAGTTGGGTGGTTTAGACAGCTTCCATAACCGCAGGTTTTCGATAAAATAAAATAGACGGCAAAATATTAAATTGGGCCCATAGTGACCTCAAATTAAAGCTTCAATTCATAATTAGAACGAATGGGATATGTATTTTTGGTCATTTGTATATTATGGTAGGGTGGTTTACACAGCTTCGGTAACCGCAGTTTTTAGATGAAATAAAATGGACAACAAGGATATTACATTGGGCCTGTGGTGGTCCCGGGGTAAAGGCTTCAATTCGCAACTAGAACGAATGAGTAATTTCTCTTTGGCAATGTGTATATTGTAGCTGGGCGGTTTAGAAATCAGCTATAACCGCAGGTTTTGAGAGAAGCAAAACAGTGCAAATCAGTCAAGAAGGATATTAAATTACTTTAAATATCATAGTCTACCTTTAAAAGAAAGTATCTACAACTCTAAATATCAGATAAAACAAAGAAGAGAAAAACGATGTCAAATTATTTCACATATCAACTATAGAGAAATTTTCTTGTATTCCATATATCTCATAGCCTCCATACTTCAAAAGCCAACTAAAACCATAGATTAAAAAAACAACAACCTCTGTTATTAAAGCTGAGACTAAATAAATAAAAGTTTGATAATTGCATCGAATATACACCGATAACCGAAGATTCGCGCGAGTGTTGCCAGGGAAAATACTGTTCCACGGTGCTGGCGTAGTAAATCATTCTCAGCATGCATAATACAATAATGCGTACCAGTCTATTATATTTTTGACACAGGCAGCATCCTCCTCTTCTTCTTTTGCTTCTTCATTCTCTTCCTCTTCTCTTTAGAGGAGCCGTAAAATGCAGGGAAAATAAATTTCGGTAAAAGCAAAGTGCCAGAGGCTCCGGTATGAACATCCTGTCGAGCATGGAGCACCTGAGTCCAAGACTTATGTACGTTCGTAGGAGGACGTTCCAGCTTTAACGCTGGATTTACGTACACACTTGCATTCTACGAGATGCGATGGCGCATTGCGAATATTATTTTCTCAGTTACAGTGCAAGGTGTAACAACAACGTCGACGAGGGGGGTAGTAATTAAGTGGGACGATTCTATGAGAAGTTAGTTTTGCAATTAGTTCGTGTGTGTGTGAGTCATAAATGAACTCTTTTAGGTAATACAGGGTGGCCCGTAAGTTCATAGGTGATTTTTAAAGCTCATAATTTTAATTTTCGATAATTAAAGTACAAAATTTCGAGAATTTAAAATTAGTATTCTAAAGAGGAAGAATACTGAATATTGTTTTCCTAATTTCTCAAATTTTTGTAACGTAATTTTTCGAAAGGGATAAACTTTGGTAAGTTGAGAAAGTAAATTCTTAATTAATTAAGAATTTCTTATTTTCTCAATTAGACTGCAAGGTGTAAGAACAACGTCGACGAGGGGGGTAGTAATTAAGTGGGACGATTCTATGAGAAGTTAGTTTTGCAATTAGTTCGTGTGTGGTTGATGTAGGGTTGTATTCGAAGAGTAATTGCAACAATAAATAAACTCTTTCAGGTAATGCAGGCTGGTTTGTAAGTTCATAGGTGATTTTAAAAGTTGATAATTTTACTTTTTGCAAGGACAAATTTCGAGAATTTGGAATCATTAATTTGAAGGGGAAGAACACTGAGAAATTATTTTCCTAATTTCACGAATTTCTGTAATGTAATTTTTCGAAAGGGATACATTTTGTTGGGAAATTAAGAAAATAAATTCTTAATTATTTAAGAACTTCTTATTTTCTCAGTTACAGTGCAAGGTGTAAGAACAACGTCGACGAGGGCGTAGTATTTAGGTGGGACGATTCTATGAGAAGTTAGTTTTGCAATTAGTTCGTGTGTGGTTGATGTAGGGTTGTATTCGAAGAGTAATTGCAACAATAAATAAACTCTTTCAGGTAATGCAGGCTGGTTTGTAAGTTCATAGGTGATTTTAAAAGTTGATAATTTTACTTTTTGCAAGGACAAATTTCGAGAATTTGGAATCATTAATTTGAAGGGGAAGAACACTGAGAAATTATTTTCCTAATTTCACGAATTTCTGTAATGTAATTTTTCGAAAGGGATACATTTTGTTGGGAAATTAAGAAAATAAATTCTTAATTATTTAAGAACTTCTTATTTTCTCAGTTACAGTGCAAGGTGTAAGAACAACGTCGACGAGGGCGTAGTATTTAGGTGGGACGATTCTATGAGAAGTTAGTTTTGCAATTAGTTCGTGTGTGGTTGATGTAGGGTTGTATTCGAAGAGTAATTGCAGCAATAAATAAACTCTTTCAGGTAATGCAGGGTGGCTTGTAAGTTCATAGGTGATTTTTAAAGCTCATAATTTGAATTTTCGACAATGAAAGTACAAACATTCGAGAATTTGGAATCATTAATTTGAAGAGGAAGAACACTGAGAAATTATTTTCCTAATTTCTCAAATTTTTGTAACGTAATTTTTCGAAAGGGATAAATTTCTTTGGGAAATTGAGAAAGTAAATTCTTAATTAATTAAGAATTTCTAAATGTACCGCATTGGTTCTTTGCTTCTTAAGACTTCGCTGCTTCCTGGTTAAAACGACTCTGCCATTTTTTCCCATGTGCTCTGCCCTTGCTCACCCCGAATCATCCCTCTGACACGCGCCGCCTTGAGACAAAGTCTCCTTCCATTCGCGCAGGCTTCACCCTCGTGTACTTTGTCTCGCACAAAATGTCACGTTACATATGATATATTCGCATGAAATGAGTGCATTCTTGGTTCTCTTGAAGCAATTATCGTAATTATCGTTGTATAAAATCGAAGGCTACGCTGAGATATTTATGGAGACAAAGATGTCGACTCGCAATTAGTGTGCTCGAGGTCAAATTCTTATTAGTTAAAAGACACTTTTGCTACTAATATGTTTATTGTAAACTGGATGGTTGGAAACCCATCTAAAACTGTGGGTCCTACGCGAGTTTAAAATTCACCCATTAAAAGTGATGTAACACTGCAACTACGGAGGCTGCAAAGATGACCGCTTCTGTTTTGCTTTCTAAAAATTCCTCAAATTGATGGGGAAGCCATACAGCAAATATTCCACTTCTATCTTATAAAATGTAAATTACTTAATTCATCATCCTAGTGACTTCTTGATTTCTCTTTTTCCAAATTACTTATATAGTTATTCAGTATATTTAAACATGATAGATTTGACGCTGGTAATTTTACCGTCAAGGCATATTAAAAAAATCTAAAAAAAATTTCAAAGGCCAAGGCCAACATCTACTTTCACTATATCACTAAATCGAACCATAAAGTACTTCAAAAAAAGCTACGTACAACGCAACCCTGTTTGTGTCCCACCCCTCGTCCTGTGAGTCCTTCTCTTCTAATAAGTACAAAATTTTTGACTGGCGTCCAAGAAGCAACAGAAAAAGCTAAAGCCATTATATATTATAACAATGTCATTAAATAAAAGCATAAAATACTTAAGAAAAGGAAGCTACGTAAATCGCAACCCTGTTTGTATCCCACCCCTCATCCCGCGAGTACTTCTCTTCTAATAAGTGCAAAATTCGTGACTGGCATCCAAAAAGCAACGTAAAAAGCTATAGCCATTATATATTATAAGAATACCATATAATAAAAGCATAAAATACTTAAGAAAAGGAAGCTACGTAAATCGCAACCCTGTTTGTATCCCACCCCTCATCCCGCGAGTACTTCTCTTCTAATAAGTGCAAAATTCGTGACTGGCATCCAAAAAGCAACGTAAAAAGCTATAGCCATTATATATTATAAGAATACCATATAATAAAAGCATAAAATACTTAAGAAAAAGAAGCTACGTAAATCGCAACCCTGTTTATATCCCACCCCTCATCCTGTAAGTCCTTCTCTTCTAATAAGTGCAAAATTCGTGACTGGCATCCAAGAAGCAACGTAAAAATCTAAATCCACCATCTACCATAACAATATCATTAAATAAAACCATAAAATACTTAACACTAGAACTACCGGCGTTAAATCTATTATATTTGAATACATTAAATAAGTACTTTGAGAAAATAGAAATTAAGAGGCAAAAAAGATGATCAATTCGGTCATTTATGTTTTTTGAGTTGGTCGTAAAATATTTCTCCTATGACTCTCCTATAAACTTTGAGAATTTTTGGAAAAAATTGTGTACCAGTCATTTTGACTGGTTTGGTAGTTCTAGTGTTAAAAGAAAGCTTCGTACAACGGAACCCTGGTTGTATCCCACCCCTCATCCCGTGAGTCCTTCTCTTCTAATAAGTGCAAAATTCGTGACTGGCATCCAAGAAGCAACGGAAAAAGCTAAATCTATTATAAATTATAACAATATCATTAAATAAAAGCATAAAATACTTAAGAAAAAGAAGCTACGTAAAACGCAAGCCTGTTTGTATCCCACCCCTCATCCCGTGAGTCCTTCTCTTCTAATAAGTGCAAAATTCGTGACTGGCATCCAAGAAGCAACGTAAAGAGCTAAAGCCATTATAAATTATAACAATATCATTAAATAAAAGCATAAAATACTTAAGAAAAAGGAGCTACGTAAAACGCAAGCCTGTTTGTATCCCACCCCGTCGTCTCGCGAGGGCTTCTCGTCCGCCTATCAATCCGAAGTAGCATCTTCCACCCCCGCTTTTCTTCGCTCTCCTTTTTCCTTATCCTTTCAACTTCTTTAGAGCGGCGAAGATGTACGGCTCGATACCCTACGGCCGAGTTGCTCCGGAGCACTCGAGAGGAGAAGTCCACCCCAAAGATTTGATCAGGAAAAAAAGATACGCGGCCGTGGAGCGGAGCGAGGGAGCAAGGGTAGGGACCCCATCTCCAAGGCGAGGGTGCCCCCTTGCCCGCACCCCAGAGCTATGAAAAAAACTTCGCTACCCCTAACGATTTTTTTTCTCAACCCCATCTCGGCGCACACTAATTACGTTTTTAAGCGAAATTACTTGCGAGGCACTGCCGAGCCAGCCAGCGCCGGGTTCGACGCTGATGGTAACGGTTCTGGGTGGCTCAGACCTGTCATGCCACGGGGGTGCCAAATGAAATACCGCGGGGGTGCACTTTTTATGCTGAGAATAGGAACCCGAGAGAAATACAGCGGCCAAGTTACCCCACCTTTTTTATTCCTCTCGCTCCTTTTTCTCGTTTTCACTCTTTCTCTTTCTTTCTCTCGCCTTTTCCCTTCTTCACTCTGCCTCTTTTTTCTTCTCTTTCACTCTTTTTTACTCTTCCTCTTTCTTCATCTCTCTTCCAATTTTTTCTATTCTTCTTCTTCTATCTCTGTTTCCTCCTCTCTTTTTTCTCTTTTTCTCTATATTTCTAAGCCCCACTATCTGTTTCTTCTCTGTTTCTTCTTCTTTTTATTCTTTTTTTATTCCTCTGTATCTATTTTTCCCTATTTTCTCCTCCCGTTCAACCTCTTTTTCCTCTCTCCTTCTCCCTTCTTCGCTCTGCCTCTTTGTTCTTCTCTTTCACTCTTTTTTACTCTTCCTCTTTCTTCGTCTCTCTTCCAATTTTTTCTATTCTTCTTCTTCTATCTCTGTTTCCTCCTCTCTTTTTTCTCTTTTTCTCTATATTTCTAAGCCCCACTATCTGTTTCTTCTCTGTTTCTTCTTCTTTTATTCTTTTTTTATTCCTCTCTATCTATTTTTCCCTATTTTCTCCTCCCTTTCATCCTCTTTTTCCTCTCAGCTTTTCCCTTCTTCCCTCTTCCTCTTTTTTCTTTCTCATTCCCTCTTCTTTCCTCTTTCTCTATTTTCTTCACACTTCCTCTCTCTTTTCCTCTTCCTCTTTTTTCCTCTCTCTACCAATTTTTTCGATTCTTCTTCTCTCTCTTTGCTCTGTTTCCTCCTTTTCTCTATATTTTTTCCTCCTTCTGTCTATTTTTTCTCTGTTTATCCTTCTCTTTTTTTGGTTTTCTCCTTTTTTATTCCTCTCTCTACCTTTTTTCCCTATTTCCTCCTCCCTTTCATTCTCTTTGTCCCTTGCTTTCTATATTTTCCCTGTTTCTTCTCCCCCTTTTTTCTCTCTCTCTCTCTCTCTCTCTCTCTCTCTCTCTCGTATTCGAAGGGGTCTTCCTCCGGCGATACTTCTGATTATAAAATGTTAAACGGCGTCCTCGGGTGTCGTCATTCATCTGAATTTTATTCCTTCTGGCAATTGGCCCGCGAAAGGTCGTCGAGGAATCGGCTGGGTCAGCGAGAAGTGGAGATCTTGCGGGGCTCTTCCGCCGAGACCCTATATTTCGTCTTATTGTCATTATTGCTCGGATTTTCAAGTTTCTTTAATTTCGTTAGCCGATTTGACTTCGTGAGTCGGTGGACCAGTTTTTGGTAGAGGTTTTACGGGTTGATTTATATGATTCGTTAAGTATAGGGTATTTTCCTTCTTTGGATGGTTTGAAACGCTTTTGTTTAATTATCTAACAGATTTCCAAGATTCTACGGTGAAAACAGCAATTTCGAAGAATGAAATTTATTTTAATTCTGTAATACGGTTATAAGTGGAAAATAGGGATGAAATTAGTACTGCAATTTTTGAATACAATTACTATTTCTAATTTTTGTGTGGGAAATTAAGAAAGCCTCTTCGTAACATACAAATAGAAACAAAGCAGAAAAGAAGAAAACATTGGCATTACATATTTCAGACGATGAATTATATTTATTCCAATTTACTGAATGAATGCATTGGAAAGAGTGAAATCCAGGGGTGAAAAAGATGAGCAATTAAGTAATTTAGGATTTACAAGTTAGAAGAGAAATATTTACTGCATGGCTGCGCTATCAATTTGAAAATTTTGTTCGAAATAATTGGAAACCGGTCGTTTTGATCGCTTTGGCTGAAAAACGACCGATTGTTGAAAACGACGAATTGTTGCTAATACACCGCAAAACTTAAAACCGCCTTAACACTAGAGCTACGGCCATTGAATCTGGTATACCTAACTATATTAAAGAAAAACTTTGAAAGAACGGGAATCAAGCTGCAAAGAAGACGATCATTTAAGTAATTTGTGTATTACAACATACAACTGAAATATCTAGGGGAGAGTTGCCAAATGCGTACTGGTCACCTAAATCGTACCAGCTCTTTTATTTAGAAATTAATGCATTTTGATGGCTCCTGGTGGTAAAGATATGAACTTTTATTCATGTCAATAAAGTAGGACCAAAAAGTGTTGTTTTCTGAATAACAGAAGCACAAAGAAATCAGGTAAGTCTGATGTTAATTTTAAGCGATTTTAATCGGCTGAATTTAATATAAATCTCCAGTTTCTGAGGTAGTCTCATATATTTTTGAAAACTAGCTACGTTATATTATTTATTTCTATTTAGTTTATAAAATATGCTGATAATCTTTTAAAGTTAGATTGAATTATTTGGCGGGACGTCTTTTTCCTAAATCTTACCACATTGTGGTTTCCGAAATCGTACCAGTATTTCACGTCTTCAACCAACACCGCTGCTCCAGTTCTCATAGAAGTGGAGAATGAAAACGATTGGTTCTGTTTTCTTTGCAATAATTCTTATTTAGAAAACATGATCCAATACTTGAAGTGCCAAAAGTGGATACATGAAGCTTGTGGAGGAGTTTCGAAAGAAGACAATATTTATTATCGTCCTAATTGTATTTAAGTTACGTAGTGTAATATTACATTCTCTTTTTATGTGGTATTGTATATTAAACTTAAATTAAACTCAAAATACAGTTTCTCTTATGATTTTTTTGTGTCTTTTTAATCCAACACATGAGGTACGATACTGGAAACCAGATGGTACCATTTAGGATACCTGTTGTCGAAATCGTACTGTTAGCATGATCTTATAAAAGTGTTCATATCACAATGATCTATCAATAAATATTTAAAAAATCATATTAAATTGCAACTTCGATAGTTAATGCATACATGCAAAACATAATATTTGCTAAAATTCCTACTAAAGAATATGTAAACTGCTTCGAAATTAAGTGGTACGCATTCGGCGACTCTCCCCTACTTTATTCCTTCCCCATAAATTGGAGAAATATTTACAAAATGTTGAAACCCGTCAATTTCACGGCTTAGATCCAGTATTAACAACAAAAATTCCTCAAGCTTTAAAGGTTGAAATTTCAACAACCTACTCCTAACAATTCCCACTAAAAATCATCTCCACAATCAACATCCATATTCCTCTCCTACGCAACCCCCATCCATCCCCCCAACCTCCATCAACCGTCCCACATTCTCCCAAATGAAATTTCACCACACTCATTAACCAAAGCGAAAATTCGATCAAAGCAACACCTCGACACACGGTCCACATTATTCTCCTATCCGAATTCCTCCCTTCAACCCTTCCAAAGAAAGCCGAATGCTCGATTCGGATGCGTGCAGAAGTTGCGCGCATCTCATGAATAATTTCGCTTTCTCTCTGTGGGTCGATCGTATGGCACGCAGGGTTAGGTATAAGGGTGCAACCGGACCTAGCTTGCTGCAAATCCCTGTAGATAAAAAGTCTGCACTCACCCCAGGCGCTATCACCCCAGCCGATAGTAGTGACTCACCCACGATCACCCAACCCATTTTTTTTTCAACCCCTCCGTGCCACAGATCCGTGGGTCCGCGGATGGAAAGGGATGGATGAATCCTTTCGCCTCGTGCCGCTCCTTATACCTTGCTACTTCTATCGAAAAGGGTTCGTCGACCTCTATGGAAAATTCCCTTCCGTTCGGGAGCTTTATTCGGCTGCATTTTACCGAGCTAAAAAATACTGTCGGCTGAAAGTGGAGAAAGTATTTTTGCATTGCTTCTAGTGTTTGGGGTGTCTTTCGAATTGGAATTTCGTGGGTTTGGTTCTTCGATGATTGGAATTTCGATGTTTTGGGTTGTTTTTCATGGTACGAAGGTGCTGGAAGATGGGGAAAATGAAAGTATTTGCTTCAGAGAGGAAAATTGTCTGAGGGGGATTCTTTTTTTTTTGCTTTTGTGGATTTAATTGTTATGGGTATCTTGGCTGGGATTTGCAATTTTGACACTAAATCTACGGACGTTATATTTACTACAATTTGGATATGTTGAACAAGTACTTTGGAAAAAGAGAAATCAAGAGCTGAAAAAGATGAGTAGTTAATTAATTTAGGTTTTATAAGATAGAAGTGGAATATTTACGCCATGCTTCCTCTATCAAATTAGGTAATTTTTAGAAAAAATTGGGAATCGATCATTTTGACCGGCTCGGTAGTGTTAAGTGTGTTTGATACATCATAGTTTTGCACCACAAGAGTCTTTAACACGTTGAACGCCACCGATATTTCGCTAGTTTCATCATTTTAACAGAAGTGAAGTTTCTTCTATTAAAATCACATCTTTACAAAGCAGATACCTTAAAGACACAAGTAGTTACATATACAGGGTGGTCCACGTAACTAGTGCACCTCGAATAACTTTTAAAGTATGCGTTGCACGAAAGAATGTTATATAGAAAATTTACATGGTTTAAAATGGTACACTATGTAGTGTGTTAATTTTTTTTATAGGTGGAGGCGTTTCGGAGATTTGAAGGTCGACTTTGTTTTTTTAAATAGAATGATATGTTTTAAATTCATCATGAAATAGTACGTTTCAAGTCGAGTTCAATGACCTATGACTCAAGTTCATTCAAGGTCAAACTTGCTTGAATATTAAGTAACTATAATTCAAAGTATATCGTGTTTGGTATCATTTTAATCAGAAAAATCGGGAGGATCGGCCGTTTTCATTTTCGATTTTTTTTAAACGTTTGCTAACGTATTTGTGAGATTTTTATGATTAAAATGATACCATACTTTGAATTATAGTTAAATCTCCGAAACGCCTCCACCTATAAAAAAAATTAACACACCACATAGTGTACCCTTTTGAACCATGTAACTTTTGTATATAACATTCTTTCGTGCAACGCATACTTTAAAAGTTATTCGAAGTGCACAAGTTACGTGGACCACCCTGTATAGTCAGCAGGACTTTACCCTTTTAATGTCAATATTTAATATTGAATGTATTGTAAAATTCGCAAATTTTACAATTCAAAAGTCATGCAAAATTTCATTGCTTTTAATAGCGCCGGTTACCGGTGACCCCTGTGGCATTCAACGTGTTAAGTTTCATATCAACTATAGCCCTGAAAGATTTTTTTCCGCGGGACGTACTTTTGTAGTGGACCCACATCGAATTCCCTCTGAAATTTCTGTCCTTCAGCTTCCATCTTTATCCTTCTTTATTTAACCCATTGACCGCCAACTACGAGATATCTCGTAGCTGCACTATAAGTTTGAATTAATAAGATAACAATAATGGCTGTGCGTGTATAGAAATTTTGGAAAAAAAATGTTCTTTGTATCATTACAAATGTCGAGATTATATTTTTGATTAATGCAACCAATGTTCTAAAAACATTCTGTCATCTTCTCAAATTTTAAGAGGCAAAGGTAATATTTGCTTAGTTTTCCTGACAGTGAATGGGTTAACACGTCGAATGACATCGACATTTCGCTAGTTTCGGTATTTCTACCGAAGTAAAAGTCTTTCTATTAAAATTGCATCTTTATAGAGCAAAAACTCTATAGGTATAATACAAATAGTTATACACTCAGGAGGACTTTACCTTTTCAATTCCAATATTTAAATATTGAATGTTTTAGCAACTTCGTAAATATTACAATTCAAAAGTGAATGTTTTCAATATCCTCTCCTGCTGGAAAAATCTAATGCAAGAACATTTGAAAAAAGTATCAAGGTAGCAACTATCTCGATGGTAGGACCCTATTTCCAAAGACTCGAACAGTGTGCCCCTTAAATTCCATCTCTAAAAACTGTCTCTCACCCAATATGCAATATATATCAGTAAATAAAGAGAGAAAAGCCTATTACAGAATCGGGAAAGCTCTCATCTCCGCAGACACCTTTTGCAAGGTCCGCTAATGTCCTCTTGTTCGACGTTACTTGCCTCGCGTTACTCGTCAGCTTTATTATTCATGCTCCGTTACTAAACCGTGAATTCCATCGCTCTCGGTACCCTTTTTTAGTCGGAAGGCGGGCGTTGCCTTTTTACGCGCGCATTATTTTTTATGTCTTACAGCGAGCACTCTCTTTACCCTGTTCCGTCCCCATCAACCCACCCGCCATCCTCGCCTCCACTTCTTCTTTCCCTCCCCCTTTCTCTTTTTCCTCGTTTGTCTCTTCCACTTTCTTTCTCGGGGTGTTCCTTTCGTTCGCGCGCCAGGAGACACTGTTGAAGGGAAATTGTGATTTTAATTTTTAATTTTTTTTTCACCAGTCCCACGTTTATGAGGCTGCTGGAGAAAAGGAGGGTCGAGGAAGGATAGAAGGAAGAGGGGAGACGATTTAAATAGTTTATGAGATATAGATTTCTTCCAGTAGGTAGCTGATTAATGTCTGCCCTTGGTTGTCGGTGTATTAGCTTGGTTCCTTCTGTTGGTTTGAGATTAAGAGAGGTTTATGCATGATATTTGTTGATATTTAGTTTCTTATCGATATACAACTAATTCTGTTTTTACACGGTAGATACGTTCCAGACAAAACTGTGTATAAAAAACGTGTAAAAAAAGACATGAAGTACATACAAGGAAAAAAGGGATTAGTTCCATATCCTTCAACCTTGTAAAAAATAGTTAAAATAAATTTATTAAAAAATTTATTTTAAGAATATTTTAGATTTTTTTATCGTGCTAAATCGAATGAAATCGTGTAAAAATGGAGTCAATTTTTTTTTCTAGACCGTGTTAAATCAAACCCGTGTAAAAAAAGGCCGTGTAAACACAGAATTGGGTGTATTGTGCTTTTCGGATCATTTTTAGTTTTGGAAATTGCGACGGACGGCAGGGAGGTGGGAAATTCGAGAAACGTTGAAAGGGAAACTGGAGTAGAATTAAGGAATGATTTAAGTATTTTAAACTAAGTCAGTTGAGTTAGAATAGGTAGGAGATCAATGGAAAATAGTCTCCTGGTATTGTTGAGACTCTAATTCGCAAAAGTAAATAATTCTTTGTGGGAAAGTTATTGGGGAAACCGTAGTATCACCTTCTGAAAGGAGCACTTTGTTGCATAATGTTACAAATTCAAAAATTATTAAAATCGGTGAATCTCTTAAGAAATTAGTTGGAAAGTTCACCCTTTAATGTTACAATTACCGTATTTAAAGGTATTAAGTAAGCACTTTGGAAAAAGAGGAATCAAGAGGTGGAAAAGGTGATTGATTCGGTAATTTATGTTTTAAAAGATGGGCGTAGAATGTCTACTCTATGACTCACCTATAACTTTAGAAGTTTTTTTTTTAAATTAGAAACCAGTCGTTTTTTGCTGCCTTGGTAGTTTTAGTGTTAAGAAATATGAAATACATTTTTGCAAGTGTCTTAAAAAATTATATCAGGAGGTAACAATGTTCTGGAATATTTAAAAATTATGACCTTCAAGCAATATTTCAAAGACATTGCAATCAGTGACCTCCTGTTCCGATTGATCGGAAGAATTAAGAAATTGTAAAAAGGCAACATGTTTCTCAATATTGCATGATCTAGTAGATCGATCTCTCAAAAGAGGATCAAAGAAAGAAGAAAATCTATCATCGGCCACGATTTCAAAATTGTAACTATCCCTAGTCGCATCAAAAGTAATTTTCATTTCACCTCCAAACGACAAGTTATATTTTTAACATGTAAAATAAATAAATACTAAGAGCCTTCAAAATTTGCATAACCTCATTCCCCCATGCTGTTTTCATCCAAAAATCCCCAGTTGAAAAAAATACCCCACCACCCGTTCCTGCGTCACCTCCACGGATTACAAATCTCTCGTGTCAAAGAGCACTCGGCCATCCACCGGCAGAGCTAGCCACCTCAAAAGTAATTTCCACCTCCTCTTCAAGCTGCAATTTTCATTTTTAACATGTAAAATAAATAAATGCCAAGAACCTTCCAAATTTCGAGAAGCTCATTCCCCCATGCCTGTTTCATTTAAAAATTCCCAGTTTCAAAAGAAACCTTTCCGCGTCACCTCCACAGATTACAAATTGCCCATGTCAAAGAGCACTTGGCCATCTACCTTAATAGTAGTTTCCACCTCCTCTTTAATCTACAATTTTCATTTTTAATATGCAAAATAAATATAACCAAGAATCATAAAAATTTGTAGAATCTCATTCTTTCATGCAGCTTTCATTTAAAAATCCCGAGTTAAAAAAAAACTTTCCCGCATCAACTCCACAGACTTCAAAACTCCCATGTTAAAAAACAGTTGGCAATCCACCTCAATAGTAATTTCCACCTCCTCTCCCAGCTACAGTTTTCATTTCTAACATGCAAAATAAATAAATGCCAAGAACCCTCAAAATTTGCAGAATCAGATTCCCCATGAAGCTTTCATTTAAAAATCCTGAATTCAAAATAAATCCACGTCACCTCCACAGACTATAAATCTCCCATGTCAAAGAGCACTTGGCCATCCACCTCAATAGTAATTTCCACCTCCTCTTCAAGCTATAATTTTCAATTATAACAATTACAATAAATAGATACCAAGAACTTTCTTTTAAAAATCTCGAGTTCAAAAAAAAACTTTCCCGCGTCACCTCCACAGACGACAAATCTCCCATGTCAAAGAGCACTCGGCCATCCACCTCAATAGTAATTTCCACCTCCTCTTCAAGCTATAATTTTCATTTTTAACATTTACAATAAATAGATACCAAGTACTTTCTTTTAAAAATCTCGAGTTCAAAAAAAGAACTTTCCCGCGTCACCTCCACGGACTACAAATCACCCATGTCAAAGAGCACTCGGCCATCCGCCGGCAGAGCCAGGCACTTCACGCATCGCGTACAAGGTGGCGCATTAACGAAGCAATTTAATTTCTCTCCCTCCGCCCTACCCTTTCTCTCGTTCCTCGGCGCATCCGAGGGCTTCGTCTTCCATCTTCCCGACGCGAGATCTCCGGATGGCCGAGGGGAGCGAAGAGGCGCCGGGGGTTGAAGACGAGGCGAAGAAATAAGGAACGCGAGGAAATATTTTGACCCGTGCGCTTCCCGGTGATCCTCCCTTTCGCCCCTCGAGGAGGAGAAAGACGAACGGCGATGGGGGTAGAGCAGAGGGGGTTGGATCGCACGCGCGATTCCCCTTCGAAGAAGTATCTTGCGTAATTAAGCAACGCGGCCGTAATGTATCCAGCGTGCAGGGGCGGCCATATTGCCCCCGGTCGTAGGGTGGCGACGTTAGGGGGTGGATAGAGCTCGCGCGAATCGAAGGAGGGTTGCCGGCGGGGGACGAGATGGAAGGGTGAAGAGAGCAGGAGAAGGAGACGGAAACGGCGAGAGGAGAGTGGACGGGAGGGTAAGGAGGTGGCCACCCTGGCCAGAGGGAGGGTAATGATATGCCGGGTAGTCGGCGTACCGACGACTCCGACCCTTCATCGGACGAAGGAGCTCGGGAGGGGTTGACTCCGGGCGGCTCGTTTCAGCGGCTTCTTCTTTTTCCTACGGCTCGTCTTATTTCTTCTTTCTTTTTTATTTAATTCAGGAGCAGCAATTACAGCCACGAGACACCCGTGCCAGGGCACGGTGCTCATCCCTGCGACACCCTGCTTTGGTTCTTGCCGTTGTCTTCGGCGATGGAGAGAGTGCTGGGGTGTCGGAGTCCGGCGGGAGGGATGAGCATCGAAGGGGGTGGATGAGAATGTGTCTCTTGGTGCGGTGGAAGTTGCTTGTGGAGAAATTTTGCACGTGTGGGATGTGGATTTAGTTTGTGGGTTGGAAGACGCGTAGGGTTGTTGAGTTGGGATAGGAACGTTGAAGTTGGAAATCAAGGGTAGTAATCTTTATGTTTCGAAGGGAACTTGTGATTTGTACTTTTAACACGTTAAACGCCACCGGTATTTCGCAAGTTCCGTCATTTCTACCGATGTGAAAGATTTTCTATTAACACTAAACCTACCGGCTTTATATTAGGGGGACCGGAAAGTAATGTCGTTTCTCCAGATACTTTGCTGAAAAACCAATTGATTTTTATCGATCCGGCATTGAAAATTTGCACTCTAGGTGACAAAAGATCGTTGATAATGAGGGTGATTATATCATTCATCAAAAATAAAAACTTGTTACAAATTTCTTTGGATGAATTTAATGTAAAAATACGATATTACTTTCCTGTCCACCTAATATTAGGTTGGTAAGAAATTAATGTCGGTTTTCGAGTTTTTAAACTTTAGCGCTTAATTTTGAGATAGCCGTTCACTTTAATCGGTTTGTCTTCTTATGTCATTTTAGAAAAACATATTTATTAAAAAACTTGTTTCTCGTTGGGAAAAATGTGTAAATTGTAATGGAACTTATTTTGATGAAAAAAAGTTATTCCCATTCTCAACATGTGTGTTTAACACTAGAACTACCAAACCAGTCAAAATGACTAGTAAACAATTTTTTCCAAAAATTCTCCAAGTTTATAGGACAGTCATAGAATAAATATTGTACGTCCATCTCAAAAAACATATATCACCGAATCGATCATCTTTTCCGCCTCTTGATTCCTCTTTTTTCAAAGTATTGATTTAATATATTGAAATATAATAGATTTAACGCCGGTAATTCTAGTGTTAAAGATAAAGTTTGAAAACCGACATTAATTTCCTAGCAACCTAATATCTGATACATTGAAATATACGAAATAAGTACTTTGGGAAATGAGATTTGAAGAGGTGAAAAAGATGATCAGTTAAGTAATATCTGTTTTATATGATAGACCTAAAATATTTACTGAATGGCTGTTCGATCGATTTGGGGAATTTTTAGAAAAAATCGGAAGGCGGTCATTTGACCGTCATGGTAGGTTTAGTGTTAAAATCCCATCTTTATTAAGCGGAAACTTCAAAGACACAGGTGGATGTATATTCAGCGGAACTTTATCTTTTTAACATCAATATTTAAATACTGAATGCATTAGAAAATTCGTATATATTACAATTTAAAAGTCATACGAAATTTTATTGAATTCAATAGTGCCGGTCACCGGTGATTCCCATGGCAGTCAACGTGTTAATGCTTTTGAGATTGTTCGAAGGTAGATGTTTTCGATGACAGAGGGAGTGGCGTAAATTGGAAAGAAAACAATCAAGGAATTGGCTACTGCTGCATGATATGGGCATTCTAGCTACTACTGTTGGGGGCGGATAGAAAATTCTAAATTTATGACAATACATTTTTAAAAAATGTTAAAAACTCAGCATATAAGCAACTATTGTGCTAGGGAGGTAAAGCCTCGGTTACATAGTGGGTTCAATTTTTTCCTACTTCAGAAACATATCTTTCACGTAATACTTCTATCACAGAGTTTAAAAACTCCCGAAAACTGTACAGTAAATAAAAAATCTACAAACTAAGAAATGTAAGAAGAAAATTCTTCATAACATAAGCTGCAGTGAGAAAACCCTAACTCTCAATAAGAGTCGTCAGAAGGACAGGATATCCAAATTAAAATACCATCGGTATTAACCTGAACATTTGACGATTCCCACTATAAAATTGACCAATCGCAAGATCCATTTAACACTAGAACCACCAAGCCAGTCAAAATGACTGGTTCCCAAATTTTTCCAAAAATTCCCCAACATTATAGGAGA
Source organism: Cerceris ruficornis (assembly GCA_963989415.1). Taxonomy (NCBI): domain Eukaryota; kingdom Metazoa; phylum Arthropoda; class Insecta; order Hymenoptera; family Crabronidae; genus Cerceris; species Cerceris ruficornis. The sequence continues at coordinate 11,195,612 of OZ022517.1, read as the reverse complement.
CTCATAGGGTAAATATTCCACGTTTATCTCATAAAATACAAATTACCGAATCGTTCAGCATTTCTACCTCACAATGTCCCTTTTTCCAAAGTATTAATTGTATATATTGAAATAGTAGATGTGTTACAATACTGATATTTTATATTCACCGCGTCCAACGTGGAGCCATCTACTTAAACTTACTTACTTCCTGTACAGAACTGTGAGCAATAGAAAACGTGCGTAGAAGCTGTAAATAAATCAGAATAAATCTGTGCAATCTGGATAATATTAACACTAGATCTACGGTCGCCGTCAAATTGACGGGTTCCTATTTTTAAAAAAATTTCTCAAATTGATAAAGAAGCAGTACAGTAAATATTTCATGTGTATCTTATAATACGCAAATTACTTAACCGATTGTATTTTTTACCGCTTGATTCATCTTTTTTCAAAGTCTTTATTTAATATATTTAAATATACCAGATTTAGCGACCGTAGATCTAGTGTTAAGAACCGTTGTTTCATACAATCCTTCACTCGCTACTCTAATTAAAACCTAACAAGATACTGATTGAATAATAGATTTACCACCGGCAATTGTAGCATTAATACAGAAATTTTTAATTACACGTTGATTATCCACTAAAAAATATATCCTCCTCCTGCATCTATTATCCCCTCCCCCTTCTTCCTCAGCATAAATATCTTGGCAATCATAACTAGACGGGAATATCAATAACAATCAATTCTTTTTTGGTTTTATATCAATAAATACCTATTTTGGATCTGTAAAAATATCAATAACAATTCATCCACACAAATTCGCACGATACTATATCTTTCCGAAGCCTCGATCGAAACAGACTCTCTTGAAAATTCCCTCGAAACGGCGTTTCCGTTCTTCTTCTACGGGGTCGCCGGAGGTATAAGTACCTCTTCGGTAATCTTCGAAGCTTTTAGCCGAAGTGAGCGTAAAAAGGAATGCAGAAAGTATTTTTGCATCGTACGCGCACGCTAATTTCGCGGTGCAGAAGCAGCAGCGTTGCCAGCTGCAAAAAAAAGTCTATCTAATTTATTGCGACGTTAAGGGTGGATGGTTTAACGAGGCTCGGCGCTATTTGCTCGCTCATGTTCGCCAAATTAATCTCGAAATCATTGGGCGTGAGCGCAGCCATCAAATAAAGTTACATCTGCTCGTTCGGTGTTCACGCGAATAAATCATACCCTTCGTTCGTTTAAGTCGTTTTGCATGCCATTAATTATGGGTAAGTATATAATCGATTTCTTCAACGGGCTTTCTCTCTGGTTTCGGTGATTCTTTAATCTTTTTAAGACGTAGTTCTTAACTTGGATAATTATAAAGAAACTTCCAATTGTTTCTTCTATTTAACACCAGAACTATAGGATTTATATGTATTATATTTAAATATACTAAATAAATGGATACCTTGGAAAAGGGGGATCAAGAGGTAAAAAATATGATAGGTTAAGTAATTTTTGCTTTATGAGAGAGACGTGGAATATTTGCTGTATGGTTCACCTGGCAATTTGGAGAATTTTTCGAAAAAATTGGGAACAGGTCATTTTCACCGCCGTGATAGCTTCGGTGTTAATTTGTAGCAAATAAAAATGTTGGCGATGTAACGTCATATTGTAGTTAAGGCTTGAGTGATTTTTATAGATATTAACCCTTTGCCCTACAACAACGAGTGACACTCGTGATGCGGTTGCTGAAACAAGAAATTTTGAAGCTTCTCAAAAATGAATACAAATTCTCAATATTATTTGAGATTAATTATATAAATTAATTACGGTGTAAAGATATTTTAAATATTTGTCCTGCGGTGGAATCCCACCTTCGCGTTTGTCAAACTTCTCCTAAATTGTGATTTAACCCTTTGCCCTACAACAACGAGTGACACTCGTGATGCGGACGTTGGAACAAGAAATTTTGAAGCTTCTCAAAAATGATCAAATCGAAAATATCAGTGGAACACGACACGATAATATTATTCCTATGTTATTAATATTGCTTTAAATTCTAAGATATATCAGGAATCACTGACATATTTTTATTTTAGCAATTTAATTTTCAATTATTGCGGAGGCAGTCACAAAGGAAAGCAAGGGGTTAATAGGTCAAAAATTTCCAGGCTCTCAAAATTTGACAGAGTGTGAAAGATTAAATTCACATTGGTGAATTTTCTAAAAACAATTGAAAGTACACTGTACGGAGATACGGCTTACAATTGTTTTATTTATGAACATTTTCCATCAGATATGCATTCTTTTTATTTACGTTATGTCAGTTGGAACTTTTTTATTAGTTTGAAAATTTCGCGGAAATTGGCCATGATATATACAAATTTGATGTCCCAATCACCATAGAATTATTCTATACTACACTGTAAATTAACTATATACACTAAATAAATACACTATACTATACACTGTACTATACACTATACTATATAAATACACTACACAAATAAATTACACTACACTGTAAATAATTGCAAAGGCCTTAAACTTAATATTTGCCGAGCTTCTCACATTAAATTTTTATACACAAAAATACAATATTCCATTAACGAAAGCACAACGGACTTCGTAACATTCGGAACAGCTTCAGCTACAAAAAATATTTCATACGCAGTGTGTAGTGTCCCCATCGGCACCACACGACCTTCCCACGCGTCAAGTTTTCAAGCAGCATAATTTGGAAGTTATTCAAAGCGAACATGTTAGGTGTCACGCTCTGTATACGCATTCCGTAAATGATTATCCTGATGCATTATTTCACATAGAATCATTATCTCCATGGCGGTATTACGAATAAAGCAAGGAATTATGGTAGCAGCGAGAAAAAGCCGAGTCCCTGACTACTGTGCTTGAGTTAAAATGTTTTTGTTACTAACAAATTCCTTTCGCGTAATATTAATATTTTAATTTCCATGGTAAGAAGCCCAGCTGACCTATGAGTTTTCCATGGTGATCATGCTGGGTCTTTCCTACTTATTGAAGAAATAAATTTAGAATTATTAGGAAATCAATAAAAGGAAAACTCAATTTTTCCTTATTAGTTAATCATCGTCTTTTTGGTTCTGAAACTCAATGAAAACGGTAGATCCTAGGTGAATTGTTTATAGTAATTGAAGCCAAAAAAAATGTAGAAGGAAAAGATTTTCAATGGTGATGGAGAATTTGTACTCGGACACTATGGATTCGAGGGTCGAAGTTCACATTCTCCTCGTCACCTTTGAGAAATTTTTCCTAAATTATTATTTACTTTATTATAGCTTTGGTGGTCCCTTGACTGCCTTGGGAGTTTTATTGTTAAAGGCGAAAGGAAGAAAGCAAGGAATGAAGAATTATTTTACAATAAAAAGCTACTAACATTAAAAGGATTAAAGTTGCTGTATAATTAACCATTCAAGTTAAGCATAACAGTCCTAAAATAAAAATTAATTAACGGATTACCGTTGCATTGCGCTGCTTCAAAATAAAAATCACATCTCCACAGTGCAGCCGATAGTTAAAGTAGATAGCTCTTGCTTCCTGTTTCAGCCCACATTATTAATTAGAATACAAAAAATTAACAAGAACATATGAGCCGTTTTTATTGAAAGTGGTGTAAGTCCATTTTATATTATACGGAGATACTTAAGGGTTTGTATTTGAATGGTTTGAAAAATATTGGTATCTGTAATACGCTCATTTAACGTTTTTGAAATATTAAATTGATTTAAGTTTATAATGTGATCGTTTTTAAAGTATTAGTTGAAAGAAATTTATACTTTTGATGACCTGAAATGGACTTACACCACTTTCAAAGTCAACAAAATCTGAAAATCATACATTTATGAAATATTAAATATGGGATTTCAATCAAATCAAACTAATCTTATTTATGAAATTTTTATTAAACACGTCAGAAAAATAAAATAAAAAGGCTTTGTTTCAATATTTCTTCAGATAATCCGATTTAAATTGCTTTAATTACAACTTTATATTAATATGTGCCACTTTTTAATTTAAACGGGGGAAGAACCAAAATTCCAGTGAACGAACGAAAATTTTCATGTCATTAACAGTATTGCCACACATATAAAAATGAATTAGAGAAATTATGTAGTATAATTTTTTAACAAAATATTATGTTTTTGTAGAAAATGGACTTACACGATTTTCAAAGTAATTGTATTTGTAATTTCATTAACTACGTAAATTTATATTGACAAAATGATACAAATGAAGCCTTTTTTTGGGCACTGTTTATAGATAAAAAGCTCATAGCAGATTGCATTCATTGTTATCGTTAACTAACTTTTTGTCAAAAATGGACTTACACCACTTTCAAAGAAAATGGCTCATATCTTTAAACCCTTTGCGGTTCGAATAATTTTGTCGATTTTGCAGTGAACCAAATGAAATTAATTTCACACCATTTTTTATCCTTGGTTATTAATTTTTTAAAATATTGCAATAACTAAAGGCACCGACGGATATTTAGGTGATATTACAAAATAATGATGACATTAGAATGTCGATATTAAGTCATTAAAAAATTAATTGAAATGGGACTCCAAAGGGTTAACTAACAAACCCTACTTCAAAATTCTCTGTTTATTAAAACTAAAAATAGTCTTCCACCTGATATGTTCATCATAAGCTGCCTGATTTAAAATTCATCTAAAGTACAAGCTTCTCAACGAAACCCCCGTAAAAATCGAAAATGGCAAGGACAAGCAAAAGAATGACGAAATATCTTGTACATATCGTTGAAAAGGGTTGACGGAGAGAGAGAGGGGGAGAGAGAGACAGAGGGGAGCTTGTAAACGCAGGTTCAGTGTTACTGGCAAGTTCTTTTCTCGGTCAAAAAATGGCAAAACGTAAAGGATTTGATACGCATTACACACGTATACACGCACACGATACGGGGTATCACATCCATGCATAAATCATGATGAGTCGCGGTTTTATATAGCTATACGTGTAAGTCGCATGCCTCGGTACCGGCTACTATTATGTAAATCAGCCGTGGCACACCATGGTACCCACCCATAAGCGATAAAATATCCGCTATACAAGCCTTCCATTGTGAGGAATTCATCCTGGGCCTTTAACTTGGGCTGCAAAGGGCAAGAAGGAAGAAGGGTGTGTCCAAAGAGAGATCGTTCGCTAACAATATCGGGAGCGTGGGACGATAAAGTTAAATAAATAAATGGTCATTTTTAAGAATATTATTCTTGGGTGCATTTACGATTTACTTGTTCAGCTTGATTTTTCAATTGAATTTTTTATCTGGTAGGAATAATGTTTAGTTAAAAATGTAAAGTATTGAATATTATTTGGTAAATGGTATGATATGAAATGTAAAAAATGAAAGAAGACGGAGATTATAGAATTATTTTTGAAAGATATGATAAATTATTTGGAAAATGGACAGTATAGGGGGCGTTTAAAAATTAATGAGGTTCGAGGTTTGATAGTACTTTATTATTAATTTGAAAATTAACTGCAACGTCGATAATTGATGGGTGGAATTTTTGTAGGCAATTAAATTACAATTTGGCAGAAAGTATCAGTGCCTTAATTATTTCTGCTCGCTAAATTCTCTTCGGCTAATGTTTCAGTTCTCTGAAAATCTCTTGAAATCAGATGCCACAGTTTCTATTACAACTTATCTTCAGCTATTGCCTTATTTGTCAAGTGTAAATTTGATTTTTTGTTTACTACCTTGTCGTTTATCCGCGATACAATTTTTTATTTTCATCTACATTTTTTTTTATTTATGTAACCCAACACTGTATCTCGTTACTTTCTTTTGTATCGAAGTCTTTACCTCGCAAACAAATTAGTTTAACACGTTCGCGGATAGTAAAAATTTCATTGAGCTGCAAAAGTAGTCAGTCAAGTATTACACTTCTAACTTACACTTCTAACTACATAGAGAAAAAATAAAATAGTATGAAAACACTTAATGAATCACTTGGCCATCACTTTAAACTGCATAATAATTACAAAAAATTAAGGTTATATAAAATTAAATGAATTATAATTGGCGTTAACATTTGGCATGACATTTATTCATTCTACATTACGATGAAAATGGATGTTATAGCATTCCCGACCGCGAACGTGTTAAAGTAAATTTTCAAAAAATTACAAAATCACTCTTTCTTCTAACTCATTCAACAAAGAGAGACTTAATGCAATAATCGAATTATTCTTTGAAATTAAAATTTGCTAAAGAAAAGCGGAACTTTCAATTTATTTTGGATGAAAAGTAAAAGTTGTAGGTCAAAGAACTTTACGATGAAGTCCACAGAGAAAGGGAGAGAAAGAGAGCGAGAGAGAGAGACGAATACGAAAACGTGTATTGACGTTGAACTTGAACACATTCGTGCATGTCAATGGGATTGATGCCATTGATTTTTTCTGCTTCGGCAAGACCGCCATAGACTCACTGCCACTAACGCACTCTGACCGAGCATGAACGTGCCTTTCACAGATACAATCCGATTGTTTCAAGAGCACATCACTTTTCTGCCCACAGATATTCTTCCAATGATTTTCGTAATCTGTTAGAATTTTTATACTGTGGATTGTAAGAATTACGAATCGCTATTTGACAAGGGTTTCTAGAGATTGTGAATCGAAATTTTACAAAATTTTTTCTTATTAACCTCACCCGTGCATGGGGTCTTTTTGACGAGATTCAATTAGGCGCAAATCGAGACAAATTGTATACAGTGAATATGTATTATTAGTAGTAAAGTTATTATAGGGATAAAGTGGAAGGAAATTTTGTTTCTTTTAAATTGAAAATGGACTGTGGTTTGGAAAAAGCCTCGGGAGTATAGTCTGATTTTTTTTAAGGAGCGGATGAAGGTTGAATATAATTAGTGTAATTATGAAGATGTAATTGCATTTTATCATTGAATGAAGTTAGATGTTGGAAAAACATATGGTGTTTCTTGTTAGTGTTATATTTGTCATCAATGACATAGGTGACACAGTTGACAACAGTATCTTCAATGGCATCAGGGTCATTTGTGATATCTTTGCTGACTTCTTAACCAGTTAACTGCGTTCGACGTATATACACGTCAATCCAAAGCTCTGTTGCGGTAACCTTTTTAACACTGAATTATACATTTTTTATCGAATAAAAGTGTAATCCTTCCACATTTTGTTTCCCTTTATCGTAAAGTTTATAATAGGAGCATTTTCCGTGCGTTCGACGTGCATAGAAGTTATGCTCGATTTTAATTCCGCATCCTATGAGAGATTTTTAACTCCTTGGCCTACAATAACGAGTGACTCTCGTGTTTAGGTAGATGGAATAGGAAATTTTCAAGCTTCCCAAAAATGATAGAATTGAAAATAGAACACAACACAATAAAATTATTTGTATGTTATTAATATTGCGTTAAATTGTAAGATATATCAGGAATTACCGATCAATTTTCATTTTAGCAATTTAATTCTGAATTATTGCATTCAGAGTCGCAAAAGAAATCGTAGGGCAAGGGGTTAAATCTAAACTCCAACAGTTAATGATTAAATGATTAAAGGAGAGAGAAAATATAATTTCACAAAATTTGAAAAATGGAATGGACATTCGGTTTTCCTTGTTGCATGTTGTTAACAAATTTGTACTTCATTTTTTTTATATTATTTAGGCAACGATATGTTTCTTAGTTTGCCTGTGAGTACAGTTAAAAGAGGCACCGAACTCTGGGGAAAGTAGAGTTTGCCAAACTTTCTAGACCGAAGGAACTCAGTATCAGAAAAAAAGCACTCCGAAGACTTTACAGGAATCTTGTACCTTACTGACACGCGATCCCGTTTCGTTTGTAGGTAAAAATAAACTTCACTGTCACGCACAGTGTATTCTTATGTAACTTTACAATTTTAAGAGGAATGGCAAGTATTTTAATATTAGCACTAGAACTGCCAAACCAGTCAAAATGACTGGTACACAATTTTTTTCAAAAATTCTCCACACTTATAGGGCAGTCATAGAATAAATATTCTACGTCCTTCTTATAAAACATCAATTAACAAATGGACCATCTTTTCTACCTGTTAATTTCCCTTTTTTCAAAGTACTTATTTAACACGTTGAATGTCGTGGAGGTCACCGGTGACCGGCACTGTTGAATTCCATGAAAATTCTTATGATTTTGAAATCGCGATATTCACGGATATGTTAATATATTCAATATTAAAATATTGCTGTTAGAAAAATGAAGTATTACTGAGTGCATAACTATTCTTCCTTTCAACATTTTTACTCTATACAAATGTGATTTTAATAGAAACAGTTTCGGTTCGGTGGAAATGATGAAACTAGCGAAATACGAGTGGCATTCAACGTGTTAATATATTTAAATATAACAGATTTGTCTGGTAGCTCTAGTGTTAAATCTCAGTAACATAAACTGAGAAAATCGTCGTACGATGCAGGGAGTGCAAAAATTGCAAATAACATCCAAAAAAATCCAGCAAGTGGAATCCTCTCCGAAATCGAATCATCCACGATCCTCTTAACAGTTCTATGGAGTTGTGTTTGTAAAATTATTAGTATTTGAAAACTGCTAGTCGAAAAAAATCTGTCCCTTTAAAACGATAAATGTCTATCCGTAGGTCATAAGCAAAAACTAAAATTCATGTCCCCTTTTCATCGTGGTGCGTGCGGTTATCGATAAACCACTGCCCTGGCATCCCCATAGATGTAATCCATCAAAAGGATACTCATAGAGAGCTACACAAAAGGGCTAAAAATTACAAATATATAACTGTCTTTAACTTTAACACTTTTGCTCTATAAATATATGATTTCACTGAATAAGTATCACTGATTAATTTTTATGTTCCCAATTTAATTCTAAATTATTCCATAGTCAGTCACAAAAGAAATCGTACGACAAGGGGTTAAAAGTCATCGTGCCCTTGTACATACTCTTTCCATCCATTTCTTGGCAACCAAAAGCTAAAATTCACGTCCCCCACCCATCCTGAACAGCGTAGCCATCGATAAGCCGCTGTCCCGGCATCTCCGTAAGTGTAATCCATAAAAAAGATGCTCGCAGGGAGCTGCAAAAACTCAGCTGAAAATTACAAACATCCAAAAACTCTTTCCTGAAGTTGTCGCGCTTACAAAAAATTAGTTCCTCCAATTTACAACAACTCCAAAGAATTTCTAACTACTCGCAAAGCTTACTAACTCCTTGCCGTACAGTAACGAGTGACACTCGTAATTATTGTTGAGACGCGACACGATAAAATGATTTTTATAATATTAACCTCTTCGTACCATGTTGGAATTAATTATATTGACTTCTGAATTCAATTATTTATTATTCGATGGCCAAACAAACTTCGTCATTTAATGGTGTTAATCGTTATTATTACGAAAAGTTATTCTAAATATAAAAAGTTAGTATTCAATCGAGTGCTTTGAGACTTAAATTTAAAAAAAAATCAGAAAGTGGAGTTAATCGATTTGTGCACTGGACGGCTCATATAAATATAATTTTTCTTAGGCGAAAGAAAAGAATTTGGGTCTGAAGGGGTTAATATTACGTTAAGAACCCCTGACAAATTTTTATTTTCCCAATTTAATTCTAAATTATTGCATAGTCAGTCACAAAAGAAATCGTAAGGGGTTAAAAGTCATCGTGTCCTTATGCGTACTCTTTCCATCCGTTTCTTCGGCAACCAAAAGCTAAAATTCACGTCCCCCACCTATCCTGAATGGCGTAGCCATCGATAAGCCACTGTCCCGGCATCCCCGTAAGTGTAATCCATAAAAAGGATGCTCGCAGGGAGCGGTAAAGGAAATAGATCAAAACTAGGCCACGCGTGATCGCGCGAATTTACTGCATATTGGCTCGGCTCGGCATACCGAGAGGCATGCACCCTGTTCCAACTCGCGTTCGATTTCGAGACCCCTGACCGATTTGCCCACAGTGCTCGTTCTTCAAGGTGGAAACTCAAAGGCGGGTAGTTAGTCGTTGGTCAACCCTGGTAATTGCGCGTAACCATGGAAATGGCTGTTTGTTTGGGGCTCTTTTGGTCATAGAGGCGAGGGCGCGCAGAGGGTGAAAGGGTACGCTTTCGAGGCCACTGAATGCAAAGAAGGGTTGCAGAGGGTCGGCCGGAAGTCAAGGACGCACTCCCTGACTTCGAGAAACTCGGCCAGCAGCGTTTCATTCGCTCTCGGTGGCTGCTTTTTTTTTTTTTTTTTTTTCTACGGCGACGATGCACTGTGCGTGGTATTACGCGGTGACTGATCGGGGTGGGTTTAGGGGAGGGTTTGGAATTTGGGAGGGTGCGAGGAGAAGGTTTATTGGGTAGAGTTATTTGGGAAAATTAGAGGTATTTTGTAGTGTGTTTGGAGATGGGAGAGGGTTGATCGTGCTTGGTTTATTGAGTTTATTATTAATAAATAACTCTGGGGTAAAAATTTGAGAAATTGATGTTCGTATTTATTTCTCTCTTTTTAAGGATTAAAAAAAGTACTGCGTTTGACATCTTATATTTAAGAGCGAATAAATAAATGTTAAAGTTTGAGAGATTATTATTCGGTTTGCTTGGAACGGAGAAGAATAAAAATTTCTCTAGATATTTGCGTTTAAAGAGAGATTTTTTATGGCTTAACGCTTTTAAAGCGTAGTCTCAATTTTATTTTATGGGGAGAGATTGGTTGGCAGTTTATTTTCCGCGGAATATGTTTGAATAACTTAATAATATATTGTCGACATTTGAAGCCAGACATTTATTGCTTTATAAATTTTTCAACAAATTTCTCAAATTCCTAACACTATCCTCCTCCTAATCTTTCCATATCTATCTTGCAAAATATAAAGAATTAACTCGATTAACTTTCTTCCCCTCTTCGTTCCCCTTTTCAACATATTTATCCACAATATTTAAATATTTCAGATAAATAATCATAGTTTCAGTAATAAACAATATTCTACAATAACAAGGTTAACCTTTCTCCGTCCCTGCGTTTCTTTTTTTTACTCAAATCAAGATTTAATTACACGGTGAATGCATATCACTCTCAATAAAGTTGTTATAAAGAAGAAGTAAAGAATAATCTTGTTTTTTTTAAATAAAAGATAGACTGTAGGTTAGAAAAGACCCTATAGATTTTAGTGTAATTTTGAGGAGCGGATGAAGGATAATCAAAGAAAGAATATTTAGAATTATCTTCGTATAGAGTAGCAGTTAACGTAAAACCTTCCCATTCCACTGTTTGTTATTTGTGTTACCAGAAAGCGTGGTAATTAATTCAAGTGGCCTTTCAAGTATTACCTACTTCTGTGTTTGATCGAAAAATAGGGGTAGAATTCCATTTCACCAGGTTATACATCAACGGACACTTTACGTCTTGATCCCCCATGCACGTTCTACCAGCAACGCATCAATCTTTATCGACTTTTTTTTCGACCTGTGTTGTACAAATTAAATCGCGATTCTTGCTCGTTTAAATACCAATTCTATTTTCTGACACTGCGATTCGGCACATTCGAACTGCTTTTGAATATTTTCGATGGCTCAAAATACCGATTTATTCTAGATTCTCATTTATTCTGGTGCCAATCACTTTATTAATGTAGCTGTTAATACGGCTATTTTTGCTGATACTTCCTTCGTTATTAGTTCCTCGATAATTAATACTCCCATGCAGTCTTAATTAGCAGTCGAATTGATCGGAGGTATTTTTAACTTTTAGCGTTCTCCCATCGACGTTCGCGTTTAATTTGACGTCTAAAATTTGAGATTTAGGTTCTTATTATCAGTGATCTTTTAGATTTCTTTATTATTTTCTTGCCTTGGCTGTTTCAAAATAGATTTATAGCGATATGCTCTTTTATTATCGGACTATTTAATTTTTGGACCGTGAGAAAAATATGGTTTTATAGAATTGCCATTGACCGACAATAAATTGTGCATTTTAAGGAAATCAAAGGAACTGCGGCTGTAGAGATTGATTAAACAACATTAATATTACGTTAAATTATACCATATATCGAGAATCACCGATCAATTTTTATTTTACCAATTTAATTCTGAATGATTGCGGCGGTAGTTACAAAAGAAATGGTACGGCAAGCGGTTAATATATTGAAATATAATATATTTAATGCTGGTACTTCTAGCATTAACCTTTTGCACTCCTATGTGGAGCTACACTCGACACAGCTTCCTATGGCACCTTCGTTTCATCTACTAATTATCGACTTTTCGAACTCAACAATAATTTTGCAACTTATTTATATCTTATAATTATAATAACATTAATTTATCTAATTTATTAAAATTTTCAAATATCCCGCGGTCCCTACAATGCTTCCTAGTATCAAGGAAAGATGAACGATCAACGGTAGAGAATTTTCTGAGACTATATCTGCCTATCTGACGAGAAGTTAGTAAAGTAATTCGGAGCCCAAAGGGTTAACACGTTCGCGGACAGTAAAAATGTCAGTTGGCTGCAAAAATAGACAGTCAAGTATTACACTTCTGACTACACAGAGAAAAAATAAAATAATATGAAAATACTCAATGAATCATTTGGCCAACACTTTAAACTGCATAATAATTACAAAAAATTAAGGTTATATAGAATTAAATGAATTATAATTGGCATTATCATTTGGCATGACATGAATGCTATAGCATTCATGTCAGTCTACATTACGATGACACGTTCGCTCTTAGAAAAGGCACAGTCCCTCCTATCATCTTAAATAGGACAACTATTCCTGAAACTAAAACGCTGAAATACTTAGGCATACATCTAGACTCGAGAATGACTTGGAAGCAACATATAAAAAGCAAAATAGAACAAATCCGCGTAAAAAGACGTGCTATGCACTGGCTTACAGGTAAAAATTCAAGATTAATTATGGGCGATAAGTTATTAGGTTGGTAGGAAATTAATGTCGGTTTTCAATATTTATAAAGTTCCAACAAAATAAGTTCCATCATAATTTACACATTTTTCCCAACGAGCAACAAGTTTTTTAATAACATTTTTTTTCTGAAATGACATAAGAAGACAAACAAATTAAAATGAACGGCTGTCTCAAAATTAAGCGGCAAAGTTTGAAAACTCGAAAACCAACATTAATTTCTTACCAACCTAATACTAATATACAAGTCAATAATCAAGCCAATATGGACATACGGTATAGAAATTTGGGGAACTGCTGCAAAAAGCCATATATCCAAACTTGAAGCACTACAATGCATAGTTAATGCACCGTGGTATGTCAGAAATGATCAAATATGCAAAGACCTCAAGATGAACTCCGTTCAAGAAGAAATAAAACGACTTTGCAATAGATACAGAGCAAGACTGGAAAACCATCCAAACGAAACAGCAAAGAAGCTCTCTCACAATCAAAAAGCCTACCTAGAAGACTACACAGGAAACATCCGAATGACCTTTTGCACGAAACCTAAATAGTGATCGGTAAAAAGATATTTTCTACTGAGAAAATATCTACGTGCTAAATCTACAAATATTGTTAAAATAAACCGAGTGTCCTCTAGGGACAAATAGTAGAGTTCAAGGGAGTTAATAAAAAAAGAAAAATATTACGATAACATTGGATGTTATAGCATTTACGTCCACGAACCTGTTAACACTATTCCTACCGACACTTCACGTATAAATTTTCCTACCGCAACCGGTGAATTTGTCAAATGATAATTTTTTCCCAGAAAATGAAAAGTAAAAAAAGAAGTGAATATTGAAAAATGTATTATAATGTGAATGTATTATACGTATATTTGAGGAAAAGTCGTGAAGTTTAAAGGCGATTCAATGACGTTGTATATAGGAGATTCTAATCGAAATTTGAAAAACGGTCATTTGACCGGTCGTGGCAGGAATAGTGCCAATAATCATCCGAACCACCTGGGACTTATTTCCCAGGAAAACATCGCGGATCACCGCGAACTATAGCGCGGTTTCAAGGTAGACACGAAACCGCTCTCGCCGTTGATATCTTCTAAACAATTTCGTTCCCGCTCGCTTAAGAGCACGCCGGCTAATTTTGTATTCGTCCTAGAAGCCCCCTCGCGACAGAGGAACGAGGAAGAGGATGAGGGTGGCGGAGAAAGTGAGAAAGAAGAAGACGGACTATTGGAAGGGTGAAAAAAAAAGGGTCGAAAAAAAGTAGTAAGTGCGCGAGGGAGAAGAAGAGGAAGAGAAAGGGGGATGAGAGCAAGAGAGAGAGGGAACGCGAGAGCTTAGGAAAAAAGAGAGACGCGGAGGGGCGAAACCGAGGCATCCCCACTCGGTGGGCCATCCGCCCCTGAAAAAAGAGTTAATATTGATCCGTTTTTTTATTTGAGTCACCCCCAGGTTTTTCACCCTCGCTATTTTTTCTTCCCCTGGTTGCAGGGATCGCCGCGGCGCGCCGCTGGTACGACAGAGACGGAATTAGTGTTTCTATAGCAACTCTCTACCCCGTCCGTTCGTTCCTACGTCCGTCCGTCAGTCCGCTCGTCCGTTCGCCCATGGAACCGTCCGCCGGTCCGAATTATCCCTTCCGATTCGAAGACTTCGTACTCTTATGCTTCCATGCGAGGGACACCGGCGAGACTTTTTTTTTTTACCAGGAATTGCGGAATCGTTGGCCTGCTTTTCGCGAGGACGCAGCCTCTCGTGGAACGTTTGAGAAATTTCGGTGAATTTTGGTACAGACGGTTGTGGGAAATGTTAAGGATACCATGTCTAGGAGGAGTATTGTATTATTGAGATGTTTGAGGTGATTTTGGAGCTCTTGGTTTAGGTAAAAATTGGGTCCTTTGATCTGTTGATTCAGAGGATTGGTATTTCTATGTTTTATTCGAGGAATTGTGGGATAGTCAAGCTGCTTTTCGCGAGGATACAACATCTCCTGAAAGTTTGAGAAATGGCGTAGACTTTCTTATGGGAAACGCTAAGAATAACATGTCTAGGAGGAATATTATATTATTGAGATGTTTGAGGTGATTATGGAGCTCTTGGTTTAGGTAAAAATTGGGTCCTTTGATTCGCTGATTTGAAGAATTGGTACTCTTATGTTTTATTCGAGGGACACTGAAGAGGAATTGTGGGATAGTGAGCCTGCTTTTCGCGAGGATGTAACATCTGGAAGTTTGAGAAAATTCGGCGTGGACTTTGATTTGGAAATGCTAAAGATACCGTGTCTAGAAGGAATATTGTATTATTAACCCCTTGGGTAGCAATTTATTTGAAAAAATTCTTGCGTTTGAAACGGATTTAATTTGCTGATGTGTGCAGCAGTATATAAAGACCGTAGACTTTGTGTGAGAATTCATTTACTTGAGCGATATGATGTACATAGATTAGTAATTAGTATTGTAAATCGAATCTAAATGTATAAAAGAAGCAATATGTGAAAAAAAAACATTATTTAAGGGATCACAAAAAAAATATAAACAAGAGATCACGAAAATCCATTCCTCGGGCAATTCTTCACTAGTACATCCACTATAACTACTCGATAAGCGTCTGGTGCGTCTTTGAAATCCTGATAATATTTCACTATCATCATCACTTTCTAGTTCACTATTGTTTTCGAAACTTTCATCTTGTAATTCACTATAGTTATCATCATATTGCTGAAAGTCTTCACTTTCATCAAAATCTTCGTTATCACTTTCGTAAAATATATTACTTATTTTTGACATTTTGGTGCAGTATACCACAAGCAAGGTTCACTGAAGCACTAGAAGTAACGTTCTCTTATAACTGTTAAAACTCACTCTTGCCAGGAATAACATTATTCATGTTTCATTTTGTTCTAATTTTCATGACGAATTATACTCGTCATCCGTTTTTTAGGCAAAGCAAGTGCATGACGAAACTTAGTTGTCAAATGCACCCAAGGGGTTAAGATGTTTGAGGTGATTTTGAAGCTCTTGGTTTAGCTGAAAAATTGGGTCCTTTGATTTGTGGATTCGGAGGACTGGTACTCTTATGTTTTATTTGAGGGACACTAAAGAAGAATTCTGAGATAGTCAGCCTGCTTTTCGCGAGAATGCAACATCTCCTGAAAGTTTGAGAAATGGCGTAGACTTTCTTATGGGAAACGCTAAGAATACCATGTCTAGGAGGAATATTCTATAATTGAGATGTTTGAGGTGATTTTGGAGCTCTTGGTTTAGCTGAAAAATGAGCTCCTCTGATTTGTCGATGGCGGATGTTACTTCGCAGGATTGGTACTCTTGTGTTTCGTTGCGAGGGCCACCAAAGAGACCTTTTTTAGAAGGAATTGTGAGATACTCGCCCTGCTTTTCGCGTGAATGGAGGCTCTGCCTGTTGTTTGAATAATTCTGATCGATTTTGGTACCCTCGACTCGATGTAGAATTGTCTTCCGATTCGCAGACGTTCCATTCCTGCATATCAATCCGAGGGATATCAACAAAATAGTTTTTGTCAAATTTATTATCTTAATCAGATGTTTGATATTCTTTGTTAAGAATAAAATGATTTTTTCTCATTTGTTGTAGTTCGATTCTGAGGGTTTACAGTCTTTTGCTTCGTGGCAATGGCCACCATAGAAACTTCCATTTAGGAGAAATATCGTGGCACTCAGCTGCTGCTGCAAAAAGTGTAGCTGTAGTCCTTGAAACAGTGGGATTTTATTTAATACGATAAGTTCAGTAGAGATGGTGCACATATTATAAATTCAAAATTATCCATTACAGACTCTGAATTCCTCCATTGAAACATTTCGCTACACTGATGTAATTAACACTAAATCTACGGGCGTTAAATCTGTTACACTTGAATCTATTAACACGTTGAATGCCATGGGGGTCACCGGTGACCGGCGCTATTGAATTCAATGAACTTTCGTATGACTTTTAAATTTTAATATTTGCCAATTTGTTAATGCATTCAATATTTAAATATTGGTATTAAAAGGGTAAAGTCCTGCTGACTATATTACTACTTGTGTCTTTAAGGTATCTGCTTTGTAAAGATCTAATTTGAATAGAAAGACTTTTACTTCGGTAGAAATACCGAAATTAGCGAAATGTCGATGTCATTCGACGTGTTAAATATAGAAGGATAAAGATGGAAGCTGAAGGACAGAAATTTCAGAGATAGAATTCGATGTGGGTCCAGTACAGAAGTATGACCTGCAGAAAAAAATCTTTCAGGGCTATAGTTGACATGAAGTTTAACACATTCGTGGCGCTGTTAAATTCAATGAAATATCGTATGACTTTTAAATTGTAATATTTACGTAATTGTTACTGCAGTCAATATTTACGCGTTGGTCTCAAAAAGGTAAAGTCCTGCTGTCTATATATCTCTTTTTCTCTTTAGCGTTTCTGCTGTTGAATTATGATTAACAATATAATATTATTGTTGAAACTCAAACTTTATATAAACTTGGAACAGAGGCAATTTATTAATTAAACATAATACAATTCAATATTTAATGTATGACATTTGCCATATTACATTTCTATAGTTATAACAAAAAAAAACAATACAATGTTAACATGTGAATATATCTCGGATTACAGGGCTGTATCCTCAACAATTATATATATATTAAATGAGTTAAAAAACGACTCTGCGTTCTAGGAATTCCTATTCTAAACAGAAGACTCTCTGCAGCGTAGGGGAGAGTAACATAAACAGTTTATATTACTAACAATTACTTGCATTATTTGTAAGTGGGCCCGAGCTCGTCTTTTGGGCATTCGCTGTTAGTTCGTTCTAAACTCTAGCAGTATAAAGACGTTTCTTTCAAGGTCTTATAACAAAAGTAATATTAATATAAAGTATATTGATTTTTGAAACACCCATTTCCAATATCTGCTTTGTAAAGATGTGAATTTAATAGAAAAAGCTTCACTTCAGTAGCAATGAAGAAACTGGCGAAATATCGATGGCATTCAACGTGTTAAATAAGTACTTTGAAAAAAGCTACAAAGGAGATAATCACGTTAGTAATTTTTGTGTCATAAGATACACGTGAAATATTTACTTTACTGCTATCTATAAGTTTGAGAAATGTTAATAAAAAAAGTAGAAACCCGTCAATTTAACGACTTCCATAGATCTATTGTTAAAGTGTATGAATTATGCTCCATTTCTATCAAACCATTATAACACTATCATTACCTATTATCATCGTTAAAAACAAATAAAAAGCTCACAATTAGTGTTTGAGGACGACAGACGCATGTGTGTGGTCTGAGAAAAAAAATCTGATTATAGTTCATCGACGCATATATACACGGTTAGGTTTAAAAAATTGAAATATAACCGTTGAAACATGATTCCGCAAATACTAATTTATAATTTTTATACATCAACACTCAAACTTTCCGATAAAAAAGTGGTTTTTTATCGCCAAATAAAAATTTCCCAATACTCAAATAACTCCTACGATTCCTTACGATTTCTTTTGTGACTGCATGAGCAACAACTTCGAATTAATTTCGGAGCTAAAAATTTCTCACTGATTTCCGCTACACCGTATCATTTAAACCAATATTAACACTTTACCGACCGCTATTGTTTGAGAATTCTACCCATTTTAAAGGATTTGTTTCGGCTTAGATTGCCTAAAGAAAATTACAATCTCTTTGAAAATTACAAATGATTCTCACTGACTCCTTAACACACTTCCACTGCAATAATACATAACAAATCAGTGATTGCCGTGGGAACCGATTAATAAACTAAAAGTCTAAGCGTTGGTGACAAAAAGCCTATTCATAGGCTACCGGTCGGTAAAGTGTTAATGCCACAAAAGTAATTTGACCGTCTCGTCACCCGCTGATATTTTCAATTTAAAAGTTTCTCGAAAACTTCAAATTTACGATAAAAAGCTGGTTTTTGACCGGCAACTAAATATTCCCCAATACTCAAAAAACTCTCCATCCGCAAAGGGGTTAATAAAGAATTCCAAAAATCTTTCCAATCGCAGAGCAAGTAGTCGGAGAAATCCCAACAGGTGACACGCATCCGCCCAAAACCTTGCTCTCGAACCGCGTATTTTTCCTTGCAGAATGCGGAGGATGTTCGACGGAGTTAAATTCTGGCGAAATCAGGAAATACGAAGCTCCGATCGTGCTTTCGTATATTCTCGCGGGAGGGTTGGTTTCGCGGAATATCTCTCAGACTGTAAGTCGATGCATATTTCAGAGACTCAGCCACGCTTTGTTCCGGAATATGCTCTGGGCGAGCGTTCCTCCTTCTCCTCGTTCTCCTTCACCTCTTCCACCATCTTCTCCTCGCCCTACTCTTCTCCTTCCTCTCGTTCTTTTGCATTCTCTTTGACCAGTTCTCTCCAGCCTAATAACACCCTTTTACTACTCTCGTACCCTGGAATCTGTTTAATGCTCACGATATCGGCTCCTCTGCCGATGAAAACGGCTACGAGTTTTCAGCCTGACAATCCACAGAATCGAATTTTCAAAGGATTCTCCGAGCTCGGGAGCGCTGCTTGGAATTCAGTGTTTGAGGATCTTGTCGATTGGTAGTGATTAGAATCGAATTTACTTCGGGACACTGAGAAATGGTGATGGGAATAATGGGAGAAAATTAGATGAGAATTTTTGAAGGTTTTGCAAATGGCGGGAGACGTTTTTGAGTGAGAGGTTAAGAAGAGTTTCTGTTTTTGTAGATTTTTTAACGGATGGAAGTTGATTGCTAATGTGGAGGATGATTGGGTTGATTTGTTTGAACATGGTGGATAAATCTTCTGTAATATTGATACTTTTAATAAGTTTAATGTCCTTAATAGAATTACTGTAAGGGGCAAAAACTGAACACTTCCACTAGAAATTCTCAGCGTTGTAATACAGTTATCAGAAAAAAAACTGACTATTAGTATTGATAAACTTGCGATATTTCGAGATAACTAGCTTTATTGTAACTTTAATATCTTTGGCATAACTGTAGAAAGAAATATTTAGCATCTTAGGAGAAAACTCTCAACACTTTGATATAGCTATCGGAAGAAGAACTAACAGTATACATCACCGAAAGATTTGAAATCATCAAATATAAAGATCCCTACCATAATTCTACTATTTTAGTCTATATTTAACATAATTATCAAGAGGAGTACCAAAATAGGCCACCTCAATTTTTTAATCAAACTGCTAATCCAAAAACAGAATACTAAGAGCTCTATCTCTTTTACACCTACAAAAAACCGAAACCGAACGTCTCTACCAAAAATAAGAGCCCTGAAATTCCTATAAATTGTAATATTTTTGTTAAACCCATCAAAAAAACCAAAACTGAACATGTCTGC
This sequence comes from Cerceris ruficornis, assembly GCA_963989415.1. Lineage (NCBI taxonomy): Eukaryota > Metazoa > Arthropoda > Insecta > Hymenoptera > Crabronidae > Cerceris > Cerceris ruficornis. Next base: position 11,175,299 of record OZ022517.1, on the reverse strand, counting down.
CGAAAATGTCGACCATCCAATCCACCCACAAAACTCAAACCAAAAACAGAATATCTTGATACAAACAATAAGAGCTCTATCTCTTTTACACCTACAACTACGTCGGTAGTTCTAGTACCAATATATTCATTAAATAAGTACTTCAGCAAAAGAGGAATCAAAAGGTGGAAAAGATAATTAATTCAGTAACTAATGTTGTATAAGATATTCGTAGAATATCTACTCTACGGCTCCCCTATAATCTTGGAGAATTTTTATAAATATTGAGGAACCAGTTATTTTCACTGCCTCAATAGTTTTAGCGTTAATTTAATTAGTTTATACAGTTTTAGCTATTAAGTATTCTGTATTTAACTTAATAGTTTTAGCGTTAATTTAATTAAGTTAATTTAATAATATAGCGTATTCCAAATTTTCGAAATATTTTACACCTACAAAAAAACGAAGCCCGAGCATCGCCTCCGAAAATCGCAGCCCTCTAATTCCTAAAAATTGTAATATCTATATTACCCTCACAAAAAAGCTAGTATCTCTGCGAAAAATATCAACCTTTCGATCCAACTACCGAAATTGAACACGTTGAAGCAATCAAAATCTCCGAACAGCACCATAATTGCAGAAATCTAAATAATTGGAAAATAAAAAGTTAGGTCACCAGTTCCCTACTACTTTCGTGTCTCCACCTACGAATTCGGTTAGTAGGTGTAACGTGATAAAAAGTACATCAAGGACAATTCGTCGGGATTGTTAGGAGAGCACTCGGTCGTCGGGTATCCTCGTCCTCGTCGTCGGCAAGTGTATGGTGTTGCAGGCTGCAGGGGTTAGTTTAACGGGGGTGGCTCCCGAGGGACTCGACTCGACCCTGCGCGCGCTGCGGTGTCACCTAAGAGCCGAACCCCTTGCATCGTTTCGTGTTCGAATCCGCCTTTTTACGACGACCCGGCTTACTTTTACGTCGAACTTGTGGAACTCTCCGGCATTCCCTGTAGCTACGTGATTGCGTGCCAAAACTGCGTTCTAACGTGTACGGTACTCCTTAAAGCGCACGGGTTTACGGGAGATAGCTGAGGATATATCGTAGGGAGATTTCTCTGGGAGACGCAAAAGTATTGGATCGATTCGATAGAACGACTTGTTTGAAGGATTAAGAATTCCGATAGTAGAATTCGAATTGGTGGTTAGTTTTAAATGAAAGGAGGATACAAATGGAAATGGAATTCAAATGGAATACAAATAGAATTCAAAGAGAATTTACGTACTAGTTGGAACTTTGGTGGAAATGGAATTTCAATGGCGATGGAATTCAAGTAGATGGTTGATGTTAAAAGAACGTAAATGGAACGACTGGTTTGGAGGATAGATTATGAATTCTGATAGTAGAATTCGAATTGGCGATTAATTTTAAATGAAAGGAGGACACAAATGGAAATGGAATTCAAATGGAATAAAAATGGAAAACAAAGAGAATTTACGTACCAGTTGGAACTTTGGTAGAAATGGGATTTCAATGGCGATGGAATTCAAGTAGATGGTTGATGTTAAAAGAACGTAGATGGAACGACTGGTTTGGAGGATAGATTATGAATTCTGATAGCAGTAGAATTCAAACTGATGGTTAATTTTAAATGAAAGGAGGACATAAGTATTAATAGAATTGGAATTCAAAGAGAATTCAAGTACAAGTTGAAGCTTTGATACAAATGGAATTTCACTGGCAGTGGAATTCAAGTAGATGGTTGATGTTAAAAGAAAGTAGATTGAACCACTGGCTTGGAGGATAGATTATGAATTCCGATAGCAGTCGAATTCAAAGAGAATTCAGGTTCAAGTTGAACCTTTAATAAAGATGGAATTTCACTGGCAGTGGAATTCCATTAAATGGTTGATGTTAAAAGACAGTAGGTTGAACGACTGGCTTGGAGGATAGATTATGAATTCCGATAGCAGTCGAATTCAAAGAGAATTCAGGTTCAAGTTGAAGCTTTAATAAAGATGGAATTTCACTGGCAGTGGAATTCCATTAAATGGTTGATGTTAAAAGACAGTAGATTGAACGACTGGCTTGGAGGATACATTATGAATTCTGATAGCAGTGGAATTCAAAGAGAATTCAGGTTCAAGTTGAAGCTTTAATAAAGATGGAATTTCACTGGCACTGGAATTCAAGTAGATGGCTGATGTTAAAAGAAAGTAGATTGAACGACTGGCTTGGAGGATAGATTATGAATTCCGACAACAGTGGAATTCAAAGTGGTGGTTAGCATTAAATGAAAGGAGTTAATGTTAAATTAAGTGGATTGACTGACTAATTTGGAGAACGGATTATGAATTCTGACAGCATTAGAATTCAAACTGACGGTTAATTTTAAATGAAAGGAGGATACAAATGGAAATGAAATTGGAATTCAAAGAGAATTCACGTACAAGTTGAAGTTTTGTTAAAAATGGAATTTCAATGGCCGTGGAATTCAAGTAGATGTCTGAGGTTAAATGAAAGTACAATAAAAATAGAAGCGAAATTGAAATTAAAGCCAATTTTATAAGTATACTAAAGAACAAAATAGAATTCTAGAGAAAGTAGTAAAAATACAAAAGAAATTCCACTCAAATCGGAAGGTCATAACTTTAAGAAGTTCAATATTCCACCGGATCACAGAAATTTGAATAGGGTAGCATTCCTATAATTCTAGGGATTCAAATAACGGTGATTCCACCATGATCGATTACAACATCGTAACACGACGTTCACTCTTCCAATAAAATTCTATTTTCTTACGATCTCCTCTACCTCAATTACCACTCCATTTCCTACTGAGCTTACTGCTTTCTCTGCAATTTTATTTTTGCCACAGACTATACTTGTAAAATTAATTTTAATTTCACTTCTACTCTTATTTCTATCGACACAGAGCGCTATTTATACGTAAACAGCCGGAAAAACAAGATCGAAACTTTTCGTTATGCATTCTGAGGATAAATCGATTTACTATTTGGCAGTTCTGCCATGGACTAAAAGTGATTCGAGTCAAAAGGAGGCACCTGTCATTCGAAAAGGCAGTCTTTCGTGGGCATTAGCCGGGTAAGATGACAGGCGATAAATGCATACAGTCGTAAAGATAGGAAAGCAGGTGAAAACCTTGGACGAAAAGTTTCCTCGATCTTATCAACCAATTTCCTATATGAACCGCAAGCAGAGCTGTAATTTTGACTTTGGTCATTTCGTATTCTGCCGCCTCAAACGGTACTTCTACTATGCATATATTATAGTTTTGATGAATTCTACTATGTCTTTTATCGAATAAATGAGTATATTCTAGTTTTTTTTTATATCAATTTTTCGGTGAAATTTGTTGCTGTTGAAATTATATTTTTTGTCAAAAATTAGCTTCTACTTAAATTTTGCACTTGCAAATCCCACCCTCTGTGCATCTTTGAAGTGTACATGTATATATATTTGATTGGAATTCTATTTCTGTGTAACATTGATTCTCATTTGAATTCCGCTGCCATTGGAATTCTATTTTTCTCGGAAATCTACGTCTATTTAAATCCTACCCTTGCAAATCCTCGTCTATACCTTTCAGTGAACATATATGTATATGTCTCATTGCAATTCTATTTTCGTTCGACATTAATTCTCATTTGAATTCTGCCGCCATTTGAATTCTATTTTTGTTAGAAATCTACTTCTATTTAAACCCCAGTTGTTTATAGGTGATGCTCGAATTCTAATTATAATATTCCAATTCTACATCTGCAATCAGCCTCGCTGATTATTCCAATTTGTTATGTACATTTCACTTTCACAGGGATCATTTCTTCGTGGTAATAAATAATAAAAAGTACGACGCACTTACCTGAGATTGTTCTACACGGAATCATAATTCTGAAAAATATTAACACATTGAATGTCATGGGGGTGATTGGTAACTGGTGCTATTAATTCACTTTGACTTTTAAATTGGAGTACACACGGATTTTCGAACACTAGAACTACCAAGCCACTCAAAATGACTGGTGTCTAATTTTTTCAAAAGTTCTCCAAGAATATGGAAGAGCCATAGAGTAGATATTCTACGTCTATTTTATAAAACATAAATTATCGAATCGATAATTTTTCCACCCCTTGATTTCTGTTTTTCCAAAGTGCTTATTTATTATATTAAAATACAGTAGATGTAACGTCCGTAGTTCTAGTACCAATATATTCATTAAATAAGTACTCCAGAAAAAGAGGAATCAAAGGGTGGAAAAGATAATTAATTCAGTAATTAATGTTGTATAAGATAGTCGTAGAATATCTACTCTATGACTCCCCTATAATCTTGAAGAATATTTATAAATACACCTAATTCTGTTTTTACACGGTAGATACGTTCTAGACAGAACCGTGTAAAAAAACATAAAAAAAGACATGAAGTACATACATAGAAAGAAGGGGATTAGTTCCATATACTTCAACCCTGTAAAAAATAGTTAAAATAAATTTATTAAAAAATGTATTTTAAGAATATTTTCGATTTTTAATCGTGCTAAATCGAACGAAATTGTGTAAAACGGAATCAATTTTTTTTCTAGACCGTGTTAAATCAAAACCGTGTAAAAACAGAATTGGGTGTATTGGAACCAGTCATTTTGACTGCCTTAGTAGTTCTAGCGTTAATCTTCAACGTTTCACCAGATAGGCGTAAAAAACAAATGAAATAAAGCATTGCAAATTTTCGAAATATTTAAAAAAATTTCAGAATAACTTTTTTTAACCACCCTGGTAGATATGAGGCCACCAATAATAACATAAATTATCGTTAAATATCGAACACTATAATCCCACATCTGCTAAAAACAGCAATGTTTCACGAATTTTAAGAAACACTGCAGAAAAATAAACCTCCACGATTGAAAAATTTCTACGAGACTGAAATTTCGTTCGTCCTCCATTTCTGCAGTATAAAAGCCCCTGCAGCTCGAAACATAAACTACCGTTAACTCGAATTGTTTGTCACACATTGAAACTGATGAACGTTAAAAATAGCACGCGAAGCAACGGATCAATTTAATAGCATTTCATTGGAAAGGAAGTTTGTGACTTTCTGGACTGAAGTTGTAATAGTTGGCGGAGTTAAAAATATCAGGGAATAGGAACACAGAGGCACGATACGTTACGTTGAAGTCGAAAGACTTATAGAGGGTTAAACGCGACCCGCGGCATTGAAAGTCCACCGTATTTGCAAACTTTTTTTCACAAGTTACAAGGGTTTAGTTTAGGACGGAATTATTTACTGTGACCAGTGAAATTACGAGATCGTAGTAGCCTTTGTACTGTTTGTTCGATACTCTACTTTTTCATGGGCAATGTCTGACGAATAATTGCTAAGAACCAATTAATCTTAACACTTTAAACGCCATTGATGTCTCGCTAGTTTCAATATTTCTACCGATGTGAAACTTTTCCTATTAAAATCATATCTTTGCGAAGCAGAAATGTTAAAGACACAAATAGATGTATACTCTGCAGAAATTTATCTTTTCAATGCCAGTGTTGAAATATTGAATGTGTTAGGAAATTCGTAAATATTGCAATTTAAAAGTAATATGAAATTTCATTGAATTTAAGCGCGACGGTCACCGGTGACCCCATTACAATTGCAACTTTGCGAAGCAGAAACCTTATAGGCACAAATAGATATGTAGTCAGCAGAAATTTATCTTTTCAATGCCAATATTGAACAATTGAATTTATTAGAAAATTCGTACATATTACAATTTAAAATTAATATGAAATTTCATTGAATTTAATAGCGCCGGTCACCGGTGACCCCATTAAAATTGCAACTTTACGAAGCAGAAACCTTAAAAACACAAATAGATGTATACTCTGCAGAAATTTATCTTTTCAATGCCAATATTGAAATATTGAATTTTTTAGAAAATTCGTAATTTATTACAATTGTAATTATTACAATTTAAAAGTAATATGAAATTTCATTGATTTCAATAGCCGGTCACCGGTGACCCCATGGCGTTCAATGTGTTAATGATAAGTGTATTGAAATTATATTTCTGACTAAAAATAAGAAAATTCTGATAAAGATTATAGAAAAATTCTTTTTAAAATTGAATTCTTTAAAGAAATCTTCGGTTCGCCTTAATTGTTTTTGTTAAAGATTTAATACCAGAGACGACGTGATTGATTGAACCGTTAAATAAGTTAATTAAAAGCAATTTTTCAATATCCTATACTACGGTACATTAATATTCTTCTAACTATAGCAATAATTACAATTGTAATTATAGCAGTACTACAATAGACATGGAACAGTTTGATTAGATATAAACAATAATTCGTCTAATTGTAACTTGTAACTACTCCAATATAAATTTAGCTGTCAAAAAAAGTTACATCAAATATACCTTGACATAAGATCGCAAAAATTTCCTAACGAATCTAGATCAATAAATAATTACTATTAAAATCAATACAAATATTGAAATCTCTCTAACAAAGCTACTAATTCTACACGAATAAACCTCCACAATTTCCCAACTATAAAAGTTACCACAATGTTATACAAAAATTCAACTGTTTTTCTAACAAAATTCCTAAATACTTTGAAAAAAAATAAACTCACCAATCTTCTCGACTTAAATCCATAAAGATTAATTCACCGGCGAACGTAAACTCGCCAAAAAAGGGCCAAAACGACACCGCGCAGATCATCGCTTCCATCGAATAACTTTGAGGCTCGCGAACGCCATAGACTCTGCGAATTTCGGGCAAACGTATTAGTTGTTAGGGATTTGAACTACTGGCAAAAGGATTCGCCATATGGTCTGCCAGTTATCGTTAGACGTGCCACGAGAGCCGAGCATTCGACTCTCGAGAGCCAACGGTGCTTCGAGGAAGGAGGCCCATTTATTTGGCGTGTGCTGTATAATTAGGACTCGAGAGCTGGCCTCACCGGAGAGCTCATTGTTCTTTTTTCTTCTTCTTTTTTTTCTCTCTCTCTTTCCTCCTCGTCGTTGGAAAACGAGTTTCGAAAATATATTGCGGCCTCCCTGCGGTTGGCCGAATACGGATCTGCTTCTCGTCGTCCAGCCGATACGGACTTCCGGAAACGTCTATGGTCAGCGGGTGGATACGATTGCTAGGGGTGAATTGGGAGAATTAACTCGGAACGATAAGTAGCTCGTAAATATCCCTGTTTCTTTCGACTTTTTCTACGGAGACGTTTATGTGCTTTTGGGCATTTTCAATTCAAATTCGAATGACCGGGAAGTCGCATGTTGCGAGCGGCATTGCGAGGGATGAGGGGAAGTGGGGGGTGAAAGGTGAAGAGTGGGATGGAGGACGTGGGTGGAAATAAGAATTAACACTAGAACTACCGGCGTTAAATCTATCATATTTCAAAATATTAACCAGTTAACTGTGGCGCCCTCGTTTGAGAGTGCGCACCGTTTTGTGTCGCCAAAATCGAGCCATGACGAGTATACTCGTCAATGACAGAGTAAGTTGAGCTGATAAGATATTGGATCAACAAGATGGGTGTATTTTATAAAATTGAAAATTTTATTACTAAATATACTCGTCAATACACAAAATCGTGCCACTTCTCCATGACGAGTATACTCGTCAGTCACAGTTAACTGGTTAAATAAGTACTTTGAAAAAGAGGAATCAAGAGGCGGAAAAGATTCTCGATTCGGTGATTTATGTTTTTTAAGATGGACGTAGAATATTTATTCTAAGACTCTTCTATAAACTTGGAGAATTTTTGGAAAGAATTGTGTACCAGGCAGTTTGACTGGTTTGGTTGCTCTAGTGTTAAAGAAAGCAATGGAATTGTGGACGAGGTAGAGCGTTTTACTCTACTTTTTGTTTTAACTTTTGTTTTACTCTACTCTTTGTTTTAAGCGTTTTAGTGCCACGCAGCGCGCTCGCGCTGTTCGCGTACTGTGGTGAACTGTGTCGCGATGTTTGGTCACGATCGTCAATTCGCAACGCGCTTGGTTTGTAATTATTATTTTTTTTCAAATAATCGTAAACCACCTGCATAAATAAGATGTTTTTATTGAATTTACTTCTATATGAAAAAAAAGAGCAGCGCGATCGCGTCGATCGGAATTTCTTGCAAGTAAATGCACGAAGCGCTATCGCGCTGCATGGCACAATCCGACACGGATTCTTATAAAACCCTGGCACTAAAACGGTTAAAAGAGGAGAAAAGGTGGATAATGGGTGAAGAGCAACGGCTGGAGAACACTAGTTAAAGTAGCGAATAAAAGACAAGAGAAGTGGGAAAATTCAAGGAGAACATTTATAAAAATGAGAAATGAAAGAAGAAATGGCATTGGTGCAGAGCAAAGGTTGGAGAACGCGGATGGAAGCGTGAAACAAAAGAGGAGAAGAGATGGATAATGGGTGAAAAGCAAAGGGTGAAGAACACGAGTTAAAGTAGCGAATAAAAGAAAAGGGAATTGGGACAATTCAAGGAGAACATTTATAAAAATGGGAAATGAAAGAAGAAATGGCATTGGTGAAGAGCAAAGGTTGGAGAACGCGGATGGAAGAGTAAAACAAAAGAGGAGAAAAGGTGAACGATGGGTAAAGAGCAAAGGATGAAGAACACAAGTTAATGTAGTGAATAAAAAAGAAGAGAAGTGGGATGGAAGTTTGGAGCGAAGGAAGAAATGAATAGTTGGTAGAGAGTGAAAGATGCAGATCGCTGATGGAAGTGAGAAACAAAGGAGAATTGATGGGTAACGAGTGAAGGGCAAAGGATGGAGAACACGAGTTGAAGTGCGGAATAAAAAAACAAGAGAAGTGGAACAATTCAAAGAGAACATGGATGAAAATGAGAAATAAAGGAAGAAATGGAACTGGTGAAAAGCAGAAGATGAATAACACGAGTTGAAGTGCGGAATAAAAAAACAAGAGAAGTGGAACAATTCAAGGAGAACATGGATGAAAACGAGAAGTGAAGGAAGAAATGGAATTGGTGAAGGGCAAATGTTGGAGAACGCGGATGGAAGAGTAAAACAAAGGAGGAGAAAAAATAGGTAACGAGTGAAGAACAAAGGATGGAGAACACGAGTTACAGTAGCGAATAAAAAAAGGAGAAGTGGGGAAATTCAAGGGGAACATGGATGAAAATGAGAAATATAGGAAGAAATGGAATTAATGAAGAGCAAAGGATGGAGAACACGAGTTGAAGCGCGGAATAAAAAAACAAGAGAAGTGGGATGGAAATTCGGACGCGAGCGGAAGTGAACAGCTGAAAAAGAAATGAAAGGTCAGCGCAGAGAAAATTCTAATTCTCTCTGAAAACTAATTCAACGAACATCAGCTTCTTGCAGAAGAAGCAAAGGATACTTTTAACCCCTTGCCTTACGATTTCTATTTTGACAGCGTGCGTAATAGCAAAGAATTAATTCCAGAAATAAATATTTCCCCCTGTCTTTAACATTTGACACAACTGACTGCAATATTAATATTATAGAAATAATTTTACCGTCTCGTGATCAAATGATATTTTCAATTTAATAGTTATTGGAAAACTTCAAAATTTCGTATTCCATTTATCGCCTCCCGTGTGTCACACGTTATTGTAGGCTAAGGGGTTAATCATGCTCGCGTCTTCAGCGTTGTCATGAATATTCCTACGAATCCGAATTTTGAGTTGGAAAATCTTCTTGCAAGGGACAAGTATCTTTGAAATTTATGAAAAAAGGGTCTCTCAGGTCGGTTTATGCGTAAAGCGATCAAATGGTATGGCGGTGAGCCGAAATTCCTGTCGAAACCAAGCACTTCACACCGAATATCAGTTCGGGGAGGGTTGTTGATTTTTTTCATCGTACCGCCATATGTTAAGAATAGCTGACTTCCGTAAAACGGGACTCATTTAAATTTAGGCTGTTTACGGAATTTAGGAGACCGTCTGAGAGGAAAGGCAAAGGGAGCAAAGTAAATCGATCCAAGTCAAGCGTTTCGGGTCCCAATAAATTATAACTTCACGTCTCATTTCCAACTTTTTGCCGCGTTAGCATCAAAGAGAATGCCCTTGATTTTTAACTTAAATCACTTTAAATTTCTTAATTTCGTTCCTCAATTTTACTTCTCTTTGATATCACCTCTCTTCGCGTGAATTATTCCGCGTTTGATGATACAAGGTACACACCTTTCGCGGAATATTCTGCTTTGTAATGCAAATGAGTTCAATCGAAGGACGCGTGTACCCTGGATTTTCATGTAAAACGGCTCTCAAAAAGTTCAGAAACACCCTAAAATTATCCATAGTTAATTACATAACCGCTAAGATTTCACACAATTTTTCTATCACTTAACCTTTACCGCATGGTGAGCCATATGTGGTACAGTTAACACTAGAACTACCGACGTTAAATCTATTATGGTCTATCATATTAACCGTTTGAGTCCCAAGCAGCGCGATCGCGCTGTTGAGATTTTATGTCGAGAAAACCCAGCACATTTCGAGCATTGTGGACAAGTGACGGTGCGATACCGATTGTCGAAGTCGCGCGCTCAGATTTACTGACGCAAGTACATCACACAGCTCCTTTGAATGTAAATAGTACATTTTACAATAGGTAGAATAATACTATAATAATGCAATAATATATTACAAAATGAAAATTTTGATTTCATTGTTATCTTCTCAATCATTTTTATCGAACAAAACTTGAAATATTTATAAATTTTACAGTATGCATATGTAATAATACATATGCATTTTATAAAACAACGAATTACAAATTAACAATATTTTTGTGTTATGAACGAACAATTTAAATGGAGAGTAACACTTATAATTTGTAACGTCGGTGTTTATCAAAACATATTGGATGAATTCCTTTTTTACATCTCACGCAAATTAAATGTGATCTTGTTATTGCATTTTTGGTACTGCAGACTATGCATTGTCGATATAAAATAAACAAAGCGCTATCGCGCCGCTTGGTATTTCTCGACATAAAATAAAACAAGCGCTATCGCGCTGCTTGGGTCTTTTCGTACTTATTTAGAGAATGCGCGGTTGCGCTGTTTGGGATTCTTCGATAGTGTTTTTTCAATATCCCCTGGGACTCAAACGGTTAAGGAAATTCCTTCTTATACAGGGTGGTCCACGTAACTTGTGCACCTCGAATAACTTTTAAACTATTCGTTGCACGAAAGAATGTTATACACAAAAGTTACATGGTTCAAAAGGGTACACTATGTGGTGCGTTTATTTTTTTTATAGGTGGAGGCGTTTCGGAGATTTGAAGGTCAGCTTTGTTTTTTTAAATGGAATGATATGTTTTTTTATTAACCATGAAATAGTACGTTTTCAGACGAGTTCAACGACCTATGACTCAAGGTCATTCAAGGTCAAACTTGCAGGTATATTGTAGAAAAGGTGTTCTCGTTTCATTTGTAATATAGTATGTATTCAAAATGATTACCTCTTACTTCAATGCACTTAACAATTCTTTGCGTAAATGATTGAACATATCAAAACAATTTTAATACATTTCCATTCTCACCACTATACTTAAGGGGGGATTCCCATTTCAAGTGTTGAAAAATCGTGTTTTTTTAGGAATTTTTATTAAGGAAACCATTAGATATATCTTTGTCATAATTCACACGTATAGTTATTATGTATTCAGTGAACTACAGTTAAATTTTTAATTGATTATCTTGAAAATTATGGCTTTCACGTCGTTTGAGGTGGGACGCCTCCTGAAAATTCCCGGTCGCTGGCCGACACGATAACTGATCTTCAAGTTGTTTGAAACAAAAAATTCAAATGGCAATTTACTCCTTATGAATGTAGTTCTGGTATGAACTACGGACAATATTTTTTTCCAAAAACTAAAGAAACTGCGACGGTTGGAAAAAAAATTTTGTCTTTTCGCAACAAATTTCGTCACAAGTTTGCTTATAAAACAAAAAGTTGTGCATGTATATGTTTTTTCGTAGTTCACACTGAAGACAGATGTTTTTTCGAGAATTGTGCCAAATTTGAAGGCAATCGACTGAATAGTTCCGGAGATATCATGTCGGCCGTACAGAAAAAACCCGTTTCGAGAAAAACGCGTTTGAAGTTTCACGTACAGTGTTCAATCCAGGAACCAGCGTTCGGCTGTTTACCTGGCCTAATCACTCATAGAGCATTCAATTTCCACCCCACCAACTTTGAATTTGACACGGACGGATGGGTGGAGTCTCAAAGTCAAAGTCAAAGACTATATACCTGCTACACTAAACAGGAACCTCTCGGGTATTGCCCGCTCGCTATCTCAGCATACGTGCGCGCCGAGTTCGTTATTGACTCATAACTTTGTCAATTCAACGAATTTCGGATTGAAATTTTGCACATTGTTTCTCAAGAGTATGAACTACAATAATAATAATAAAAAAAAAACACAAATTTTTGAAGCCGTGAAATGGGAATCCCCCCTTAAGTACTATCGTTCAGCGGAGGATACCTTAACACGAATAGTAATGCAAGCAAACTGACTGTCGTGCAGAAGAGCACAGTAATAAATAAATACGTTTGTTTTCATTTTATTGATAATGACTTTGTAGCGGCACGACAGAGACTTCGCAATCGATGCATTTTTGCCGCATGCTGCTGCAACATCTCCACAGAGGATCTGGCGGACGGCAACGACGTTAATTGTCATCGGGAGTCGTAGCATTAATACTGGTGTATTTATTAACTCGCCAAACGAACACGCTAAGACTTTGATGTTGCCCTAATTAATGCTCATATTAAAAACATGTTATTGTTTTGATGTGAAAGTTCGTAGGCGCAAACTGTAGTACAAGTAAAACGAGCACACCTTTTCTACAATATTCGTCTAAGTTTCACCTTGAATGACCTTGAGTCATAGGTCATTGAACTTGTCTGAAAACGTGTTGTTTCATGCTTAATAAAAAAACATATCATTCCATTTAAAAAAACAAAGTTGACCTTCAAATCTCCGAAACGCCTCCACCTATAAAAAAATAAACGCACTACATGGTGTACCCTTTTGAACCATGTAACTTTTGTATATAACATTCTTTCGTGCAACACATACTTTCAAAGTTATTCGAGGTGCACAAGTTACGTGGACCACCCTGTATAAAATCCGCGATCACTTAGTTGCCAACCCAATATAAAGATGTGATTTGAATAGAAAGAGTGTCGGCTCGGTAGAAATGACGAACTAGCGCAACACGGATGTCATTGAACGTGTTAAATTCAACGCGGATCCTCGGTATCCGTAATTCCACGACTAATTCACAATCCTTACCGTTAGTTTCACTCCGTTTCTCCGTGCATTCGGTGAAAAGTAAAATCTGGCGCGCACCAGTCCCGCTCGGTAGGAGGAACCCCACGATGAAAATTCTATGCTCTCCTGGATTTCGTGTAATTCTGGGTTTCTCCACGTATCGCGTTTCTCAGTTGCGTCGTATTCGGTGCATTGTCAATGGTAGGCCAGCCAAGGGCCAAGGGTGGCAGTCAGGATCCCTTTGGTCCCTTCTTTCTTCGCCGGCAGCACGCGCGCCTTGCCGCTATAAAGGAGCTCTCCTCTTCTTCTCTCCTTTTTTTTTCCCCCTTTTTTTTACCAGAAAGACAAAAAAACAAGGAGAGCCAAGGTAAAAGCGGAAAAGGAGGGAGAAGGGTACGGGCGAGGAAGGGTGGAAAAGGGAAGGAAGGGAGGAGGACACCTAGCTCTCCGTTGCGTCGTAGACGAGGACGGCTTTTAGGGACGCGTGGCGCGCACACGACGTCATTATTTCTCGTCTTTGGCCTCGAGCAGCCGCGCTTCGGAAATTTATGGCGAACTAGTTGCGGTGCATTTCCAAAAATTCGTTGCTACGGAACCTCCTATCCGTTACGGACGCTTAACGATCGTCTTTAATCTCGGAGGAGTCGGAAGGGACTTCCGAAAGTGCGGGTAGAGCTTGAGGTGTTCCATTAACGCGCTTCTTCACGGAGCATCGCTTGATAGTTTCTTGATGGATTGCGCGACATTTCTGAAAGACATTTCTGACCAGCGAGGAATATTTAAATAAAAGTTGTTGTTACTCTGTAGCTTAAATTTGGCCGGTGAGAGCATTTTTCCTAGGTTATACAGTCCCTGGTCATCGAATTAGGACCACGTACAAAAATTTCACTTTTATGGTTATAATTTTACATCATATATGGAAAATTGTCTTTAGTCATTCAAATTATTACTAAATACGTTGATAACAAAGTATACAAAGCTATAGATTTGTTACTGTTGTGATAATAACAGAATTGTGTGGACAATTCTCCCGACTTGAATGCCATAGAAAATGTTTGGAGCCTACTCAAAAGACTTGTTTACAACTCTCCAAGCACCATATTATCTGAGTTGAAAACAAAAATTACAGATATTTGGGAAAATAACGAAGATATAAAGCATATGATAAAGCAATGTATACAAAGCATGCCGGAAAGGATACAAGGTGTCATCAAGGCAAAGGGTGGAAATACGAGATATTAATATTTGCGTTCATAGTGTTATGTACAGTAGTAGTGTATTGTGTTATTAGTTAATAAACTATGTCATCACAATTTGAACAGGCCTTTTAATTTTACGGAAAACGTGAAAAATGCTGAAAATTTGGAGTGGTCCTAATTCGATGACCAGGGACTGTACAATTTCAGGGGGATTTAACCCTTTGCACTCCTATGTCGAGGTAAACTCGACACAGTTTTCTATGGTACTTAACGTTTCATCCAGTAATTATCGACTTTTCGAAATGAACTATAACTATGCATGTTAACATACATATCCCGCGGTATCTACAATTGTTCCTAGTACTAAGGAAAAATGAGTAATCAACGACATTCACATTGGGAAAAGAATTCCCAATAATGGAGATTAGAGCTTTTAACCCTTTTGGTCCTAGTGGTTTTACCATGAAATTAAATTTCAATGAATATGCTACGTGGTAAGCAATGGTGATTCTTTGAAACGACAACAAACAAAACTGTTTGTCTTATGACCTTGTGGTTATTTATTGAAACCACCAGTTCTTTTTCTATTTTACAAAGAATATGAAACAATGGGTTCATTGATGTTAAAAATCGTAGCTTTTTCTTGTTGAAGAAATTTCACTTGGATCTTAAAGATTAACTTCGTATTTTTTACTGTTCCATAAGTAGAAACTTCAGAAAATAACCAAATTTTACATTTAAAACAAAACTTCGATTCTGAAATATTAAACAAGTCTAATTAAAAATCATAATTGCATATACTGACACAGAATTATACTTAAAGGAAGGAAATTCAGGAGGTCAAAATATCAGAAAAGTGAATTGAAAACTTTCTCAACTATTCAGAATTAAAAATACAAATTAAAAAAGGATGAATATAGATAAAAGATACTGGTACCGCAAATGACATACCTCCTAGATAATTTCTCGCAATTAATTCACAACAATTTGTTCGTTAACAAAACCTCTTTGGCGCTATGAAATTCAGCGTATCACAAGTTCGCCGAATCCCTGATTACTATTAACATCGTTAGACGTTATCGTATCTTTGTCGAGGGTGCGCGTGTTTACCTATTTGTACCGCTACTTCAGGTAACAACATAGCGGTTCGGAGATCTTCCAGTTTCCAGGATTCCGATCCCAACAATGCACCTCGTCCCGTACAACCCCGAAAAAAACGCCCCGCTTTTTCTCCGTCCCAGTGAATTTTCTTGACGCGTTGCCATGAATTTCGACAAAAGGTCCGCCCTACTAGCACCAAACACGCTTTTCTTACATTTCGTCGTCCAAGATCTGCTCTAAAATGCGATCAACTATCAGAGATTAGGATAAGTGTGTGCAATTTGTTAACCCTTTGCCGTACGTTTTTTTTGCAACTGAATGCGCAATACCTCAGAATTAATTATTGAAATAACAATCTATCCGTGATTTCTAATGTAGTGCATAACTTAACGCAATATGATAGCATCGAAATAATTGGATCGTATCATGATTCATTGATATTTTTAATTTGATAATTTTTGGAAAACTTCAAAATTGCGTATTCCATTTATCGCGTCACGAGTGTCGCTCGTTATTTTACGGCAAGGGGATAGCGTTAACGAATTAACGCTATCCGTGGATCTTTTCTTATTTATCTTAAAAACCAGACGTCCAAAAGGAATTCTAACAGCAGGAGGCGACAGAGCAGACATTTTTCTTGGAGAAACCGTAACTGAAATTTGCAACACGAGTTTTGTTTTCGGCTGAGAAATTAAAATATCTCAGCAAGACGCAAGGTACTATTAATGGTTTTCAGCGCAGCCGTTTCACCCGCGTTAGTATTATGAGTCCCTCAGAAGACAATGCGGTTAAGTCCATTTCTTGACATTCTCTGATTTTTCTAAATTTTAATGGAATAAACTTCATTGTATTAAAATTTACAAAAATTAGAAAGTATAGAGAAAAGGACATAACCGCATGGCTTCTGAGCGCTCATATGTATGTATGTAGCTTGCAGTACTTACAAATACATTTATTGCTTACCACTTACTTTCCGACAAGAGCGCTACATTAAACAATGTATTATATTTTCAACATTTGGTCCTATAGATAAACAATACTGTTCAATTGCATTTACAATATCAAGATTAACTGTAGGAGCAGCGAGAGGAATTATTTCCACTTCACTGACCTTCGAGTACGCGACCGCGGCGTGTTGTCAAAACATACTCGGTGGTCCTCGGCGGCCGTTCTTCGCAGGTGTTCGTCTCGTTGGTCCTCTAACAATAACAAGTCGTTTCGACGTTCGCCTCGCTATCAGTTTGCCTTCGGCCGCCAACGAGTAATCAGTGCTCCGTGATCGGGTTCAAGCATTTTCACTTATTAAGGCGTGTACAATACTTTCGAAGACGTGATTCAGAATCATCAAATACCTCTCTTTCTGTGGGCTACTTGGTAATTCATCCTTACAGTGGTATCAACCTTTAGTTAGCAGTCGTTTGTCTGTTTTCAGCCACCAAAGCTCTTTCACCGTTGCCACCGTATGTCTACTCTCAGCCACCAGAGCAAAGAATCAACACGTTTCTGAGGTACATATAATTCTTGCTTTTTACTAGTTTTTAGTAGTTCTAGATTTTACTAGTTTGTGTGAACCCTTTCAACACTGAATTTTATTTCTTCGGAAAATGACTAATTTTTAGCAGTGTATATTTTGTGACACAGGAAATGGAATAAAAATACGACTGAGAATGAAATATATTTTTTTTTATTTCAGGAGTTTTCAGATTTACAGCTGGGATAGCATAGATCCCAGTAGTATGTTACTGCTGGGATATTTTTATCCCAGCAGTAAATATTGTCATATAAACAAAATAATATATGGAAATAAATTGCACAATAATTGCATGAAAATTATATGATAATGTTTGGGATATAAAATATCCCAGTAGTATTGTAAGGGTTAAGTGCCATTACACATTTTGTTTTTAAAGAAATACGACCGTAAAGGGTTAATGAAAAGTACTAAAAGAGAAATTAAGTATTTCTTTTGGCACGAAAGCTTTAATGTGTAATTCTAATAGTATTTTTTGTCCTGAATTCAGATATTTAATCCGTTTGTCCCCATCATGTGGGTTTTTTTTGTGACAAGCACTTTTATATTTAACAAGTCGTATAATCTTGAACTTGAGAATGCAATTGAACTATATTGCTCATTTATATGATGAAACTTTACAAATATACTTCTCTGGTTAATGTAGCATTATTGTTGTTAAATAACCCATAAATAGTAAATGTACTTTAAAGCAAGTGACATATCATAATACTAGCGCGAGTGAAACGGTTCCACCGAGAATCTCTGGCAGTACGTTGTGTCTTGCGGAGCTATTTTAATTTCTCAGCCGAAAACAAAACTTGTGTTACAACTTTCAGTTAAGGTTTCCCCGAGAAAAATGTCTGCTCTATCGCCTCCTTCTATTAGAAATCTTCCTGGGCGTCCAGTTTTTAAGATAGAAAAATATCCACAAAAGTTTGGGCATTTTCGGCGTCGTTTTCCATTTGACCATTGTTTCAACGCATTTAAATGTTTGTAACATTAAAGTAATATGTATCGATATATTTGGGAGGGTCTGTAGAATAATTTTATGCAAAAAGACCTATTTAACTATTACGGTTAAAATGCAAAAAATTCTGAAAGTTGAAAATTTAATCGTATCATTATAAACGACGGAACCACATATGGAATTAATTACCATACAATTCTAAAAAGCTTATCCATTATCTTCAAACCTTCAATATGCATACTTACGAAAAAAACGCAGAAGTTTTTTCATACCGCTTCAACTATTGTTCTCTATCCAACGCAAACTCTTTACCAGCATCCCCCTTTATTATCTAATCCCCCTCAAATTCCTACCCCTTTATCCACAAGCTCCTCGATCACCGTTCAACCCAAACAAAACAATTAACCCTCAAAACACTCCTCTCACCAGTTCCAAATCAAACAACCACCAAAATTCTCGAAATTTCCAGTTACAAATTTTACCGCCGAGTCACGATCCTCCGTGATCATCCGATTCAACATGAAACTACGCAATCCACGCATCGGTTAGAACGCACAAGTAAAATTTCGTGACACACAGAAACGATGTGGAAAAAAAAAGGAAAGAGAGAGAGCTGCATATCCCAGGATCTCTGCGATCCATCCACTCCGACTCGATTTGCAGCATCTGCCACGTGCCCCCACATTACGGCATAATGTGTCACTGTGCCACTGGCGAACCCTCCTCGCCTCTCCACCCTCTTTTTAAACGATTTACCAGCAGCCTCTCGTGTCACGCACACGCGCGTCCTTCGTCGTCCATGGAATCCTAGATTTTGGAAACTCGCTGGATTGAATGGCGCAGCTGAATGCAGGTCGCATTTGGTCTCCTCTCTTCCCGTCTCTTTCCATCCGCTGGAAGAGACGCTGGAGAACACGAAGAGGGGGATAGTTTTTCAGCGTCCCTCTTCGTCCGCTTTTCTTCGTTCACTCGTTTTTCTTGTTATTTTTTTTCCCCGTCGGTGTATCGTATGCCGCAAAAATGCAAGCTCGGATGAGTCGTGGAAATAACGATGGATAGGAGACCCGAGAGGGTTGATGAGAGGTTTTGATGGAAGGACGTTCCTCGGGGATGAATGGAATCCGTGAGTTTTATTGACTTCGCGGTTTCATACGGAATTTTGAGTTGGTTAGGATTGTTTTGAATTAAGTGGTGGATAAATGACGTTCTGTTGGTGGTTTAGTAATTGTCCAGAACGGTAGGTACTGTGCAAATGACCAAAGCTGTTTAACCGCTTGCCTTACGATTTCTATTTTGAAAACTTGCGTAATACCCCAGAATTAATTCTAGAAATACAAATTTCTCTCTGATCTCTAATATTTTGCACAACTACGACAATATTGATACAATAGAGATAATTTTACCGTCCCGTGATCGACTGATATTTTCAATTTAATCGTTATTGAAAAAATTCCAAATTTCGTATTATATTCATCGCCTCAGGTGTGTTACACGTTATCGTAAGCTAAAGGGTTAAGCCAAAAAGAAGAACGTTCAGCAAGGTAGAATGGAATGAGTTTTATTGAACTTCGCGGTTTGATGCGGAATTCTGAGTGGGTTAGGATTGTTTTAAATGAAGTGGTGGCTAAATGACGTTCTGTTGGTAGTTCTACAACTATACAAAACATTGAATTCTAGGTAAAAAAACTATAGTCGTTTGAGCCAAAAAGGACAATATTCTGCAAAGTAAAATGGAACGTATGACTTTCGTTGACTTCGTGATACGCTGCGGAATTTTGTTTTGGATGAGATTGTTTGGAATTAGCGGTTGCTAAATGACGTTCCGTTGGTAATTCAGAAGCTAACCAAAACATTGAGTCGTAGGAGAAATGACTGTAGTCGTTTAAGCCAAAAAGAGCAATATTTTGTAAGGTAGAATGGAATGCCTGAGTTTTACTGACTTTGCGGTACAACGTAGAATTTTGAGTTAGGTGGAATTGCTTGAAATTAGCGGCTGCAAAATGACGTTCTGTTGGTAGTTCAGAAGCTATCCAAATTAGTAGGTGATGGGTCAAATTCTGGCAGTAGTTGAAGTCGAAAAATACAGAGCTAGAAAAAGGTGTTCTTCATGGAAGAATAGATTATATGAGTTCTATGAATTTCGCGATTTGACGATGAGCTTCGAGCTGGTTAGAATTGTTTGGAGCTAATCTGTGGTACTGGCGATTGTGCCTTTTGTTAGAGAGAGTTGGAGAGGCGTTGGGAAGGCTGGATGGAATTTTAGTGTTCTGTAGGAGTATGTTTTTGAGTTAGCGTATCATTTCCTGCTGCTTCATATAAGGTGTCCTCGATTTTCCCGTCAAACTACGAGGAGTCAGCCTACAGACAGAAGCGAGGAAAGTGTTATTTAAAGTTTGACAAAAGGCTTTGTTAAAAACTTACGAACAATTATTGCAACCTTTAAATACATAATAAAGTATCTTGAATCACAGAGCACAAAGACTCAACTTTGTTTATATGGTTTGCATAACTGTTCTTTTCATTCTTTAACTTTTGTAGCCATTCTCCTCAACTGTTATACACCTCCTTTACTATTATTTATGAACACAATTAAAATTACTTTCTTCTACCCCTGAACCCTTAAAAATATATAAAAAGTATTATATGAGTCGCTCAGAAGTCAATGCGGTTAAGTCCATTTTTTGATATTTCTGATTTTTGTAAATTTTAATAGAATGAAGTTTATTCCATTAATATTTACAAAGTTTAGAAAATACCAAAAAATCGACTTAACCGCATTGGCTTCTGAGTGACACATATATTGCTCCTTTTACCGAAGAAACTTCTTCCACCCTGCTTTAAATTAAGTCGAAGCAATTTGGCGGGAAAAGTCCTAATACCCTTTATATGCGCGCATTGCTACGCCCACAAAAATCGAATTTAAAGAGGACTCGTAACAATTCTGTGCTCATTTTTTTTTATTGAAGTGATCTTGAATATACAATATTTTTTTTGTTGTACTAAGGCAAAAACCTTTACGAGCATGCACACAACAACATATCAAAGTTTCATCGCAATCGGATGATCGATTTAGGAATGCACAAGGGACAGACAAACATTCATTTTTATATACAGGGTGTCCCAGGTTTTAATGTTCAACATTGTCAGTATATTCTATGCCACTAAATAAGAAAAAAATGTTATGTAAACATAGGTCATATAGAGCTTTATTAAAAAGTTATAACAAAAATATAGAATAGAATTAATATAGGAATAGTAACCGACTTGCTGTTACTGCAAGCATTGGCTCAAATAGACCAGGAATATTTACATTCAGTGTGTTTATGTAAGCTGTGTTTACTATCTGAGGTCACGTAAGATTGCATTCAATGAAATAAAACAGAATAGAAACGAAATTCGCGCAGTTATAAATTCGATCTTTGATCGCTGTCAATCATGTATTGTCAAGAACGGTAGACATTTTGAAATGGAGTATTAATTAACTGTGGAAGTGACGATGTCAAGCAGCAAATACATTGATCTATTCGAGCTAATGCTTGCAGTAACAACAAGCCGATTACTATTCCTATATTACTTCTATTCTGTATTTTTGTTATAACTTTTTAATAAAGCTCTATGTAACCTACGTTTACCTAACATTTTTTTCTTATTTAGTGCCATAAAATATACTGACAAACTTTGAACATTAAAACCCGGGACACCCTGTATGGATGTTCTTGGCATTTTTCGTGCAAAAATGAACGAAACAAGTAAAATAAGCAAGAAGCATGTCGATGAAAATATTTGTACAAACGCACAATAGTATCACAGACATGGCTGATTACAGTTGGCTGTAGTCTAAGGAGAAAGTTTCACAGATAACTATAGACAACATTAATGGCGAAAGCGTCAACGCGATGGTGTCCACTGTTTACGGCTGATAGCTATTTCCTCTTCAGCGTTACATGACCCGTTAATCGATACATGAATAAATACCAACGAAATATATTTCCTACCTAAATTTCCGTTACAATCTATCTGAAAAAAGGAATTCTACAGATTCGATCTAAACCGATGGGACATATGTGACGAATTAAATTAAACTTCCGAGAGAACAAAAAGATTAGAACGCTGGAAGTAAATTGCCACGACTCATTGTACCTTCATTCATCTAACATGGGGGTTCACGATCAAAGAGGGGCCTACGGTGGCCAGCATAGAATCTTAACCATTTCAACACTGAATTTTATTTCTTCAGAAAATGACTACTTTTTAGCATTTTTTGACACAGGAAACGGAATAAAAATACGACTGAGAATTAAATATATTCTTTTTTATTTCAGGACTTTTCAGATTTTCAACTGGGATAGCATAGATCCCAGTAGCATGTTACTGCTGGCATATTTTTATCCCAGCAGTAAATATTGTCATATAAACAAAATAATATATTGAAATAAATTGTACAATAATAACATGTTTAGGATATAAAATATCCCAGTAGTGTTGTAAGGGTTAAACTGCCAAATTGTTTCCCACTCTTCGACTCCCTTTTTCTACATTTCCCCAAATTCTCCGATACAAAAATGAATATACAAACTTACCTAAATTTCCGTCTCTTCCATAACACCAGCACGCATCACAATTGCCAAAGGACGTGCACCAAAAATCGCAACGCAATAGGACAAACGAACGGTAGGTAGGAGGAGAACAACATTAAAAGAACACGGAAAACGATTGAACAGTGAGTTTTAATAATAAAAATATCTTGACAGACCAGTCAACTCGATGGAATATTTATTAAATAAGTCATGTGTGATTGCAAAAACCTATCAAGGGGGGTCGGGGGGACGTAAAGTTACAAGTAAACACGTATGGTACAAAGGATACTCATTTTCTCTTCGTCACTTATCCAACGTAGGAATTTGACATTGGCAGCCACATAGTATAATGATAATAATAATAATAATAATAATATAATAATAATAATAATAATTACAGTTATCTCTATAATTAATTAAATTACTTAGAAAAACGTTCTATATCGTATTTGTACGCGTATCTCTTCATAATACCCCATTTTATTATTTTCTCTTTCTCGTTCTCTCCCTCCCTTTCTCTCTTATCTATAGGAATACTATTTAAAATCAGTCTTGTGGTTGAGATATATTAGGTGTCTGGTGAGGTAGTGTCAGTTTCATAGTATACATTCAGTGCCACTTGATTTGCTGTTCGCGCGCGTATTATACTATATGTTATCGCTCATTGAATCACAGAACGATCCGCGGGTACGACATCGTGTGTGTATTACGCAACAGGGTCTTTCATTGTGTGTACACGTTCACTTTGCAACGGTATTACAAACAAACTGCCGGTGGGATCGATAGGAAACGGTACACGCGAGTAGTGCCGGGGTGTATGTGTGGTCGACGTTGCAAAAAGAAGAAAAAAAGAAATGGTACAGCGAGGGAAATTGAATGCGACACCGGTGGACATCGGTGGACGTGGGTAATACCCCACCACCGTTCTCGTTAACGTCGACGTGCCATAGAATGGCGGGTGTATCGTGTAATCGAGTCAAGGAAACACCCTCGTCCAACCGACGTTGCCTTTTACGAAGTATCAGCTGTTTCCGTCTCGCGTGTACATACATCGAACGACGAGTGTCATCAAGTGGCCTTAACTTTTTAATTACAGTAGCGAGAATATCACCTATTATTTCGTGGAATAGTGTTAATATTTTTCTTTAATTATAGGCATATAACATTTGAATTTGTACCGTGTGTCGTTAACGTATCGCTGGTATTTGAACGGCGACTACGTGGAAGCTTGAAATGCCTTTCGATCGTTGAATGAGAGAGATTAAAATGAAGAGGAGGAGGATGAAACTAAAAGTTGGAATACTTCTGCTCCACGTGGGGGCGTTCAAATTCGTGCGAACGTTCAACGATATTTCCATATTCAATAGCATTCGCGTTGACTGTACAAAATTATAACTATACATAGTTTAGCTCTAGTTACATAGATACAGAGAAGATATACACCATAGGTACATATGCAATCGGATATTCGAGCGCTTGGAACTTACTAGTACGGAGTCGAGTGTAGTTTACGTGCCTTCGTTTAACGGCAATATTTATAAAACGTCCTTTTTTTCTTCCTTTCTCCCCGTTTCACGTCGTCCTCATCTCGGATTAAAAAAACCATCGACGTTGCCCGTACCCGCAAAAGCCAATCCCGAGTGCACAACGGTATTCGACACAACGTTATAATTCGACACAAACATACAGTATTATATTTACAGGACAACAACAATAATGGTTACGACGGTATATAAAGACAAGCGATAATTCTATCGATACAATAGGTACTTGACACGAAACTCTCCCATAATCTCGTATTATCTCAGCTCTCTTCGTCGTCTGACTCTGGCCTGTTCACAAAGAAACATAGAAAACAATTGGCCCCGACGCATTTCCGTCGCGCCGGTGCCATTTTACAGGAACGTAATTTCCACCAGCATCATTTCGGAACTAACAACCATATTTCAACTAGGAATCAATCTTTTCACTTTTATCTTAAGGTACTGCTGAAGTAACCGTCGAACCGGAACTCCCGTTTTGCTTAAATCTAATACGACGCTATTAAATCCACGGTTTCTATGAAAACGCTTGTATGTACCTTCCTTCTCGTAAGTTCTGTCGCGCATGCGCGCACCTCTTCTGTGGTCTGACAATGATAGCGCGGGAGATTCGTAAGTTCGACGTGCGTAGAAAACTAGGAAACTTCTTGTTCTACGGAACTTGGATTCAATTCGATTATCTATGCAACAGTTCGACGTCGTGCAGACCGAACTCACGGTAATTGCAACGTCTTGCTGCTTTTCGACTACGAGGAATAAATCTTCAAGTTCAATTGAGATTCTTATGTCGGCAAAGTGTTCAACGAGCAACGGAGAAACATGGACTCCATATAGCGCGATGTCCGTTTAGTATTGCTTGGTAAAAATGCGATGAATAAATTATGTATTTTTTTGAAGTTACATTCAAAATATAGGAAAGATACTTCGTATCACAAATTAGTTTGTTGTGACGTAGAATACGTAACGGATGTGTTTGTACCTCGTAGACCCCCGTATAATGAAACAATTAAGACGTTATAGTTAAATGTGGTGCAACTCTCTTTCTTTTTATGTTTAGACAATTGTGAGTACGTACAAAATCATCAATATTTCGTTCTATTTACTTTGCAATTTGAAATGTGAAATCTCAGATGTTTAGCTAAAATTAACTTAAACACACTTCTCTCGAAAATAGTCTTTTACCACTTTTAAAAAATAACGAAACAATTGTAGATCGTGTTATGCACTCTTTTATCTGGCTTGTGGTAAACAATCCTGTGATATGTTGAGCTCAATTGAAACTATATTCACAATTGTTTGACATCACAATTGAATTGCAACTTTTATGTAACTTTGTATAGAGATTTGCAATTATAATACTGTACAACGAAATAGATGATCATCATTTTGCAAAACGAGGCGTTAAAATAGTTGCGGCTTTCGTAGTTCAGTTTGAAAGATATAAAAAGATACTTTGATGCCATTAATTGTTTGCAAATCTCAAATTTAAGATAGAAAATTGGTATTTAGGATATCCTCGGCGTTAAACGGGGGTCTAGTGTAATTAACAATAATGCAAATTACGCGGAAAGCGAGTTCAATGTGGCTCCATCTTTTCTCCTTTTCCGCGTTCTTTTCTTGCGTCTTGTTAGGCCTTTGACGTCACTTCCGGTACCACGCGCGCTAGGTAGAACTGAATTAACTTTATGACTGCCTGACAATAGGCTCGTTTTGATCGTGAATTGTCAGCGATATCTTTTTTATCTATGCTGCATAATTATATGCAAAAATTCGACGGTTATCCATCATGTCTTCTAGGACTTTTACGGTATTAATGTTTTTATTATGCTGGCTGTAATCGCCATTGAAAAATTTCTCGCACAAAGATAAATCTGTAGTTCTTTCTGCGAGAAAACTTAATATTCGACTGCTTCGATTGGGCTTTTGGAATTTTGAAAACAGAAAATATAATCTTCTACCCTCAGCGATCTGCAAGTTACGTGAAATTCCCTTGGCATTTTTTATTATTGTGCAGTCGAATTTCTAATTCGGCACTGCTTTCAGTTTAATCGCACAAATAAGTATTGTTAATTCGATTATATAAAATAGTAACAAAATTCGAAAGTAGAAATCACCTTGAGCATCTAAATGCAAAATTAATCCATACAAATTCCACATCTAAAACAAAATCATTTATTACTTCTCATCCCCTTAAATTTCAAACTACGATAAATTAACATTAAATTCCAAATGTTCAATTAAACCTTGAATATCCATCCAATTTTCTAATCGCCAAGAAATTACATTTTCCAAAAACCCACGCCGAGCACATCTCGCGAAAAAAAGTAAAATCAATCAGTTCCGATGAAGTCGTAGAAGACGCAAGAATACTAAGCAGATTTAAAAAGAAATTCTAACAAATAGAACCTAAGGAACTCCCCATAAACCTAAGAAACTTCATGTTTCCCCGTAAAAACAAAACAGTGAAACGCCAAGGTCAATCAACGGTCGCGCGGTGCGCAGAAGTGACAACAAAGATGGACGAACGGGACGCGTTAAACGACAAACGGTATTGCGTGCCGGGCGAAGGAAACAAACGACCGAATGTTTCTCTCCGTTGTGTGTACGAATGTATACAATGCGATACAACGTGATATAAATTTCTACGAGCGGCGTAAACAGTAAATAAATATCAGCCCTGATAAACACGCTGGAGGATGTCGCGTATGAAGAATGGAAATAAAAGTTTCGCATTTGACTTTTTTTTTCCTTTTGTTCGAACGAAATAAGAAACTCAGAAGGAAACTATAACACGGCTGTACACACTCAAAACGACCTAAACTTACTAGAGGCTTTTACGAAAGCCACGTGCGCGGATATCACTTCAGAGTGTTTGGTAGCCGTTTTTCTTCGAGCGATCGTTTCGGGTGATCCGCGATGTTTATCGGAGAGAAAGGGAATCGATGCTTAAAATCTTATATAAAATTGGCGAGTTTGTTGCTTTCACGATTACCCTGATTATTGACGATTCAGCCTGCTCGGATGTCTTTTGGTTCTCCTATTTTTTTTTTGGTGATGATTGCTATCGGGGTGGCGTATTGTTTAAATAATATCGCAGCGGTTTGTGCGACGGTGAAGATTCAGTTCGTGAGAATGGGAACTTGCGGCAGTTTTCATGTTTCAGTGGCGGTTTTGTATTTTATGAAATTGGTAATTGATGATGTTAGAGTAATACTTCAGTATTGGCATCTCTTTTATATGATGCAACTTTCATGTTTTTTTTCCTTGAGTATAATAGATATCTATTTTTATGTAGAGTATTGTAGTTAAACAAACTAAAGAATTTTTGAATTTTAAAACGAGATTTAACTAAAAATTCTTAGTTTCAAAATTAAGATTTAGATTTTTGCGGAAATCTTGCAATAGAAACTTTGTTGAAGATACTCGTTTCGGGAATTTAGTTTGACAAAGAAAGAGTTTTAACTAAAATTTCTTAGTTTCAAAATTAAGATTTAGATTTTTGCAAAAATCCTGCAATATAAACTCTGTTGAAGATCCCTGTTTCGGAAATTTCGTTTGGCAAAGACAGAGTTTTAACTAAAATTTCTTAGTTTCAAAAATCAGATTTAGATCATTGCAAAAATCCTGTAATATAAACACAGTTGAAGATCTCTGTGTCGGCCATTTTCTTTGCCAAAGAAAGAGTTTTAACTAAAATTTCTTAGTTTCAAAGTTAAGATTTAGATTTTTGCGCAAATCCTGCAATATAAACTCAGCTGAAGGTCTCTGTTTCGGGCATTCTGCTTTGCAGCATTCAAATAACGAACTATTACGAATAGGAACTTGGAAATTGTGATAGAAACTTAACAAAAATTCTACCAATCGCTACAGTCACGCAGAATCAACTACAAACCGTTTCAAGCACCAGTTACCTCAACGACTTACTATTTACCAACAAATAATAAAAGCTCAACTTAAAATTGCATCGATATCAAATTCACTCGGAACCTAGCACCCACTATCAAAATCCTGTAACAAAAACCGTAGTTGAAAACGGTACTTTTATTCTCAGCATCCTCTCAATTTCCCATATCCAATCTAACGAAATACCATTCTAAACTGCTGGCTCAAAGTCCACCTAAAACAGTACATTCTGTACAAAACGACCATAGCATTCGATACCAAAAAAAACAACGAAATACCATTCCAAAAGGACGTATCAACTTCGTTATTCTCCACCCACAAACATCACCCACTTTGTCGACAGTAAACCCATCCATCCGATTAAACACCTATCGTCACAAGATCATCAACCGCCCTCAAATCCTCCACCAACCCCGAAAACTTTCAATAACGTCCCACTGCCATCTTTCGAGGTCAAACGATTAAACGTTGACCATACCCAGTGCCTAAGAAACCGCCTAAATTCCTCTCAACCCAGGCAACGTTGCCCTTGGACATCGTCTCCCTGCGAAATGGATAGAAGAAAAACGAGGGCAATTTGGGCCCCGGCATTTGGAACGATATTTGCAGAAAATGCAGAGGCGTAAACCTCACCCTCCTCCCTCTCTCTTTCTTCCTTTCCCATTGTACAGGCCAAGTAGACACGCTGGGTTACATTTCGAGGTGTTCTTCCATCAGTGGGGCCCCCATGTTGCGGCAAACTAGGCCCGTCGGACCCGGAAGAGGGAACGACGGCCCGTTTTCGCTCTCGAAAACTGACCCACGGAACAATGACTCCGAGTGGCCTCGACTCGGTGGCTTCAACGACGAAATTTGCATGCCGGGCAGCGGACATAAATCAGAGGACCATTGAGAGAGAGAAAGAGGAGACGGCGAAGAACAGCTCGTAGGAGAGTGCGCGAATAGAGGGAAGAAAGGGGGAGGAGGAGGGATGAAGACGGAAAGCTGTGAACCATCACCGGCTGCAAATTTTCGCCACGTATCATTGCGAAAACTGGTTCGCGCGAAACACCGCCGCCGGCTGAGAGAAACGTAGGACAATGGAATCGATTTGGAAAGGGATCGGGCACCGGCTGCTAGCCGGAGAGGAAGAAAGGATGATGAAGAAGAGACGATGGAAATCGGAGAAGACTATCTCGGATTATAAGCGCGAACGAGCATCAGATTCTACTTCGTTATGGACGCGGCACGAATCTACGCGCGACAGGTCACCGCCTTAAGCTGATTGTGCCAATTGATACAAATCGTGCGACGAATGCTGCGATACTGGTTTCGGCGAGGAGCTCTATGCTCTTCTCGCCTCTGGTCGGATCAAATTTTATGCGATGGTAGAAGAGAGCGGTTCGTGGGAGACTTAACAATATTTGTCAGAAATTCCACGTTTTTTTTAAATATAGAGTGGGTTTTAGAGGTCGAGGTTGGCGTGAACTTTGAGCAATCTTAGTTTTGGTTATCGAGGCTCCGGAAGAATTGGATTTGAGGTTAGGTGAGATTTTAGGCGCTCTTTTTATGAGACCGTGCACGAATTATTTATAGAGAATGTTTGAAGATTTGGTTGTATGTCAGAATGAAATTAAAAGTGAGGTAATAGCGAAGAAAGTGGTCGATTTCCTTTCTAGGCTGTAGTATCTGAACATTTTGTAATCTGTGGTGAATTCTGAAGTGCAAAATTCTTATTGGATCGAATATTCGGCTATTTGCATCAAGTACCATGCTGTTAGGCTCAGAAAAAAAACTTCTGAATATAACACACGATTTGCAAATGAATCAAAAGTCCATTTGCAGAAAAACTTCCAAGATTGAGCTACAATGAAAGAAACAATTGATGGAAAATGTAGAAGTTATTAAAAAAAAAGAAAATTCCTTCGCCAAGGTGCAACAAGTATCCTCCGAAGTTACTGATAACAGAGCGTGGAATTTTAGTTAATCTGTGCAAATATTTGAAAATTGTCTTTCCTCAATTACTTTTCAATTGAACCAGATAATAATTTAACTGTTAGAAATAAGAATCTGACAATGTTATTATGGAGGGCGTGAAATAAATCTTGAAAGTAGAAGAATGAATAATCAGAAGCGAAAGAATTAGTTACTGTTAAAGCGTCGAGTAAACGAAGCCTTTTCCAGCTTCTTTTAACCACTATGGGAATTTCTATAGCGACGCTCCTCTTTTTATCTCGATTCATTCGTCAATACGCGCATGCGTGGCCTATGTGTGCGAATTATGCCCGCATACGTTCGTTTTAAATAATTGATATCTCTCTAAGCTCATTGACATCGTTCTCGAACGAAAGGCTCTTCAAATAATAGAATAGGAATTTTTTGAGATTTAACTTGTCAGTCAAAAGAAGAACAGTTGGTTGAAAATAAAAAGGCAAAGTGAAATTACAAAATTGTATAACGAGAGCTACAAATGCATTAAGTTTCTCTAAACATTGCATATTTTTTCCGCAATATTTCGAGAAGCGTAGCTTTAATATTGCAAAATTTAGCAAATACTATTTGTCTTTTAAGTCTTAACATTTATTTTAATCCTTTTGGTACCACTGGGAAATATATAATTCAAAGAAAGTTTAATAGTCACTATTGAGTCAAATGTTCATGTAAAATGCATTCAATA
Source organism: Cerceris ruficornis (assembly GCA_963989415.1). Lineage (NCBI taxonomy): Eukaryota > Metazoa > Arthropoda > Insecta > Hymenoptera > Crabronidae > Cerceris > Cerceris ruficornis. The sequence goes on along the minus strand of OZ022517.1, from coordinate 11,144,561 downwards.
TCCCAATTTCGCTATTTTGAAATAAGTATTGAAAATGAGAACTTTTCAAAAATAAATGAGCCGTTTACTTTGAAAGTGGCATGAGACACTTTACCGTAATGAAAAATGGAGATTTTTCAATGACTATTTGAAATTATTTATATCTAGAGAAATAAATATCTTGAAATAAGAAACACAAGTAAATATTCTCAAAAGATGTCTTCAATATTTTTAAGCATGTAAAACGCAAACCCTTAAATATCTTGATTTAACGACAAAGTGACTTACGCCACTCTCAAAGTAAACGGATCATACATTGATCGAAATGCAGCCTCTAATATGAATATCTTACTCAACCCTTTGCCCTACAATAACAAATGATTCTCGTGAAGCGGTAAATTTGATAGAGATCTTCAAGTTTTATAAAACTTATCCAATTGAAAATATCTGTGGGCCGCGACACGATAAAATTATTCCCACAATATTAATATTATGTTAAATTATACAAAATATCAAAAATCAATTTTTATTTTAGCAATTTAATTCTGAATATTGCGGAGGCAGTCAGAAAAGAAATCGTACGGCAAGGGTTTAAAACCTGTTTCTGATTTTTCGCAAAAGTGGTACCAAAAGGGTCGACTACTCTTCGCACGTCGAATTTACTTTGCGCAATCTGTTTATACTGAAATAAAGCACTTTTCGTTCAAAACAAAAGACAGCAAATTTTTGCAAAAGCAGTTCAAAATTTTCAATAAGAAAGAATCGGATAAAAGGAAAGATATCCACGGTATTCGCCTGATTAATTCGAAACTCAATTTGCCCTGAGAGAGAAGTCAAAAGAACGGCGACACTCTGGAGACGCCATGAGAGAATAAACAACTTGGAATGTCCTATTTCCACCGTTAAACCGTAACTTTTCCATATACCTCGAAGAGAGCAACTTCGCGCGTTTCCAAACCCTCGTGGGTGAAAAGTTCTATCGAGGGCATTACGTCTCGGTGATTTGGAATCGGACAAAATATTCCGTGATGGAAAACCGTGAGAGATGGAGCGTCGAGAGAGTGTGAAACGTTACGACAAATGTTTCCGGGAGAAAAGTTGAGGGTAAGCGAAGTTTTAAAAGAGTAGAGAAATGAGCAAATATTGGAAAAGTGTAAAAACTCGTTTTGATGTTAACCAGTGATAGAAACTGCTTTTAGATTTTGGAAATTTTCCATTGGCATTGAAATTGGAAAGAGTTGCAATTTTAATACAGAAAATTCGAGAATTTATGAAAGTAGCTTTCCTTTTAAGGAAATTATGAATTTTTTGCTGTTCAGGTTGACGTAAAAATATAGTTGGTATGTTGCTATTCGTATTGCCTGCTATTAAAATGAGAAATTAGCAGCCGGATAGTAAAATTACTATCGTTAAAAATTAAGGTTTTTAATTCGGTAAACACCAACTGCAAATCTAGATTACCCAAGAAAAAATTCTAAAAGCAAAATCTACCCTCCCTATTTTTAAAAACCACCCCACCATATTATAATCCGAAATTTTATAGTAATACTACTACCACTGAAAATCGAGCTTTCCAATTCGAAAAAGTGAAATGTAAATCTAGATTATCCGAAGAAAATTATCTCTAGTAACCAGCAGCAACAGAATCTACCCTTTCTATTTTTAAAAACCACCCCACCACATTCAAATCCGAAATTTTATAGTAATACTATTACCACTGAAAATCCAGCTTTCCAATTCGAAAAAGTCAAGTGTAAATCTAGATTACCGGAAGAAAAGTATCTCTAGTAATCAGCACAAACAGAATCTACTCTTTCTATTTTTAAAAACTTCGCCACCATATTTAAATCCGAAGTTTTATAGTAATACTACTACTTCTGAAAATGGAGCTTTCTAATTCGAAAAAATCAAATGTATATCTAGATTATCCGAGGAAAAGTATCTCTAGTAACCAGCACCCGCAAAATCTACCCTTTCTATTTTTAAAAACCACCTCGCCATATTCAAATCCGAAATTTTATAGTAAGACTACTATCAATGCAAATCGAGATTCTTAATTCGAAAAAATCAAATGTAAATCTAGATTAACCGAAGAAAATTATCTCTAGTAACCAGCAGCCGCAAAATCTACCCTTTCTGTGATTAAAAACCACGCCGTTAAGAAGAAAACTACAATAATTTGTAGAATTATACTCTTTGAAAAAAAAAGAAAAGGAAATACAGCGACCGACTTCATCTTCCCTACACTTTCGTCACGGAGTCGTAGATCTCGGGCGATTTTCAGTTTTCACTCGTTATTCACATTCGAGCCTTCGAGAATCGTCTTCCACCCCACTTCCTTTTTCCTTTCTCTCGCCGGCGCAACTCTCACCCTCCCCTTACACGTGTCAGAGGACGTCTCTCGAGCTCGTTTCCACAGAAACGTTGCGATTTCTCGTCACGCCTCTTCTCCGCCACGAAACATCCGTTCTTTGTCGTACACGAGGAAGAAAGTGGACATTTACCCTCGGCGGTGCTCTTTTTCTTTCTCTTTTTCGTTTGTTTCACCTCGGGCATCGGTTCGGGCTTGAGAATAGAGGTCAGCGTGAAGCTTTTGACCTTGTACTTTGACGAAGAAAATGCTACACGTGGGGGTGGAGGGTTTTAAATATTTCGGTCCTTTGGACGGAAGGTTGTTTGCTTATTTAACACGTTGAATGCTAGTTGTGTTTTGCTGGCTTCATCATTTTTACCGAAGTTAAACTTGTTTTATTAACATTAAAACTACCGGCGTTATATCAGTTATATTTAAATATATTTAAATATATAATTATATTTAAATAGACCCCACCATCAATTAGGGGAATTATCCGAAAAATTTCGTAACCGGTCATTTTGACCGTCTTGGTAGTTTAGTATTAAAACTGCATCTTTATAGAGGAGACACGTTAACGGTAAAAAAATGGTATACTTTGTAGTATTTTACTGTTTTAATACGAATATTTAAATATCGAATATATTTTCAAATTCTTGAATATTAAATTTAAATGTTAAGTTTTATTAGGAATTTCAGGGAATTTAATAGGTAATTTGAATGTTATTGGAAAATTTAGTGAATTTCAGTGAATTTAATAGGTAATTTTAATGTTATTGGGAAATCTAGTGAATTTCAGTGAATTTAATAGGTAATTTTAATGTTATTGGGAATTTCAGTGATTTTCAGTGAATTTAATAGGTAATTTTAGTGTTATTGGGAATTTCAGTGAGTTTAAGAACTACTTTGAATATTACTATGAATTTCAGTGAATTGATTAGCGCTAGCTACCACCAGTGACTTAAATGGCATTCAACGTGTTAATTTGTAATAGGGGATGTTTTTTCTCCCCCGTATTTCTTCGACTTTAATTGCCATGGTCATTTTGCCTAGAACCTACTGTTTTAGGTGGACTGTGAATCATTGAGGCTGTGCTACATTGAATAATAATTTACGAAAAATTTCTAAACTCATTGATTACGAGCCCGAACCTTCACACTTTAATTAGGGATGTTTTACAAGAATGTGGAAGTTGCGACCGTTGTAGGATATGTTTGCGAATTTGTAAAAGTCTGTTCCAGAATAGGAAAGAAGAAAAGACTGTAAGAAATGTATGTCGAAATTCTGAACAAGCTGTATCCATCGGTTTAGAAACTGATGGAACAAGAAGAAAAGAGCGACTTTGACGATCGTTGAAAGACTGTGCGTTGAAGAAACTCGGAGATTACAAAACTAATTGAAATTTGAAGCTGCAATGTATTTGAGACCTTTAACGAGTAATCGACTAGGAGTGTTAATGAAATAATAATATACTTTGTATATTGAAATTTCAAAAAAATTCAAACTCTGAAGCAATCAAAACACCAAACCCAAAGACCCAACGACCGCAGCACCAAAAACTCACGCACAGTGAGTCTGAAACCATTTGAATAATTCCAAAGAATTTTTTTTTCACTCCATAAATTCTAATTAACAAGCTGCACCTAAAATGAAACCTACCATGGCGAGCCAGCGCAGTGATAATTATTATTTCAAGGTTGCAACCATTTTGAATTCCAATCTGCGATCGGACTTATTAAGTACAGTTGTCTTCATTAATTTTCCAACTGTGACCATCGAATTACGAGCTCTTCGTAAAACAATTCGAAAGCGGCGATCGGGGATTTCCGATAGAAAGAAGCAATAGACAATGAAACATTTCAACGGCATCGAGATTAATTATTTATATTTAAGCTTATAATGAGAATATACGAGGGAAATGAAACGGGTCAGTTTACCTCGGTGCGACGAAATGTTGGTGCATCGCTCTAAGAATACCATAAACAGAGACGCCGCAATTGCATTAAAAAATGCATTAAAATTGCAGGGAGTTTGCATGTATGTTGTTTCAGAGATGCACGTTGAATCGACCAATATAGATCTTGAAATTCGACGATATGAATTATTGGTCGATTCGTGCATCGCATTGAAGATGCAAGAGAGCTTGTCTCTTGGACGATCCATCGAGAGACTTTCTATAGCAACGTGCTATCGATTCGAATCGGTATATATTTCACGCTCAGTGGAATAAAAAATCAGCCTGGCAAATAGCTAAAATTAACTTTATTTAGATACGTAGGATATATTCTTGTTAATTGGACGGGAGACTTCGGCTAGTCGTACAATAGCTATCGAACACCGGTCGGTTCTAAATATCACAGTTCCTAGCTCAAACATCTCCCATTGTCTCTAATTGCTAACATTAATTTAACCGCAATTAACCAAAATCCTTCGGAATCTTCACCGTCGCAGAGAGATATCAATTGACCCATCTAAACTAAACACTACCAAAATAAACCTTAAAGACATCCTCGCACAACGCTCATCGCCAGAAGCTAGGCGAGGTATAATACAATCACGACTAAATCCACGGTCACACAATAAACTTAATCCTGTATATCTCGCATCGATCGTTCCCTTCTCCCGCGATCCAAACGATCGGGCATCTCCTTTAACCCTCGATTTCTCCAAGAAAAACCGACTAAAACGTAAAAGCGTCTTAACAGTAGTGACTACGAACCGGTGGCGCGGAGGTTTCGTAATGATTCGATACGATGATTCGCAATGTTCGCCTTGGCGCTATCCAGTGAACGAAAAACGATATTACACCCTCCGTTATTCATCCCCGTCGTTCTGACTTTCGAGGATACACGTCGTCGATGAAGGACGCCGTATCTAGCGAATAGCTTGTCTCTACGTAGCTATGATCTACGTACCCCTAGGACTCCGCTAGGACACGCTTGCCCGAAATTAACCGTAGGATTTCCATGGGATGTCAGGTGATGGCCATATTTGTTGCGATACTCCTGAAGGAAGAGGCTGCTCGGACTGGCCTCGGAGACGTCCAGCTCCTCGTCGTCCTCCTCCTGAATGTTGTCGCTGCTGGGACTATGGCTCATGGGCGAGTCCCCGCTGCTATGGGAGTGAGAGTGCGGCCTGTGCATTCCCGTGGACATCGACAGGTCTTCCGGTTCCGTTTGCTCGGGCAGATCGACAGGAATACCGGAGAGGTTCAACGGCATCGGCATCGATGTACCGACGACTGGACTGGGTAGCTGGCGATGAGTCGGTCTTTGAACCGGTGTCATCGTTTTCCTACTTGCCGACTCGGCTTCCTCCATCTCCACGTCGATGTCGATGTCGATGTCTTCCTCCAGGTCGTCGCTGGCCAACGACGGAGACGTGAACTGAGATCTCGGTATCTGTCCGGCTGCGGTGCCGCACTTGTGATGCATCAGATGATGCCTCCGTCGGAATCGCATCTGACAGTGCTCGCACTCGAATGGCTTCTCGCCTTTGTGGATGAGAAGGTGAGCCTTCAGCTGATTCGAGTCGCTGAACTTGGCGGAACAGAGCTCGCAGGCGTAGGGACGCTCGCCGGTGTGGACGCGAAGGTGACGTCGGAGGTTGGCCACTTGGACGAATTGACGGTCGCAGTGGCTGCAGTGATAGGGCTTTTCCCCCGTGTGAAGTCGCATATGCGTTTTGAGATGGTGGTCCCGGGTGAATCTGGAAGGAAGGAGGAGAGGTTTGTTTAGCAAGAGTCAGCGAGACGTTCATTGAAAGGTCAAACGTAGATAGACGCGCAACGGCGTTCTTCGGAGCCCTCTATGGCAATCAGCGAAGATAAGCTAACACAAGCTGTACCACGCAAAAAGAGAGAAGTTTCGCGGTATGAAGTCCGGAGAAAGGGAAGAGTGTCACTCGCACTGCCTATTCTCACTATACAGTCCTGGAAACCTGAGATCGACGAGTGACAAGCGAAAACAAAGCACTCCTTTCGTCGTTCCCATGACGACGCAACGAATGTGCGGCTCTTTCGGCTAATGGCGCGTTAGAATCGAAAATGACGTCATAGAGATGTCTCTATCCGTCAGGCGACCCGGAACAAATCATGGGCCAGAGGACTTCTCTATTTTTGCGAGGTATAACAATTCATACTGTTAATTTGTCACCCTATGACGAGGCTCGGATTTAGGCCCGTAGGAATCATATCTTCTCGCTGGGCTTTCAACGTATTAACTCTTTGAGGCACGGCGGAATTAAAAGCGTCCCACCTCTTTGATGCATGAAGATGCACGGTGGAACATTTTTGTGCCACCTCTGAAATTTATACTATTATATAACTTTGTTAATAAATATAAACCAACTTCATTCAATCAAAAAAAAATTGTCTGTGCAACATGGGTCATTTTATTTTCTGAATTCCCGTGCCTCAAAGAGTTAAACCAACAATTCCAGCCATAACTGCCCCAAAAAATAAAAACCTTTACAACCCGCCTCCCGAGTTTCCACCTCTCTCTATCTATCCTCTATCCCCTTTATTTTTGCGAGGTACAATGAAAGTGGATCCTCCGATTCGGATTTGTGAATTTCTACGTTACGAATACCGATCCTCGTCTCAACCGAACTATCCGCGACATTAACATTCCCTGCTCGATTCCCGCTCTCGAATTCTTCCCAAGTATAACTCTCAAGCCTACCTTTTGTGACATTCCGGGCACTCGAAGGGCTTCTCTCCGGTATGGGTGCGTTCGTGATTCTGTAGCACGTGCTTGTAACCGAAGGATCTCGAGCACACGCCGCAGGTGAAGACCTTGTCCCTTCCGTCCTTGCCAGCCTCCGGGCTGACCGACGTAGGTGGGCTCAACGGTGCTGAACCTTCCGATCCCACCGCGGACTGCGCGCTCTCCGTCTTCGACCTCGACGCTTTCCTCTTCGTCGCCTGTCCCTTCTTTCCGATTCTATCACCGCTGCTGCTCACCACGTTGTTGTTGTTGTTGTTATTGTTATTCGCGGCGGCGCTGTTCGTCCTCCGTGAGGTGGATTTCGTACTGAGAGCCGGAGACACGGGTCCTGGGGAATGATGAATCGGCGACGGTGGCGACGATGCCGCGGGTGGCGCCCAACCTCCGAAGAGAGTCTGATGATGTCGGTACAACGACGGACTTGCCGCCAGGGTGGCGTGCAACGAAACTGGGATCCCTGCCGCCATTAGAGCTGCGGTTCGACTTGCCGCTAGGAGTTGCTGGGGTGTCAGCATTGACAGTCCTGCTGCTGCAGCACCCATTCCGGGGAACATCGCTTGCGATGTATTGTTATTCAGGGGTGGGGAAAGCGGCTGTTTTTCCGAGTCTTGCTTCATGTCGAGATGCTGGCCGGTTAAGATTCCTGAAATCAGAGGAGAATACGAACGTTTAAAGGGGTTCATTTACGCTTTTAACGCTTAACCTGTTATCGTTAAATTTGATATATTTAAACAATTGACGTAGAAATTGAGTTTAGAATTAATCAGGCGAATACTGTAGATATATTTTCTTTTATATGATTCTTTGTTATTGAACATGTTCAACTACTTCTGTAAAAATGTATAGCCATTTGTTCTGAACGACAAGAGCTTTAACACGTCGAATGCCACCGGTATTTCGCTAGTTTCTACCGAAGTGAAACTTTTTCTATTCAAGTCACATCTTTACAAAGCAGACGCTTTGAAGACGAAGAGATATATGGACAGCAGCACTTTACCTTTTTGAGACCAACGCGTAAATATTGTCTGAATTAACAAATTCGTAAATATTACAATTTAAAAGTCAGATGAAATTTCATTGAATTCAACAGCGCCGATCACCGGTGACCCCCATGGCATTCAACGTGTTATTTCAATTGTAAAGTGATTGTGCAAAGTAAATTTGGCACGCGAAGAGTAGTCGACCCTTTTGGTACCACTTTTGCGGAAAATCGGAAGCAAGTTTTAACCCCTTGCCGTACGATTTCTTTTCTGACTACGTTCGCAATAATTCAGAATTAAATTGGTAAAATAATGATTGGCCGGTGATTCTTGATATATCGTGCAATTAAACGTAGTATTAATATTGTAGAAATAATTGCATCGTGTCGCGATTCACGAATGTTTTCAATTTGATGGGTTTTGCAATACTGGCAATTTTTGTGTCGAATTTAGCGCACGACGAGTCTCACTTGTTATCGTACGGCAAGGGGTTAAATATATTAAAATGTATATTAAATTGTATATTAAAATGTATTAAATTATTTTGAAGCAATAGGGGCCAAGGAGATGATTTGTGAAGTAATTTATGTCCATTAAGGTAGGCGTGGAATATCTACTGCATGGCTCCCCTATCAATTTGTAGAATTTTTCGAAAAAATTGGAAACCGGTCACTTGATTTCCGCGATAGTTCTAGTGCTAGTTAAATACGTTAAGCGAAGTCCCTAGGGTTATTCCCGACCCGCAGTCTATTTTCTATTAACACACTGAAGAAGGTTGACGTGAATTCACGTTTTATATTTTTCATCCGTTGGAGACGGGTGACGATAATTCACGTTATTTCAAATTTCAAGCAACGTCGTATAAAAAACTGCAATTATAGTAAACAAAACGTTACAACGAAAAATTGTTGTTAGAAACAAACATGTGATGAAAGTGTGTTTATTATATAGTCGAATAATAAAGATCCGTTATGTTCAATTCAGTGTTATATATTATTATTCAGTGTTATTGTATAATTTCAACAAAATATGCGGGAATTCAGGCTATATACTTTTCATCGCATACCGTCTTCAATGTGTTAAGAAAGCAAATTTTTTTTTCTGTATAATTTTCTTGAGAATAATATGTATCATATTATATATAATAATACGTATTGTATATAATAGTATGTATTAGTGTTTACAATTTGCCTCAATTTAGGTCAAACAAGGTCCCAAGGACGAATGAAGGTTAACTGCTGTGTTTATTTCGCCCGAAAAGCAAAGTTTTAGTCCGCTGTCGAATCACCAAGGTCATGATACAAATTGACCGATAATTAGAGGAAAATCTCAAAGCGGCGACGCGGATTTGAAATTAGACCCAGTAATTAGAAAAGGCCGAGCCATTAGCTGTATACTCGCTACTGCTCCGGAACTTGGTTACAGTATTTCTAAATTGCAATTTAAGTGAGTTTCCAAGTCCGTGACCGTTATGGATTTTCCGTTGGACAGGATTTTTCCAGCGAAACTGATACGTTCGTTTGTTATTGTATCTTTGACCGTCACGGTCGACCGATCGAGGACCTATGGTTTTAGATGGGTTTGAAATTGGCAAAGGTATCCGACGCATCAAAAAAAATCCCGCGATGGCGAAGGGATTCGAAGGAGCCTGGTATTTCAAAGCCCGAGGCTCTTTCTCCGTAGTAATTATAGAACCTCGGCTATGTCTTTTTCTAATTTTCGTCTACGGTACACGAGATCGTTTCGTTTAGAATTTATAAGAAGCCTTTCGGGTTGCTTCGGAATCAATGTGGTAGCGATAGAAGAGTGGCTGGCAATATATCTCCTACATATCGTGCAGGAGAAATATTCCCCTTGGGATTTCGCCGAGGGGATTCCGATTGATCTGTTAGTTAGAAATCTGAGGCTGTTTTATAGTCATCGTAGCCTCGATTCGAGAAGACGATTCTACTTTAGCTTTGGACGAACAGTGTCGTATCAAGATTTACTTCATTGAGATTCTAAGTGTATTTTGTTAAGCTTGTTCAATGCGGTACTGCAATAGTTACAGTAAAATTCCAACAAAGACACTACTTTTTACCACAAAGGATTTTACTATTAGCAGTAACAATATTGTGCATTCTATTAGCCACTTGGACATCCAAGACACGCAAACATTCAAAATTCATAAAGTTTCTGCAAAGTCCCATCCCAACAAATTCAACTTCCAAGCAGAAAGTTATCAAAAACGGCCAAAAGTTTCTCCCTCATCCTCCTCGAAATAAAAAAAAGTATCGCTGCAAAATGAACCTCAAAATTCTGCAAAAACTCAACCTCTCAACATCAACTATCATTCTCTCTCCAGCACTTTTCATCGCGCACCAAAAGAACGTCCCAGCACGCCGTAAGATTCCATCCTCAGCGATTCTTCTTCCCGCAACCTCTCCCTCTCGCTCGTCTTTCTTCAAATTCCCATTTCAAAAATTCAATTTCCCAGCAAGAAGTTATCAAAAACCGAAAGTTTCTCTCTCATCCTCCTCGCAATAAAAAAAAGTATCGCTGCAAAATGAACCTCAAAATTCCCCCAAACTCAACCTCTCAACATCAACTATCATTCTCTCTCCAGCACCTTTTCATCGCGCACCAAAAGAACGTCTCAGCACGCCGTAAGATTCCATCCTCAGCGATCCTTTCTTCCCGCGTGATCTCCCTCTCGCTCTTCCTACCTCCGCCCGTCCTCCCCCTCCTCGTTCCTCCCCATCAGCCCTCCCACACACGTCGCTCACACGTGAGGTTTACTCGGTCCTCCTCCATTCACTCACACTCTCGTGCCACGGAGTTCATTCATAAGAGTCGGCTTCCCACCCACGCCGGCACGGCGTACCGCCTCCTCTTCGACTCGAGGCCAACGACTCTGCGAAAGTGCAAGCCGCAACGAGCACACGCGCCTCCAAATACTCGAATTCCATGGAGTGTCGTAAATGCAGATTTCACGAGTGTCATGCGATAAGGGGTTAAATCTCTCGAATTGCAGTCATTTCGACATTGTAATTAGCCAGCATGGTTGCAACTTTATCTTTCTAGACCAGTGGTCGGCAAACTCATTAGTCAAAAGAGCCAAAAATCAGCAGCAGGACGAGTAAAACTTTTTAGAGATACAAATACAAATTTCAAGAACCAGTCAAGAACCATGTTTTTCGGAGTCGATTTAAACTAGCTACTAAACATTAAATACAACCAGATATAATAATAGTCTCATTTATTGACAAAATTTTTTGTGCCAGATTGGCCGAGCCGCACTCAAGTCGCTAAAGAGCCGCAGGTTGCCGACCACTGTTCTAGGCTAATGAAATAGATATTTTTATTTTTCAGACTATTGGGAGGACTGAAGGGAACTGAAGAAAATAAGAGAAACTGTATGCGGCGGGTTCTTTTTACAATTCTCCATCCAACCGAAGGTGTAAAACAACCCCTGGAATCCATGATGAATAATTTTGAAACACTCTGTACACGCAGGTGCGTCAACTTGACTTTAGAATTTTCAGCGATAACGATTTGTTGCTGTTTACTCAACTGATATTTTGCGGATGTAATGTACTTTTGTTATGGTGATTTTGGATATTATTATGATTATTGGATAATTTTCTGAAATTTCCGAACGAATTCTGTGGCTCCTGTTTGTCCAGAGAATATAGTATTTCACGTTAGATTGTTACTATTTTGAGTTTTGGAATTCAAAGTGCAATATCCTTGTATTTAACATTTATCGCGAATAATTAGTAAAATTCTCTGCATAATATCGGAGAAATCGAAACAATTCCAATATTACTACCGTCAATTTAAAGAACAATAAATTTCACAAATTTGCATTTACAAAAGTAATCTCAACTTACAATTTTTAATAAAATATCATTGGTACATCCTGTGCAAAAATTCCGAAAATCAACCGTGAGAAGTAGAGGTATATTATCAAAGATTCCATCGCCATAGAAATCTAATAGAAAATCCCATTCAATTTTCCTCTGAAAATTCCGTCGCTTGGAAGTCCCGTTTAATGGTAATTCCCTCGGCACGAATTTCGGCCGCGAGATATTTAGCGGAGATAATTTTTAGAACGAGCATGCTTTCACTAATTTGAACGCGCGCATTATTTCACGGCCCAGTAATCATTCGGTGCAAAATGTCATGTGCACGGGTACGTGAGTAATCGCGAAGCTTTTTTCAAAATTGCCAACGCATTAGGGTTGCGGTTCGCGGAGGGTGCCTTTCTGCGTATCGACCCAGTTTCGTCGCGATCTCAAATAATCGAATAACGCCCATAATTATGGAGGCCAATAATTATAATTATTGCGAGACGATTTAACAATTATTGCGATAACAATTCAGTAGAAAGAAATCAGCTGTTGCTATTAGATAATAAATAAATTGTTGATTAGGCTGCTTTTGGTTTCAGATAATATTTGAAGGAGAATTTTAACATTGTAAGGTGTTTTATTTCTATGTTGGTCTTAAAAATAGTTTTATTCTTATATTTTTATGGAATATTTTGCTGGATTTGAAGGTTAAATTGTATATCACAGAATTTTACTGCAGTTGGATATTGTAGTGTGATTTTTTGGACAAAAAAAATTACAGAGATAGATAATTTCGGGAGTAACATTGAATTATATTGAATGAGAAGAAAGAGAACATTCTGGCGCTTCTCGTTGCATTTTACAGTGACTTTCACAGCAATTGCTCCACTTTAAAAATATTGACGAATTCAACTATTGTTAAAAAAAAAAAAACCTGTAAAAAGGAGTCACTCCAAAGACCTTCAAACCTTCGAAATTAAACTTCTGCGATGCAATTAATTCCAAAAATTCCAAAGCCTTCCCGGTGCAATGAAGCCACCGAAAGTAAAAATTCTGTATCCCAATTTTTCCGCAAATTCTTAAAATAACCCCCGAAAGAGAAATACTCGTAACACGCCCAAAGAAAAATTCAAACGACCGCGCAAATCGTCGACGATTAAACGTAATCTTATTACGTTTAATTTAAGACAACAACGAATCAAGTCGCCATGTTCGATCGCCACTTACTAATTAATGGACCGTTTAGAACAGGGCGGTTGTAATGAGCCCCGTTAAATCAATAAGGGTGCGTAAAGGTCTTCTCTCCTCTCTTCCCTTTCTTCTCTATCCTAAAACTCCCTTATAACATGGGCTAGTATTCTTACGGCCCACAATCGCCGTTTCCCGGCAACACGACCGCCAGCACCGCCCCCGCCTGCATCCCTTCCTCTCTAATTGCTCCCAACCCCCTATCTTCAATTTCAAGCCCTTCTCTTTGCCAGGCCTCTTTTCTCCTCTCCAACCTTTCGACCTTTTTGTATTTATTCTTGGATTAAATTTACGTTGCTAGTTTGTTGCGTTTGTAGTTGGACTTTATCTTGATGGGAAGTTGGAATTAATGTCGGAATATTGTATGGAAGGTTGCCACCATGTACGAATTTCTTTTCTTCAAATTACACCTAAAATTTTCAACTTTAATGGCAGAGTATCTCCCTTTTTGTTGGACTTTCGATCGTCTTATATTTGTGGATTTATGTTCAGCTTGTTGTGTTCATAAATGGACTTAATTTTGGTAAAAAGTTTGGATCGCGCGAGAAGATTGTACGGAGGATTGTTTCTATGAGATGATTAGTTTTCTGGAATTGCTAATTGAGATATTCAGTTTGAATTTCGAGCCAAAGCGTTATGTAGTTCTATATTTATTCCTTTGTTGATTTTGTATTGCGAATTTTACAGTTTTTAGTTAGTTTCAGTTAATATTAGAATGATGGTAAAAGGATTTACATAGCTAGCTAATAGTAGAGCAATAATAATGTGTAAAAAGTGTAATTAATTGATTATTTTACTCGTAAAAATAGAAATATATGTTTGATGACTTTATTAGAAGTCAGAAGTTACTGCAATAAATTAAGAATTTTTTTCTAAAAATCAATGTTTATCTCATAAGGGGTCAAATGACCCCTCGTGGTACGTAAGGTAAGCAAAGAATTTTTCTCGGTAAAAAAATAAGCTAAGAGAAAAATGGAAAGCTAGAAATTACATAATCAGATTATATAAGAATTTACGGGAAGTCAGATGAGCGAAAGAAGAAACAATGAGAGTACGATTTTAAAGTAAATTGTACGTTTAGTGTTAACTATGTACTATAACTGATGAAAAAATCCGGGAATTTGTCGAATACAATTTAACAACGAAGCATCTTTTCAGCGTGCATCTTCTCTAATTGTTCTGAATCCCTGCTATTTTCTATTTCAACCTAAAGCTCCTTTCACCAAAGAGCTGATAGCAATAATCGACAAAATTATAATATACTAATGCCAGTAGAAACAGCAGAAAATACTACAGAATACGTAGGACCTTTCATTTATATAATTTCCATTTCACAACGACACTTCACGCGCCAAATGCCAGAAGCATTTCCTTTATCTTGCGCACACCGAAGTGAAACTTTTACAAATCGTTAGAAAATAGAAATATTACAAATGAAAGTAGTTTCATTCAATGATACTTTATCGATATTCCCTCGGGTCTCGATACCGAATATATTTAGAAAGCTGCTAATATCGTTCAAGTACTTCAAGAACCTTCATTAACTCTCTAGTACGGCAACCGGTGATCCCTCCATGTTGAACGTTTCTCTTCTTCGCAACAACCGAAATTCACGTATCGTTTATCTTTCTAGCCCATCTATTGCCAAGAAAATGAATCAATTTTGCCCTAGGAGTTTAAGTTTAACACGTTGCATGCCCTGAAGGTCAGCGGTGACCGGCACTGTTGAATACAATGAAAGTTCTTACGATTTTTAAATTGCGATTTCACGGATATGCCAGTATATTCAATATTAAAATAATTCTGTTAGAAAACCGAAGTATTTTCTGAGTACATAGCTATTCTTACTTTTAACATTTCTGTTCTATAAAGATGTGCTTTTAATAGAAGCAGTTTCTGTTCGGTGGAAATGATGAAACTAGCAATATACGGGCGGCATTCAATGTGTTAAAGAGAACAGAGCAATTACCTCGAATTTACATTAATTACGTAAGAAAAAAGCAAAGGTGCTTCATGTTACGTGCGGCAAAGTTCTATAATATTTCTCATTTTCAGTAGAAATATCGAATCTCCATTAAAACTTAATAAATCCAAGAAAACCCTTCCAAATACAAATTGCAATATTAAAACACCATAAAACTAAAGCTCCCCGGAATTATTCAAAACCTGAAACCAACCAATAGAGTCGCTCAGAGCAGATTTTTGTAAATTTTAATACAGTCAAGTTTATTCTATTAAAATTTACTAGAGAATTACTGGATAATTTACTAAATTTACTCTATTTTTTATTAGGGTCAAGTTTATTCTATTAAAATTTACTAGAAAATTACTAGAGAATTTACTAAATTTACTCTATTTTTTAACAGAGTCAAGTTTATTCTGTTAAAATTTCCAAAATGAGGAAATATTTAAAAAAAAATGGACTTAACCGCATTGGCTCCCGAGCTACTCATTAAATGATCGATGATTCAACTTCCTCATATTGTGCTTTCACAATGATATTGCAAATGAAAAATGATATTTTTTAGTAAATCCATCCCCGAATTTTGTACTCAAAATTAATTGGCTTCCGAGCGACTCAATTCTAACCCTAAAATCATCGGAAAAAGTACCCACCCATCGTTCACCGACGCAAAATGATCCCGCGACCCAAGCCAGCATCGAATCTCACAAAACCGCGTGAAAATTTCGCAACATCAACCATCAAATCCCCATTCCCTGGCAAAATTCTCATCGCACGCGCCACGGCGATCACTCGCCGCCGTCTTCTTTGTTTACAACCTATCGTAGCACCTTCGTAAATCGGCAAGAAGACGTCCGAAAGACGTCAGCGTCGGGACTCGAGAGAGTTACAAGCGTTTCAAAGCAGTACAGAGCGCCCGAGACGACAGGGGGGGTTTTGAGATATTTTTAGAAGGACGTTGCAACCGCGAAACCCGGCGAGTTTCATTCTCCCGGGCACTCTCCTCTCTCGGTTTGCCCTCTGTCAAGTAATTTCACATCTTCCCGGCTTATCGGTGTTTACAATGTGTCACAACACGCTCGGTGTCGCCGCCGCGGGCGCTTTTAGACGCTGGCGCCGGGCCAGAGACCGACGCGTATAACGTGGCCGCCAAACCAGAAAATCTCTTGCTACGTCAAATCGTTACGAACCTACCAGCTTTCTTCTTGCCTTCTCCTTTTCCCGATTCTTTCAGCTGGGATTCTTGTTTACCGGTTGCGCTCGGAATCGATGGGAATTATCGAGGTTCTGATCGAAGCGACGCGGTTGGAATTGCACGGAGACGACGGAAATATGGCGCGGAAACTAGTGTTGCCTTAGTTACGGGCGTCGTCTGCGGGATGAGCGTCTTTTGTTTGGGATGTGGTGGTTTCGTTAGGATTATTTGACACTTTGTTTATACTTTACGCCTTTAATTGCAGTTATTTCGAGGAGAATCTGCTGCTTTGGGTTTTAACGGTAGAAGTACCGGCGTTAGATCTGTTATAGGTTAAGTAAGTACTTTGTGAACAGAGGAATCGAGAGATGGAAAAGATGATCGATTCGGTAATCTCTGTTTTATGAGATCAACTTGGAATATCTGCTCTATGACTCGTCTATGAATTTTGGGAATTTTTTGAAAAATTGGAAAACAGTCATTTTGAGTTGGTCGACAGTTCTAGTGTTAATGAATGAAATAAATATCTGAGACGTCGACAAGGCTACATTTTGAGTTTGAAGTTACTTTGTAACAAGTTCGTGGGTGTACTGAATTTTTAGAAATTTGTTTCTTTCTTGCAAACCGGATGTACATCGAGCAGAAATAGCAAACGTTAATTAAGACTCGCAGCCAAAATCTAAGTCTGCCGCGTGAATATCTGCGACAGGTGGACACGCGGAGATCACTACGCATGCTTATACGAATGAAAACATCAGTTTTATCAAAAACTACGGCGTTGAATCTAAAAAATTGAGAACGGAAAACTCGTCAAACTTTAAAGGGTTCGTCCGTCGAGCGCGTTGAACTTTGTATCAGCGTTTCCTAAAGATTTCACTTAGCATAAAACCGCTGTTTAATGTCCAATAGAAAGTTTTATCTCGTTGGAATAATTCTACGATCAATTTTACATTATTATTTACATATTTCAATATTCCGTTCCACAGATACGCGATTGACGAACGAGCGTGAATTTGTATTTCGCGCGCTCGTAAGAATTCGTCGTGAATTTCCTTCGTTATGACGTTAATTTGATTCTACAAGCTCGTATTCGAATATCGATAAATGGAAAGCAATTTTTGTCCAAATGAGATTTAAATGTGCGGAGTTCTGTCGCGTGCATCGGCTCATTTTCACGCGCCACGCGACTTCCGATCGTTGAACCGCGTTTTTCTCCCATTTTCATTCGAAACTCGCGATAATTCTACTCACAGATTTTCATAAATTTCGAATCACCGTAGTCACGAGTTGAGCGGCAAATTTCTTAGATGCAACATCGAAGAGATTTTAAATTGGATACGATGCACAGGTGTCGTAAGTTTCTTCCACGTTGTCCCTAATTATTTGCTTTAATTTAAATCACCCTAAGACGGAATACGGATCGACGGATATTTATTTCTCTCGGAATTCAATGCCAAACCGTGAAACAAGGGATGTTTCTCTACACGAACCTCTCCTATTTTCGTCGCGGATACAATCGACAGTGACTATATTTCTCCATCGATTTTCTCGCAAGACACCGAATTAATTCTACCGAACTTCCTCTATTTTCGTTACGAATAAACCAAAACAGATGTTGTACCGCGAGACGTTGCGGAAATTTTAGAAATGCTCGTAGATTCACAAATGTCCCGGACATCGACAATATTCCGCTCATCATGCGATTTCGCATCACGCGAAATTAATTTTCTCGAAGACGCGGAATTCTTAATTTTCGGAGAAGACGCGAATTTAATTCCCTCAATTTTCTTCAACGCGTGAAATTAATTCTCACCTTCCCTTCGACACGCGGAATTAATTTTCAATTTCCGTTAAAAAATGTAGACTTAATTCCCTCAATTTTCGGTCAAAACGCGCAATAAACTCGCAACTTTCGTCGAAGATGCGGAATTAATTTTCAATTTTCTTTCAAGACGCAGACTTAATTCCTTCAACTTTCGGTCAAAACGCGAAATGAATTCTGAACTTCCCTTCGCCACGCGGAATTAATTTCAATTTACGTTCAAAACGCAGACTTAATTCCGTCAACTTTCGGTCAAAACGCCAAATGAATTCTCAACTTCTATTCAAGACGTGCAATAAACTCACAACTTCCGCCGAAGACGCGGAATTAATTTTCAATTTTCTTTCAAGACGCAGACTTAATTCCCTCAACTTTCGGTCAAAACGCGAAATGAATTCTCAATTTCCCTTCGCCACGCGGAATTAATTTTCAATTTTCTTTCAAGACGCAGAGTTAATTTCTTCAACTTTCGGTCAAAACGCCAAATGAATTCTCAACTTCTATTCACCAGGCGCAGTAAACTCGCAACTTCCGTCGAAGACGCTGAATGAATTTTCTCAACTTCAGTTCAGAACGCGGAATTACCTCTCAATTATCGTTCAACGCGCGAAATTAATCCTCAACTTCCGTTCAAGTCCGGCACAACGCACCGCGAGCGTACAAACGACGGCCAACATCCGTTCGCCAATTCCTCGTTGAAACGTACCTGCGTTAATCTGCGCCTCTTGGAGATACGAGAGTGCCATTCTACGATCCGTGTTGCGTATTCTCACTTACACACTCCATCCACTTCTCCTCACAACGGTAGCACTCTGTGTACGAGGAAAAAGCAAAACGTCGAGAAAATAGCCACGTATCTACGACACTCTGCACTGAACAGCGTGGTTTTCAGGAACCTCAAGAACGCGTCTCTCGCCTCGTGAATCACGCGGGAATCGTCGAGATCCTTCTCATCGGCGATCCGACACGACTCTGCGATATTTACTCGGACTTCTTCGAGCTTTTGAAATTTCAACTGAGGAACCGATACGTAAAACGTGCTCTACTATATACGTTTTATATATATATATAGCTCTATATATATGTATATAATATAAACAACAAACGTCGCCGTCCGAGCGCGAATAACGACGACGACGGCACAACGACGACCAACGACGTTGCTTCGGGCTGACCTAACCCAATACTAACTGACAGTCGAGTCGCGCTCGCTGTAGTCAAACATCCCCCACCCTTCCGCCTGCCTGCCCACCGGGGTCTTTTCATCCCCACCAGTCCTACGGTTCTCTACCCTCTCGAATCGCAACTCCGGATGCGCGAGTCGCAAAAACGTGCCTGTCGGGGGATGAAGCGAGCCGGTGGCAGTGGTGGCGCGAAGACAGAGACGGAGCGATTCAACCGAGCCTTCGGAGAGACGGAAAACGATGAAGATAGAGAGAGAGAGAGAGAGAGTGAGACGAGAGAAAGTGAGAGGGAAGATAAGAAGAGACATTAAACCAGCACGGGAGGGAGAGGCGAAAGGAAGAGGGGGTGCTTGACGAAGCACGCGCGAGCGAGGGAGAAAGTGAAAGAGAGTGAAAGAGCCCGAGACAGGGTGAACCTGCGACCGTGATCTTTCGAAGGTGGGGGTTTCGGAGCCACGGCGACCACGCTTTTCTCTTCCATCGTCCCTCGACGAAGATAGGAGCGGAAGGCGGGTAATCGGTGTGCCTCGCGAAAGAAAAGCTACGGGAAAGAGAGAAGAAGGGATGCTGATGCGTAGTAGAATAGAGGGGGGGTATTCGTTGCCGTGGAGGAGCGCGATACCGGCGAACTATAAACCGAACGCGCGTCGCTCACCCTTTGAGATCATGAAAAACAGAAGCGATAAAAACGAGCAACGGTGTAAAAGGAGATTGCTCTACGAGGACGTAGGAGGAAAAGTCACTCCCCTAATGTGTACTTCGGATGCTTTTGTCCCGTCGAGAGCCGTGGGATTGCTCGGACGACGGAGCGATTCTCGGGGTGCTTGTTACGAGTAAACGTAACAGCGATTCGTTCTTGCGAATTTATTCTCAGGGATGCTTTCAACGTTTGGTCGTCGATGAGAGGAAAGACGGCGAGGTCGATTGGCTGTAAATTGGAACGGCGGAGGTTTTCGGCGGATTGGGATTTGTTTGAGTTATGAAATTGAGATTTGTTGGAACTTGGGGAGCGGAGGAAATATGCTTGACGTAATGAAAATACGAATTTGTGGGTTGGATGTTTTAAGAAAGGGAGGCAACCTTGCGATGAGGTTGCGATGGACGTTTTGTGATTTTTGGAAGTTTGAGGAAAAGTGTCGAAATAGAAGCTTTAGAGAATTGATCGGATTGAGTGTAGTCGCATGTTTGTGAAATTCTGCGCGAATATGGAGAGATTTGCTGTTTATGGCGAAGTGGAATGCGCCCAATTCTGTTTTAACACGGTCTAGAAAAAAAATTGGTTCCGTTTTTACACGATTTCATTCGATTTAGCAGGATTAAACAATCTAAAATATTCTTAAAATAAATTTTTTAATACATTTGTTTTAACTATTTCTTACAGGGTTGAAGGATATGGAACTAATCCCCTTTTTCTATGTATGTACTGCATTTCTTTTTTACACGGTTTTGTCTGGAACGTGTCTACCGTGTAAAAACAGAATTAGGTGTATTTATGTTTGCACAGATTTTAGTAATTAGAAAAGAAGAATAAATTCGTTGTTCGTCAAATTTTGGGCGAATGTTGCGGCAGTAAAATTCTGATTGCAGATAATTTCCTAACTGGAACTGAAACTTGCGTAAATCAAGCTAAAATATGTGCAATAAAGTATCACACGGTGTAAAAAAGAAGCCTCGAGAGACTCAAAGTATCCCACTTACTTTCTTCGTTACGTGATCCCATCAATATATATGATCGTTTAACAAACGGCACTTTACATTTGAAAATAATCGCGAAAAGAGTCCGTTTTCACCAATAAAATAAAGAGTTAAAATAAAGAAAATAAAAGAGTTTATTTTCACCAATCAGATTCGCATTCCTTTCGAATTCCTTCCGCAGGACTTCTTTTTAGCAACGCACAGTATATATTTCTGTTCCACAGAAGTTCGAATCAAATAAAAAATACTCTACGCTGCAAGTAGAAACTTGCAACCAAAAAAAAGTTACACAGAATAATACAAATTTAAGAGAGCAAAAAAAGTTTTTCGACGGAGAACTAGTTAAGAAGAATAATTAAGAAAGAACTAATGACAGAATGAAGAAACGAATTTGCAATTAGTCGAACTCTTCTGCGCCGTCGCGTTCTCCGTGCGAATTTCTAGATTTGCGTGCACCTTTCGAGTTCTCTTGAAGTTCAGTTTTCTTTTTTATCAACTCGCAGTTTTGTCGTTGCACTTGCACCGGGTTTCATAAACTTTCCCATAGCGGTTAATATTTGAGAGGTGATCGATAGAAATTGTACCGGGAGGCACGGCGTCTAGAAAACTCTTCCATCTCTCTCTTTTCGTGTTCGCAGCGAGTGCTCCTACGATGTTGCATTAAAAATGCAACGGCCGGTGCATCTGCTGATTACGTACTTATCCAACTGTATGCATTAGACTCGCGAAAAACCGGTGGAAAACGTTTCTGCGAATGAAACGTGCGAGTGAAACACGACTCATCCTCTGTTCGACGTTTTGTACGAACTGTCTTTGAACATCTCTTTTCCTTTTGTTTTTCGTTTGCCACTAGATCTACCCGTCAAATGGACGAATTCTTATTTTTTTTATAAACAGTTCTTAAATTTATGGAGAAGCGTTACAGTGGATATTTCACATGTATCTTGTACTGCAGAAATTATCTAACCGATCATCTTCTTTGCCGGTTGATCCGCTTTTTTCAAAGTGTTATTAACACTAGATCTACGGAAGCCGTTAAATTGACGGATTCCGTCTTTTTTTAGAAACGATTTCCAAACTTATTGAGACGCGGTACAGCAGATATTTCTCATGTATCTTATAAATAATATGTAAATTACTTAACTGATCATCTTCTTTGCCAGTTGATCCCTCTTTTTTCAAAGTACTCATTAAAATATTTAATTAGAACCGATTCAACGCCCGTAAATCTATTGTTAAAGATATTTAAGTGTAACGGATTTAAAGCCTGGAAATCTAATGTTAAACTATAGATTTTGTGGCTGGCAATTTTAAGTTTAATTCGAAAGTGCACGAAGTTTAAGAATTATTAGAATTTTTTGGTTTCATGTATTGGATAATTGCATTGTAACATTGACAATTGAATTTTTACGATCGTTTTTGGAAAATTGTTAGATTACTTTTAATTCGAATAGGGAGGTAGAAACGTTGAATTAAGGCTGTAAAGATCATTGATGATATTTCAATGATATTTGATGAAAATTTGTGGAATATTGCTACCCTAGTGCTTTCGACCAAATTTTTAACAGAAAAGTACAAGGTGACCATAAATATACGCGTCAAATTTTTGGAAAATTGACGATCATAATTACAATAAAAAAAGATTAGCAGTCATACTGTTGTTTGATTACGTGCCATCGAAATACTAAGTCGTTTATTCATTAAAATTGACCTCAAACCGTTGAAAAAAGGAATTAAAATGTCCTCAAAGACATGCGCGTAATTCGCAATTACCTGCAATTACATTTTGTACCACGAGCGTCCCTTACAGTTTAACAAGAAAAATAAAGATGTACAACTGCAAAATTGACCACGAAATTTCTATTTACAAGAACATTGCTATTCCCTCGCGATAACCTACTCTACAAGGTCGAACTGTTTGGCGGCATGCCAGGTGCCAACAGTCGCATCTTCGCTCCATCCATCTGAAGCTCATTTGTCCCAGTATACATATCTATTCTCATAAATTCAATTAGCGCACAATTGCCGCAACTAGTTAAAGTTAAATTAATAAACAATTAATTAACACGTTGAGCGCAACGTCAGTCCCTGGGGACTGACAGTGAAATTTCCGTTCAGATGGCGTCAGTTTCCAGGGACTGACAGTGGACTTTTCGTTTGAGCGGTGTTAATTCTCAGGACTTACAGCAATCTTTTTGTTTTGACGACCTGTTTAGTCAATTTTCTAGCTAAATTACATTCATTTTCTAACCTTGACGATGGTGCATACCGGTCCCGTGCTCCAATATCGTCAAAGCAAAAAGTCCAAACGAAAAGTCCACTGTCAGTCCCTGGAAACTGACGCCATCTGAACGGAAAGTTCACTGTCAGTCCCCAGGGACTGACGTCGCGCTCAACGCGTTAAATACAGCTAATCCAATCAATAACGCATGGTACATACATCGGGCAGAAATTGGCACACATCATCTATCCCACGCGCAACGCAATTAATCCTCGAGGAACCATCTCCTCGTGCATCAAACACAGTCGAACAACTTTCCGAGATCGTGCCATCCCACAGCGCCAAAGAATATCCCGTCGCTAAAGCTGCAAAAGTCCCATCTCCGTCACGAAATCCGCTGTTCATCGAACAAAACTGGCTCACGCCCAGCGCTGTTCCCGTATCGCGGTGAAAATTTCATCGTTGCCGACTTCCGAGGACGATAACGCTTCGCACAATGCACGGGGAGCGTGCACAGAGCTCCCACTGTTTTTCCGAAGCGGGGAACGTGCACGTCGAAAACGTAGCCCCTCTCGTTGGCGCGATACCGTAACCCCCGGGGTCGTTTTTTTTCGGGGGCGAAAAGTACCGCGGCTCGGTGGATGCGTGGAGTGTCGCGTGCAAGCTCGCTTTTGCTTCTCTCTCCCTCTGTGCTTCTCTTTTCGCTCGCTGTGTCCTTCTCTTTCTTTTTCTTTCTGTCTCTACCTTACGCTCTCTTTCTGTCTCTTCGTTTCTCCCTCGGGCTCTGCCTTTCTCTCTGCGGCTCTTTCTCTCTCTCTGCCTGTCTTTCTGCCGCTGTCTTTGTCTCTAACTCTGTCTCTAACTCTATTTCTAACTCTTACTCTAACTCTGTCTCTAACTCTGTCTCTAACTCTGTCTCTAACTCTGACTCTAACTCTGTCTCTAACTCTGTCTCTAACTCTGTCTCTGTCTCTATCTCTAACTCTTACTCTAACTCTGCCTCTAATTCTTACTCTAACTCTGTCTCTAACTCTTACTCTAACTCTGTCTCTCATTCTTACTCTAACTGTGTCTCTAACTCTATGTCTAACTCTTATTCTAACTCTGTCTCTAACTCTATTTCTAACTCTTACTCTAACTCTGTCTCTAACTCTATTTCTAACTCTTACTCTAACTCTGTCTCTAACTGTTACTCTAACTCTGTCTCTAACTCTGTCTCTAACTCTGTCTCTAACTCTTTTTCTAACTCTTACTCTAACTCTGTCTCTAACTCTGTCTCTAACTCTGTCTCTAACTCTGTCTCTAACTCTGTCTCTAACTCTGACTCTAACTCTGTCTCTAACTCTGTCTCTAACTCTGTCTCTAACTCTGTCTCTAACTCTGTCTCTGTCTCTATCTCTAACTCTTACTCTAACTCTGTCTCTAATTCTTACTCTAACTCTGTCTCTAATTCTTACTCTAACTCTAACTCTAACTCTGTCTCTAACTCTGTCTCTAACTCTGTCTCTGTCTCTAACTCTGCGTCTGTCTCTGTCTCTGTTTCGGTCTCTCTCTCCGCCTCCCTCCCCCTTTCTCTCACCTGCCCGTGTGCTCGGGCGTGCGCAGCGCGTGCCCAGAAACTTACCGGGAGTCCCGCTGCACCGGTCCGCGATAAAAAACCGAAAGAATGCACGGGTCCTCGGCGATGGCGTGTGTGCACGCACGCACACGGGAGAGTGGGTCTTTTTAGGGTGCCGGTGTGTATGGGGTGTCTCGTTTTTGGGAGATTCGGTGGAATATAGAGATCGACGGGGAGACGGGAAATGGGTCCGGATGATCGTTGGACGGATTTGTCTTGTGGGGTCGGTTTCTTTTTTCGTGCTGCTTTGAGTGGATGGGGGTGCTAGGTATTTTTAAGGTTATGGAGCAAGGGTAGGAAGTTGATTATCATCGGGGTGGTTCATTAACACTAGGTTTACCAATATTTCTTGTATACTTATCTCTATCGACAGAGGTCAATAGGTATGCGACATAGAGAACTTCTAAATTAGAAGTTTTTAACACGTTAAGCGCCATGTCGGTCACGAGGGACCGGACTATGAATTTTCGTTTATGTTGACGCTGAGCAATGAAAACCGACGGTTTGTTTTTTACCTAAGCTACGCTGTCATGCCTGAACGTTCCATAATTAGAGGTTTTAAGTAAGAAATATATCATTTTATCAAAAATTAATGTAGTTTATTAAAACAAACAGAAAGATACCTTTCCTAATAAATGGTCTAAACGGAGAGTATAGTACCGCTCCCTAGGAATCGGCGTGGCGCTTA